>JAUIMM010000178.1:12825000-14037500 GCA_031769625.1 Taudactylus pleione
TCCTAATGCCAGCACTGAGTTCCCAGGCAGCATCACACTTTCACAGCAGCACTCCCCAGTAGCCCCTTTCCCCCTTCACACATACTGAGGACCCGAACCTTGTCCTTCCTCCGCATGGGTTGTCGGAAAACCGGCCCCTCTGTTAGTTCAGCTGATGCAGAGATGGAGACCTCTCTCTGCACTCAGGTTACTGATCCCTCCCCGGCTACACATTCTCCTGCAGCAAGGCAGCTCAGTCTCCACTGTGCTCACAGCAGCCCAACAGTCAGTGAGTTAACCCCTTCAACACCCCGTGGCCCCCTCTCTCCGTAGGTGATTAGAGCTGCAGTGCAAAGGACTGCACTTCTAGAGATGTGGGAGCCAAAAGAGGTGGAGTCATGGCAGGGGGTAGGGCTACATGGGACTGTCACTGCCAGCAGGCAGCCCAGCAGCACGGAAGAGAGGAGAGCATGGTGGAGCTGTAGTGCTGACTAACCAACACTAATGTACCCTGCAAGGAGAGAGAGAGCACTATATTGTGTTTGTATAACTGTGACTGCATGTATGCATGTGTGTGTGTGACTGTATGTACAGTATGTGTGTGTATAAGTGTGTGACTGTATGTGTGTGTGTATATGTGAGACTGTATGTATATATGTATGCGTGTGCATAAGTGTGTGATTGTATGTACGTATGTATGTGTGTGACTGTATGTATGTATGTGTGTGTATAAGTGTGTTACTGTATGTATGTAAGTGTATATGTGTGACTGTATGTATGTGTATATATATAAGTGTGTGACTGTATGTGTGTGTGACAGTATGTATGTAAGTGTATATATGTGACTGTATGTGTGTGTATAAGTATGTAAGTGTATATGTGTGTGACAGTATGTAAGTGTATGTGTGTGTGACAGTATGTATGTAAGTGTATGTGTGTGTGACAGTATGTATGTAAGTGTATATGTGTGACAGTAAGTGTATAGGTGTGTGACAGTATGTAAGTGTATATGTGTGTGACAGTATGTATGGAAGTGTATGTGTGTGTAACAGTATGTATGTAAGTGTATATGTGTGACTGTATGTGTGTGTGTATAAGTATGTAAGTGTATATGTGTGTGACAGTATGTATGTAAGTGTATATGTGTGTGACAGTATGTATGTAAGTGTATATGTGTGACTGTATGTGTGTATGTGTATAAGTATGTAAGAGTATATGTGTGTGACAGTATGTATGTAGGTGTATATGTTTGACTGTATGTATGTGTGTGTATAAGTGTGTAAGTGTATATGTGTGTGACAGTATGTAAGTGTATGTGTGTGACAGTATGTATGTGTGTGTGTGTGTGTGTGACAGTATGTATGTAAATGTATGTGTGTGTGACAGTATGTAAGTGTATATGTGTGTGACAGTATGCATAAGTGTATATGTGTGTGTATAAGTATGTAAGTGTATATGTGTGTGACAGTCTGTATGCAAGTGTATAAGTGTGTGACAGTCTGTATGTAAGTGTATATGTGTGTGACAGTATGTATGGAAGTGTATATGTGTGTGACATTATGTATGTAAGTGTATATGTGTGACAGTATGTAAGTATATGTGTAACAGTATGTATGTAACTGTATATGTGTGATAGTATGTGTATATGTGTGACAGTATGTATGTAAGTGTATATGTGTGATAGTATGTGTATATGTGTAACAGAATGTAAGTGTATGTGTGTGTGACAGTATGTATGTAAGTGTATATGTGTGTGACAGTATGTAAGTGTATGTGTGTGACAGTATGTATGTGTGTGTGACAGTATGTATGTAAATGTATATGTGTGTGACAGTATGTAAGTGTATATGTGTGTGACAGTATGTATGTAAGGGTATATGTGTGTGACAGTATGTATGTAGGTGTACATGTGTGTGACAGTAAGTATGTACGTGTATATGTGTGACAGTATGTAAGTGTATATGTGTGTGACAGTATGTATGTAAGTGTATATGTGTGTGACAGTATGTATGGAAGTGTATATGTGTGTGACATTATGTGTGACAGTATGTAAGTATATGTGTAACAGTATGTATGTAACTGTATATGTGTGATAGTATGTGTATATGTGTGACAGTATGTATGTAAGTGTATATGTGAGTGACAGTATGTAAGTGTATATGTGTGACAGTATGTATGTAAGTGTATATGTGTGTGACAGTATGTATGTAAGTGCATATGTGTTAAACATTATGTATGTAAGTGTAAATGTGTGACAGTATGTAAGTATATGTGTAACAGTATGTATGTAAGTGTATATGTGTGACAGTATGTAAGTATATGTGTAACAGTATGTATGCAACTGTATATGTGTGATAGTATGTGTATATGGTGTGACAGTATCTAAGTGTATATGTGTGACAGTATGTGTATATGTGTGTGACAGTATGTATGTAAGTGTATATGTGTGACAGAATGTAAGTATATGTGTAACATTATGTATGTAACTGTATATGTGTGATAGTATGTGTATATGTGTGACAGTATGTATGTAAGTGTATATGTTTGTGACAGTATGTAAGTGTATATGTATGTAAGTGTATATGTGTTTGACAGTATGTATGTAAGTGTATATGTGTGATAGTATGTATGTAAGTGTATATGTGTGATAGTATGTGTATATGTGTGACAGTATGTGTATATGTATGATAGTATTTATGTAAGTGTATATGTGTGACAGTATGCAAGTATATGTGTAACAGTATGTATGTATGTAACTGTATATGTGTGACAGTATGTATGTAAGTGTATATGTGTGACAGTATGTGTATATGTGTGACAGTATGTGTATATGTATGATAGTATTTATGTAAGTGTATATGTGTGACAGTATGTAAGTATATGTGTAACAGTATTTCTGTAACTGTATATGTGTGATAGTATGTAAGTGTATATGTGTGTGACAGTATGTATGTAAGTGTATATGTGTGACAGTATGTAAGTATATGTGTAACAGTATGTATGTAACTGTATATGTGTGATAGTATGTGTATATGTGTGACAGTATGTGTATATGTGTGACAGTATGTATGTAAGTGTATATGTGTGTGACAGTCTGTATGTAAGTGTATATGTGTGTGACATTATGTATGTAAGTGTTTATGTGTGACAGTATGTATGTAACTGTATATGTGCGATAGTAAGTGTATATGTGTGACAGTATGTAAGTATATGTGTAACAGTATGTATGTAACTGTATATGTGTGATAGTATGTATGAAAGTGTATATGTGTGACAGTATGTAAGTATATGTGTAACAGTATGTATGTAACTGTATATGTGTGATAGTATGTGTATATGTGTGACAGTATGTATGTAAGTGTATATGTGTGTGACATTATGTATGTAAGTATATATGTGTGACCGTATATAAGTATATGTGTTACAGTATGTATGTAACTGTATATGTGTGATAGTATGTGTATATGTGTGACAGTATGTAAGTGTATATGTGTGTGACATTATGTATGTAAGTATATATGTGTGACAGTATGATTGTGTTGCAGTATGTATGTAACTGTATATGTGTGACAGTATGTGTATTTGTGTGATAGTATATAAGTATATATGTGTGACAGTATGTAAGTATATGTGTGACAGTATGTGTATGTGTGATAGTATGTAAGTATATATGTGTGACAGTATGTACGTATATGTGTAACAGTATGTATGTAACTGTATATGTGTGACAGTATGTAAGTAAGTGTATATGTGTGACAGTATGTGTATATGTGTGATAGTATGTATGTAAGTGTATATGTGTGACAGTATGTGTATATGTGTGATAGTATGTATGTAAGTGTATATGTGTGACAGTATGTGTATATGTGTGATAGTATGTATGTAAGTGTATATGTGTGACAGTATGTAAGTATATGTGTGACAGTATGTGCTGAGGAGAGCAGGAGAGAGCCTGTACCTGGATCCGCGGGCCTCCCTCACCGACACCCTGCAGCTCACCCCGAGGTGGATCGGAGCACAGAGCGGTAAGTGCTGGGAAGCCCTGTACCCCCTAATCCTGTGTGTGACACCCTGTACTCCCTACCCCTGTGTGTGTGTGACACCCTGTACCCCCTACCCCTGTGTGTGTGACACCCTGTACCCCCTACCCCTGTGTGTGTGTGACACCCTGTACCCCCTACCCCTGTGTGTGACACCTTGTACCCCCCTACCCCTGTGTGTGACACCCTGTACCCCCTACCCCTGTGTGTGTGTGACACCTTGTACCCCCCTACCCCTGTGTGTGACACCCTGTACCCCCTACCCCTGTGTGTGTGACACCCTGTACCCCCTACCCCTGTGTGTGTGACACCCTGTACCCCCGAACCCCTGTGTATGTGTGTGACAACTTGTAACCCCCTACCCCTGTGTGTGTGACACCTTGTACCCCTCTACCCCTGTGTGTGTGACATCTTGTACCCCCCACCACTGTGACACCTTGTACCCCCCTACCCCTGTGTGTGTGACATCTTGTACTCCTCTACCCCTGTGTGTGACACCTTGTACCCCCCTACCCCTGTGTGTGTGACATCTTGTACCCCCCACCACTGTGTGTGACACCTTGTACCCCCCTACCCCTGTGTGTGTGTGTGACATCTTGTACCCCTCTACCCCTGTGTGTGACACCTTGTACCCCCCTACCCCTGTGTGTGTGACATCTTGTACCCCCCTACCCCTGTGTGTGACACCTTGTACCCCCTACCCCTGTGTGTGACATCTTGTACCCCCTACCCCTGTGTGTGTGTGACATCTTGTACCCCCTACCCCTGTGTGTGTGACATCTTGTACCCCCCTACCCCTGTGTGTGACACCTTGTACCCCCATACCCCTGTGTGTGACATCTTGTACCACCTACCCCTGTGTGTGACATCTTGTACCCCCCTACCCCTGTGTGTGACATCTTTACCCCCCTACCCCTGTGTATGACATCTTGTACCCCCTACCCCTGTGTATGACATCTTGTACCCCCCTACCCCTGTGTATGACATCTTGTACCCCTCTACCCCTGTGTGTGACATCTTGTACCCCTCTAACCCTGTGTGTGACTTCTTGTACCCCCTACCCCTGTGTGTGACATCTTGTACCCCCTACCCCTCTGTGTGACATCTTGTACCCCCTACCCCTGTGTGTGACATCTTGTACCCCCCTACCCCTCTGTGTGACATCTTGTACCCCCTACCCCTGTGTGTGACATCTTGTACCCCCTACCCCTGTGTGTGTGACATCTTGTACCCCCTACCCCTGTGTGTGTGACATCTTGTACCCCCCTACCCCTGTGTGTGACACCTTGTACCCCCATACCCCTGTGTGTGACATCTTGTACCCCCCTACCCCTGTGTGTGACATCTTGTACCCCCCTACCCCTGTGTGTGACATCTTGTACCCCCCTACCCCTCTGTGTGACACCCTGTACAGGGTGAAATTTTTGCACATTAAATATATACAAAGAAAATAACATAATAATTTAGCAATAACATGTATACAATGCACTATTACTGCGGATTATAGAGGATATGTCTCTAGATAATCTGAGAAATGTAAGAGTAAATTCTTAATAGTACTCTGCCTTAATTGGGGGAAGACCTCTCACCCCTGTCTCCGTTTACCAGATGGCATTGGACGGATCAGAGGGAGACAGAGACCCCCTAAGTACAGAGTGGAAGTGAGGGAGATGGAAGAGAGGAGAGCATAGAGCCGGCATCTGCTGTCCCTGCTAGCTCCGGTATCCCCCTGTTGTGTATAACACAGTGCAGGGCAGAGCCGCCGGAGAGAGCGGGATGAGAGAGCCGACAGAAGTACCTCGGTGTCCTGAAGCGGTAGGCGGACAAGGGTGGGGTGTGCGGGAGCAATCTCCCAGTGTGCAGACTAGATGAAGCCGTCGGCAGCCGGGTCACATGGGCGCCCTAATGAGACCCGCAGTACTGGCGCCCCGCACACCCTGCACCCATTATAAATACGCCCCTGACATGTAGTACCAATGTACATCAATCCATACCATTTGCATACGTTGTTTACTTCTTAATAGGATCAAAATCTTTGTATACTTTATCCACCCAGTCATGTGACAATGCATACTTAATTACATAACAAAATATGACACAAGGATAAAATTATAAGGGTGATTTACTAACATTGGGTCTGACATACAGTTATAGGAAAATATGCTATGCTGCATACATATACTGCATCAGCACACTTACATTTCCTTGTCTGTATTTTGAGTTAAATGCTTCCCAATATAAGTGCAACCTCTAACATAGACACTTCTGCCGCAGAGATGCAACAATCATCATAAGCATCAACTTCAAAACTTGCGCGTGATTTATGCAGGTGCAAAATGTACAGCTTGTAGATAACGTATTTTAAGATCTGTGTAACCCAACTGAAGATGCAAGTGTATGGTACTGTACATGCAAATGAGTACTGAGTATTGTTCATAACATTTTCCTTCAAGATGTATTACATAGCTCAAATGCACATTATAATATAATACCAATCAGATATTTGCCTTCATTGTCTAACTTGCCCTAAACAGAAATACCTAATTGGCTGCTCTGGTTTGGTGCACATTTATAATAATGTTAGTAAATAACCCATATTATTCTTTTTTGTTATAGTATTGAAAATATATAGTATATCATATCATGTAAAACATGGCAAAAGTCTGACACTCCATTTAAAATATTAACATTATTACCTGTTGTCCAGATCCTCAATATCTCTAATGAAGGTCCCGCCTTGATGTTTGCATAAATTCTTACATGCTCGCAGCACTTCCCCATTTTTAAATATAATAAAATTGTTTCCCTTTTCTTTATTCTTCAGAAAGTTGATTCCATCCTTAAGACTTGTTACTTCAGACGGTGTGACATGTAGAAGAGTATTTGATGTCTGTCCCACGCTATTAAAAATAAAGAAATAGAAGATCATTACTCAGAATAAATGCAATATTACAAATAATAGTTAAAATATTCCTGCATATTAAAGCCTACACTAGATTTTCAGTGACACTGTTTACTGGACAAGTATGAAAATTCTTCCCAGTCATTGTACATACGTATGTGTGCTTAGGCTTACTAGAGGATATCTGCTTCACAGATAAACACTGCCTTACCTTGCAGAATGATATCAGATGTACTCAGCTATCAGTTTCATGGTGGATTTGTGAAGCACTGCAATGCAAATGACACTATCTCCAAAGACTCCACACTCGACTTGGTTCTTAAGACTTGCCGTTCCCTAACCTCTCATGTTACTTATGAAATACTGTATATTCTACATTTACCTGAAAATAAATGTTTTATACACAGTGTGTTCCAAATCCATTCCTCTGGGTAGCCTAACAGTGCATGTTTTCCAGGTCCTTAACAGTGCATGTTTTCCAGGTCTCCTCATTCCCAGGAGGAGATGTACTGTATCAAGCCTTGGAGAGAGATAAAGTGGAGTAGTTGCCCAAAGCAACCAATCAGCTTCTAACTATCATTTCAAAGACTGTGCTAGCAGGGGCGTTTTAAGAGAGGAGAGAGCCCATGTGCAGCCTCTGTTTGGACCCCCTCCATTCTGGCAGCGGACTAAGGGCCTGATTCAGACCCGATCGCTAGAATGCGTTTGCAAGCAGCCAGCCGAGTGTATGCATTCTGCACATGCGTACGCATCGCAATGCGCATGCGCAAACCATTGCGACCGATCGGGAAGCGTTCGTTTGCTGCGCATAGACAGCCAGGTTGAATGAGTGACAGGAGAAGCCGTTTGTGGGTGGTGACAGGGGCTGGCCGCTAGAAACGGGAGTGGAGGTGCGAACGTAGGCTTGCCTGAGCGTCTTAACGCTGTTTCAGAGGCGTGCATAATTAAGAGGCAGCACCATAGTACACGTCACTTGGCTGAAATCTACACTGAAGCACTCGCAGTGCTTATGGCAGGGTATGGTCAACCACAAGGGCTGCGATCGCATCAGATGGTACTTGATGTTACCGATGGTTGCATACACTTCCTGGAGATGATGTGCACAAGTGGGTGTCTTATGATAGGCTGGTGGGCGTCTGCATACACAATGCGATCGCACGCTAAGACATAGTGGGCGTGCTAATGCCTTGTTGTGCGATTGCCTTGCAGAATTTGCTTACGCATCTAGCAAGCGAACGCATCTAGCGAGTGGGTCTGAATCAGGTCCTAAGTGCAGTAGATTCTGGCTTAATTGCAATAAAGAGAAATAAAGAATTGTCAAATGTGATGCACAAATACATTAAAACATAACCTTTAATATTTCCTATTTAATATTCAGAAGCATGTATTAAAACCAGCAAAATTAAACAGAGATACTGTACTGTAGAAGAACATGTGGGTGGAAAAGTTCAGAAATGTGACTAAAATATAGTGTATGCTATGGGCCTGATTCAGCTTGGATCGCAGTTGCTAATGTGTACGCAATTGGTCGAATGTTGTGTACTGTTCATGCATCGCAGTGCGCATGCCCAATCTCGCCATTGTGAAGACACGGACTCCATGCAGGGCATTAGCAGATATACTGGCAGGCAGAGAGCGTTTGGGGGTGGTGACGGGGGGATTAGGTGGGGAAATGCAGGTGTGCCTGTGCATTTGAACGCCGTTGCATGGGCATGCATAAATTAGCCTGAGCTTTCCACGTGACCTGGAAAGTTAGCAATTTGTGAGTAAGGTCTGACATGCCGCAATGCTGGGTGTGGGTTCGATGTCCTTCGATGTGTCCGATGTTTGGCCTGGTTTGGGTGGTGTAATGAATGTTAGCGTATGCAGAGGGCGTGTGTATGTTAGCCGTGTGACGGCATTGTGAATGCAGCATATGCATATATTCTCCTAAGACCTACCTACAGAAATGCACACAAGTTAGCAACTGCGACACAAGCTTAATCAGGCGCTATATGTCCACGTCAATGTTTCATTAATAAAGTTTTGCTTACAAGAAAATGGTAATGTCCACTGAATTTATAATGTTGGTAATTATTTTCAAAATGGCATCTCCTATATATATGTATGTTATTTCAATATGGTTTATAACCTACTAGCGAGTATTAGTAATTAGTTATTCATGATCCCAGAGAAAAGTATTGTGTATCGCAAATTATAGGCTTAAGGCCCCCATAGGGGGCGATAAAGCAGGCGATCCGACTGATTGGTGCGATTTGCCTGCTATATCGCACCGAGTATGGACCTGATGTCGGTCCGAGTGTGCTCCCGTGGGGTCGTACATCGTACCCCCTGATCTTTCTGCAGGGTTATAAGATCAGGGGATGCGATGTGCGATCCTACGGATTACTATGCGGGTGAGAGAGGGGGGAGCCGGCATATCGGGTGGTCGGCCACCCAATCGCACCATGTGTGCGGACCGCCCGATATGTCGGATGACAGATCCCCTGTCGCCTCGCATTGGGCCATCGCACTGTGGATGGGGGCCTTTACTGTGATTATATTGGAGATCAATTACTATCACCTATAAACACTCCTATGTCATGTGGTAATATAAGACCAGAAATATTGTTGTGAGCTGTTTAAGAGATTTAATTATTAAAATATTGAACTATAATCACACTAATTAACAGGGCTTGATAAGTTATTACCTGGAATGAGAGTGAGTTCTTTACTTATACTCGCTAGTACATTATAAACCATTTTGGTATAACATACATATACAGTATATAAAAGACGCCATTTTGAAAATGATTACCAACATTATAAATACATGGAACACTACCATTTTCTTGTAAGCAAAACTTTATTAACAAAACATTCAAGTGGACATACAGTGTACAGTATAGTTTAGTCACATTTCTGAACTTTTTCCACATGTTCTTCCATCTACTGTATGTTTCATTTCACTGGGTTTAATACATGGTTCTGAATATTAAATAGGAAATATTAAAGGTTATGTTTTAATGTATTCTTTAATTGTGCACCACATTTGACAATTTGTTCTTTCTCCATATTGCTATGTATACATTATTTGTCTGTGGTGGCATCCCCCAGTTCTGATGTTTTTGGGGGGATTGATACATTGGGGGTTTATCTCCATATACTAATCCTGAGTGACTGACAAACCTGATTTCTCGATTCCAGCTTAATGCCAGAATCTACCGCGCATGCGCGAGTCTCTAGGAAAATGCGCTAGCGCCTTATTCCCGGGGACATCTTTTCTGCGCTTGCACGAGTTACCGGGTAAAAGGCCGCCACCATTTTCCCTGTGATTTTTGCTGCTCTGCAGCGCTGGGCCGACACTGCAGAGCAGCACTCTGAAGACTGTGGAAAGGTAACTAAATATTGGTGCAGGGTGTGCGGTGTGGACTCAGGGGCCCGTGTGCACCACATGCCCTGCACCCATAATAAATACCTCCCTGTGTGCTAGATAAATGACAGGAGCTGATTGGTTGCTTTGGGCAACTACTTCACTTTATCTCTCTACAAGGCTTGTTACATCTCCACCAGAATCAGGTAATCAGAGACCTGTGGCTTCTCTTAAAATGTGTCAATTAGTAATGAACACAGCAAAGATATATTTGTTTTTAGGTTTTTCAGTTGAAATTAGGAAGAGCTAAGCCTCCAGATTCCCTAGATCTTAGTAAGAGTATTTAACTGAATTCTTTTTCATTTATTGCTCCACCCCAATGAAGTTATCAAACTATTTAAATTCCTAAACAGCTGTTCTGGCAAAAAACAGGTGACTGTTGCAAATTACATACATATAGGAATTTAGGTTGCACTACAATTTTCACTAAATTGACCCGACCCATTACCGTAAGTGGCAATTTAACCCTAGATCTAGTTTTGATCCGCAAATACTCGAATAATGGCTGTATATTCAAAGGGGTAAAATCCTGCAAAGAATTTGTAAGCCAAATTCCCAAATATCTTAAACAATTAACCCATTGGAGAGGAGGATTGGTATAAGACACCAATGGGCAAACACCTCGTAATGGTAGGATATGAGATTTTCCCCAATTTATTTCAAGCCAGGATACCCTCCAAATGTCTGGATCACTGAAAAACTATCTGCATAGAGATGGTATAATCAGACAAAAACAATAAAACATCATCCGCATATAATGCCACTTTATCCATAGCTTCTCCCACCCTTAAACTTGTTATTCCAGAGTGTGATCTAATTTACATGCCAATGGCTTAATTGCTAGTGCAAATAGGGTGGGAGACAAGGGACACCCCTGTCTTGTACCCCTTAACAGAGGAAATGTCTATGAAACATATACATTAACTGAAATTCTGGCTGTAGGGGTCGCATAAAGTAGTTGAACCCATTTAATAAAGTATGGTCCGAACCCAAAGACTTGCATAACTTCCCATGAGTAGGGCCACTCCACGGAGTCCAACGCCTTTTCTGCATCGAGTGAAACCACTACCAAAGAGGACTCCTCCTCATGGGAAACTTTTAGGTTTACTGAAGTAGATTTACCAGGCATGAACCCTGTCTGATCTGGATGGATTATTGTAGTTATAACTTCATTAAGTCGAATCGAAAGGATTTTGGCTAGAATCTTGGCATCTGTAGAAATTAAGGAAATTGGTCTATACGATTCCACCAATACAGGATCCTTACCAGGTTTTGGCAAAACTACTATTATTGCTTCTGACACAGAATTAAGAAGGGAGTTGTCCTTATAATATGCTTTAAATGATTCTAAGAATTTGGGAGCATACAGCGTCATATGTTTCTTATACATCTTTACTGGGATACCATCTAATCCAGCTTTACCCCTTACCGGGCTTTACCCCCCGTAAATGACTTTATAGCTAGCTCTATTTCCTCTCTCGTAAAGGAGGCATCTAAAAACTGTCGTTCTTCCACCGAAAGAGCAGGAAGGCCAACAGATTTAACATACTCTACTATTACAGTCTGATTACACATTAATCCAGTGTTGTATACACCCTGAAAATAGGTTGGAAAGACTTCCACTATCTCAGGAGTAGTGTTGACCATGTCACCCTTAATATTTTGTATTTTTACGATGATATTTGAAGGCCTATCTAACTGTATCAAGTGCGCCAAATAACTTCCCGGTCAGAATTTAAGTATCTAGAATTAGAGTTAAATAACATCTGATGGACTGCATCGTATAAGTGTGCCGTCCAATCTTTCTGTGTTGCTAACCACTTAGATTTAGTAGCTTCTGTTTTATCTTCTAGATCACAGGTTTTCAAACTCGGTCCTCAGGACCCCAAACAGTGCATGTCTTCCAGGTCTGCTCACAGAATCACAAGTGAAATAATTATTCCACCTGTGGAACTTTTAAAATGTGTCAGTGAGTAATGAATACACTTGTGTACCTGCTGGGTGACCTGGGAAATGTGTGGGATCCTGAGGACCGAGTTTGAGAACCACTGCTGTAGATATACCAACTATAAATTTCTGCACTTAATTTCTAATTCTGAAGCAGTTTTTCTATACAGTTTTTTCAACTCGGCTACCTTCTTTATTAATGAGCCTCGCATAAACGCTTTAAATGCATCCCAAACTACAGTTGCAGATGCCGATCCCACATTATCCTTAAAGGATTCTCACCATAATGCCTCCATTTCCAATCCAGCCCCCATCTAGCCAACCAGGGTGAAATTTCCAACTTGGTTGCCCACTATCGATATTCATATGCACCTGTAGTAACAATGGATAGTGGTCCGATATACCTCTCATTTTATATTCCACATTAGACACTCGGGGTACCAGATTTTTGGACACAAGAACTAAATCTATCCTAGAAAAGGAATGGTATGACTGAGAAAAACAGGAAAATTGCTTTATTCCAGGATATTTTCCAAGGATCTACCCAGCCTAAATCTGCCACGGATTCTGCTAACCCTTTATTCCCCTTTGAAAAAGAAGCTGGGGATTTCCGCCATCTGTCCAAAGTCGGGTCTAATACATTATTAAAGTCTCCCATACAGACTACTGGAGAATCTGGAGAAGGTGTTACAAACTCTACTGCTTGTTTTAATATTTTGAACAAAAATGGTGGAGGAATATATACTGCCAAAATAAACTGTACATATGGGTCGAATATATATTATAATCCATAAACACATAACGACCTCCTGGATAAATTTTAACCGAATTACAAACAAAGAGAACTGGTTTTCTTAACAAGAATAGACACACCTCTAGAAGACGATGTATGTGGGGCATAATATGCCCAACCAACCCACAACTTTTTTGAGACAAAAGTTCCCCCCCCCAATAAATGAGTTTCAGTTAAACAAATAACCTCCGCTCCATATTGCCGTAGTTGCATAAAAACCAGCGAGCATTTTATATCGTCGTTTATGCCCCTCACATTGCACGTCAAGAGTTTAACCATATGTAGAGAAGACTGACCACTCAATAATCCAACCTATCCCATTCCACTTCATCAGAATCAAATATGATGATACAGGTTGAGTCTCCCATATCCTAATATTCCGAAATACGGAACTTTTTTAACATGACTGAGTTAATGACACCTTTGTTTTCTGATGGTTCAATGTACACAAACTTTGGTTAAGGCACAACATTATTAAAAATACTGTATAAATTACCTTTAGGCTGTGTATAAGGTGCATATGAAAAATAAATTAATTTCATGTATGTAAACAAACTTAGGTCTGTATTCAATTAGTTTTGCACCCGCGATACTGCTTCGCCTGCCGTACTTTTCACCTACATTGCATATTTTAGCTGCGGAAACTTATCGTGCACGTCCCCGCGATTCGCCCTATTTAATTCCAAAAGATGCAAAAACGTAACCTGGCAAATGCAAACCAGGCGAAAAGTGCTATTGGAATTGGGGAAATCAGACTGACACCCCCTAAAAGATCCACTGACATTGGGGATCAATGTACATGCCCCCGAATAGCCCTAATAAAGCTATTTGGGGTAATCAAGGTGTGTAAATTTCTTCTAATTAGCGTCTTTACTCAAGTGGTGAAGAATAGCATTAAGCTGTTTTTTTGGGTGAAAATAAGCACTCCTGTCAAATTTGGGGTACTTGAAAATGGGTGCAAGCATTGTTTAAAGTCACTAAAGTAAAGTTTAAAAAAACTTAAAAAACGCACCTGAAGCAAGCACCTGCAATAAAAAAAACACCTCACCCATACTTGCAGATGCCCCAAAAGTTTTTTTCGCTAGTTTTTAAGTTTGTACCCCCAAATTTCACCTCCATTTTCAAAGTGTTTTTTTGGGGTGTTCCTCAATTTCTTTTAGGGCTTTTTTGACGCAGTTATCCTTTGGGGGCTGTCCCAAGGGTGTGGAAGGAGTGGCTTCCCTACCTTTGCACCCCAAAATAGGGATTTTGCACTTTTTTCCTCCACCTGTTCATAGGCAAATCTTTTTAGCCTATTACATTACATTGCGTTTTCGTGTACGTGAAAAGTGTTTGCAATTGAATACGGAGATAAATATCCGCCTGGTGAAAAGTTGCAATCGGCGATACTTTCTCGCGGATTCCGACTTTTCGCTGCTAATTGAATACGGGCCTTAGTTTGATGCACAACATTTTTTAAAATATTGTATAAAATTACCTTCAGACTGTGTGTATAAGGTGTATACAAAATATAATTTCATTCTGTGTTTATATCTTGGGTCCCATTCCCAAGATATCTCATGTTGTTATGCAAATATTCATTGGGTCCCGCTGCCGGGCGCCGCAGTTGAAAGGAAGAGGCCAGGAAATCTTTATCAGCCGATGGAGATCCTGGCCTCTTCCCCCCCTCCAACGGCGCCGACATGCCTCCTTTTCATGAAACAGAAGCCATCGCCGCCCCTTCCCCGCCCACAAACGGCAGCAGACTGTCAATTACTGACAGTCTGCTACCAGTCTGCGAGCGGGATTGCATACCCCTTCTGCACATGCGCCTGCACAGATTCCCCGAACATTCTAGTGTGTACTGCTGGATCAGGCCCTGAGTTTGGAGGGAAACAGCATAGAATATTGTATATTCAGTTCTTGCAACCGTTTTTTAATTGGTATAAACTTGGCTCTATCCTTTTGCACAACCAACACAAAGTCCAGAAATACAGAGATTTTAACCCCATTACACTCTAGTGGCCAGACGAAGCACTTAGCCTCTGGGCCTGATTCAGCAAGGAACGCACTGGAGAGAACACACGCAGTCGGCCAACGTGTTTGCTCTGTACATGCGTATGCATCGCACTGCGCGAGTGCGAACTAGCCAGTGCGATTGGGTTATGGTACACAGACTACACGCAATGTGTACGCAGAACCTTCCGATATTGATTGACATGTAGTGCCGTTTGTGGGTGGTGACGGGGTGGTCAGGCGAACACAGGCGTTATAACGCCGTTATAGGGGCGTGCATAATTAAGGGCAGTGCGGCGGCATACACAGCCATACCGTCAGCTGTACTCAGGAAGCGGACAAAATCCTGCAGCAGGTCAGGTCAACCACTATCATGCTAATGGGTCAGATGATTCTCGATGTTACCGATGTTTACGCTATCTTGCGTGCTGATCAGGCTGTGGGTAAAGGGAGATGGGTGGCTTAGTATGGGGCTGGCCATCTGCATCTTGTGCTGCGGTCTCCATGCGTATGCATTTGTAATACACTCCTCCTAGAGGTACTGATATACTCACAGGTTCGGCTTACCTGAATGTGGTAGGTGAAGAGATATGATTACTCTTCTAAGATCTTTGCTTTTGGCTCTTACCTTTTTATACTCTTCCTTACTTTCTACCAATGACAGAGAGGCAAGGCCCCTATTTTCTGTGTTTGTGTACTTCTCTCTATTTAGAGAAACCCAATGCAAGCTAACTACTGCTTTGTTTGCATTACACTTCTCAATCTGACTTGATATCATACATTCTGGGCCTGATTCAAACCCAGATGCCTTGCTGCGCTCGCTCGCATTGAGTGATTTTTTGCAATCTGCGCATGCGTATGAGTCGCAATGCGCGTGCGCGAACCAGTCATTGCGATGGAAAGTGCTCGCCAGTAGCCTGCAGTCGGACCGTTATTTTGAGTGACAGATAGTGCCGTTTGTGGTTGGTAACAGGGGAAGGTGCTTGTAAACGGGGGTGTGGATGTGCGAACGCAGGCGTGCCCGACCGTCAGAACGGCGTTTAATGGGTGTGCATAATTAGCAAAGTAGCGTCATTACACACATGACTGGGGTGTATTTTAGCCTGAACTGCTCGCAATGTTGTGGTGGGAAAAGGCTACCACAAGCACTGCGAGCAGCTCCGATGGCTCTTGATGTTCCCAATTAATCCTACAACTGCCGGAGATGACGTGTGTTGCGAGTGGCAAAGGGGCGTCTTTATACAGGTGCGAGCGCATAGTGCAGCCGCTCATTATTACTTAGTGGGCGGCTTTACGCGACGCAGTGCGAGCACATGATTTAAATAGCCAGCCCCTTTAGCCAGCGAGCGGATGCAAATAGTGTCCGGGTCTGTATCCGGCCCTCTATTCACAGGATAGTTTACACATTTTAAACATAATGGATGTAAATAAGTTCTCTTTTGTTTTCAGGAACACTTCACTGAATAACTTTCAAGAATGAGCTTTCCTTTGGATTACTTTAACAGTTAAACAGGTAAATGATTTTAACTTCTTACCAAACTATTTGTCACCTTATTTACAATACACAATATGGGTTCACTACTTTGCAGAACTACACTCAATTATACTTATAGTAAATAACATTTTTGCAAGGGAGTTCTTAATAAATACCATATATCTAACTCTAAAATACAAACACAAGAAGGCAACCTAAATAATAATGGTTTTTGATCACGTTCACTACCTACAGGTCGTCGGTACTGCGATGGGGACCAGGTTTGCCCCGAGCTTTGCGAACATCTATATGTGCCGCCTGGAGGAGGAGTTGATTTGGTATGGCCCCCCACTCGCGCACCCACCTCCGCACTCCCTTGGCCGCAGTTCAAAAGCATAAATGTGATGGTGGCGCTGGCGCATGGAGGGCTTCACTAACGCACAGTGTCAGCTGTGACTTGGCAGTGATACCGACTCCGCCCCACGTGAGGTCACGATAGGTGCTGCCCGCCATCACCGCACCCTGAAACAGCCCATCTTGCCTCGGCTATGTCCACCAAGATAGGGTAGGCCCAGCAGCTCTGCATGAAGGTGGCCTGGCAGCAGCAGTGCTGAGGTGAGGTGCTTGTCAGTCCTGCTGGCTGCTGGTGTATAGTAGTAATATACATTTTATACATAATACAGGGTGGGCAAAGTTTAGATTTGAAAGTTGTCACACCCTGATGACAAGGTCGTTCTGGCCTTGAAACATCGGCTTACATGGCTCAATAAATATACTTTTTGAGTAAAGTCCGGACGATTGGTGCCTGCTTCTATTCTTAGAAGATTTGCACGATATACAGATAAATAGATATGTATATATCTCTATCTATATGTAGTATATGTATGTAGGTAGTACATATGTATAGCGTTCCCGCTAGGCTGTTTTCGCGGGGCTCTGCGCCCTGCCCTCCTTCTGGAGGGCAAAAAGCACCCTGCCCTTACCGTGCCGTCTTCACCCGCGGGTCGCAGTGTCCCGCGGGTGGGGAAATGTGCGGTGACCCGGTCACCGCCAGTGAATAGTCGCTGGGTGCATGCGCCCGACATCTATTCTACCTGTCAGCAGCGCTTGGGTGGGCTGCCCGGCGTGTCCCCAAAGAGTGACAAAAAGGTGATGTGTCCTATAGACACGCCCCCTTTTCAATGGCCACGCCACCTTTTCGGCGCGCACGGACGTGCCCTCTCTAGCTCCGGCGCCCTGCCTGCCGCCGGAGCTAGAGAGAACACTATATATGTACATACATATGTATTATATGCATGGGATGCAATCGGGAAGCTGGCTGACATTATATCGACAGCCGGCTTCCCGACTGTCATATCCCGGCGAGGGTGAAATGCTTGGCATCTAGATGTAGACGCCGCTCATTTCACCGACGCCAGGAGACCGGTGCCCGGCACCCCGATCGAAAGGATGCCGGGTGCCGTGAGCGGACAGCTGCGGGGGGGAGGGTTAGGTTTAGGGCACCCGGGGGGGACTTAGGGTTAGGCACCCCCCCGGGAGGGTTAGGCTAGGGGGAGGGAGGGTTAGGGTTAGGAACCCCCGGGGGGGATTTAGGGTCAGGCACCCCCCCGGGGGACTTAGGCCTAGGCAGTTAAAGCACATCTTGTTTGTTTCATTTCAAAGTCATTGTGGTGGTAAATAGAGGCCAAAATATGAAAATTCTGTCAATGTCCCAATATTTATGGACCTGACTGTATGTACATACGTATGTACTATGTCCATGGGATGCAATCGGGAAGCCGGCTGACATTATACCGAACTAGATGTAGACGCCGCCGGGAGACTGGTGCCCGGCATCCCGATCGAAAGGATGCCGGCACCGCGAGCGGACAGGCGCGCGGGGGGGGGGGAGAGTTAGGTTAGGGCACCCGGGGGGGTGGACTTAGAGGTACGCAACCCCCCGGGAGGGTTAGTCACCCCCCTCCAGGGGACTTAGGTCTAGGCAGCTGGGAAGAGGGGGGTTATGGTTAGGCACTTGGGGGGGAGGTTAGGGTTAGGCACCCCTAAGGAGGGTTAGGGTTAGGGGGGTTAGGTTAGTCTATACTTACCTTACAACGATCGGGATTTCCAGCGCTGTCGGGCTCATGCTGCCGGGATCTGTACCAGTGTGGGGCTGCCACTGCCGGGAATCGATTCCATATGCATAGTACATATGTGTACGTGTGTATATATATTATATATATATTAGGGGTGTGCACCGGCCACTTTTCGTGTTTTGTGTATTGGTTTTGGATCTGGATTGGTTTTGCCAAATATACCCTTCCGTGTTTTGGGTTCTGGGTTTTGTGTTTTGGATCTGTATTTTTTTGAAAAAAAAGCATAAAAACAGCTAAAATCACAGAATGTATGGGTTTTTCTGCTCCTATGCTATTATTAACCTCAATAACCTTAATTTCCACTCATTTCCAGTCTATTCTGAACACCTCACACCTCACAATAGTGTTTTTATGTCCAAAAGGTAGCTGGATGACTATGCTAAGTGACACGAGTGGGCGGCACAAACACGTGGCCCATCTAGGAGTGACACTGCAGTGGCAGACAGGATGGCAGTTTGAAAAACTAAGCCCCAAACAGTACATAATGCAAAGAAAAAAAAGAGGTGCAAGATGGAATTGTCCTTGGGCCCTCCCACCCACCCTTATGTTGTATAAACAGGACATGCACACTTTAACAAACCAATCATTTCAGCGCCAGAGTCTGCCACACGACTGTGGCTGAAATGATTGGTTCGTTTGGGCCCCCACAAAACAAGCTGGTAATTAATCTGTCCCTGCACAAACTGGCTCTACGGAGGCAAGATGTCGTCCTCATCCTCCTCATTCACTGATTCCTCACCCTCTTCAGTGTTGTGTACATCCTCACAGAGTATTAATTCGTCCCCGCTGGAATCCACCACCACAGGTCCCTCTGTACGTTATGGAGGCTGGTCTCCCTGGAAGAGTTGATAATTCATTTTTATGAACATCATCTTCTCCACATTTGGTGGAAGCAACCTCCTATGCCTTTCGCTGACAAGGTTCCCGGCTGCACTAAACACTCTTTCGGAGTACACACTGGAGGGGGGCAACTCAGGTAAAATAGAGCCAGTTTGTACAGAGGCCTCCAAATTGCCTCTTTTTCCTGCCAGTACATGTACGGACTGTCTGACATGCCTACTTGGATGCTGTCACCGATGTAATCCTTTAACAGACAGACGCACGCTTGTCGCTGCTGCTTTGAGGATGCAGGTGCGGCTACAGCCCACACAATTCACAAAGACAGAAAAAAAAGAAGAATTTTTTATTTTTTGTGGAGCGCACTTTGGGGGTTACACCACCCTTTAACAGACAGAAGCACGCACGCTTGTCACTGCTGCTTTGAGGATGCAGGTGCGGCTACAGCCCACACAATTCAAAAAGAGAAAAAAAAAGAAGAATTTTTTTATTGTTTGTGGAGCGCACTTTGAGGGGTATTCAATATGAAAGGTTAACTTCCCTGGTGAAGTTAACGTTTCATATCGGAGTTTTTTTCTGCGTAAAGGTATGGTGCGCGATCCCGCTTATCCCCGTATTCAATATCAAACTAACGAAAACGGGAAACTCCGAAGTTGGATTTGCGTAAAGTTATGAATTTTTCCTTAAAATAATTGTAAGACCCCCCTAAAGTTGTAAAAACATGGGGGAATACTATGGGTACCCCCGTTTTAGCCTTTAATTGAAAGTCGGGGCTTTAAATAGCCGCAGCAGGTGTTTTGAAGTGATGTAGAAGAACACTTAGGTTATTTTTTTCGTTTTTTTAAGTGGTCCCATCAAATTTGGGGTACATGAAAATGGGTACTAGCATATTTTGATGTCCCTAAAGTAAGTTTTTAAAAATTCTGCATTTGTTCACCTGCCGCTATAATTCTATTCTAGAAAACACCTGCCGCATACATACAGAATAGCCCTGAAACTATTTGCCTATTGTTTAACAATTTTTTTCCCTTTTTTTTTTGCACCCCAATTTTTAAATTAATTTTTTGGGGTTTCCCTATTTTTTTTTTACACTTTTTTTGACACAGGTCTTTTTTAAATGTCAATCTCAGGGGTGCAGGCTATTTTTTTTAAGCCTGCACCCCTAAACCCCAATTCTGCACTTTTTTTCGACACCTATTCAATGGTGAAAAGTTATCTCCGTTTTTTATCAAAGACTCTTCAAAACTGCGATAAGTCTTTGAAATTGAATATGGTGTAAAACTAAAACCAGTGATATTAACGCAAAAACGTTAAAAAGTGCGATATTAACACAAAAATACGATGTTATCGCACCCATATTGAATACCCCTATTTGAGGGTTACACCATCCTTTAACAGACAGACGCACGCTTGTCGCTGCTGCTTTGAGGATGCAGGTGCGGCTACTGCGCATACATTTCACACACAAACACATTAAAAAAGATTATTTAATTTTGGTTGGAGTGAACTTTGGGGGTTACACCACCCTTTAACAAACAGACGCACGCTTGTCGCTGCTGCTTTGAGGATGCAGGTGCGGCTACAGCCCACACATTTCACAAAGGGCCTGATTCAGAGCCGGATGCTCTGACCAGAGTGCTCACTCTGAATCAGGGCCCTCCTCCATTAAAATGGAGCGACCTCCTGGACGCTCGTATAGCTGTGGGTCACCACCCACAGCATATACGAGCATGCAAAAAGATGGTCGCGATGGTCTTGACCATCGCGACCATCGGACTTGCAAGGGAAACCCTGCGGTCGGGTTTCTCAGCCACAAGCCCTGGAGTGATTTTGGCACTAGTGATGTCAGTGGGGCCGGCTTCAGACGGTAGGCGTTCCCATGGGAACGCCTCCGTCTGGCAGGCACGCCCACCAAAGGGGGCGTGCTGTCAATCAACATCGACAGCACGCCCCCTTTGGTGCGAGACCCCGAGCGATGGAGAGCCCGTCGCTCGCCGGATCTCGCGCATGCGCACGACGGAGCTCCCTCCGTCGTGCGCATGCGCAGTGGGGAACATCGACCCACTTGCGAGCGTACTGCCGCTCGTGAGTGGGTCTGAATGACCCACAAAGACAGAAAAATAAAGAAGAATTTTTTATTTTTTGTGGAGCGCACTTTGGGGGTTACACCACCCTTTAACAGACAGACGCACGCTTGTCGCTGCTGCTTTGAGGATGCAGGTGGAATCTAGACGGGATTTGGAACCGGGGACACACTACCTCCATCAATTGTCTAAATTCCACTGCACTAATGGCGGATACCGGACGCATGTCTAACACCAACATAGCAGTTAAGGCCTCAGTTATACATTTTGCTTCAGGATGACTGCTGTCGTACTTCATCCTCCTCGCTAAGGACTGTTGGAGGGTCAATTGTTTAGTAAAAGTAGTGGTGTTCCTACTTCCTCTCTGGGATTATGAACAACTCCCAGCAGCAGCAACAGCACTAGGAGGAAATGGTTCTTGATCTTTCCCTATTTTATTTTTATCGGAGAAAGTTTGGTCCTCCATTTATGTTATATTGATATATACGTGCGGCTAAGGCGCACACAAACACAGAAAATATTTTTTTATTTTTGTTGGAGACTAGTGCACTTTGTGGGTTACACCACCCTTTAAGAAATGAGCCAGCCGGCCCTTTACTTATGGGACACAGGCGCACGCTTGGCACTGCTCCTTTGTTGATGCACGTGCAGCCACAGTGCACACAATTCACAAACCCAGAAAATATTTGTTTATTTTCTTTGGGGGTTACATCACCCTTTAACGGACAAGCCAGATGGGCCTTTACTTATGGGACACAGGCGCACACTTGGTGCTGCTCCTTTGTTGATGCACTTGCAGCCACAGTGCACACAATTCACAAACCCAGAAAATATTTTTTTATTTTGTTTGGAGTGCACTTTGGGAGTTACAGCACCCTTTAACGGTCAAGCCAGCCGGCCCTTTACTTATGACACAGGCACACGCTTGGCAGTACTTTGTTGATGCACGTGCGGCTACTGCGCACACAATTCACAAACACAAAAAAATATTTTTTTTTATTTTTTTTGGAGTGCACTTTGGGGGGGTTACAGCACCCTTTAACGGTCAAGCCAGCCGGCCCTTTACCTATGACACAGGCGCACGCTTGGCGTTACTTTGTTGATGCACATGCGGCTACTGCGCACACAATTCACAAACACAAAAAAATATTATTATTTTTTGCACTTGGGGGGGAGCACCCCTGATGGACAGAGCACCCCCTGGACAACACTATAGCACCCCTTTAGGACTGGGACACTGCACAGGACGTTGGAGTGGACACAGCCCCTATGGACAACTGACTGCACAACACAGTCCAGCCAGCCCCTATGGACTTTGGAGGAGTGGACACAGCCCCTATGGACAACAGCAGCACAGCACAACACAGCCAGCCCCTATGGACTTTGGAGGAGTGGACACAGCCCCTATGGACAACAGCAGCACAGCACAACACAGCCAGTCCCTATGGACTTTGGAGGAGTGGACACAGCCCCTATGGACAACAGCGGCACAGCACAACACAGCCAGCCCCTATGGACTTTGGAGGAGTGGACACAGCCCTTATGGACAACAGCAGCACGCCAGCTCGTTCCAAGGCAGGCTACGCTGTGTATCACCGGTTTCAGTAAGAGGCACACCGCCAACAACCTCTTAGAGAAACTGAGGGAAATCATCGCCCAGTGGCTTACCCCACTTAGACTCACCTGGGGATTTGTGATATCTGACAACACCACCAATATTGTGCGGGCATTACATCTGGGCAAATTCCAGCACGTCCCATGTTTTGCTCACACAATAAACTTGGTGGTGCAGAATTTTCTGAAAAGCGACAGGGGCATGCAGGAGACGCTTTGGGTGGCCCGAAAAATTTCTGGCCACTTTCGCCATTCAGCGACTGCGTGCCGAAGACTGGAGTGCCAGCAAACACTCTTGAACCTGCCCCGCCATCACCTGAAGCAAGAGGTTGTGACGCGGTGGAACTCAACCCTCTATATGCTTCAGAGGATGGAGGAGCAGCAAAACGCCATTCTAGCCTATACATCCACCTATCACTTCGGCAAAGGAGGGGGTATGCACCTGACTCAAGCGCAGTGGATAATGATTTCTGTGTTGTGCAAGGTTCTCCAGCCCTTCGAACTTGCCACACGTGAAGTCAGTTCAGACACTGCCAGCTTGAGTCAGGTCATCAGGCTTTTGCAGAAGCAGCTGGAGAAAGTGAAGGAGGAGCTAAGACGGAGCGATTCCGCTCGGTATGTGGGACTTGTGGATGAAGCCCTTCATTCGCTTTGCCAGGATTCCAGGGTAGTCAATCTGTTGAAATCAGACCACTACATTTTGGCCACTGTGCTCGATCCTAGGTTTAAAGCCTATGTGGTGTCTCTCTTTTCGGCCGACACAAGCCTGCAGAGGTGCAAAGACCTGCTGGTGAAAACACTGTCAGCTGAAGCAGAACGTGACACGTCAACAGCTCCTTAATTTTCTCCCGCAACTGGCGCTGCCAGGAAAAAACTTAGGTATCCTAAGCAACCCGCTGGCGGTGATGCAGGGCAGGCAGGACCAAGTTTGGACATCTGGTCCGGACTGAAGGACCTGGCAACAATTTCTGACATGTCTACTGTCACTACATATGATACTGTCACCATTGACAGAATGGTGGAGGATTACATCGGTGACAGCATCCAAGTAGGCATGTCAGACAGTCCATACCTGTACTGGCAGGAAAAAGAGGCAATTTGGAGGCCCCTGTACAAACTGGCTCTATTTTACCTGAGTTGTTCCCCCTCCAGTGTGTACTCCGAAAGAGTGTTTAGTGCAGCCGGGAACCTTGTCAGCGAAAGGCGTAGGAGGTTGCTTCCACAAAATGTGGAGAAGATGATGTTCATAAAAATGAATTATCAACTCTTCCAGGGAGACCAGCCTCCAGAACGTACAGAGGGACCTGTGGTGGTGGATTCCAGTGGGGACGAGTTAATACTCTGTGAGGATGAGGATGTACACAACACTGAAGAGGGTGAGGAATCGGTGGATGAGGAGGATGAGGACGACATCTTGCCTCCGTAGAGCCAGTTTGTGCAGGGACAGATTAATTGCCAGCTTGTTTTGTGGGGGCCCAAACGAACCAATCATTTCAGCCACAGTTGTGTGGCAGACCCTGGCGCTGAAATGATTGCTTTGTTAAAGTGTGCATGTCCTGTTTATACAACATATGGGTGGGTGGGAGGGCCCAAGGACAATTCCATCTTTGGGGCCTAGTTTTTCAAACTGCCATCCTGTCTGCCACTGCAGTATCACTCCTAGATGGGTCACGTGTTTGTGCCGCCCACTCGTGTCGCTTAGCATAGTCATCCAGCTACCTCGGTGCAACCATTTGGACATAAAAACAGTATTGTGAGGTGTGAGGTGTTCAGAATAGACTGGAAATGAGTGGAAATTAAGGTTATTGAGGTTAATAATAGCATAGGAGCAGAAAAACCAACACATTCTGTGATTTTAGCGGTTTTTATGCTTTTTTTCAAAAAAATACAGATCCAAAACACAAAACCCAGAACCCAAAACACGGCAGGGTGGTTTTGGCAAAACCAATCCAGATCCAAAACACGAAGAAAGATCCAGATCCAAAACCAATACACAAAACACGAAAAGTGGCCGGTGCACACCCCTAATATATACATACATACACACACAGTATATGTAAACTATGTCAGATGCGGCACTCCATGCAAAAAGAATAACATCAGACTCGGTTTGAAGGTGTCGAAGTTTCAATGCTAATTCACAACATTTTCATCAGAACAAATGCTGTGAATTAGCATTGAAACGTTGACACCTTCAAGCTGAGTCTGATTATTTATTTTTGCGTGGAGTGCCGCACCTGACGTAGTTTGTGTATCTGGACATTGTGGGGGCAACCAGCTAAGTAACCATAATATTACAGAGTGCCGGATCATTGAATTTTATATATATATGTAAATACCCATAGAGACAGAGAGGGTGCTGCTGCAGCTGGATCAATGAAGGGTGATGATCAATAATCATCACCCTTCAGCGGTGTCGCAGGCCACATACTACAGCTGTGTTGGCCTCCTGCCTCGGCTCTGCTTCACTGCAATGCAGAAGCAAGCTCAGCGTGTGTGTGTTGACACACTAGCAGTGGTGCACATGGTTTGGAGGGAGGTGGGAGTGAAGGATGGAGGAGATAGGCGGGCTCGGGTCTGTGCTGTATTATCAATTTAGATCTGCCAGCTGCTTGCTATCTGATTTATCCCATTTCAGGGGCCATAGTGTGTGGCCATGATGTCCTCTGTATTTTTCTGGTGGTCATTGGAGTTCTCTGTATTATATGGCACTCATTGCAATGATCTTTATAGTGTATGGCGGCCACTTGGATGCTTAATATATTATATGGCAGGCACAGATGTTCTGTATTATATGGCACTCACTGCAGCGCTCTCTGTATTATATGGCGGCCACTGTAATGCTCTCTGTATTATATGGTGGAGACTGTGACACTCTCTGTATTATATGGAGGTCACTGTAATTCTCTCTGTATTATATGGTGGTCACTGCGATGTTCTTTGCATTATCTGGTGGTCATTGTGATGTGATGTGTTATATGGAATGCCCTCAGCATTATGTGGTAGTCCCTGCATTGCCCTCTATAATATATGGTGGTCACTGTAATGCTATCTGTAATATATATATATCTGTAATATATATATATATATATATATATATTCATATATATATATATATATATATACACACACGCACACACGCGCGCGCAAACACTGATATAGAGAAATCCACAAGGACATCTAATAAAATAGATCAGATAACTGCTACTGCTGGTATGTGTATAATTGATTTTGAATTTCTAGACAGAGTGGTGTTGTACATAAATGTCCCCTGTCTCCAAATAGCCACACGTTGTGCATCCGAGACACTTCACGCACACTTTCCTGCATGATAGAAATTTATTCTTTTCCACCACTTACCAGGAAAGATATCTTTATGGACCACCACATCACCAATTTTTTTACCATGTCTGTAACAAGGTATCAACCTTGAATTTTCCGGGTTGTTACCTTGGTACAGACACGGTCAAAGTTAACCCTTACTGCCCTGGTCAAGTATTGCCATTATTTTCTTTTACAAAAAAGGCAATACCTTAGAAGGCAGTTAATTTATTAATTTACTGCAGTGGCTAGGGATGTGGAATGAAAACGTATAGAAATATGCCAAAATCAGTGAACAATTTGGGATTTTTTTTTCATTATTCTGAACTATTCTTATCTAAACTATTCTAGCAGTCAAGGAAAGGGAGACCATACAGTTCTCACCATTTCACAAAAAAAAACATGTTTTCTTGTTATAGCTCCACCTTAAAGTGGTTGAAGGTAGGCGCCAGATATGCCCCCCCCCCTGAGGATAGCCACACACCCTGTGTAGACCACACCCATGCACTCATCATGCCTCCATATCACTAGCAGTGTTCTCCCCAGAAATTTTTTCCAGCCGGGTGGCATCAAAAAGTAGCCGGGTGGGGGCCTTTGTAATAATGCGCGCGCCGGGAAAAGGGGTATCTCCCTTACCAATCCAGCCCGACAGGTCTCAGGCTGCTCTCCCACTGGCTCTGAGTCAAAAGTGCCCATTATGCAGTGCCCCCTGTATTTGTGCCATTTATACAGTGCCCCCTGTAGTTTTCCCCTTTATGCATTGCCCCCTGTAGTTTAGCTTTGCCCTTATGCAGTGCCCCCTGGCTGAAGTAGTGCCCCTATCTAGTGCCCCCAGACTGGCTCCTTATGCAGTACCCCAGGCTTAAATAGTGTCCCTTATGCAGTGCCCCCAGGCTGACCCTTTTATGCTGTGCCCCCAGTAGCAGCCCCCTATACAGTGTCCCCAGTAGCAGCCCCCTATACATGCCCCCATTAGCAGCCCCCTACACAGTGCCCCCATTAGCAGCCCCCTTTATACAGTGCCCCCATTATCAGCCCCCTTTATACAGTGCCCCCAGTAGCAGCCCCCTTTATACAGTGCCCCCAGTAGCAGCCCAATTATACAGTGCCCCCAGTAGCAGCCCCCTTTATACAATGCCCCCAGTAGCATCCTCCTATACAGTGCCCCCAGTAGCAGCCCCCTATACAGTGCCCCCAGTAGCATCCCCATTATACAGTGCCCCCAGTAGCAGCCCCATTATACAGTGCCCCCAGTAGCAGCCCTCTATACAGTGCCCCCATTAGCAGCCCACTATAGAGTGCCCCCAGTAGCAGCACAGCTGGCGGCTGTGTGTTTGTTTCTGTGTAAGGCAGACCGCTACTCACTGCGGTCTGCCCTACACTTGTTGGACACTAGCGGCGGGTGCAGGCCCCGGTGCAATGCACCGGCTGCACCGCCGATGTTACAGTGCCGGGGGTGGGGAATTTTTACCGGGCGGATCGCACGACAAATAAAGCGTGGGGAGACTAGTCACACTGACACAGCGCTTGTCACACACCCCTGCTGTGGCATACAATAGGCCCTTCATAAATTTCAGCTCCAGGCACATGTGGACCTTAATCTGGCACTGATTGTACCTTAAGAGACACTTTTGAAAGCCAAGCATCTGAACTCTCTCATGCCTTTGCACAATGTGATTATCCTTCTGAGATCATAACAATAGCATATAAAGATACATTATTGGTTGACAGAAAATCTCTATTAGAAGCTAAACTACCACCAGTAGATACTAAATCTAACTTAGGACCTTTTTAAATTTCCAAGTACAATATCGCAGCGACAAAAATTACATCAATTTTGAAGAAAAATTACAATTTACTTCTTACAGATCCAGTTTTAGCATGTAGCCTAGATAAAAGACAAATATTATATTTAGGAAGGCAAAAAAAGTTTTTTTCGTAACCATACCAGAAATAGACACGTTACACAACAAACATTAACTAAGCAAACTGCCTGTGGGTTCTATCGATGTAACAATAATAGATACTTGACTTGTACCTTTGCAGTTAACAAAACTAAATCAGTGGCCTCATCTGACTCTCAAAAAGAATATACTATTAAATCATTTATTAACTGCAATTCAAGCCATGTCATCTATCTTCTGAGATGTCCGTGTAATCTCTATTATATACGGAGAACTACACGCCCTCTAAAGGTTAGATTTCTTGAACATAGACGTAATGTGCTAAATGGAGTTCTGCATAACGGTGGGTTTCGTTCTAATCGAAATAAAATAGTACACACATGTGACCAATATGAGTGAGTACAAATGAACACACTTTATTTACAAGTAACAAACAAACAAAAAACAAACAACATACAAAGTATACTGTATACTCAACTTTTATCTATGTATTCCGATGACACCAGTAAATCATCATCCTCAGCATAAGATGTACTTCATCTTTTCTTCTCTTCTCTTCTGGGGAGCCCTCGTTTCACAATGCCCAGATAATATATATAATATACATTGGCAGCAGCCTACTGCAGTCTCAGATCTACCGCGAGCTAATGGGTCCTTTGTGTACCTCTGGTTTATATACCTTAGTATGGGGTGTTGGCTTGCTGGATATTAAGCCCATATTAATTACATACACTGCTAGGTATCAAGCACGCATTGGTCCAACGTAGCATTGACCAAACTTATCTCTATTGCACATGCTATGTAAGCACTAAGATATTCAGACAAAGAGAATACAGTAATGACGTGTCCTAATGTATGGAGATGAACTCTATTTCAAGGCTCCTTTGTATAGAGTCTGGACATCACTGTTAATTACCAATAATGCTTAGCATCTCTACACAGCTTTACATTGGAATGTGGCTAACTCATAAGAACATAGAAGCTATGAATGGCTCATTATACTTCTAGTTGCAATAGAAATGACAGGTAGAGCTAGGCCTCAATATTTATGGCTTATTTGACCCCAAAAGGTCATTTCACCATTCTATGGAAAAACAGCAACTGTATTAAGACAATCTCATTTCAAACCTCAAGAGGCCTAGCAAGGGTGTATATGTGTTTGAGACTTATATGCCTATGTAGAAATTAACTATTTAACCCACTGGCTACATTCCTCCCTTTAATTTCTACATATCAAATATAAGGAACATGTTCCCCTTTGTATAATCTAAACCTCCATTGTGCTTTCACCACTTGTCTTAACAAACTATGTAACAACATATAACATAACAAGGTTAATACCATGATTACATATAACAAATAATATAATATCACACTAAGCAACATTTCCTTTCAGGACTTGACCACTTTGGCTGTATTGCAGAATCATAGCAATAAGCATGACTGAACTTCTTGTTTCATTTCTAACTCTCTACATTATATTCCTTTATATCATGTGAATACTCTAATAACAGTGAATAATACATATGATTATATCAAATATATCAGTTACTTATAAGATAATATATATCAGTAAAGTAAAGCAAAGTTCAGTTCAGTTCAGTTCAATGGAATCTTGAAAAAGTCTTGAGAATATTGGTGAGAGTGTGGATCCAACCAATAGAAGGCACAAGTTCAGTCTTGCAGAATACACATAGATGTATGTAAAGGTTGTGATGTCAGATCTTATAACTCTTTTGTCCTCCTGGACCCTCTCCTGTATAAGAAATCACTCTCAGGTCATCGCCATCTTAGACACATCTCCAGCGATGTTCTCTCATCTCCTGCTCCAACCAGCAACCTGTTGGCTTAAACAAAGAAACCGTGTGAGATAAACCATAACAACAACACAAAATAAGCATTTACTTTTCCTGCTGCAATTATCTATTACACCTGGCTTTATTCTCTTCCTACTAAACATTTCTTCACAACAACCTTATCATAAGTGTTTGTGTCTGTGCACCAGATATCTTACTTAAAAAGTTCCACCTTTTAACCACCCTCCGGTTATCAAAATATATGTACTGTATACAGTCTGCTCTAAAAACAAACATTCCTGTTTCCTAAACAACACATTCACTCATTCAATCATACTGATGTCAGTTTTGTGAATGGTATGAAGCATAGAAAACTCAATATACTCCATGTTTCTGTAAAATGGGTGTCTTTGTCTGCTTGAATCTTCTCAAACATCCCATAATATCAATAAATCAGCCTGTGTCACATGTTCAGGAAAGTCTCTTACCTTGTATCACTCTGCTTAAGATAACTTCACTCCTGAATGACAGTGTTTTGTTCAGTACATCACTCGTTCTCCATCTTGGTGGCAAACGATGAATTCAAATTGCCAGACTTGTGCAGTCATATCACAATATATGAGACCTTTTTCAGTAACAAGCAAGGTAGGCCACATTCCCAGCTGTTGGCAAACACAACAGGTTTTTGCAATGTCTCTGACCATTAGCTTGCTCTAATGCAGCGTCATCTCTGTCATGGCTTAAGAGTTCTAGCACAATCAGTGCTGTCTTTGCGGTGAATTGCACACCATGTTCTGTGCTCAGTTCACTTGTGCACACACCATTGAAGCTGTAGGTGTGTGTATCAGCATGTCCCACGTCGTTCTTCCAGCTTTGGACAGCAGCAGTCCATATAGACTTTGTGTCAAATGTCCATTTCTCAGTGTGAAGATTTACAGGGCATCCAGTCTTGTCAGTGACTTGGAAAACAGTCATAGATGCAACAAGTTCGCTGGCCCCTTCTTCTGTCTGTCTGCTGTCAGCTTGTACAGTTAGCTGCTTTGGTTCAGCACAAATCCACAACAGTCCTGTGTGGGTGCAGATAGCACCATAGTCCATGAACCAATAATCCTCTCTGTCTTGGAAATCTTCCCACCACTGTGGAGCTGTGATCATAAAGAAATCCAGTATGGACAGTTCAAACATTGGTTTAAATTTTACTCGGCCAGCAAGTAGTGCTTTGATCTCCTTAATTAGCATGAGAGTTTCTGCCATTGTCGTTAGCAACTGTGTGTCTTTCAGCTGCTTCAAAACCTTTGGCTGGTAAGGCTTTATAAGGAAATACACTGGGATTCGAATTTCATTAAAAAAAACACAAAATCTGCACCTTTGTCACTACACAAACCCACTGTCAGTGTGTCTGTACTGCATATATGCCCCTTGTCGTTGGTCAGTGTGTACCCACCAACCCCTCCTTCACAATGAGCAAGTAAAGCTTGAACATCATTTGCAATGGATGTTTCATCAGAAAACACATCTTGTTCAATTTTTGCAATTTTAAACTCAACAATGACACATTGATCATGCCATGTAAATTTAATGTTGTCACAAGGGAAGTCTTCAGTCTCAGGGGCATGGTCTATAACTGATATTCTACCTAATTCCCACCCTCTGGCTTTGGACAATGTCCATGTCTCATTGGGCAAGGCAAAAGGCATCATCACCACCCCTTCACTTAGCGACACCCCTTTCAATGGCCATGCAGACACAGCCTTTTTTTCAATCAGTTCACAGTGAATGGCAACCTGGAAAGTCTTAGGCAATACATGCATACCATCATTCACCTCAACAGTAACAGAAATCAATATCATGTTGTCAGAAACCTCATCTGCATTCAATTTTGATTCTGATTTCTGGAAATATTCCCTGCATTCATGGATTTCAACATTTTGTTTGCATTTTGTAAAATCATCAGAAATTTTCATCACACTGCTCTGATCAAACACATTTACTGTAGTGTGAATACATTGTTTAATTTCTGTTTCAAGTTCTTTCTGCGTAACTTCACACACTTCTCTTTGTATTTCAAGCTCACAAATTTCTACACAAGATGTGTGTAATAAATCACCAGTTCACATTTTAACTCTTGTGTGTGGGGATTCTCTCCCCCTCCCTAAGGAATTTTTTAAAGGCAGGCTGGCAGAATACTCAGAAACACGTAAAACTTCATCTGATTCAAAATCAGTTGCTTTTAAAATTCTCACATCACTACAACTTTGTAAAAGCGCCCCTAAACATATTGGATTAATCCAAGATTTTTTAACACATTTCTGAAATTTCACCAACTTTTTCTGTACTCTATCTTTTACAATTTTCACATGTTTCAAAAGTTTGTAAAACAAACATTTTTCTCAAATTTCTTTTTTTTTTTTAAAAGAAAAAGACAAAACAACATACAATGTGATTTAAGCTAAATCACAATCTTTTTTCTCATAGGAATGAGACAGAGAAAACATTACAATGTAATATACAGGTCAGCAGAGAAAAAGCAAAACATAATTTTGCACTTTTTTTTAACAGAATCAGTCAATTGGTCACAAACTAATTAACCCTTCTGATCCCACTTCTCGACACCAAGTGCATAATGGTGGGTTTCGTTCTAATCAAAATGAAATAGTATACACATGTGACCAATATGAGTGAGTACAAATGAACACACTATTTACAAGTAACAAACAAACAAAAAACAAACAACATACAAAGTATACTGTATACTTTTATCTATGTATTCCGATGACACTGGTAAATCATCATCCTCAGCATAAGATGTACTTCATCTTATCTTCTCTTCTCTTCTGGGGAGCCCTCGTTTCACAATGCCCAGATAATATATGTAATATACATTGGCAGCATCCTACTGCAGTCTCAGATCTACCACAAGCTAATGGGTCCTTTGTGTACCTCTGGTTTATATACCTTAGTATGGGGTGTTGGCTTGCCGGATATTAAGCCCATATTAATTACATACAGTGCTAGGTATCAAGCACTCATTGGTCCAACATAGCATTGACCAAACTTACCTCTATTGCACATGCTCTGTAAGCACTAAGATATTCAGACAAAGAGAATACAGTAATGACATGTCCTAATGTCTGGAGATGAACTCTATTTCAAGGCTCCTTTGTATAGAGTCTGGACATCACTGTTAATTACCCATAATGCTTAGCATCTCTACACAGCTTTACAGTGGAATGTGGCTAACTCATAAGAACATAGAAGCTATGAATGGCTCATTATACTTCTAGTTGCAATAGAAATGACAGGTAGAGCTAGGCCTCAATATTTATGGCTTATTTGACCCCAAAAGGTCATTTGACCATTCTATGGAAAAACAGCAACTGTATTAAGACAATCTCATTTCAAACCTCAAGAGGTCTAGCAAGGGTATATATGTGTTTGTAACTTATATGCCTATGTAGAAATTAACTATTTAACCCACTGGCTACAAGTTCAAAACCACAGCGTATCCAGGCATTTCTCTGAATGCCATGAAAAAGATCCTTTGGGACTAAAGGTGATAGCAGTGGAACATATTGTAGCCACACCTAGAGATGGGGATAGATATAGAGAATTATGCAGACAAGAGGCAGCTTGGCTCTGTAAACTGCAAACATTGAGACCTAAAGGTCTAAATGAGAACATTGATTTGGAATTTATTTAAAATTAAAACTGGCTTTCAGTATATCATTATTACTATGGCTAAACATGGTTGTCTCTTTGTCTTTACATGTTTCTGTCTGCACGTGTGGATATATGTGTGTATTTGTATTTATGTATATATGTGTGTCTATGCATATATATGTATACACACATGTATATATTTTTGGGTCCATCAATTTTTTCTTTTTTTCTTATTTTCTCCTATTGTTCAAATTTTGAATATAAGATCTTTTATATAATTTATTTTATGTATATTTTTCTGTTGTTTTCTTCCCCTTTTTTTTCCTCTATTTGATTTTACCATTTTATTTACCTACTATTGGTTATTATTATTTTTTAATGCATAGATTAGTACTGGTTCTTCCGTATTCCTTTACAGTCCATTTTATGCATTCTGTTTTTGTGTGTGCCTTGTAGGTATAGAGATAGATACATATATATATATATATATATATATATGTATCTATGTACTAGCTGCACAGCCACCTGATGGTAGTTATCGTTGAAACATGTCAGATTGTTTATATATATTTTATATATTTTTTTTTATATATATTCTTAGTAAATCATTGAATGAGCTAACTATCAAATGGACAAATAATAGACGTTAATGAGAAACAGTGGAATTTTAGAGATTCCCCCCTCTTTGTCTCCCGTTAAAAATAATAACACAATTAAAGTTAAAGATGTATTTATTTGTAAACACACGTTTGCTCGTCCAATAAGAATATATTATATCATATATATAAATGTCTTTATTATTTATAATTGTCTATGTTTATTAGTGTCATTATTTGTGCGTTGATTGTTATATGTGTATATCTAATTATTATTATATCTTCTATTAGTTAGAAGAAGTGGGAGCTTTCAATGCTTAAATATTTAAACCATTGATAAAAAGTTATACAACTATCTCTTTAAACTAAAGAGCAACATTTTGGAAAACCTGTTACCTAATTGGATTAAAAACACCTGAATTAATGAATTGACTCCACTATATAGGATTACATTTTGTACTACTCAGCCAAACACCTGGTTCTTGAGAAAGCCGTGCAGCATGGGGAAACGCGTCGGAGCTATAAGTATGTGGTTTTTCCTGGGGATCATTCTACCCATTCTACCCTTGCTATACCACTATCCATGTTAGTGCCAGCTTGCCGGAGCAAGCGCTACATTTCTTGGAGCCACACGGCGAACATACCCTGTGTGTGGACTCCAACACAGGGGCAGACGAGCACACCAGCGGGGAGCAGTTTCCCGAGGACACACTCTCACAGGCGGCTCGGGCTGCCCTTTGCGCCAGATATGGGATCCGTGACACCCTTTCCCCCTCTGGAGGCGACTTCGGAGGATTACCCCGCAGAACTGTGCCCTTCCTACAGACCGGAGTCTGTCACAGGACTACGGCGGAGTGAGTACCCAGAGCAGGTTGCTCTTACATCTCTGCCAGTATACATACTCGATCTGACTGTGGATAGTTTAAGGAGACTGATCCCCTTATATTAATTGGACACTTCAGTGTTAACGAATTTCCAGCTTTCATTTTCCAGCTGCATTTTTATGCAGTGGATACATCAGTGCAATTGATTTTTTAGCTCCCACTGCAGGTGTATGGACACATTTTTTCATCTTTAGTTTATTCTGACATTTTTATTTTTATGTGGTTTTTTTACTTTACATCTTGTATGGTTTGTCTGTGATTTTTATGTGATGCTATACATGTGCTCCCGGGAGTTATCATTTTATGAATAAATATTGCTTATTATTGTATATTTTTGTCTTAGCTCATGATTACCTAGCGCCTTTGCAGTAATTTTTGGTTTACACATTACTAGCTTCAACATTAATAACTAATCATTTACACTGCAGTATAAACTCTCAGCTATAAGTACATATTTGTCCTCTAGTGTATCTAGGTTATATCCTGTTTGGTGCACATATATTTCCTTTGATTATGGTAACAGTTCCTGAATAGGTACTTGGCTGACCTAACATTGTAGCGTTACTTGAATTAAGCTGTGTTTTGAGGAGTTGCTGTTGCTGGTTTGGAGCTCACACATTGGGTTCATGGACGCTATGTGCTGTGCAGTTTTGTCCACCTCTCACTTAAATGAGATGTTCTCTCTGCTGCTCTGCTGATACTCTATGCATACCTCCCACCATGACCCTCTCCAGGAGGGACACAGGACCTCATTCAGAGTCGGTCGTAAGCGGCCACTCGGTCGTACGCATCCGATGTTTCCAAACCACACATGCGCACGGTTAGTTTTGCGCATGTGCGTACGAGGCTTTGCGATCCAAAATGCTGTCCATCGTACGGCTTACGAGCAGGAATTGGCTTCCGAGAGTTGATTGACATGAAAGGCCGTTTGTGGGTATTGACGCGGGTGGAGGTCTGAAAACGCAGGCGTGCCTCAGCGTTTTGAGGGCGTTTTAGGGGCGTAAATTTCCTGCTACGACTGACATAGAAGGCCGGAATTAGTAAAACGTCACTCTGCGAGCAGGTTAGAGGCCTGGCTGATAGTCCAGCTTGAGGTTGGGTACGTGCTCTCACAAGCCCCGAAGTATAATCGATACTATCGAATGTTATTGATGTTAGGATTGATGTTTCTATTTTGAGCCACACAAGCAAGCAGCTAATAAGCGTTTGTTGAAGCTAATAACACTGCTAATTGGCTTGTAATTGATTCAGCTGCGTTTGCATTAGCGAATAATAAGAATAAATATATTTCATGGGGATGGCTTATTCTATGCGTTTTTTGTTCATTTTTGGTGTAATTTGCACACAACACGAGTGGCCGCAACCATCAGAAGAAAATTAACATACAGCGACTGACAACGATTGACTCGATCGCTAGCTGCTATCACTCACTAGCTAGAGGAGGTGTATTGTTTATGTATGGGCGTCACTTTGGTTGCGACCGACCAGCCGTGTGATCGCTTCCTTTTTCAGTTTCTCGGTCGTTAGGTGTACGACTGAGCGGCCGCTTACGACCGACTCTGAATGAGGTCCACAATGCTCTGGTCCTGGACTTCCCTGGAAACAGGTGGGGCTGCAGCACAGTTCAAAATTCAAATAGGGGAGCCCACCAACTGTCATTTCACACGCTGCCAAACATCACTGGCTGGGACTCACTGGCAGTTATTGTGACTCCCCTATTTGAATTTTGGACTGTACTGCAGTCTCACCTCTGGAGCCGCCACCAATTATAAATTGCCAGGGAAGTCCAGGACCAGAGCATTGTGTCTCTCCTGGAGAGGGTCATGGTGGGAGGTATGTCTATGTCCCAATACCTGCACCCTGTTCCTCCTCCGGTAGCAGGATCAGCCCTCTCACAGCATCGCTCTCCTCTTAGGTCAGTTACCTCAGCTCTCCCTGACTAACTGCCATTCTTCTCCAATGGTTACTGACCCAACCAACTGACACTGGTCACGTGACAAGCTTCTGACTTCTTCAGCAGCTGCAGAGGCTGCTGGGAATTGTGGTCTGCCCAGTGTCAGATGCAATAACTCACATAGTGGGGTATTACACATTGATTAGCATATTCTCTCAGTAGACGTGCGTCTGCAAGCATGCGTTCCTTGCTGATTCAGTCCCTCTGTCCTGATAATGTAGAAATTTATCAATAAGGGTACGAGGTGGAGCCCCAGTGGGTAAAGGGCAAAATGGGATCCGATGAGACCTTTCCACTGTAAATTGCACTGAAAAGGAGTATCTTTCAAATTTAACGCATAGCCATTTCTCCAGGAACATTACCGGAGCATTGCCCTCCTCCCGTTCATGGAGACCCACAAATCGCACATTATTTCGATGTAACCGTCCTTCAATGTCAGACAACTTATTCTGCATAGTAGACATCTGCTCATTTAAGATTTTAACTTGCTCCTGCAATGGAACTTGTAAATCCTCTATTGTGGATACACGGATTTCCACTTCGTCCACCCTCTCCTGCACTTTATGCAGATGCTGTCGCAATAACGAAATATCTGATTACACCATACCGATTTTTTCAAACAAGCGCTGCTCGCTGGAATTAAGTGCCTAAAGCACCTGCTGTAATGTATCTTCTGAGGAAACAGGTAAGCCAATTGCTTTAGCTGTAGTTTGTGGTATACAGTAGAGAGAGGCCCTTGTGAGCCACCACTTGCAGATGTCTGGGAAAGGGCGTACTTTTCTAACCGTGCAGCAGCTTCAGCTTGTCCACTTTTCCCCATATTGCCAGCAATAGACAAAAGGCAGGCTCAGATTGCTTTTTTAACAGTCCAGCATACTACCACAAAAGTTATGCTAGCGATTCAGACGGTATGTTGTCGGGAAACCGGCTGCCTTAATACCGACAGCCGGCTTCCCGGCTGCTTTATCATGGCATGGGATAAATGACCGGCGTCTATATCTAGACACCTGTCATTTACCCGACGCCGGGAGACCGGCGCCCGGCATCCCGATTGAAGGGATGCCGGGCGCCGCAAGCGGGCAGCCGTGAGGGGGAGGCTTATGTTTAGGGCACCCGGGGAGACTTAAGGTTAGGCACCCCCCGGGAGGGTTAGGCACCCCCGGGGTGAGGTTAGGGTTAGGCACTCCCCCGGGGGGACTTAGGTTCAGGCAGTGGGGAAGGGGGGGGTTAGGGTTAGGCACTTGGGGGGGTAGGGTTAGGCACCCATAAGGAGGGTTAGGGTTACGGGGTTAGGTTAGTTTATACTTACCTTAGGGACGAACGGGATTTCCAGCACTGTCGGGCTTCTGCTGATCTGTCGGGCTGCCGCTGCCGGGAATCGAACTGCCGGCCATGCGGCAGCCGGGATTCCATACCAATTCCATTCAGACATTCCCCAGCTATAGCCCATAATACTGAAATGGTAGGCCTTTCAAATAGCAGAAATTTCTGTGGCTATAAAAATATCAGGCTCACCCATCCACACCAGGTAGAAATAGATTCTCGACTGCTGCAAAGGAGATACTGCAAACGCTGGGTCTCAGAAAGCCAAACAGCCGCCACCGGTCACTTCCGCATGGGTCCTCTATGTGAGAAGTAGGCACTAGTTCTGCAGCGCAGGGAACCAGGGAGCTGGGACACCGTCACTGGAGGACTGCCGCCCACTGCCATGTGTGTCCCAGGTAGCACTGGGAGCCTGCATATAGGAAAGGACATGCTCCAGCCTCCAATCCTCACCTGGATTCAATCACCCGGCGTGTTCCTCCAGAGCCAGCTACACAGCGTCCCGGCCAGCATGAACACTGAGCCGCAGAGGGAACAGGATGGTGTCAGCAGGGCCGGTGCAAAGTTTTAAGGCGCCCTAGGCAAAGGTTCACTATGCCGCCCCTGCTTCCCCCGAACCCTCCGTCCAGCCCCTCACATACAAATTTACTCCAGCTCCCTAATAGTACACTATCGCAAGTCAGACTGCATTTGAGTAAAAAATGTGTGTGCAAACTCAAAAAATGCAAATTGTAGCCAAATTGCAAAAATAGATATGAGATATACAGATGGATAGATAGATGGATAGATAGATAGCCCCCAGCAGCAGAGAAGCAGTGTCACAGATGTGTTAGCAAAACATAGCAAATAAATGTAAATGAGAGGTGTCAGGTTACATTTATTTGCTGACATAGGCACATGGTACTTCCCACCAGTGTGTCAGCATGAAGCTGCTGCTAGTCTCATCCTCCCAGCACAGTCTCCTCATCTCAGTTTGTTCCTTCGAGGGGGCGGAGCTACTCTGGGTCTGTTCGATGTCAGGGCTGGCTGTGTGAAGAGTGACAGCACGCCCAGAGAGCAGTAACTGTACCTGCTTACACCTGCGTTTCCGGCAGATTGATGCAGATGAAGGATGTCTCAATCAGACATCCTTAATTTTTATGGGAGACTGATTGATCAGCGCCCTCTAGTGGCCCGGCGCCCATAGGCAGCTGCCTAATGGTAGCGCCGGGCCTGGGTGTAACAGAGAGCCCTTTAGATCTGTGCCCTACTCCAGCCGCTAAGATATATTTGGGTTTCTTTAAGACTGTATCTGAGAAAATCCTGGCCTAACAATATATATTCTTGTTTAAGTAAAATAATTTTTTAATATTTTGCGTTGTAACTACTGTAATTTGTTATTTTCACTTATCCAGCATATAGATTGACAATTTCTGTCGTTGTGTGACTATGGAGGGAAGGAGGCATTCTAACAGAGGCCAAGGAAAGTAAAGGTGTGTTTACCAAAATGTGAACTTGAAGAAACATGCATGTATGTCTGTAAGGCGAATGAAGTGTCATAGCAGGGGGAATATGCACCATGGGATGGCGCCCTCCACTCCCCTCCCCCGGCGCAAGTGACATCATGACATCACAGAACAAATGCAGAAAGTTAGGTTACGATGCAGCCTGCTCCTATCTATGAAGTGGGGTGCTTCGCCAGGGGTATGCAGTTGGGAAGCCGGCGGACCTAATCCAGACAGCCGGCTTCCCGACTGCTTAATCCTGGTGAGGGCTAAATCTAGACGCCTGTCATTTCACTGATGCCGGGAGACCGGCACCCTGATCGAAGGGACATGGGGGTTAGTTTTAGGCACCCCCGGGGGGAGGTTAGGGTTAGGCACCCCCCGGGGGACTTAGGTTTAGGCGGCGGGGAAGGGGGGGTTAGGTTTGGGCACTTAGAGGGGGGATTAGGGTTAGGCACTGGGAGGGAAGGTTAGGGTTAGGCACCCCTAAGGGAGGGTTAGGGGGTAGAATTAGGTTAGAGAACACTTACACCTTGGACGATCGGGATTTCCTCCTCTGCTGGGATGCCGCTGTCGGGAATCCAACCGCCGGGCATGGGTCCGGTGGTAAATCATACTGATTCCTCGCCAGGGAACCAACAAGCTGGAAAGGATGCCATCAGTGCAGTAATTGTGATGCCCCCTCAGCCCTACACAGGCTGAGGGGGCATCACAATGGTTAATGGCACTAATCGCACACCCTACAATACAGCCTTAGATGCATGCATGATGATAACTTGCTGTAAATCAGGATAATATACTAGTGATACAGTGGTGAACGCTTTGCATATTGGTGGAAAAACGGTATGCTCTTTTTTAGGGGTAACACAGAGCTATTGGCACACATGTGCTGTAACAGCTAACATGTAATCAAACATCTACTTTCTAGGGATGGACATCTGAAGCCTGTGGTTATTAACCATCAATGTTTCAGATTTGACGGAATTTCTTTTTCCATTGAATATCGGGAATTCGTTGGTTGTCAGCCATTGGATGCAGCTTTCCGATGCCCATCCTATGGCTGGCTGTGGGGGGAGCACACACCACTGCTCTGCAGAGCATCGGGTGAGCAGCAGGAGAATAGATTCGATGTGCAAGTGCACAGCATCTATTCTCAGTGTAAGGGGAGCCTGGGAACAGCAGAGCATCTCAGAGAGTGCTGGGCATGCCCCCACAGTGATGTGAATGGCGTGCCATAAGACTCCGTCCACTTTCATAGAGGCTCCATCCCCTTGGTTGCGATGCGATGGCTAGTTGCCATTGCATAACTGGAATTGATGTAGGAAGCCCAGCAAACACTCAATGCCAGGCTTCCGATGTCCATCCCTACTACTTTCTCTTGGCAGATCAAAGTAGTAGATTGGTTGCTATAGGTTACAATTCATTTATATTGTTTGAACAAACTATCAACTAATGCTGGTCAACAGCAGCAATACAGGGTTTAATAAAGGCAAATAACATGTATGTCCCTCCTGATAAATAGTACTGTATAATTTTAGTTGATTGAGTTGTACAAATATAACATATTATATTAGGTACATGGGCTTCACTAGAAATATTTTATGTTGGCAATGGAGCAATATAAAAAGGAATGCTTATGTAGCCACCCTAGTCAAAAACATAACCTGGAAAATATGTGAGATAAGTCAACATTTATTACATCAAACTGTAAATAGTTGATGCTGTTTTCTGTTTATTTGTTTTACGTTTGGAAACTTCACTAAAAAGTTATTTTCTATCAAATATGTTTATTGTATATTTTTACAGAACATTGGGCCTGATTCAGAGATACACACAAACCACACGCACTGCCGATGTACACGTAGCTGAGCGATTATTGGTACTGTTCATGAGCAAAATATTCTGAAAACTCCAAAGGCACATGCGTTACCCTGAGTATATGCACAAAGGCTCTTTTGTTTACGCAAAAGAAGCCAAGTGCAAAATAATGGGCGGTGACTGGGACTGGCCTGTAATGAATGCAAAAAAATCTGTCATGCTGGGGTTTTGACGAAGTGTTGTAGACATGTCAGCGGAAACAGCTGTGTTCCCAGACTCAGAGTTGCAGCCACAAAGGCCATGTATAACCCAATGTAGATACACCATGGGCATATCTATATTGGGTGCAGGGTGTGCGGTGCACACATGCCCCTGGGGCAAGGGGGGCTGCACACCCTGCACCCATATTATCTAAAACTTACCTCTCCGAGGTCCCACGTAGGGTGCCTCAGCACTGCTCAAAACACCGGAAAATGGCATGGGAAGCACATTAGAGGACAATTGCTGGGCATGTGGAGCATATTAGAGGATAGTTGCTGGGCATGTGGAGTATATTAGAGGACAATTGCTGGGCATGGGGAGCATATCAGAGAATAGTTGCTGGGCATGTGGAGTATATTAGAGGATAGTTGCTGGGCATGTGGAGTATATTAGAGAATAGTTGCTGGGCATGTGGAGTATATTAGAGAATAGTTGCTGGGCATGTGGGGTATATTAGAGGATAGTTGCTGGGCGTGTGGAGTACATTAGAGGATAGTTGCTGGGCATGTTGAGTATATTAGAGGATAGTTGCTGAGTATGTGGAGTATATTAGAGGATAGTTGCTGAGCATAGCGAGCATATTATAGGACAGTTGCTGTGCATGGGGAGCATATCAGGGAATAGTTGCTGGGCATAGAGAGCATATTAGTGGATTTATGCTGGGCATGTGGAGTATATTAGAGAATAGTTGCTGGGCATGTGGAGTATATTAGTGGATAGTTGCTGGGCATGTGGAGTATATTAGAGGATAGTTGCTGGACATGTGGAGTATATTAGAGGATAGTTGCTGAGCATAGCGAGCATATTATAGGACAGTTGCTGGGAATGGGGAGCATATCAGGGAATAGTTGCTGGGCATGTGGAGTATATTAGAGAATAGTTGCTGGGCATGTGGAGTATATTAGAGAATAGTTGCTGGGCATGTGGAGTATATTAGAGGATAGTTGCTGAGCATAGCGAGCATATTATAGGATAGTTGCTAGGCTTGTGGAGTATATTAGAGAATAGTTGCTGGGCATGTGGAGTATATTAGAGAATAGTTGCTGGGCATGTGGAGTATATTAGAGAATAGTTGCTGGGCATGTGGAGTATATTAGAGAATAGTTGCTGGGCATGTGGAGTATATTAGAGAATAGTTGCTGGGCATGTGGAGTATATTAGAGAATAGTTGCTGGGCATGTGGAGTATATTAGTGGATAGTTTCTGGGCATGTGGAGCATATTATAGGACAGTTGCTGTGCATGGGGAGCATATCAGGGAATAGTTGCTGGGCATAGAGAGCATATTAGTGGATTTATGCTGGGCATGTGGAGTATATCAGAGGATAGTTACTGGGCGGTGACTGGGACTGGCCTTTAATGAACGCAAAAAAATCTGTCATGCTGGGGTTTTGATGAAGTGTTGTAGACATGTCAGTGGAAACGGCTGTGTTCCCAGACTCAGAGTTGCAGCCACAAAGGCCATGTTCACCCAATATAGATACACCATGGGCGTATCTATATTGGGTGCAGGGTGTGCGGTGCACACATGCCCCTGGGTCCAAGGGGGGCCGCACACCATGCACCCATATTATCTAAAACTTACTTCTCCGAGGTCCCACGTAGGGTGCCTCAGCACTGCTCAAAATGCCGGAAAATGGCATGGGAAGCATATTAGAGGACAATTGCTGGGCATGGGGAGCATATTATAGAATAGTTGCTGGGCATGTGGAGTATATTAGAGGATAGTTGCTGGTCGTGTAGAGTATATTAGAGAATAGTTGCTGGGCATGTGGAGTATATTAGAGAATAGTTGCTGGGCATGTGGAGTATATTAGAGGATAGTTGCTAAGCATAACGAGCATATTATAGGACAGTTGCTGTGCATGGGGAGCATATCAGGGAATAGTTGCTGGGCATAGAGAGCATATTAGTGGATTTATGCTGGGCATGTGGAGTATATCAGAGGATAGTTGGTGGGCGGTGACTGGGACTGGCCTTTAATGAACGCAAAAAAATCTGTCATGCTGGGGTTTTGATGAAGTGTTGTAGACATGTCAGCGGAAACGGCTGTGTTCCCAGACTCAGAGTTGCAGCCACAAAGGCCATGTTCACCCAATGTAGATACGCCATGGGCGTATCTATATTGGGTGTAGGGTGTGCGGTGCACACATGCCCCTGGGTCCAAGGGGGGCCGCACACCCTGCACCCATATTATCTAAAACTTATCTCTCCGAGGTCCCACGTAGGGTGCCTCAGCACTGCTCAAAACGCTGGAAAATGGCATGGGAAGCATTTTAGAGGACAATTCCTGGGCATGGGGAGCATATCAGAGAATAGTTGCTGGGCATGTGGAGTATATTAGAGGATAGTTGCTGAGCCTAGCGAGCATATTATAGGACAGTTGCTGTGCATGGGGAGCATATCAGGGAATAGTTGCTGGGCATGTGGAGTATATTAGAGGATAGTTGCTGGGCATGTGGAGTATATTAGAGAATAGTTGCTGGGAATGTGGAGTATATTAGAGAATAGTTGCTGGGCATGTGGAGTATATTAGAGAATAGTTGCTGGGCATGTGGAGTATATTAGAGGATAGTTGCTGGGCATGTGGAGTATATTAGAGGATAGTTGCTGAGCATAGCGAGCATATTATAGGACAGTTGCTGGGCATGGGGAGCATATCAGGGAATAGTTGCTGGGCATGTGGAGTATATTAGAGGATAATTGCTGGGCATGTGGAGTATATTAGAGGATAGTTGCTGAGCATAGCGAGCATATTATAGGACAGTTGCTGGGCATGGGGAGCATATCAGGGAATAGTTGCTGGGCATGTGGAGTATATTAGAGAATAGTTGCTGGGCATGTGGAGTATATTAGAGGATAGTTGCTGAGCATAGCGAGCATATTATAGGACAGTTGCTGTGCATGGCGAGCATATCAGGGAATAGTTGCTGGGCATAGAGAGCATATTAGTGGATAGTTGCTGAGCATGTGGAGTATATTAGAGGATAGTTGCTGGGAATATTAAAGTATAGTTGCTGGGCATGGGGAGCATCCCAGCATGCCCTGCCACAGTTTTAGCATGCCCTAATAGAAAAACCGGCGCAGGGCATGTGTAGTTCCAGAGCAACTGGAGGGCTGCATGTTGAATACCCCTGGTATAAATGTAACACACTAAACAGCGCTATGAGGGTATATGCAAACCAGAATTACTTACAGTCCTGGTATTCCTAATAGGGATGTCTGGTAGGCAAAATCTGTATTTCATTCTGATACTTTGAATTACCATGTCCTGTTGCCAAGGGCGGATTGGGATGGAAAACCAGCTCAGGAAATTTACAGATGCAGCCCTAATGTGGGCAGGGTCTGTTTAGGGGGTGATGTCTTTCAAGGTGGACATGATGTCTCCTCATAGGGTCTGATTCAGAGTTGAACACAGGTGCGGCCTTCCTTGCATCTTTTGCTGCAGTTGTGTCTGTGACTTTATGCAAATGCAGATAAAATTCCCTTCCCTGCTGTACATCTGTGCGTCCAAAGGTGCAAGAACTGAGACGCCCACTGTCAGAGTCTACAGAAGCTGTAATAATGCTCTGTGCGTCTTTAAATGCCACCATCAGTCGCACCACTGAAAACGTCACCAACCCTAAGCTAGATGCAGATCATCCGTCTAAGTATGATCTCCAAAGTGAGCAATTCAAGAACCACTTTCATCAACACGTCACTCCTATAACACACCCGTACTATGTTACATCTGCGTCTGATTAGCCAACTCCCTGTAAATCGCCCAGGAATGCCCAACACATTTCTAATACACTACACCATTTAGTGCGTGCTCCTGAATCTGTACTGCGACTCTGTACAACACCATTTGGAAGCATACGTGGTGCAACTCAGCTGCATGCACAGACAAATAACATCGCACAAGAAAAGAAAAAACACTTTGGCCCCCACAAAAGCAAATATACAAATTGGCCCCTACAAAAAAACAATATAACACAATAAAACACAGTGGCCCCTACAGAAAACAATAAAACACAATAAAACACAGTGGCCCCTACAGAAAACAATAAAACACATTGGCACTCACAGGATAAAAAAATAAAACATACATAATTGTCCCAGCCCCCCCCCCCCCTACAGAAGACTGACCTGTCTGTAGTACTGGCTGACTTGCTTGGCTCCCTGCCCCTGAGAGCAATGTGTGTTCAGATGTTTAGCGGTGCTCAAGGTTGCAACAGCACCAACACAGGAGCTGCAGGATACCCAATAATGAGGAGCTGCAGCACGACCAGGCAGGCACATGCTATGGTGCCCATCCTTCAGTACAATAATGTGTCTGGGGACCGGGTGTAGCCAGCATGTGAGCTGAGATTCAGCATGTGTACAGGAATGGCTGCACTACTGTATGTCTCGGGGCACAGGGTGGGTAATTTGGGCTGAGGGGGGCAGGTCGTGTATGTCCCATAGTCTGGGAAGGAAAATGGGGGGTAGGTTGGTAGTGTGTGGTGTATGTTCCATATGCAGGGGGGTTTAGTATGGTTAGTGTATATCCCTGGGCTGGGGGGTGTACTTTATGTATTGGGGACCGTGGGGTGGGTTTGGGTATTTATTAGTCACTGAGGCCGGAGGTTAGTTTAGGTGTATGGGGCCTGAGGGTGGGTAGGGGGTTGCGGGTTTTGTTTGTCCCAGGGGCTGCAGGGGGGGGGATGTAGGTGGCAGGGCGAGAAGTGTATGTACCTGGGCTGGGGGATTACTGTATGTTTTTTGGTAGGATAGGGTGGGGAGTGTATGTCTCTGGGGCCAGGGGGTAAGGTGGGGAGTGTATGTCTCTTAGTGTGGGGATTAGGGTGGGGAGTGTGTGTCTGGAGGCAGGAGTAGTGTATATCCCTGGGGCCAGGATAGGGTTACAGATGGGGTGTGAACAGTGCAGAGATGGTGCGACAGCTGGGGTGGGTACAGTGCAGAGATGGGGTGACAACTGGGTTGGGGAAGGTGCCGAGATGGCGTGGGAGCTGTGAAAGGGACGATGCTGAGATGGGGTGACAACTGGAGTGGGTAAAGTGTTGAGATGGGGTGACAGCTCGGGAGGGGACAGTGCTAAGATGGGGTGAGAGCAGTGCCAGATTAAAGTCCACATGGGCCTGGAGCTGAAATTTACGAAGGGCCTATTGTATGCCACTGCAGGGGTGTGTGACAAGCGCTGTGTCGGTGTGACTAGTCAGTGTTCTCCCCACGCTTTATTAGACGGGCGGTCCGCCCGGTAAAAATTAGCCAGCACTGTAACATCGGCATCCAACAAGTGTAGGGCAGACCGCAGTGAGTAGCAGTCTGCCCTACACAGAAACAAACACACAGCCGCCAGCGGCAGCTGTGTGTTTGCCATAGCAGCGCAGCCAGCCAATGAGAGTCATACAGACTCTGATTGGCGGCTGCGGCCACGGAGGGAGCCGGCTGGAGCTCACTCATGAGTTCCCATTCCGGCTCCCCCCTGCAGAAGTTGATGGGAGAGATGTTATGACATCTCTCCCATAGTGCAGAGCGGGCCGGGAGCAGCGGACAGCGGCGGTCGTCGGCTGGAGCGGGGATCAGGTAAGTTGTCTATTTTTTTTTCTTTTGTGAGTATGCGTTACTCTATAAAGGGGGCTGCTCCTGGGGGCACTGTATAGGGGGCTGCTAATGGGGGAACTGTATAGGTGGTTACTAATGGGGGCACTGTATAGGGGGGCTGCTACTGGGGGCACTGTATTGGGGGCTGCTACTGGGGGCACTGTATAGAGAGCTGCTACTGGAGGCACTGTATAATGGGGCTGCTACTGGGGGCACTGTATAAAGGGGGCTGCTAATGGGGGCACTGTGTAGGGGGCTGCTAATGGAGACACGTATAGGGGGGCTGCTACTGGGGGCACTGCATAAAGGGGTCAGCTTAGGGCACTGCATAAGGGACACTATTTGAGCCTGGGGGCACTGCATAAGGGGCCAGTCTGGGGGCACTACATAGGGGCACTACTTCAGCCTGGGGGCACTGCATAAGGGCAAAGCTAAACTACAGGGGGCAATGCATAAAGGGGAAAACTACAGGGGGCACTATATAAATGGCACAAATACAGGGGGCACTGCATAATGGGCACTTTTGACTGAGAGCCAGTGGGGGAGCAGCCTGAGACCTGTTGGGCTGGATTGATAAGGGAGATACCCCTTTTCCCGGCGCGCGCATAGTTACAAAGGCCCCCACCCGGCTACTTTTGACGCCACCCGGCTGGAAAAAATTTCTGGGGAGAACACTGCTAGTGATACGGAGGCATCATGAGTGCATGGGTGTGGTCTACACAGGGTGTGTGGCTATCTCCAGGGGGGGTATATCTGGCGCCTACATACAGCACAGACCCGAGCCCACCTATCTCCTCCATTTTTCACTCCCACCTCCCTCCATACCGTGTGCACCACTGCTAGTGTGTCAACACACACACGCTGAGCTTGCTTCTGCATTGCAGTGAAGCAGAGCCGAGGCAGGAGGCCAACACAGCTGTAGTATGTGGCCTGCGACACTGCTGAAGGGTAATGATTATTGATCATCACCCTTCATTGATCCAGCTGCAGCAGCACCCTCTCTCTCTCTCTATGGGTATTTACATATATATATAAAATTCATTGATCCGGCACTCTGTAATATTATGGTTACTTAGCTGGTTGCCCCCACAATGTCCAGATACACAAACTACGTCAGGTGCGGCACTCCACGCAAAAATAAATAATCAGACTCAGCTTGAAGGTGACAACATTTCAATGCTAATTCACAGCATTTGTTCTGATGAAAATGCTGTGAATTAGCATTAAAACATCGATACCTTCAAACCAAGTCTGAGGTTATTCTTTTTGCGTGGAGTGCCACATCTGACATAGTTTACATATACTGTATAATATATATATATATATAAGAAATGGTAGGCGACACTGAAGGTCTTGAGATGCGAAAATATTTATTCCGACGTTTCAGGGCATATACAGCCCTTTTTTCATGGATACATAAAAAACATACATGCAAACAAGTCTTACCTAAGTTCACACAGTGTGTGTGCGTTGTCAGGAGTGGTTGCGCGCGTCTGCACGCTGCACGGAGTGTCTCCCACTGATGACATCATACTTGGTCAGCTGTCACGGTTGTCAAGACAACCAGACACAATGTAAGTGGATTGTTACTAGAAAGGGAAAGTGTGAATGAAGAGTAGAGACCATCACCTTGGGAAATATAAAAACAAGCAGCTAGATCTGAAAATTTCTAAAAAAAAAAAAAAAGTCATTCACATAAATATGTATTAATAAAGGTGCTTATTAGAGTTAGCAATTGTGCAATCAAATAAATATTAAAAAATATGTAAATATTGATGCTAACACATGTAATTATGTGACAACATGAATATTTTCACAGAGAATTCCATCCCTGTCTCCTCCTCTGAGACTAGGGGGAACGTGATCAATTATTTTATGTTGGAATGTAGCCAAACTGTGACCTCTTTCCGCAAAGTAACGGGCTACCGGTTGGTCACAGTTAGTGCCAGTTATTGCCGTTCGAATTGCAGTCCGATGTAATGCCATTCTCTTACCATCTTACCAACATAATATAGCTCGCAGGGGCATATAATTATGTAAATTATATGCGTAGAAGTGCAGGTAAGTATATGATTAATCTCGAATTTCATATTATTGTGCGGATGTTTGAATTCCCCACCTGTTAACATGTTGCGACAAGTGGTACACTGTAAGCACTTGTAACAGCCATTGGGTTTAGTAAGAAAACTGGTAGTTGCCCGTTCCCTAGATTTAAAGTCACTAATGTCTGTATGGACAATATGGTCTCTAAAGCTGGCCACACACTAGACCAACTTACATCCAACCAGCCAACTTGTTGATTGGTTGGAATGAAAATCTGGTAACATATGGGAGTAAATAATGATCAGCAATTTGCTCCTAAATGCCAGAAAACAGATGAAAATGATAATTCAAACAAGTTTGTTAAATGTTTGATCTAAACTATTTGTTCAAACAACAGTTTTGGTCCATTTTCCAGTGTTTGGGAGCAAATTGCTGACTGTATTCCTTACCAGATTTTCATTCCAACCAATCAACTAGTTGGCTGGTTGGACAGATAATCTTTAGATGTGTGGCCAGCTTAATGTTACGGCCTCTCAGAAAGCAAGTCATGGGTTTTACACCTCGGAAACTTGTAGTTTCACTATCCGTGGCTACTATAGGCCACAATGCTTTACTAGCCCTTTGTAAAACTGGACTAGATGTGGAATAATGTTGTTTCCACATAATGGTTGGATCTTTGGTTCTTATAATTGGCTGTAAAAGAGATGTTCTACTAAGACCCTTGACTTCTTTCTTTTGTTGTTCCAAAAGTTTGAGGCTGTAGCCTCTGGTCCTGAATTTGCAGACAATCTGGCCCAAGGCTGAATCCACTTTAGTGGGGTCACTAGTTATCCCAGCCACTCTCATCATTTGAGATTTCGGTAGTCCCCGTTTTAATGAGGCTGGATGATGGCTGGATGCTAGTAACAGACTGTTTTTGTCTGTTTGTTTCGTGTACACTGAAGTTGTTATAACTCCTCTCTCCAGAGAAACCTGAACGTCCAGGTAATTAAGGGTAGTTGAACTAGTTTGAAAAGTCAATTTAATCGGTGATGACCTTTGATTGATGTCAGACATCAAGGACTTGAACCGTTCTTCTCCTCGTGTCCAAAACATAAAGAGGTCATCTATGTAACGGCAAAAATATTGGATGTGATTGGAAATTTCCGGATCTTCAAAAAACATTTGTTGTTCTTCTTGTATGCCAATATTTATATGCTACGTCGGGGCCACGTTGCTACCCATTGCACATCTGTAGTTTTGGAGGTAGAATTTGCCATCATATAGGAAATAGTTGCGCTTGAGAGTTAATTCTAAAAGCTGCATGAGAAGTTCAATTTCTAATTCCTGTAGATTTTCCAAGATAAGCAATTCTCTAACAGCCCTCAGTCCCTGGTCATGTGGAATAACGGTGTATAAGTTACAAACATCCATTACACAGATGAGGGTATGATCAGGTACCTGTCTGATAGAGTCCAATTGTTGAAGAAAAGACGTGGTATCCTTGAGAACTGTGGGCTGTTTGGATAGGAGTGGTTGTAAGATGGTGTCTAGCAGTTGAGACACTGGTTGATATAGGGAATTTCTTGCGGAGATTATTGGACGTCCAGGCGGGTGTTGAAGGCGCTGATCTCAATTTGTCAGTAATCATGTTCTCCTGTTCTGCCACTGAGAGAGAATTGGATGATCTATTAGTAGTGGCAGAACAGGAGAACATGATTACTGACAAATTGAGATCAGCGCTAACTCAGAAATTCCCCATAGTACCGATCATGTACTTAGTGCCTAAGATACACAAAAGCCTTCAACACCCGCCTGGACGTCTAATAATCTCCGCAAGAAATTCCCTATATCAACCACACTGGCACAGATCCCGGCAGCGTGAGCCCGACAGCGCTGGAAATCCTGATCGTTGAAATGTAAGTATAGACTAACCTAACCTAACACCGCTAACCCTAACCCTCCTTAGGGGTGCCTAACCCTAACCTCCCCCCCAAGTGCCTAACCCTAATCCCCCCTCTAAGTGCCTAACCCTAACCCCCCTCTTCCCCGCTGCCTAAACCTAAGTGCCCTAAAGCTAACCCCCCCGCGGCTGTCCGCTCGGGCGCCCGGCATCCTTTCGATCGGGATGCCGGGGCACCGGTCTCCCGGCGTCGGTGAAATGAGCGGAGTCTACATTTAGTTCGGTATAATGTCAGCCGGATTCCCGATTGCATCCCATGCACATAGTACATATGTATGTACATATATAGTGTTCTCTCTAGCTCCGGCGGTAGGCAGGGCACCGGAGCTAGAGACGGCACTTCCGTGCGCGCAGAAAAGGGGGCGTGGTCATTGAAAAGGCGGCATGTCTATAGGCCACGTCACCTTTTTGTCAATCTTGGGGGTGTGCCGACACTTACGGACACGCCGGGCAGCCCACCCAAGTGCTGCTGACAGGTAGAATAGATGTCGGGCGCATGCACCCAGCGACTATTCACTGGCGGTGACCGGGTCACCGCACATTTCCCCACCCGCGGGACACTGCAACCCGTGGGTGAAGACGGCACCCGCAGGCTGTCTTAGCGGTGCGCTGCGCGGTGAGGGCAGGGCGCAGCACCCCGCTAAAACAGCCTAGCGGGAATGCTATACATATGTACTACATACATACATATACTACACATATATATATATATATATATATATATCTGTATCAGGGTATGACAAGGTCGTTCTGGCCTTGAAACGTTGGCTTACATGGTTCAATAAATATACTTTTTGAGTGAAGTCCGGACGAGTGCCGCCTGCTTCTACTCTTAGAAGATTTGCTCGATATACTTCTTTTCTAGGAAGACACCACGGCAATTAACTGTATCTCTATCCGGAGTGCCCATCTACATGCAGTATATATATATAAATATATAACACAGTTAATATATATACAGTGTAATATATATACATAAAGTATATATATATACATAAAGTATATATATATATATATATGTGTGTGTATGTATATATATATATATTATATATATATATATATATATATATATATATATATATATAGTCTCCAAGTAGGTCCACACTCACGTTTATAGTCCATAATGCGCTGGGGTGTCTACCCAAATAGGGTAAAAAAATGTCCTTTTGAAATAGAAAATAAATCCAGGGGTGCACTCACCGGTCTTCATATAAGGAGATGTTTATTGCAGATGTTTATATGAAGACTGGTGAGCGCCCCCCTGGATTTATTATAATATATATATTCACCATCACAATGGCTTTGCAGTTAAATCACATCTTGTTTGTTTCATTTCAGACTTTCAGATTTCATTTGAGGGTAATTACATCCAAATCACGTGGTTGCTTTTGCAGTATGCTTCGGGTCATTGTCCATCTGCACTGTGAAGCGCTGTCCAATGAGTTCTGAAGCATTTGACTGAATAGGAGCATATAATATTGCCCGAAACACTTCAGAATTCATTCTGCTGCTTTTGTCAGCAGTCACATCATCAATAAATGCAAGGGAACCAGTTCCATTGGCAGCCATACATGCCCACGCCATGACACTACCACCACCATGCTTCACTGATGAGGTGGCATGTTTTGGATCATGAACAGTTCCTTTCCTTCTCTTCTCTTCCCATCACTCTGGTACAAGTTGATCTTTGTCTCATCTGTCAATAGGATGTTGTTCCAGAACTGTAATGGCTTTTTTAGATGTTGTTTGGCAAACTCTAATCTGGTCTTCCTGTTTTTGTGGCTCACCAATGGTTTGCATCTTGTGGTGAACCCTCTATATTCACTCTTGTGAAGTCTTCTCTTGATTGTTGACTTTGACACATATACATCTACCTCCTGGAGAGTGTTCTTGATTTGGCCAACTGTTGTGAAGGGGTGTTTTCTTCACCAGGGAAATAATTCTTTTGTCATCCACCACAGTTGTTTTCCGTGGTCTTCCGGGTCTTTTGGTGTTGCTGAGCTCTCCGATGCGTTCTTTCTTTTTAAGAATGTTCCAAACAGTTGATTTGGCCACACCTAATGTTTTTGCTATCTCGCTGATGGGTTTGTTTTGATTTTTCAGCCTAATGATGGCTTGCTTCACTGATAGTGACAGCTCTTTGGATCTCATATTGAGAATTGACAGCAACTGATTCCAAATGCAAATGTCACACCTAGAATCAACTCCAGACCTTTTACCTGCTTAATTGATAATGAAATAACGAGAGAATAGCCCACACCTGTCCATGAAATAGCTTTTGAGTTGATAGTCCCATTACTTTTGGCCCCTTAAAAAGTGGGAGGCACATATAGAAACCGTTGTAATTCCTACACCGTTCACCCGATTTGGATGTAATTACCCTCAAATTATATCTGAAAGTCTGCAGTTAAAGCACATCTTGTTTGTTTCATTTCAAAACCATTGTGGTGATGAATAGAGGCCAAAATCTGAAAATTCTGTCAATGTCCCAATATTTATGGACCTGACTGTATATACGAGCAATAGCATAGCGGCACTCACGGTTTTTCAAAGAAATTAGGACAACAGCCCAATTGCTTTCAACTTTTCGGTAATTAAACCTTCGTCAGGAACAAGAAATGTACAAAAAATCTTACCTTAAATACAGTGACATACACCGCGTCTGTGCTGACTGGACCCGGAACTGACGTCAACAAACACGCACATCGTAGCGGAAGTGACGCCGGCAGCCGGGATCCGTTGCTATAGTGATGTAAACAAAACACCGTCACCATGATAACACATATAACAGAACATAGCGCAGGTAAATCCACGAGCTGTATAAACGATGCTCAATATGAGCATACAGGGGGCTAATATACATATCCAACTTCTCTAAGATCAGTACATTATAAACATAGTTATCAAGTATAAATTAGCCTATAGTAATAATTTACAAAAAACATGTAAGGGGGAGATGCTCATTCAGACCAGATGAGTGCACAGTATTCAACCTGTATATCAACCGTGCTTCAGCTTTCAATAAAGCTTTAGCCCGATCTCCTCCTCTAGGATCATCTGGGATAAAATCGATCATTTTATACCGTATAGTAGCGAGCGTGTGTTTGTGGTCCCGAAAATGCCGGGCCACAGGTTGAACATTATCTTTACCCTCCAACGCCTGCCTGATTGCAGAGCGGTGGAGGGCCATCCGTTCCTTGAATTGTCGTATTGTTTTGCCTACATAAAGGAGGCTGCAAGGACATCGGATGTAATACACTACATACTTGCTAGTACAAGAGAGAACATGTTGAATTTTATATTTTTGTCCAGAATGAGGATGGACAAAGGTGTCACCCGTCTCCAAAAAGCTACATGTGATACATCCTAAGCATTTAAAGTTTCCAGGTTTTTTTGAAAGAAAATGTGTTGCTACAATCTTTTGATGTTTTGAAATATCTGTACGGACCAAACGGTCCCCTCAAGTTCTGTCCTCGCTTATAGCAGGGGATTAATTTAGAATTGTAAAGAAGAGGTAACTCATGGTCAGTATTAAAGGCCAAAATTTCTTTGCTGTGCCCATAATCGTTCTACTAGCCGTAGAGAATTTATTGACCCAAATAATTGAGTTATCTAGATGTTTTTTTGTAGGAGTATTATGCTCTCTAGGGACTGACAGAGCTTTATTTTGAGCTGTAATAAGCAATTGTAATGAATATCCTCTTTTCAAAAAAAATTTCTGTCATAATTCTCATTTGTGCTAATTCATCTTCCAAATTGCTGCAGATTCTGTGAATCCGCAAATATTGAGAGTAAGGTAACCCCTGTTTTAGTGGCATGGGGTGATGACTTTGATAATGCAACAGATTATTGCGTTCAGTAGGTTTATGATAAATCGAGGTTACAAACTGACCGTTATCTACTTTGATTAGTACATCCAGAAAATTAATTGAGGTATCACTGATGGAGAAAGTGAATTCGATGTTCTCATCTTGCGAATTCACTATCTCCAAAACCTGATTTTTTTTTGTCCCTGACCATAACATAAAGACATCATCTATGTACCTGGTAAAAAAATGTATATATGCTGAAAACTGAATCTGGCTGAAAAATAAATCCCTTTCTACATCAAACATAAATGCGTTAGCATAGGTAGATGCGACGCAAGAACCCATCGCACAACCTTGCAATTGGATATAAATTTTCCGGTCAAACAGAAAATAATTGTGTGTCAATGTTAAATTTAGTAACTCTAGAAAAAAAGTCACATCAGGCCCTTGATACTTCGGATTGTTGGTAATGAGTAGTCTCACTGCATCCAAGCCGCGGTTGTGAGGGATGTTAGTGTATAAACTCACGATGTCAATCGTACACATCCAACAAGAGGGATGGGAGCTCTTGTAAATTTTAGATTTTTTGTAGGAATGTAAAAGTATCCTTTAAACAAGTCCCTTCTGCTTGTACAGAGTCCTGCAGATAAAAATCCAGGTATTTAGAGATATCATAGAACAGAGACCCTCTAGCAGATATAATCGGCCTTCCTGGTGGATTAAATGGATGTTTATGTAGTTTTGGAAGTGTGTAGCTTAGTGGTATACGTGGAGATTCACACAGTAGGGCCTTAGCAGTGCTTGAAGAGATGATGTTAGATTCTACAGCTGTAAGCAGAATATTATCCAATTCCTTCATGAATATCGATGTTGGATCACAGTCCAATTTTTTGCAAATCAACGTATCATTTAATTGCCTAAGTGCTTCTGCCCAATATTGTCCAATGTCCTGGAACACAATCCCACCCCCCTTGTCAGCTGGGTGGAAAACAACGTCATCATATGAGCTTAAGTTCTTCAAAGCCTTCTTTTCATTATAAGTCAAATTGGACTGAGTGGTCTTTCTAGATGTTTTTTGTGCATCAATACATGAATTAATGATTTTGGTGAAACTTTTGATTGATGTATTTGACGATATTGGGTCAAATGTTGATTTGGATTTAATGGGGCAGTCGCCGGGAGTTTTATTGTTTTCCGTCCAGCTGACAAGGGGGGTGGGATTGTGGTCCAGGACATTGAACAATATCATCTCTTCAAGCACTGCTAAGGCCCTTCTGTGTGAATCTCCACGTATACCACTATTCTACACACTTCCGAAACTACATAAACATCCATTTAATCCACCAGGAAGACCGATTATATCGGCTAGAGGGTCTCTGTTCTATGATATCTCTAAATACCTGGATTTTTATCTGCAGGACTCTGTACAAGCAGAAGGGACTTATTTAAAGGATACTTTTACGTTCCTACAAAAAATCAAAAATTTACAAGAGCTCCCATCCCCTTGTTGGATGTGTACGATTGACATCGTGAGTTTATACACTAACATCCCTCACAACCGAGGCTTGGATGCAGAGAGACGACTCATTACCAACAATCCAAAGTATCAAGGGCCTGATGTGACTTTTTTTCTAGAGTTACTAAATTTAACATTGACACACAATTATTTTCTGTTTGACCGGAACATTTATATCCAATTGCAAGGTTGTGCGATGGGTTCTTGCGTCGCATCTACCTATGCTAACGCATTTATGTTTGATGTAGAAAGGGATTTATTTTTCAGCCAGACTCAGTTTTCAGCATATATACACATTTTTTTACCAGGACAAAAAAATCAGTTTTTGGAAATGATGGAGATAGTGAATTCGCAAGATGAGAACATCGAATTCACTTTCTCCATCAGTGATACCTCAATTAATTTTCTGGATGTACTAATCAAAGTAGATAATGGTCAGTTTGTAACCTCGATTTATCATAAACCTACTGAACGCAATAATCTGTTGCATTGTCAAAGTCATCACCCCATGCCACTAAAACAGGGGTTACCTTACTCTCAATATTTGCGGATTCACAGAATCTGCAGCAATTTGGAAGATGAATTAGCACAAATGAGAATTATGACAGAAAAAAATTTGAAAAGAGGATATTCATTACAATTGCTTATTACAGCTCAAAATAAAGCTCTGTCAGGCCCTAGAGAGCATAATACTTCTACAAAAAAAAAATCTAGATAACTCAATTATTTGGGTCAATAAATTCTCTACGGCTAGTAGAACGATTATGGGCACAGCAAAGAAATTTTGGCCTTTAATTAATACTGACCATGAGCTACCTCTTCTTTACAATTCTAAATTAATCCGATGCTATAAGCGAGGACAGAACTTGAGGGGACCGTTTGGTCCGTACAGATATTTCAAAACATCAAAAGATTGTAGCAACACATTTTCTTTCGAAAAAACCTGGAAACTTTAAATGCTTAGGATGTATCACATGTAGCTTTTTGGAGACGGGTGACACCTTTGTCCATCCTCATTCTGGACAAAAATATAAAATTCAACATGTTCTCTCTTGTACTAGCAAGTATGTAGTGTATTACATCCGATGTCCTTGCGGCCTCCTTTATGTAGGCAAAACAATACGACAATTCAAGGAACGGATGGCCCTCCACCGCTCTGCAATCAGGCAGGCGTTGGAGGGTAAAGATAATGATCAACCTGTGGCCCGGCATTTTCAGGACCAGAAACACACGCTCGCTACTATACGGCAGGGCCGGACTGGCCATCGGGCAGTTCTGGCAAATGCCAGAAGGGCCGATGGCCAAATGGGCTGGTCCGGTCAGTGGCGCCGCGCAGCCTTCCCCCCCAGCTCAATTCACTGCTCCATCTCCTCCAGCGGCCCGCCCCTCACCATGATGCAGCCTGCGTGCGGTCCCGACGAATCCTTTTGCGGCACGGCGTTTGAAACGTCATGCTGTCGCTCAAACAGGCGGGCTGGGATGGGGGCAGGGTGACATCTGCCTCCCCCCGGGCCGCTAGTTTTAAAATTAGGGGGTCGCCGAGTGTCTGCAGCTGCACGCTGCATCACATACCCTGCGGCTGGGAGACAGAGAGAAGATGGTCCCTGACCGCTCCATTGATGTTATTCTATACAGTCAGAGCGGCCGGGGAGCATCTTCTCTCCCAGCCGCCCATTACATACGGTACTTGTGCAGCCGCAGCGTCCGTCTGTTTGGCAGAACGCTGATTGGTGGATGGCTCTAGTCCCATCCACCAATCACAGTGGTGGGATGTCTCCCATCACTGATTGGTGGATGGATGGAGCTATCCATCAATCAGAATTCAGCAGGCTACAGGAGGACTAGACATGGAGAGGGACTGATTGCAGCAGGGTAAGTAATATGGTGAAGGTTCACAGTCCTATAGTTGGGTTGCCTCAGAGATCTGGGCACTATTTACAATGAGAGAGGGAGAGAGATCATATTTGGACCATAACTTTAAAATAAAAAGGGCAGGCATATTTGGGTAAGATGTTTAATAAAGGGGGTATTTGTGGCATTTTTAATTATGGAGTTGTTTGCTTGTGTGTGTATGGGGGGGTTAATCTAGTGCATGGGATGTGTGTGTTTGTATATGTGTGTGTTTATGCATGTGTGTGTGTGTAAAATCTGTGGTTTGATTTTTTTCATGAGGGAGGAGGGGTATTATCCAATTTTAGGTACAGGTTTTAATCAGGTGTGTGTGGGGGGGTTATATCTGGGGTAGGAATTTTAATAATAGAAGTTTGGGTCAGTGAAATCTGAGGTCTGATTTTAAACAATAAACCTATAGAGAAGGGGGGAGTTACAGTATCATCTACTGGGAGAGGAGACACAGGACAGGGAGCTGGTGCTATAGGATGGGGGGTCATCTGGTGGGAGAGGAAATATAAGGACGGGGTTAGGTCTAGAACGAGATGCTTCACCGGACCTTTGACGTCACAACCACGTGACCGGCGGCCAAAGGGGAGGGGCAAGGTTTAGAACAGGGGCAAAAAATGTTTGTTCGCCACACTTCGGACACAGTTTATATTTCCTATCCATGCCCATGTGTATAGTAACACTGGTAGCTGTCCGGCCTTGTCAGAACGGTCACGTGGTTGTGACATCAGAGGTCCTTTCTTCAAGTTGGATCTAGCAACAACCGACGGGGGAGGGGGTATAATCTGGTGGGAGAGGAGACACAGGGACAGGGAGCTGCTGCTGTATAGGAATGGGGTGGTTGGAATATGGTGGAAGAGGAGACACATGGACAGGGAGCTGCTGATAGATGGATGGGGGGGTTTACTCTGGTGGAAATGGAGAGACACAGTGACAGGGAGATGCCGCTAGAAGGACACATTGGGGGGGTCGAAGCTGCTGGTCGGAGAGGAGACAGATACACACTTCATGTGTATTAAAGGGCATAATGTGTTTTAAGGGGCATTACTGTGTGGCATAATGTGTTTTAAGGTGCATTACTGTGTGGCATAATGTGTTTTAAAATGCATAATGTGTGGAGACCTGACCATCGAAACCGGTTACACTCCCTCCCCAGGCAGAGGACACAGAGTTGTATCCTGTGGACAGTGAAGGGTGTTTCAACCAGGCGCAGCTCCGGTCCGCACTGTCATTGTCTGTGCCCCTGTCTGGAGCCCCTGCTCTTCGACCCCCATAGTCAACCTCGTATTCCACCTTGATCACCCCGGGCAACGGACGCCTCACTGTGGCATCACAAGGACTAAAAGCATCTAGGAGGGGTGAGTAGTGGGACACCGCTCCGGCTCCGCACCAAAGTTCTCCAAGTACTGACTCTTAAACCATTCTGTGCATCACCGTTATTATTACATTAGACATACTGGGGTGGACTATAATCTACAGCGACTCCAGTGCTACATTTAAATTTGAATTTGTTTTTGTTTCCTACTCTGAACATGTATCCTACAGTTTATTGTTTTTAGTCATGACCATTGAACACTCCCTATTTACCCCTGACCTGATATGTAGTTTCAGTTTATCAGGTCAAGTATGTACATGTATCTTGAGATTTGATTGCATAAAAGTTTCATCATTTTACAATTTAGTTATAACCCTTTTTTTTTTGGTCAATTACGGAGCTGACACGACAGGCGGTATAGCTGCACAGTATAGAGGGGTTCTGAGCGCATTTACTACTCCTATCTACTTTTTGTACATATACAGTAGGGAGGGCACCCTTCTTTGTAGATGCAGCACACCCCGCCTATTACATCAATCCCATGTGCGCAGTGTTATTACTCATTGTTTTCCATAATGTGTTTTAAGGGGCATTCCTGTGTGTGGCATAATGTGTTTTAAGGAGTACTACTGTGTGGCATAACGTTTTTAAGGAGTACTACTGTGTGGCAGGGCCGTAGCTAGGGTAGTGCGGCCGGTGCCATCGCACAGGGCACCACAGGTCAGAGGGCGCTGTTTGGGCCTGTCAAATTTCTGTTTATTATAATTCTTGCTTGTAGCTTCCTCTTATTTCATCCCCAGTATCTCCTGGCCTCTCCTATCTCTTCCCTGGCCCTTCCCCATGAAGCCATGGCCCTTTTTTGGGTGGATTATGTCCCTTTGAAAAATGAGGGGGGCGCCAATGCTCTTTCTGGCACAGGGCACCAAAAGTCTAATTACGGCTCTGCTGTGTGGCATAACGTTTTTAAGGAGTACTACTGTGTGGCATAACGTTTTTAAGAAGTCCTACTGTGTGGCATAACGTTTTTAAGGAGTACTACTGTGTGGCATAATGTGAAAGGGCTCTGTGTGGCGTAATGTGAATAAGGGACACTACTGTGTGGTGTAATTTCAATTTGGCGGTACTATTGTGTGGTAATGCCCCTTCCCAGCGAGACCAAACCTGTATTTTTCGGAGCGTGGCTTCGGCGCGCACTCTCCCTGCTTCAGTTATGGATGGTGGCACCAATGTTCTTTATGTACACAGGGCACCAAAATGTGTAGTTATGGCTTTGGTGGCACAGATGTGTCATCCTCTGTATTTAGCACCCCTGCACTAAAAAATTCCTACAGTGACACTATCTAATCTTATACAATTGCTAAGGTGGGGTTTGGTCAATTGGGAAATGCCTTCCCTGATCCTTGTGTGTAACCTACAGAAAATGAAGTACCGGCTTTACCTAACAGAATGAACCAAATACCAATTGTCTGACTACGGCACATGTTTGAATCCCCTGCAGAATGTCTCCTGTTGTGTGTATTTTAATACAGAAAATAATGTATACTTGTATGGTGTTCTAATATTAATTATATTTGTAACAGCATAGAATAAGAAGTGGGAGAGTCCTGAATAGTAAGGGGGGGAGTCTATGTCAGGAGCCAGGTGTTCACGTGAGGTGGGCCTGTGTGCTTTAAATGCCAGGGCCTATTTTTAGTCCCAGTCCAGCCCTGCTATACGGTATAAAATGATCGATTTTATCCCAGATGATCCTAGAGGAGGAGATCGGGCTCAAGCTTTAATGAAAGCTGAAGCCCGGTGGATATACAGGTTGAATACTGTGCACCCATCTGGTCTGAATGAGCATCTCCCCCTTACATGTTTTTTGTAAATTATTATTATAGCTAATTTATACTTCATAACTATGTTTATAATGTACTGATCTTAGAGAAGTTGGATATGTATATTAGCCCCCTGTATGCTCATAATGAGCATCGTTTATACAGCTCGTGGATTTACCTGCGCTATGTTCTGTTATCAGAGGCGGATTGGGCCGCCGGGATGCCGGGCTGGTTCCCGCTAGGCCGGTCCCTACTAGGGCCGGCCACCCTCCACTTGCCCACCCGCTGTCACGATCGGAGCTCAGCTCCGATCGGGCAGCTTTACAGTAGTACAGCTGCTGCGCATGCGCAGAAGCTTACTACTGAAGAAAAAAAATGGCCGACGGGGGAGCTGCTGCGCATGCCCGGCAGCAGCTCCTCCCATAAGCCTTTGCGGAGTCTGTCAGTCAATGCTGACAGCTCCGCCTCCAGCCCCTCCGCGCAGCCCGGCCCCACTCCATGCGCAGCATGCACAGGCAGCCTGCAAGGTGACATCGTCGGCCGGCCACAGACACAAGCAGCAGCGGGCAGCCAGGGGAGCAGCAGGTGAAGTCGGAGGTTGGCCACAGGGACAAGCAGAGCATCATCAGGTAAGTGTTGGCTGCGGGGGGAGATGGGAGGGGGAGCTGACAATGCATGGGGGGAGGGGGAGCTAATGAGACAAGGTCTGGGGGGAATGAGAGACATGCTGGGGCAGGGGCAATGAGGAGGACACACACTGGGGCAGGGGCAATGAGGCTGAGACACGCTGGTGCTGGGGCAATGAGGCTGAGATACACCGGTGCTGGGGCAATGAGGCTGAGACACACTGGGGCTGGGGCAATGAGGCAGAGACACACAGGGCTGGGGCAATGAGGCAGAGACACACAGGGCTTGGGCAATGAGGCAGAGACACATTGGGGCTGGGGCAATGAGGCAGAGACACTCTGGGGCAATGAGGCAGAGATACACTGGGGCAATGAGGCAGAGACACACTGGGGCTGGGGCAATGAGGCTGAGACACACTGGTGCCGGGGCAATGAGGCAGAGACACACTGGGGCTGGGGCAATGAGGCAGAGACACACTGGGGCTGGGGCAATGAGGCAGAGCCACTCTGGGGCAATGAGGCAGAGATACACTGGGGCAATGAGGCAGAGACACACTGGGGCTGGGGCGATGAGGCTGAGACACACTTGGGGCTTTTGGAATGAGGCTGAGATACACTGGTGCTGGGGCGATGAGGCTGAGAAACACTGGGGCTGGGGCGATGAGACTGAGACACACTGGTGCTGGGGCGATGAGGCTGAGACACAATGGGGCTGGGGCAATGAGGCTGAGACACACTGGGGCTGGGGCAATGAGGCTGAGACACACTGGGGCTGGGGCAATGAGGCTGAGACACACTGGTGCTGGGGCAATGAGCTGAGACACACTGGTACTGGGGCAATTAGGCTGAGACACACTGGTGCTGGGGCAATGAGGCTGAGACAAACTTGGGGCTTTGGGAATGAGGCTGAGACACACTGGGGCTGGGGCAATGAGGCTGAGACACACTGGTGCTGGGGAAGGAGGCCGAGAGCCACAGGTGGGCCTGGGGTTGGAGAGACACGGGGGGGTCCTGGGGATGGAGAAACGCTTGGTGTCCTGGAGAGACATAGGGGGTTCTGAAGAGAGACAATGGGTCCTGGAGATTGAGAGACAGAGGGAGACTGGATAACCACAGGGGAGCCTGGGGATGGAGAGACGTACGGGCATCTGGAGACACAGAAATTGTTTGATCAGGGAAATTAATTTTTCCCTGCACAAAAACTTCTGCTACTGTAGGTTATGATGATGACATTAGTTATATTTCTACATAAACAGGCATCTTCCAGACAATGTGATCTTCTACATGAATACCGGCTGAAGACGCTGCCCAGTGAGGCTCAATTTCTTCAGAGGTTCCCTGTTGCAGAGAAACCGCCATATAGGTAAGAAAAGACTTTCAAACTGACTGGCCTGTACCTAGTGCAGAGGGATGGGGGGTCCCAAATAAAAGGGTATCATTCACCCAGATTTCTGTTGCTGGCCCTGCTCCCCTCAGTGGCTCACAAAAGCAGCTCCAGGCCCTAAGACGAGGGAGTATCCTGCCCTCCTCCACAGACTCCGCCCTTTCAACAGACCCACCTTCTCAACACACCCACCCCCTTTAGGGCTGCTTCCAGAAATTTCCCGGGCTGGTTTGCCATCCCAATCCGCCCCTGTCTGTTATATGTGTTATCATGGTGACTGTGTTTTGTTTACATCACTATAGCAACGGATCCCGGCTGCCGGCTACGATGTGCGTGTTTGTTGACGTCAGTTCCGGGTCCAGTCAGCACAGACACGGTGTATGTTACTGTATTTAAGGTAAGATTTTTTGTACATTTCTTGTTCCTGACGAAGGTTTAATTACCGAAACGTTGAAAGCAATTGGACTGTTGTCCTCATTTCTTTGAAAAACCGTGAGTGCCGCCGTGCTATTGCTCGTGTATACCATTTTAATCCTTTCAGAGGGCACCCGGTGAGTGTAACAAATTCCTGAGTAGTGGAGTGCCAAACTGTCACAGACTATATATATATATATATATATATATATATATATATATATATATATATACACACACACACACACGCACATATATATATATATATATATATATATATACACACACACATATGTATATATTATATATATATATATATATATATATATATATATATATATACACATATACAGTCAGGTGCATAAATATTGGGACATTGACAGGATTCTCATATTTTGGCCTCTATTCACCACCACAATGGCTTTGAAATGAAACAAACAAGATGTGCTTTAACTGCAGACTTTCAGATTTCATTTGAGGGTAATTACATCCAAATCACGTGAACGGTGTAAGAATTACAACGGTTTCTATATGTGCCTCCCACTTTTTAAGGGGCCAAAAGTAATGGGACAAACTAAACAATCCTAAATCTAACTTTCACTTTTTAATATTTTGTTGCAAATCCTTTGCAGGCAATTACAGCCTGAAATCTGGAACACATAGACATCACTAGATGCTGGGTTTCATCCCTGGTCATGCTCTGCCAGGCCTCTACTGCAAATGTCTTCAGTTCCTGCTTGTTCTTGGGGCATTTTCCCTTCAGTTTTGTCTTCATCAAGTGGCATGCATGCTCAATCAGATTCACGTCAGGGGATTGACTTGGCCATTGCATAACATTCCACTTTTTAGCCTTAAAAAACTCTTTGGTTGCTTTTGCAGTATGCTTCGGGTCATTGTCCATCTGCACTGTGAAGCGCCGTCCAATGAGTTCTGAAGCATTTGACTGAATATGAGCATATAATATTGCCTGAAACACTTCAGAATTCATCCTGCTGTTTTGTCAGCAGTCACATCATCAATAAATACAAGGGAACCAGTTCCATTGGCAGCCATACGTGCCCACGCCATGACACTACCACCACCATGCTTCACTGATGAGGTAGTATGTTTTGGATCATGAGCAGTTCCTTTCCTTCTCCATACTCTTCTCTTCCCATCACTCTGGTACAAGTTGATCTTTGTTTCATCTGTCCATAGGATGTTGTTCCAGAACTGTAATGGCTTTTTTAGATGTTGTTTGGCAAACTCTAATCTGGTCTTCCTGTTTTTGTGGCTCACCAATGGTTTACATCTTGTGGTGAACCCTCTATAGTCACTCTTGTGAAGTCTTCTCTTGATTGTTGACTTTGACACATATACACCTACCTCCTGGAGAGTGTTCTTCATTTGACCAACTGTTGTGAAGGGGTTTTCCCTCACCAGGGAAATAATTCTTCTGTCATCCACCACAGTTGTTTTCCGTGGTCTTCCGGGCCTTTTGGTGTTGCTGAGCTCTCTGGAATATTCTTAAAAAGAAGGAACGCACCAAACAGTTGATTTGGCGACACCTAATGTTTTTGCTATCTCTCTGATGGGTTTGTTTTGATTTTTCAGCCTAATGATGGCTTGCTTCACTGATAGTGACAGCTCTTTGGATCTCATATTGAGAGTCGACAGCAACTGATTCCAAATGCAAATGTCACACCTAGAATCAACTTCAAACCTTTTACCTGCTTAATTGATAATGAAATAATGAGGGAATAGCCCACACCTGTCCATGAAATAGCTTTTGAGTTGATAGTCCCATTACTTTTGGCCCCTTAAAAAGTGGGAGGCACATATAGAAACCATTGTAATTCCTACACCGTTCACCTGATTTGGATGTAATTACCCTCAAATTAAATCTGAAAGTCTGCAGTTAAAGCACATCTTGTTTGTTTCATTTCAAAGCCATTGTGGTGGTGAATAGAGGCCAAAATATGAAAATTCTGTCAATGTCCCAATATTTATGCACCTGACTGTACACACACAGTATATATATAATATATATATATATATATATATATATATATATATATATATTACAAATTTTAAATATGTGTACATATTATAATTATAAACTATATATAATTAATAAACTTTCAAAACTAAACTTTGCCCACCTGTATTATGTATAAAATGTATATTACTACTATACACCAGCAGCCAGCAGCCTGGCCAGCACCTCACCTCAGCACTGCTGCTGCCAGGCCACCTTCATGCAGAGCTACTGGGCCTACCCTATCTTGGTGGACATAGCCGAGGCAAGATGGGCTGTTTCAGAGTGCGGTGATGGCGGGCAGCACCTATCGTGACCTCACGTGGGGCGGAGTCGGTATCACTGCCAAGTCACAGTTGACACTGTGCGTTAGCGGCGCTGGGAGGGCTAGTGAAGCCCTCCATGCACCAGCGCCACCATCACATTTATGCTTTTGAGCTGCGGCCAAGGGAGTGCGGAGGTGGGTGCGCGAGCGGGGGGCGGGGCCTCGACGGCCACTCGCAGGTCGAAGGAAAAAATAATCCTATATACAGCAGCATACTCAGCACCTGCTTCTGTGGCCCTATTCTGATGGTGGGCCTGGAGCTGTAGCTCCATCAGCACCATTATTAATCTGGCCCTGGGTGAGAGCTGGAGTGGGGATAGTGCTGAGATGGGGTGGGAGCTGAGCAAGCGACAGTGCTGAGATGAAGTGAGAACAGTGCTGCCTACCTAAGCAGCAGTGTAGGAAGGCAGCACTGTCCCCTGCCCAGCTTCCACCCCATCCAGCTAACAGCACCAGGATGTATGTAGTCTGGGCAGCTGTGGGGGGCATCCTGCTTGATTGACTGGAAGTGAAAGGGTTGAGTGCCTCTCTGTCTGCAGAAAATGACGGGAGGATAAAAAGACAGACCTGAGACCGCAGACCAGGTAGGAAGGAGTACAGACACAGCGGCTGCAATAGCCCCTGCTACAGGCACCCAGCAGCAGATAGCTTCCAGTTTGCGTTCCACAGCGAAACGCAACTCCCAGAAGCGCACCAGGCAGCAGCCACCCAGCCAATGTCAGCCGGCCCGGGTCAACAAGCAATGGGAGCTAGCTGCGGGCCCGGCAGCAGGTGACATGGGACCGGCCCAGTGGGAATGTTCCCACAGTCCCGGTGGTCCAATCCACCCCTGCTTGTTACTTCCCAATTGCCAAGGAAGAAGAAGAAAAACATGTGTCCAATGCTAATTAGATTCGCATGAGTATATATATACAAATAGAAAAAATGTTGTGTCCTTCAGATAAATATATTAATTAATATAGCAGCAAGAGATTGATTATAAGCTTGTGATTGATAGAAGATAGAAGTATCTCTGCGCTTATCCTAGTAATATTGTGAGATGGCAGAAAATATCAGTCAGGACAACAATACTTATGTCAAATACACATATTATTTAATATAAAATTCAACATATAAAAATATTTTAGAACATCTGTTACATATATTTGACTTTGTATAAAAAAAAAAAAACAGTTAATAAATAACCTAGAATTAATGAGTGTTTCAACACTGGATCTTTGCGGACCTCCAAATGTCAATAATGCTCTATATGTGGCATATACTTAGCTCTACTCTTGTAGGTCACACATGCACACTGCTCTCACGAGCAGTGAAAAGAATCAAAAGGAGCAGTGAAGCCACTCACTGGGACAGCTAATTTTCTGATCAGCTGTTTCAGCGCCGGAGAAATGATGAATTGCTCCAGCGTCCGCGGCGAGTCAGTGTCTTTATTATCAGGGTCTCGATAATTAACATCATGAATAGGCCCCTTAGACCTAATGGTGCCACAATGTTATACTTAAGTATTCATCTTGCCTCCAACTGCAGCAACCGTTTTCACCCCTTACCAACGGTGGAACATGAGCTATTAATTTGGATCACAATATGGCCAACGAATATCTTGCAGCTTAAAAATGTTTGGCCACAGGCTGCTCAACATCTTTAACAAAATAAACCCTAGTGCAAACCTAAGCCACCTACTTATGTATGTCCACCGAAATTAAATAGATGCAGCTCCCAGGTTGGCAATACTGTTTTGCCAAATGCACCAAAGAACGAACAAGATAGGTAAAGAAATATTCTCCCAGGGAGCACAATTAATACACTTATTAAAATATACAATTGAACATATAATTAATAATTAAATACAGAGAGCAAAATACACATACATAAATAAATAAAATCTGTATATCTCCGGTACTCTTAGTTGATGAAAATATAGATATATATATAAAAACATAAGTCCATAAATTGAACGGTGAGTAAAGCACCTATATCCTTAATTTCACTCCACTATTGGGAACAAGAAATTGGTCATACAGCTGAAAGTTCAGACTCACCAATACAAGGTGCAAAGTGCTGTATTGTAAACAAGCTTGTTAATATGTCCCGTAGCACTTGTCAGAATGTAGAGGGAGGGAGCTTGACTTCACTGTAATTATTAGTCTCTATGCTATGCTCGACCCCTAAATTAAAGGCTGTCAGTACGGGGAGGGAGAGTAGTGGACCACATGCATAATGGACCAGGCACTTTTCTCAACCTCATGCAGTCTCGTATAATGCAATCAGCTGGAAAGAGGTGAGGGGTAATCAAATCCTCTCTTACCATCCTTTTAAAAGCTGGCGTTCTCGTATTATGCAGCCACAGCAGTCCCAGTGTGGTAGGTATAGTGCTTGGTCTCACAGTGTTTTAATGGACAAATCAAGTTACCAGATGCTGGAATCCTGGAGGGTAGTAGTCCTCAACACTTTTCCTTCCAGGGCTAAACAAATTGCTGATCTGTGTTGAGCTGCTCGTTCCCTAAACATGCACGCTCTTTTGCTTATATAGGCCAGTCCGCAAGGAATTTTGGAGTACAACTCAACATATGTTTAATAGCCATCTTCTTTCCAGAGTGTGGATGTGTCACCTCCAAACCAATTTCCAAATAACGGCATGTGGTACAAGGAGGCAGGCATTTATTGAGCTGAACCATTATTTATAACAGCTTATCAATTCACCAGGGTCCTGGGGCAACCAGTTGGGGTTGGGAACAATAAAAAAACTAGGTAAATTTGAAAATCTATCATGTTTTACCCACCCAATTAACTTGGTGGTTCAGAATTTTTTTAAAAATGAAAGGGGCATACCGGCGATGCTGTCTGTGGCCATGAAATTTTCTGGAGATTTCAGCGGCTGTGGCAGTTCAATTACCAACATGGCAAATCTGGGAAAGAGAATGACACAGCAGTGGCAGACAGGATGGCAGTTTAATCAACTTTAACATTAAAAATGTCAGGCAGCAATGCTCCAAACAGCACATGATGCAAAGAAAAGAGGTGCAAGATGGAATTGTCCTTGGGCCCTTCCACCGCCCCTTATGTTGTATATATTAAACAGGACATGCACAGTTTAACAAACTAATCACTTCAGCGATAGAGACTGACAATTGTGGCTGAAGCGATTGGTTTCTTTGGGCCCCCACAAAACAAGCTACCAATGGGCAGCTGACATTGCTGGCAATGATCTCTTTTTGCACAAACTGGCTTTACAGAAACAAGATGTTGTCACCATCATCATATTATTCCTCGCTCTCATCAGTGTGTACATCATCTTCACACAATATTAATTAGCCCCCACTGGAATCCATCATTACAGCCTCAAGTGCCTTTGGACGTAATTGGCGGTAAAGGTCTTCTTGCGAAATTTAGTTCATTTTGATGAACATAATCTTTTCCCCATTTTGAGGAAGTAGCCTCCTACGGCGATCGCTGACAAGGTTCCTGAATGTGCTGAAAACTCTTTCTGAGTACACACTGAAGGGTGGGCAGCTCAAGTAAAGCAAAGCCAGTTTGTGCAAGGGCCTCCAAATTGCCTTTTTTCCTGCCAGTAATGAAACGGACTGTCTGACGTGCCTACTCGGATGCTATCATTAAACTAGTCCTCAACCATTCTTTGAATCATGACCGTATCACATGGAGTCACGGTAGAGGTCTCATTAATTGTAGGCAATTCTATTAGACCAGACCAGATGTCAAAACTTGACTCATCTGCATCATCAGTGGGTCTTTTGGAAATGCTGAGTCTTTTTCTGGCAGCCACACTTGCTGGAGAAACTAAAGGAGGAGCCATCGCTGCATTATGTTGTGCTTGAGCTGACAACTTGCTTACCAATAGATCTTTGTAACTCTTCATATCTGTGTCCATTGGGAAGAAAGATACAATGTATGCCTTAAACCTGGAATCGAGCATGGTCGCCAAAATGTATTGATCTGATTGGAAGAGCCTGACAACCCTTGGATCCTGGTGCAGCGAATAAAGGACTTGATCTACAAGTCTGACATACTTAGCAGAATCGCTTTGTTTCAGCTCCTCCTTCAGTTTCTCAAGCTGCTTTTCCAACAGTCTAATTAGGGGAATTACCTGACTCAAGCTGTCGGTGTCTGAACCCACTTTAGAGGGTTTCAGCACTTTGCACAACACGGAAAGTATTTTCCACTGAGCTTGAGTAAGGTACATTCCTCATCCTCTTCCTATATCATACTTCATTATGTAGCTTTGGATGGCTTTTTGCTGTTCCTCCATCTGCTGAAGCATATACAGCATGGAGTTCCACTTGTAGCTACCTCTTGCTTCAGCTGGTGACAAGCAACGAGGACACCAATAAGACTTTTACAAGGCAAACAAAGAACTGTTGATGACCCTACAACTGCTACTGGTAGTGACAGGTAAAAATGTCTAAGCACTTGCACACTTAGTGATTAAGATTAAGACAAGGAGAGCTGTTAAGGTTACAAAGAGAGTGACAGCCTCACCTATTGATCAGTTGCCAAAGGAGGCAACTAATTTAATGGTTTTAATTTAATGTTTTTTTTTTAGACTCTTAGCATACATAAACTGATTAATATATAAGATTTGTGTTCTCCAAAGGAAAAAGCCATCTAGAAATTGAAGAGATGTGGTCAGGAGACCTCAGGACTCTGGAAGGATGGATATTGTAGGCCAATAGATCTCAAGGCTTACTTTTCAGGCTTATCAGAAGCAGCTCATGGCCTGACTCATCAGGGTAAGGAAGATATGTGCAAGTTGGTAAGAGTATACTGGTATGCACCTGCCTATTCTTCTCCAGTGACAAAAAAGGCTGCTTCATGCCTTACATGTTTGAGAAAGAACACCGGAAAAGCTCTACTGACAGATCCATCCCACATCCCTCCTGCAGAGGATCCATTCAAGTTAATACAAATCGACTTCATTCAATTACCCCAATGTAGGTATCTGAAGTACAGTATGTGTGGACATATTTTCAAATTGGGTCAAAGCATATCTGCAGCACCTGTGTTCACTGCAAAGAAATAGTGCAGGAGTTTACAGGTATGGCATTCCTAGGATTATTGAAAGTAACAAAGGTAACGCATTTTGTTGGGAAGCTTTTTTTTCATGGGCATTAACAGTAAAATGCATACTCCTTACAAACCAAAATCCCAGTGGAAAAGTTGAAAGAATTAATGGAGTAATTAAAAAGTAATTTGAGTAAGATGATGGCTAAGACAGGGTTAGCATGACCAGAAGCATTGCCACTGGTATGTCAAATGCCGCTGCGCTGCCAATGTTGTGCGGGGTGAACACCTGGCAAGCGTTCGCTGAACTCTCCTCCTTCCTCTTGTTATGATCTGTGGTTGCAGCATATGGTTTGCAGTTGCAGTAGCTTAGTTGCTACTGAGGCTCTGTACTAATTACTGCCTGTCTGTGTGCAGTATCAGGTGCACATTAATTGATTCTCCTGTCAGTGCACAGCCCAGCTGCACATTAGTCTGTCATTAGGGAGGCTTGCTTTGGTTGGGCCCTGTTTCTGTTCAATTCCAGCCAGCCCTTCACTCCATGCCGGTTATAGCGTTTACTGTGTCTCCAGTGGTATCTAGTCTCCTGTTGATCTGTTGAAGTTTCAGAGTCGAGTCCTGTTGTGTTTTCCCACTACCGTTTGCGCCATCCAGATGGCCTGGTCTGCATATCATCTGCTGTTGCCGCTTGTGTCATCGTGGCAGCACGGCATGTATTCCAGCTTCTAGGGTATGCTACCTTGTGTACCAGCGCCAGTGTCAACTCAGCGACATAAGCCGCACTTCAGCATCCGAAGTGCACAAATCCCAGTTTCCAGGGTACGCTATCCAGTGTATCAGCGCCAGTGTCAACCCGGCGACATAGGGCGCACCTTAGCATCCAGAGTGCACAACCCTGTGCACCATCACCAGTGTGTGTCAACCCGGCGACATTGGCAACTCCTTCTCGCCTTTGGGTACTTAACGTCAGAGACTTCTCAGCCCTCAAGGCTGCCTCCACAGCCCAAAGGCTGCATCACATCTTCGGCCATCAGACTACAACTACCACAGCATTCCAGCCCTCAAGGCTGCCTCCACAGCCCAAAGGCTGCATCACATCCTCGGCCATCAGGCCAGAACTAATCAAATCAATCCAGCCCTCAAGGCTGCTGCATGGCCGCAACCAGCCAAGATATACCAGCCCTCAAGGCTGTTGCAGGACTATTCCCTACTGTCATGCCCAAGCCTTAACATGGTATTAGACAGTATCAGAATCACACCTAGACCACTACTTAACTTGTCACTATTCAAAGAGAATGAGAAATACTTCCATTTCCACTAGCTTCAAACTATTTTCCAGGAAACCCGGTGTGACCCCCCCTTTAACCTCTAAAGGGGACACTAGGTTACCAACTCCGCAACGTCTATTAAATTATATGACTCTTGTTCTGATCAGTGCCTCCACCCAAGTGTTTATGATGTGTGTGGGTCTACTTGGGAAAACCTATATGATAATGCAGTGTACTAAATATTAAACCAACATGTGTTTGTATATCTCCCCAGCAATGTTAGTAACTCACACTCTTCTCGATTTTGTTCCCTCCAGGGTTTGCTTCAGATACCCCAATGCTTCAGAAAAGACGGTAAGTAACAAAACACAGATGGTATATTTTTTCTTTTTCCTTTTAAGTTTAACAATGTATACACACCTCATACAATAATATACAATAGTGAAACCGACATATAGAATACAATGTTAACACTGGTATTTCACTGCAATCAGGTTTTGTAGAATAATACAAAGATACTGTTCTCTAATTAAAAGACATTCAGCGGAAGATATGTTCCTTTTCCTTTTTTTGGGTATCTCGTATAATGTCACTGTGTGATGGTATTTGAATGAGTTCACAACACTAAAAGTCTTTTGAAGGTGAACTGACGATGGTATGTAAATAACCAACTAACATATGTCACTTAGAAAAACAATATAAATTTTGCTGGGAAATACTCCTGGACTGCAAACTGTACTATAGGGCTCGGTATGTTCTCCTGGTAACTACGGTCGAAGAGTTTTGAATCTGATATTACTCACATAGTTTATGACTTTGATAGCTGTTTAAAATTCCTGTTCCTGACGTACTATAATATTTTGGATTAGATGATGGACAGTCACGGACAATGGGTTAATAAATTAACCTTCCTTCTCTATTGTAGAAATATACCTCCAACGCATTTAAATAAGGCATTCCTCAATAATACTTTAAAATGAAGGCAATCCTCCTGTATGCCAACTGCTCTGTGTTTCTCACACTTTGGACCATGAGCTTTGTTCCCCCTCAATTTAAGTCCCAGAGGAAATTTAATAGGTGCACTATATTGATACACAAATGTATATGCACATTTACTGACTTCCAGAGTAGGGGTGATTTATTTAGATATCAGTAGTTTGCTTGTTCAGGTTACTCCAATACAAGTGGCTTCTTTAATGCTGATGTTAACAGTACTTGGTTTGACTAATATATGCCCCTCTGTGTGAGGAGAATACTAGGTGCTGGGTGTGCTGGGGTCAGCAATAATAATAGGAATGATAATGCTTCAAAAAGGGCTCACCACCTCCTGTAAGCTGGTAACTCACTGACTGCTGGTGAAGAGATACTGCTACAAAGCCCGCCTCCTCCCCAGCTGATCCTCTCAGTCTCTGGGGTGTGTCACAGCAGCCCGCCACTCTCAGCCGACTGAGGGCTCCCACTGCTTATCAGGAACAGCCACGCTTCCCGACTGCCGTCCGGACCGTTGCCGGGACCACACGCAGCTGTTTTGCTCCTCCGCAGGTACCCTCCTCACCAGGCGTTTCCTGCCTTTCTTAGCCCTCACTGGTTCCTCTAATCCAGCCTCACAGCCACTACTACCGCCCTCCTTAGGTTACCTTAGCACAGTGCTACAGCATTAGATCAGAGGGCTCACGAGGGGGAACTCCAGTTTGCCAGCTGACACTAGCTCTCTCCTATTTATAGCCTTCCCCTCAGCCTGCCACAAACCTCTCCCCTCTGTACCTAGCGCATGCCATTTCTGGAACCTTCAAGGATCCTTACTAACTTTGGCACCATAATTACCTATATGGCTGTGTGGTTTCATAAGTAACCATATAGGAGAATTGCCTTCACTCATAGAGTTAACAACCCCATATACATTTTCATTATATCAAGGGTGTCCAGGATCATTATTGCCTTCCATAACGGTGTATTCATAAACCTGTCGTAATCACAATCATATATTACATTTCAACACACATAGGTTATTATTACTTAAACTTTATAGTATATATATGTGGGTCTTCTGTGTTTTGTAAAAGATTTAATTATTTAACACAGGGTGTTACACCGGCATAAAGCTATGAAACAAAAAAAGATTAACCATTGTGGAATGACAGCCACCAAGACAGCCGCTTATCTATTCTGTTTTCTTCATTTTGTTTTTCCAACAGGACATATGTTTGTTTTGACATCAAAGTGGAATAGTCTGGAGGTGGGTTCTATAGAACTGTTGTGGGGTATAGACAGGTATGTACCTTGGATCAGAACATGGCCTCACTCAACTTATTAATTTAAAAAAAAGTTCCTCAGTAAGGACTTACTAGCTGTGGAATAATGTATATGTAAGTATTGTGTTCGTCCATCTAAAATTAGATGTATAATTTGGTGCCAAGAGGATCTGGAGCATTTCCTAGAATTACACCTCATTAAAATATTTTACTATTTAGAAGGAAGAACACTCAGAGTAATTGCTGGGTATGTTCCCACATGCCACATGGGAAAGACAATATTGTTCTTATCCCCATGCCCTTAAATGTAACTAAAATATTGCTATTACCAAAGGGGAATACAATACAACTAGGCCACCACACTGGAAACTTCTAATATTGATTTTGATAGCCTAGTGGTATGTATACATTTAACAAATACACAGGCATCAGGGTATTGGGAGATGTCCTGGCTTAAATGGACTGTTTATTCTACCAGGGTAGATGGGGAGTCAGTAGATATAGAGGGAATTAATAAAATGAGAAATCAATCTAATTTTGGGAGTATACGACATATCAGGCTTACAATAAAGATACAAGTGGGACAGGTACAGTCTAAGGCAGTGGTGTCAAACCCGTGCCCTTCAGATTTTGTGGGACTATATATCCCAGCATGCCCTGCCACAGGTTTAGCATACCCTAATAGCAAAACTGTGGCAATGCATGTTGGGATGTGTAGTTTGACTACAGCTGGAGGGCCCGAGTTTGACTAAGGGGTATATTTGCTAAAGTGTAGGTTTATAGAAGTGTAGTTGTTGAATCAGAGCCGTAGCTAGACATCTTGGTGCCCAGTGCCAGAAAGCGCTTTGGTGCCTCACCCATTGTAAAAAGGGACAGTGCATGCCGCAGTTGCGCGGGCCAAAAAAGGGACGTGGTCTCGTAGGGAAAGGACATAGCACCCTCATATTACCCCCCCAGTACACACAGCACCCTAATATTACTCCCCAGTACACACAATGCCCACATATTGCCCCCCAGTACACACAATGCCCACATATTACCCCCCCCGTATACACAATGCCCACATATTGCCCCAGTACACACAGCACCTCCAATAATACACCAGTACACACAGCACCCCCATTTCACATCCAGTACCTCCCTATAACCTTGCCAGTACACACAGTGCCCCCATATTACCCCCCAATGCACACAGTACCCCATGGTACCTGTTTTTTTTCCTTTCCTCCTATTAAAACAGCAGTCAAGGTGCAGATCATCGGGAAGTGGAGGGCTGATATACGCAGCCCACTTTGATATGCCCTAAGTGTAGTGTGGTGCCCTCTGCCCTGTACTGGCTGGGTCATTTGTTTACATACGTAAGCACAAGCTTGTTACACTCGCGCCACGTGGCCGCCATGGAGGAGGAGGAGCATGTCCCGCAGCAGCACAGCACTTTAGTAGAGCTGCATATTGTGACTTAGAAGCTACCAGTTAGAAAGGTAGGGGGCGGGTCAGACTGGAATGTCCAGCTCTCTCCTCCACTGCTGCCGACAGGGAGCAGTTCCCTAAGCGCGGCAGACAGCTGCTGCTGAGAAGAGAGGAGGCTGGATCAGCGTGAAATGATCCAGTGTTCCGACGGCCCAATCAGCCCCGGAATACACTACAACTGACGGAGAGGGGGCGGACACATGGAACAGGCAGCTGCGCTGCTGCCCGCTGTATTGTGTATTAGTAGCACTGCGCCCGGCAGAGAAGGAGCCGGGTGCATTGCTACTATTATACTTTGCAGCAGATAAGCGGGTGATCATGAGTGTAGGCGGCCGGTTCCGCCCACAGAACAGGTGCGCTCTGTGCGAGCGCACTGCCCGCACCACCCTAGTTACGGCCCTGTGTTGAATATAGCAAACAATTTAGATTCTGCTTATCTTTTATCTAGCACCATCTAGAAGATAATAGCTAGGGCCTTATTGGTTACTGTGGGCAACAACTCCACTTCTAAAAACCTGCACTTTAGTAAATATATCCCTAAGTATTGATGCAGAAGGGAACGTGTTCAGCAGATGGGTGTGCTAGTAACCGAGAGGTATATAATTTTAGGATAATCAAGGTATTATATCTCCCTGAGTACTGTATATTATGAATGGCTGTCCCTTTCCCCAAACTCTGAAAGAGTGTATTTTAAAAGAAAGTAATACTGAATGTGATGACACATGTTCCATAAGCAAATATAAAAGGTACATTAATACTGATATTCAAAACCAAAATCAATCCAACAAGAAGATTGTACTAAATTGACAAAATTTGGTAAACAAGGTATATGGTATCATTTTAGAGATAAAATCTGACATAACTTATTGCACCCACATGAGATTTTAGCTAAACGTATAATTCTCTTTTCTAAAAAATTCAGTAAATGGATGATGTACAGTATGTACTTGGACGACTATGCGGGGTCATTATAACATACATAATGGACATGAATACCTGATTAAAAAAATGAAACATTATATTATGTATACAGTAATTTGTAGGAACACCCACGCTATTCGTACGATAAGGCTTTCCAATAGACTACAAACCTTCATATAGGGCGTTATTCAGAGCCGGACGCTCTGAACGAGCGCACGCTCTGAATCAGGGCGGGATTTTTTTTATTGCGAAGCGGCCTTTGGACGCTCGCATAACTGTGGGTTACCACCTACAGCTATGCGAGCGTCCATGATGATGGTCGCTGGTTCTTAATGGGCAGAAAGGAGCAAACAGAATTATGCAGTAAGTGCAGCCTACAGGCTGCAATTGAATAGCCCCTGGCACTACTACAAGCCCGCAGTAAGCACCACTTCTAATTTGCTCTACCCCATGGTGTGATTATATATCTTTCATAGTATGGACCTGATTCAGCTTCTGATGGAATAGCTAAGCTGCTCGCAAGCAGCTTAGCTATTCCGTCTGTCCTGATATGGTAATGCAGCAGGAGGCGAGCTGCGTTGTCCAAAGCAGCATTGGATACTCTGCAGACAATTGGCCGGCTAAGGTGACCCATGGGGTCATGCACCTGGCTATCGCAGCTGCGAGGAAGAGGCCAGAAAATCTCCATATGCCGACGGAGATCCTGGCCTCCACCCCCAACGGCGGCGACACGCCTGCATTTCAGGAAACGGAGGCCATCGAAGGCCCCTCCCCCCCCCTCCAAATGGCAGCAGACTGTCAATCACTGACAGTCTGCTGACAGTATCCGGGCGGGCTTGCAGACACGTTCTGCACATGCGCTGAATGGGTCTGGCGCCTGCGCAGATTCCCAGATTAGGCCCTATGTTTGTTATTTCAAAAGCATCATTATACAGTAGTTTCTACTGGCTGAAGAATGGCATAGCCCACTCTTCTATCCAATTATATAATTTGAGAGCAGACATACAAAGGACAGAAAGGCCAAAACATAAAGCACATTCAACGAAAGCTCTTCATAGTGGAATTTACAACTCTAAAACAAAGCGTATAAATATAAAATTAAAACAAACATTTCAGCATTAGATTAGCATACAGTTTCTGGAGGAAATACCATATGTATCAGATTTTAATGATCAAATGTAATCCACTCCTTTATGATATTCAGTTATTAGAGTAATATATCTTCTGTCATGGATGTTATAGTAAGGTACAATCACTGTAAACCAAAGACCAATAACCAACAAATAGAACAAGAGGTTTTTATACAATGATACACATCATAGACAAAACAAATTTATTTTAGATAAAATTAAAATCTAGAATACTATTCAATTAAAATGTGACTTTATTACTGCAAGGTGCATTTACTGTATATCTGGATTAGTTGTTAGGCACAGTGCAATACAACACTATATTATTTCACTGGAATTGGATTGAAATACCGGTGGCTGTTTAGCTACCGGTTCAAATCCCGACAGCACATGCCCGACAGGATGAAGATCCCAACTGGGGCAGGTAAGTACCCTAACCCTCCCCTGCCCCCCTCCCAACCATAACCCTCCCTTAGTAGTGCCTAACCCTAACCTCCCCCCGGGGGTGCCTAACCCAAACCCCCTCTTACCATTCCCTAAACCTAACCCTAATCTCTCCCTGGGGGTGCCTAACCATAACCCTCCGCCTAGGGATTCCTAACCCTGCTAGACTCCCTAATCTAAACTTCATCCCCCCCACATGCAGCTAACACTAAGGGCGCCCCGGCCTTACCTTTGTTCGGGCTGGTGTCCTCTGTGTTCCGGCGTCGGGATTAAGATAGGCATGGGCATTTGGACGCCTATCTTAAGTCCCTTGCCGGGATTCCGATGTTGGGATTTTTGCGGCCGTCGGTCTCATAACTACATCCCTATTTCACTGATCACATTAATTTAAAACGTGAGTTTAGTTTGCTGGTTTTAAAGAAATATTTAATATACAGGTTGAGTCTCCCATATCCAAATATTCCAAAATACGGAATATTTCGAAATACGGGATTATTTTGGCATGACTGAGATAATGAAACCTTTGATTTTTGATGGTTCAATGTACACAAACTATGTCTGTCTAAGGCACAAATTATTAAAAATATTGTATAAAATTACCTTCAGGCTCTGTGTATATGGTGTATATGAAACCTAAATGAATTTAATTTCTGTACACAAACTTTGCTTGAGCCACAAAATTATTGAAAATATTGTATAAAATTACCTGCAGTCTGTGTGTATAAGCTGTATATAACACATAAATGCATTCTGTGTGTATATTTGGGTCCCATTCCCAAGATATTTCATTACGATATGCATATATTCCAAAATACAGACTATTCCGTTATCCAAATAACCCCTGGTGCCAAGCGTTTTGGATATGGAAGACTCAACCTGTAGTAGGTTATATTAATACAGATGATTTATTATATCTAAAAATAAATCTGATTTTTTTATGAAGTGCACCCTAGTTTATAAACCCTGTTGTTCTAAAATAATATATGGCCTGATTCAGAGCCGGTCGCTATTTGCGGTCGTTCGTTCAAAAAAAAGGGGTGGCTATGCAAATGAACTGTTCGCTCTTTGTGGTCTGTTCACGCCTCTAGGTCTGAACGAGCGAACAAAACTTGCGGTCGTTTTTTGGGAAACTACGCCCCCTGGCCGCTCGCATCCTACGTCATGTCCGCTATTTATTAGATTAATCGAGTACATCGACCAGGGTATGAGCTGCTCGCTATTCTTGTGGTTGGTTTTTGCTACCACAATTTTGCGAGCAGTTCTGGCTATAAAATAACCCAGTGACGTGCTCAATGACGCTGCTGTTTTAATTATGCACACCCATAAAACACCCGTTTTGACCTTTAAGCATGCCTGCGATCGGATCTCCACTCCCCGTTTTCAAGCACCTTCCCCTGTTACCACCCACATACGCCTCTTTCTGTCACTCAAATTATCAGGCATTCGCTATTTTGCGAGCACATGAATTTCGACCGCACTGACTGGTTCGCGCATGCGTATAACGATCCGTACGCATGTGCAGTTGGGCAAACATCGCTCGGAGCGAACGAGCAGCCGATTACGAGCGGCTCTGAATCAGGCCCATAATCCTTCAGGTGTTCTTTTTTGCCAGATCGGCACGTCATTCCAAAGAGAGAAAGAGAGACATCAATAAATTATAGGTACTGCATCCTGAACAATACTTAAGGTGCATACACACGTAACGATTTTTGAACGATTTAACTATGACGTCATTATCGTTCAATCGTTGAAAAAATCATTCAGTTTCTGAGTTATAACGATGAACGATTATCGTTCATGCGCGGTCCCATTTGTAGTTTATAGTTCATTCTGACTGACCAACTGAACGATTGTCATTAAGGGAAGTTACAAAAATCATTTGTAGTTCAAAAGATCATTCATTACATTTTAAAAAATCTGACAGAAAATCGTTCATAAAATCGCTCATAAAATTGTTGGTAACAAAATCGTTGTGTGTATGCAGCTTAAGGGGTATATTTGCTAAAGGTTGTTAAAATCTATAAAAAAAAAAATCAATCCACATCAATGTTGTGTTTCTGGGGCTGAATATTAAAAGAAATCAAATAAAAAAATTGTCAGTTAGCACATGTGTGATTTAGGGGAAGCAATTGGGAAGCTGACTGCCTAAATACCGGCAGCCGGCTTCCCGACTGTCATTTCCCGGGAAGGGTGAAATGCCGGGCGTCTAGATGTAGACACCCGCATTTCCCCGACGCTGGGAGACCGGCTCCCGTCATCACGATCGTAGTGATGCCGGGCGGCGCGAGCGGACAGCCGCGGGGGGGGGGGGGGTTAGGTTTAGGGCTCCCGGTGGGGACTTAGGGTTAGGCACCCCCCCGGGAGGGTTAGGGTTAGGCTAGGTGGAAGGGAGGGTTAGGGTTAGGCACCCCTGGGGGGGACTTAGGTTTAGGCAGCGGGGAAGGGGGTGGTTAGGGTTAGGCACTTAGAGGGGGGATTAGGGTTAGGCACTTGGGGGGGAAGTTAGGGTTAGGCACCCCTAAGGAGGGTTAGGGTTAGGGGGGTTAGGTTAGTGCGGCCGGTGGTATTTCATACCCATTCCGTGATTTAGCCCCAGAAACAAAACATTGATGTTAATTGATTTTGAATCAAAATAAATTAAGTATTGGATGCCAGAAGATAATACAGTTGAAAAAACACCACAGCACTCCAAATAAATGTTCAAACAGATTGTTGTTTTATTAGCACATAGCTACATTCTGGTCTCTTGTGACTTTAAGATATTGTCCATAACGGACAAAACAAGACATTCAATATAACTGTACTAATTCGCTCTGTTAAAACAGCACAAAGGACTTTAACTAGTGCCTGTTTCACTTAATACGTGCAAAATAAATGCAGCATGTTCTCAGAAACCTAGCCAGAGAAGCAAGAAATCCTACAAGTACACAGGTAATGGACTACGTCTCAGCACCAGCTTTTATTCTGTACATACCTTATTTCCATGTTAGTGAAGACTTAGTACCTCAGTCAATTTGATTTTACTATCTGGACTCAAGCATGGATAGCCTTAAAACCTGGACTGTATCAGCAGAGTTTTGGAAACTCTGAACTACAGAGATGAATTTACACAGAATGAGATGTGCACAGTGTTAAACTAGACTATTACTCCACCTACTGTAGAGATTACTGCAGCCACAACCTTTTATTACTACTTGTTCACAATAATTTGCTTGCAGAACATGTTTTTTGCGGGTGATTGCTAAGAAAGAACTCCATATCCCTGTTATGTTGTGATTCATTTAGTCATTGTTTTGTTGCTGTCCTGTAGTATTATTTAAAAACATTTATTTAGATGTTTAGTGCCAGCATATTCTGTTCTGAGTTTAGTGTTTTCTAGGGGACTGGATTGAGTGATACAGCTGTCCCTCTCCAAATTCACTTGTTCAAGCTGACCATACATTTTAAGATTATCTGTCCAATCTGGCAGGTTGGAACGAAAACCTGGTAATGTATGGGAGCAAATGACAAGCGACCATTTGCTCCCAAACACTGGAAAACAGACAAAAATGGTTGTTCAGCCAAATTGGTTAAATCTATTTGATTTAACCAATTTGCCTTAATGACCGTTTTAGTTTATTTTCCAGCATTTGGGAGCAAGTGATTGCTCCTATACATTACCAGGTTTTAACTTTAAAAACCAAAAGAAAACTGCATGGAGTGTCTAAGGACACAGCTTATGTGCTTTGCAGTGTGAGGTGTCACATGATTAGACAAGTTCTGCAACAATACAAATGTATGCTGCCTGCTATTTCATATTGGAGCTTCCTGTTAGCTGTAGGGCATACTTGCCTACTTTTTAAAAAGCATTTCAAGGAGATTGTGAAAGTAACACCAATGGGCGTATGTTAAAGTGGTAGTACTGCTACAACGGAGAGGTACGTCATAAAATTGACTTACATTCGAATATAAACAGGCCCAAGATCTTTTTGTTCATGAAAACACCCTGATATTTTTCAGAGAAAAAAAATTAGCCATAGGTATCATTGTGACTTATAATCAATGCAGGAAAATTATTCTAATGATCCCATTCGAATGTATATATACAGTGTATATATATATATATATATATATATATATATATATATATTTATTTTTATTTTTTTTAATATAACAGCTTCATAATGGGGGTAAGGTTCAATCAGGGAGATTGCTAGACTCTTCAGGGAGACAGGGAGATTGCTACTATTTGAGGGAGTTTTCCTGACCATGAGGGAGAGTTGGCAGGCATGCTATAGGATAGATCCCTGTTGGTGTATTATACCACTTTTACACCTAAATTCCGGGTCTGACCCAGAGTTGGAACAGGGTTCCAATCGGGATCAGACCCGGAATTTCGCCAGCGCCGACCCAGGATATTCCCGAGTCGGCGCCGTTCACACTGGAGTCTGGTCTGCATAGACCCGGCTTTTCCAGTGTGGAAGTGGACGCTTGGAGATGACGTCATCTCCAAGCGCCACTGAAGCCGGACCAAGCGGCCGGCACACGGCGCACTCCAGGTCATCGTGACCTGGAGCGCGCCGTTCACACTGCAGGGTTTCCTGGTTTACTCCCATGTTAAACCCTGCTAGTTACCTGGGTTGGATTGCCGGGTTACGCGATCCAACCCTCTCCTCTTTTACACCAAGGAGCTACCCGGATTAACCCTGCAATACCCCAGTTTTAGCTGCGGTGTAAAAGGGGTATAAGAGTAGGGGCAGAAGCTGGAACAAATTCTGCAACTTGTTAACTTCATGTGATATAGGCCAGGGGCAAACGCAGGATTTTACAGGGGGGTTTCCACATTATATATATATATATATACATATATATATATACATATATACTAGAGATGAGCGGTTCGGATTCTGTGGAATCCGAACCGCTCCGAACATTGGGGATCCGAGTCCACCCGAACCCTGTTCGGGTGTTCACCGCCTGACTCGGATCCCCGTTCGGGGCCGAACGGCGGCCGCCTGATGTCGGATTCTCACTAGAGAATCCGACATCAGGTCTCCTCGTGTGTAGGGCAGAGCGCAGTGATAGTGCTCTGCCCTACACAGACACAGACACACAGCCGCCAGCGGCAGCTGTGTGTTTGTTACAGCAGCCAATGAGAGTCACACAGACTCTCATTGGCTGCTGCACGGAGGGAGCCGGCTGGAGCTCACACATGAGCTCCGTCTTCCGGCTCCCTCCTCAGCGTGTGACAGAGCGGACGGCGCGGGAGCGGGGATACAGGTAAGTTTTTATTTTTTAATTTGTGCAAGGGCCGGGGGCGCTACTGGGGGGGGTCTGCTACTGGGGGGGGCTATACTACTGGAGGGGCCTGCTACTGGGGGGGGCTATACTACTGGGGGGTCTGCTACTGGGGGGGCCATACTACTGAGGGGCCTGCTACTGGCGGGGGCTATACTACTGGGGGGGGCCTGCTACTGGGGCAGCCTACTACAGGGGGGGCCATAATACAGGGGGGGCCCATACTACAGGGGGGGCTACTACAGGGGCAGCCTACTACTGGGGGGGGCCTGCTACTGGGGCAGCCTACTACTGGGGGGGCCATACTACTGGGGGGGCCATACTACTGGGGGGCATACTACTGGGGGGCATGATAATGGGGGGCATACTACTGGGGGGCCTGCTAATGGGGGGCCTGCTAATGGGTGGCATGCTAATGGGGGGCATACTACTGGGGGGGCCTGCTAATGGGGGGCATACTACTGGGGGCACTGCATAGTGGACCCTACTACTAAAGGGACTGCATAAGGGGCACCACTGCTGGGGGACATTGTGTAAGGGACACCGCTACTGTGGGCATTGTGTAAAAGGGTCACTACTGTGGGCATTGTGTAAAAGGGGCACTACTGTGTGTCGTAACATAAATAAGAGACACTACTTTATGGTGTAATGTGAATCAGGCCCTATGTGCGGTGTAATGCGAATAAGATTGTGCACTGTGACTCCTAGGGCCGTAGCCCACTTTGTAAACAAGTACTGTGACTCTGCTGGCCGTACCCCACTGGGTGGGTGCACTACTTTTCATTTCTGCCACTGCTGTGTGGCAATGTGTCATAGATGTGCTTTATACTGTGGTGTCTGTGTCGTTGTGCCGCTGCTTTGTCGCTTAGTGTAACCAGTCGGCTCACTGCAACCTTTGGCCAATAATGTTGAAAACAATATTATAAGCTGTGATATGGTCTAAATTGACTGGAAATTAATGTTATTGAGGTTAATAATACTCTAAAGAAAAAAAAGACCAATTTATGTGATTTTAGCTTTTTTTGTCAATTATTGTAAAAAAATCCAAATCCAAATCCAAATCCAAAGCCAGTCACCGCAGTTTGGCAAATCCAAATCCAAAGACGGACGACGAATTAGAACCAAATCCAAATCCGGCAAAAATGGTCCGGCGCACATCCCTAATATATACACACATACATTACACACACACACACACACACCTACTGTATGTCACACATACATTACACATTACCTTGCAGCAGCTGTGGGTTGTAGACTCGATGAGGATGGGACCTGGCAGGCTTGCACCATGTCATTAGGCCCCTCCCCCTAGCAACAAAATGCCGTGGCTCGCGGGCAGAGGCGACACTAGGGTTGGTGTCACCCGGTGTGGAAGCTCTTGGTGTCACCCCCCCATGGAATTCCCCACCACACCGAATCCTTAGTAATGTTTTGTACTAGTTTCACGTGTAAATCATAATTCCTGTGTGGATCACTAAATGCGATGGCAATAGTAATTAGATAAACAGTTAACAGAATTACCATTATACCTTTAAATTACAATATCATATACACAGGTAAAATTAAAAAACATTTACATTAGAGTTATGCAAAGTAAACAACGCCTAAATATTATTTTTGCACCCTTGCATGGTATTACGGATGTGGGTAAAGGTTAGTGAGCATCTTTATATTGTGCTGCTGCGTCATAGCGATCGCTCATATTTGCATAATTTCGCAGCAGAACTGCGTGAGCGATTTGCTACCACATTAGTGATCCGTGCTGAATCATGCCCCAGGAAGGTTTCCCCACTTTTTAATTCACTTCTCTCAGGTCACATTATGTTGATATTTCAGTGATAGCACTGAGCAATAAAAAATATTTGGGTCCCGGGAACTCCTCACTTTAAAAAGTTGGGATCCTACTAGACAGTTTCTGGGTCCCATCACAATTAATGCCTGTCTGTAGCACGTAAAAACACACATATAGGGCATATTTTGCACTGAGAATGAAATGGGGAGAAGGGGCACAGGGGTGGGAGGGCAGAGTGCACAGGAGAGCAGAAAGGGAGAGGATAACAGTCGGCACAAAGGTGGGAGAGGAGACTACACAGGAGAAAAGAAGGGGTACAGACATGGAGAAAGGGGAACAGGGATGGGAGGGCAGAATACACAGGAGAGCAGGGGAGAGGGGAACAGGGGCACAGAGGTAGAAGGGCAGAGTACACAGGAGAGCAGAAGGGGCATCATGTACAGAGGGGTCACCAATCTGGTGACACCCTGTGCGCTCACTAAATCTCTACCGTGTGCGCGGAAAAGGGGGCATGGCCTACCAAAAAGGGCATGGCATCGTGGGAACTCCTGATATCGTTACTCCGAGGGCCTGCTTAGTATCCCCTGACATGCTGGGCTGTCCCCAGAAACTGTGCCTACCTGCACTGCTGGCTCCTCATCTGAGACAGGAGCCGAGTGCTGCAGGAGAATGTCGCACTGCAGCACCCGGATCTCGTCACTTTGACTATTTGTTTTACAGAGGGACTACAGGCACCAGCTGGTGCTTAATGCCCCGGTTCTCCAAGTACTAGAAGTGAGGCAGGCTTGCTTGGACCTGTAATCCCCTGTAAAAGACAGCAGTATTTTTTTTAATCTTTATACCATGAACTTGTCAGTAACCGCCACCAGGGGTGCCGAACATAGCACTGGGCTATGGAGCCAAGGGCAAGATGAAAAATGGAGCCCCCTCCACTCACGCGCTGAAAAAGTGAGCATGGCCACATACCAGAAGAGGTGTGGCCACTGAAAAATGGGAGCATGTCATCATGACATGCCCCTATTTCTTGTCACTCTGGGAACATTCCTTTCTATTCCATATACACATTAATGCCCCCAGTAGTAGTGCCCCTTATGCAATGTCCCCTGTAGTAGTGCCCCTTATGCAGTGCCACAGTAGTAGGGCCCCTTATGTAATGCCCCCTGTAGTAGTGCTCCTTATGCAATGGCCCCTGTTGTAGTGCACATTATCCAGTGCCCCTTATGCAATATCCCCTGTTGTAGTGCACATTATGCAGTGACCCCCAGTAGTGCCCCTTATGCACTGCCCCCAGTAATACCCCTTATGCAGTGTCCTAAGTCTGGAAACTTCGCTGATGTCTACTATTTACTTTGCAAACTATCTCCAGATAGTACACATATATCAACACCTGCATCGAACGCACGCTAACCCATGGATTACGGGTTAAGTACCTGGAGTAGTGGGCCGTGGCAGCTGTAGTAAGGGCAGAAAGGAGCAAACAGAAATATGCAGTAAGTGCAGCCTACAGGCTGCAATTGAATAGCCCCTGGCACTACTACAAGCCCGCAGTAAGCACCACTTCTAATTTGCTCTACCCCATGGTGTGATTATATATCTTTCATAGTATGGGCCTGATTCAGCTTCAGATGGAATAGCTAAGCTGCTCGCAAGCAGTTTAGCTATTCCGTCTGTCCTGATATGGTAATGCAGCAGGAGGCGAGCTGCGTTGTCCAAAGCAGCATTGGATACTCTGCAGACAATTGGCCGGCTAAGGTGACCCATGGGGTCACGCACCTGGCTATTGCAGCTGCGAGGAAGAGGCCAGAAAATCTCCATATGGAGATCCTGGCCTCCACCCCCAACGGCGGCGACACGCCTGCATTTCAGGAAACAGAGGCCATCGAAGCCCCCTCCCCCCCTCCAAATGGCAGCAGACTGTCAATCACTGACAGTCTGCTGACAGTATCCGGGCAGGCTTGCAGACACGTTCTGCACGTGCGCTGAATGGGTCTGGCGCCTGCGCAGATTCCCAGATTAGGCCCTATGTTTGTTATTTCAAAAGCATCATTATACAGTAGTTTCTACTGGCTGAAGAATGGCATAGCCCACTCTTCTATCCAATTATATAATTTGAGAGCAGACATACAAAGGACAGAAAGGCCAAAACATAAAGCACATTCAATGGATTCTTCACGAAAGCTCTTCATAGTGGAATTTACAACTCTAAAACAGGAATCCAATATAAAATTAAAACAGAAACATTTTCAGCATTAGATTAGCAAGCAGTTTCTGGAGGAAATACCATATGTATCAGATTTTAATGATCAAATGTAATCCACTCCTTTATGATATTCAGATTATTAGAGTAAAATAGCTTCTGTCATGGATGTTATAGTAAGGTACAATCACTGTAAACCAAAGACCAATAACCAACAAATAGAACAAGAGGTTTTTATACAATGATACACATCATAGACAAAACAAATTTATTTTAGATACAATTAAAATCTAGAATACTATTCAATTAAAATGTGACTTTATTACTGCAAGGTGCATTTACTGTATATCTGGATTAGTTGTTAGGCACAGTGCAATACAACACTATATTATTTCACTGGAATTGGATTGAAATACCGGTGGCTGTTTAGCTACCGGTTCAAATCCCGACAGCACATGCCCGACAGGATGAAGATCCCGACTGGGGCACTAAGTACCCTAACCCTCCCCTGCCCCCCTCCCAACCATAACCCTCCCTTAGTAGTGCCTAACCCTAACCTCCCCCCGGGGGTGCCTAACCCAAACCCCCTCTTACCATTCCCTAAACCTAACCCTAATCTCTCCCTGGGGGTGCCTAACTATAACCCTCCGCCTGGGGGTTCCTAATCCTAACCCCGCTAGACTCCCTAATCCTAAACTTCATCCTCCCCACATGCAGCTAACACTAAGGGCGCCCCGGACTTACCTTTGTTCGGGCTGGTGTCCTCTGTGTTCCGGCGTCGGGATTAAGATAGGCATGGGCATTTGGACGCCTATCTTAAGTCCCTTGCCGGGATTCCGATGTTGGGATTTTTGCGGCCGCCGGTCTCATAACTACATCCCTATTTCACTGATCACATTAATTTAAAACGTGAGTTTAGTTTGCTGGTTTTAATGAAATATTTAATATACAGGTTGAGTCTCCCATATCCAAATATTCCAAAATACGGAATATTTCGAAATACGGGATTATTTTGGCATGACTGAGATAATGAAACCTTTGATTTTTGATGGTTCAATGTACACAAACTATGTCTAAGGCACAAATTATTAAAAATATTGTATAAAATTACCTTCAGGCTCTGTGTATATGGTGTATATGAAACCTAAATGAATTTCATTTCTGTACACAAACTTTGCTTGAGCCACAAAATTATTGAAAATATTGTATAAAATGACCTGCAGGCTGTGTGTATAAGCTGTATATAACACATAAATGCATTCTGTGTGTATATTTGGGTCCCATTCCCAAGATATTTCATTACGATATGCATATATTCCAAAATACAGACTATTCCGTTATCCAAATAACCCCTGGTGCCAAGCGTTTTGGATATGGGAGACTCAACCTGTAGTAGGTTATATTAATACAGATGATTTATTATATCTAAAAATAAATCTGATTTTCTTATGAAGTGCACCCTAGTTTATAAACCCTGTTGTTCTAAAACAATATAATCCTTCAGGTGCTCTTTTTTGCCAGATCGGCACATGTCATTCCAAAGAGAGAGATCAATAAATAATAGGTACTGCATTCTGAACAATACTTAAGGTGCATACACACGTAACGATTTTTTGAACGATTTAACTATGACGTCATTATCGTTTAATCGTTGAAAAAATCGTTCAGTTTCTGAGTTATAACGATGAACGATTATCGTTCATGCCCGGTCCCATTTGTAGTTTATAGTTCATTCTGACTGACCAACTGAACGATTGTCATTAAGGGAAGTTACAAAAATCATTTGTAGTTCAAAAAATCATTCATTACATTTTAAAAAATCTGACAGATAATCTAACAGAAAATCATTCATAAAATCGTTCAGAAAATTGTTGGTAACAAAATCGTTGTGTGTATGCAGCTTAAGGGGGTATATTTGCTAAAGGTTGTTAAAACCTATAAAAAAAAAATCAATCCACATCGATGTTGTGTTTCTGGGGCTAAATCACACATTTACGAATATTAAAAGAAATCAAATAAAAAATTGTCAGTTAGCACATGTGTGATTTAGCCCCAGAAACAAAACATTGATGTTAATTGATTTTGAATCAATCAAAATAAATTAAGTATTGGATGCCAGTAGATAATACAGTTGAAAAAACACCACAGCACTCCAAATAAATGTTCAAACAGATTGTTGTTTTATTAGCACATAGCTACATTCTGGTCTCTTGTGACTTTAAGAGATTGTCCATAACGGACAAAACAAGACATTCAATATAACTGTACTAATTCGCTCTGTTAAAACAGCACAAAGGACTTTAACTAGTGCCTGTTTCACTTAATACGTGCAAAATAAATGCAGCATGTTCTCAGAAACCTAGCCAGAGAAGCAAGAAATCCTACAAGTACACAGGTAATGGACTACGTCTCAGCACCAGCTTTTATTCTGTACATACCTTATTTCCATGTTAGTGAAGACTTAGTACCTCAGTCAATTTGATTTTACTATCTGGACTCAAGCATGGATAGCCTTAAAACCTGGACTGTATCAGCAGAGTTTTGGAAACTCTGAACTACAGAGATGAATTTACACAGAATGAGATGTGCACAGTGTTAAACTAGACTATTACTCCACCTACTGTAGAGATTACTGCAGCCACAACCTTTTATTACTACTTGTTCACAATAATTTGCTTGCAGAACATGTTTTTTGCGGGTGATTGCTAAGAAAGAACTCCATATCCCTGTTATGTTGTGATTCATTTAGTCATTGTTTTGTTGCTGTCCTGTAGTATTATTTAAAAACATTTATTTAGATGTTTAGTGCCAGCATATTCTGTTCTGAGTTTAGTGTTTTCTAGGGGACTGGTTTGAGTGATACAGCTGTCCCTCTCCAAATTCACTTGTTCAAGCTGACCATACATTTTAAGATTATCTGTCCAATCTGGCAGGTTGGAACGAAAACCTGGTAATGTATGGGAGCAAATGACAAGCGACCATTTGCTCCCAAACACTGGAAAACAGACAAAAATGGTTGTTCAGCCAAATTGGTTAAATCTATTTGATTTAACCAATTTGTCTTGATGACCGTTTTAGTTTATTTTCCAGCATTTGGGAGCAAGTGATTGCTCCTATACATTACCAGGTTTTAACTTTAGAAACCAAAAGAAAACTGCATGGAGTGTCTAAGGACACAGCTTATGTGCTTTGCAGTGTGAGGTGTCACATGATTAGACAAGTTCTGCAACAATACAAATGTATGCTGCCTGCTATTTCATATTGGAGCTTCCTGTTAGCTGTAGGGCATACTTGCCTACTTTTTAAAAAGCATTTCAAGGAGATTGTGAAAGTAACACCAATGGGCGTATGTTAAAGTGGTAGTACTGCTACAACAGAGAGGTACGTCATAAAATTGACTTACATTCTAAAGTAAACAGGCCCAAGATCTTTTTGTTCATGAAAACACACTGATACTTTTCAGAGAAAAAAAATGAGCCATAGGTATCATTGTGACATTGTGACATTTGAATGTATATATACAGTATGTATATATATATATATATATATATATATATATTTTTTTTTTTTTTTAATATAACAGCTTCATAATGGGGGTAAGGTTCAATCAGGGAGATTGCTAGACTCTTCAGGGAGACAGGGAGATTGCTACTATTTGAGGGAGTTTTCCTGACCATGAGGGAGAGTTGGCAGGCATGCTATAGGATAGATCCCTGTTGGTGTATTATACCACTTTTACACCTAAATTCCGGGTCTGACCCGGTGTTGGAACAGGGGGCCTGATTCAGACCCGCTCGCGAGCGCTAAGTGCTCGCAAGCGGGTCGATGGTGCCCTAGTGCGCATGCGCACGACGGAGGGAGCTCCGTCGTGCGCATGCGCAAGTCCCGCATAGCGACAGCCAAGCTGTCGCTATGGGTCTCGCACCAAAGGGGGCGTGCTGTCGATGGTGAGCGACAGCACGCCCCCTTTGGTGGGCGTGCCGGGGGTGTTGCTGCCCAGACGGAGGCGTTCCCATGGGAACGCCTACCGTCTGGGGCCGGCCCCACTGACATCACTAGTGTCAGTGATGACTCACTAGTGATGTCAGTGGGAGTGCTTTTGGCTCTGATAGAGTCAAAAGCACTCCCGGGCTTGCGACAGCGAGACCCTACCGCAGGGTCTCGTCACAAGCCCGATGGTCGCGATGGTCTTGACCATCGCGACCATCTTTTTGGCCGCTCGCATAAGCTGTGGGTGGTCACCCACAGCTATGCGAGCGGCCAGGGGGCCGCTCCAATTTTAGGTAGGAGGGCCCTGATTCAGAGCGAGCGCTCTGGTCAGAGAGTCCGGCTCTGAATCAGGCCCAGGGTTCCAATCCGGATCAGACCCGGAATTTAGCCGGCGCCGACCCAGGATATTCCCAAGTCGGCGCCGTTCACACCGGAGTCGGGTCTGCATAGACCTCTCTTTTCCGGTGTGGAAGCGGACGCTTGGAGATGAAGTCATATCCAAACGCCATTGAAGCCGGACCAATCGGCCGGCACACGGCGCACTCCAGGTCATCGTGACCTGGAGCGCGCCGTTCACACTGCAGGGTTTCACGGGTTACTCCCATGTTAAACCCTGCTAGTTACCTGGGTTGGATTGCCGGGTTACGCGATCCAACCCTCTCCTCTTTTACACCAAGGAGCTACCCGGGTTAACCCTGCAATACCCCAGTTTTAGCTGCGGTGTAAAAGGGGTATAAGAGTAGGGGCAGAAGTTGGAACAAATTCTGCAACTTGTTAACTTCATGTGATATAGGCCAGGGGCAAACGCAGGATTTTTACAGGGGAGTTTCCACATACATTACACACACATTATATATATATATATATATATATATATATGTATATATATATATATATACACATACATTACACACACACACACCTACTGTATGTCACACATACATTACACATTACCTTTCAGCAGCTGTGGGTTGTAGACTCGATGAGGATGGGACCTGGCAGGCTGGCACCATGTCATTAGGCCAGTCCCCCTAGCAACAAAATGCCGTGGCTCGCGGGCAGAGGCGTCACTAGGGTTGGTGTCACCCGGTGTGAAAGCTCTTGGTGTCATTCCCCCCATGGACTTCCCCACCACACCGAATCCTTAGTAATGTTTTGTACTAGTTTCACGTGTAAATCATAATTCCTGTGTGGATCACTAAATGCGATGGCAATAGTAATTAGATAAACAGTTAACAGAATTACCATTATACCTTTAAATTACAATATCATATACACAGGTAAAATTAAAAAACATTTACATTAGAGTTATGCAAATTAAACAACGCCTAAATTATTTTTGCACCCTTGCATGGTATTACGGATGTGGGTAAAGGTTAGTGAGCATCTTTATATTGTGCTGCTGCGTCATAGCGATCGCTCATATTTGCATAATTTTGCAGCAGAACTGCGTGAGTGATTTGCTACCACATTAGTGATCCATGCTGAATCAAGGTTTCCCCACTTTTTAATTCACTTCTCTCAGGTCACATTATGTTGATATTTCAGTGATAGCACTGAGCAATAAAAAATATGTGGGTCCCGGGAACTCCTCACTTTAAAAAGTTTCTGGGTCCCATCACAATTAATGCCTGTCTGTAGCACGTAAAAACACACATATAGGGCATATTTTGCACTGAGAATGAAATGGGGAGAAGGGCCACAGGGGTGGGAGGGCAGAGTGCACAGGAGAGCAGAAAGGGAGAGGATAACAGTCGGCACAAAGGTGGGAGAGGAGACTACACAGGAGAGAAGAAGGGGTAGAGACATGGAGAATGGGGAACAGGGGTGGGAAGGCAGGATACACAGGAGAGCAGGGGAGAGGGGAACAGGGGGCACAGAGGTAGAAGGGCAGAGTACACAGGAGAGCAGAAGGGGCACATACATCGACAAATGGGAACAGGAGGCACATGTGGGAGGGCAGAGTAAACAGGAGAGCAGAAGGGTACAGACATGGGGAGAGGGGAAAAGGGGGCACAGGTGGGAGGGCAGAGTAAACAGGAGAGCAGAAAGGGTACAGACATGGGGAGAGGGGAACAGGGGGCACAGCGGTGAGAGGGCAGAGTACACAGGAGAGCAGAAGGTGTACAGACTTGGGGAGAGGGGAACAGAGGGCATAGGGATGGGAGGGCAGAGTACACAGGAGAGCAGACGGGGTACAGACATGGGGAGAGGGGAACAGAGGGCACAGAGGTGGGAGGGCAGAGTACACAGGAGAGCAGAAGGTATACAGACATGGGGAGAGGGGAACAGGGGGCACAGAGGTGGGAGGGCAGAGTTGACAGGAGAGCAGAAGGGGTACAGTCATGGGGAGAGGGGAACAGAGGGCACAGGGGTGGGAAGGCAGAGTACACAGGAGAGCAGACGGGGTACAGACATGGGGAGAGGGTAACAGAGGGCACAGAGGTGGGAGGGCAGAGTAGACAGGAGAGCAGAAGGGGTACAGTCATGGGGAGAGTGAACAGAGGGCACAGGTGGGGGGGGCAGAGTACACAGGAGAGCAAAAGAGGTACAGATATGGGGAGAGGAACAATATATTTAAACATTTTTTACAGCAGTTGGTAATAAACATGTGCTAGCTGTGTAATAACATTACACCACAGCCTGCCCCATCATCATTATAACAGGATACCAGGTACTTAGCGGGCTGTGGAATCAGGGCACCTCACCTCCTCCCCCTCTGGCAGCAGTAGCCGTTCTGGTCTCTCCCCGAGCCTCTTCAGCACCAGCACAGGTCAGTGCACTCCACCATATCGACCGCTGGTTACCCAGGATAAGAGCGGACAGGAGCTTGCCACTGATGCCAACACCAGATCAGACAGCCCAGGCCAATGCAATGCAGAGCACTTCCGCAACACGCACCCCCAGCCAGCAGTATCTCCCCAACCTTGAATGCAGGGTCAGGTCCTCCTCCTCTTGGCACAGCCGCAGGGGTCAGTCTCCTCTGCTCCTACTTCTCCCTTCCAGAATGACCAATGCGGAGCCGGCGTGCCGCATACGAGATGACGTCATCACTGCGTGAAGTCACCGCACCTGACATCCAGGGACACAGTATGTACGATTTAGAGGTGGAGTGCAAAGTTAACCACCAGTGTCACTGTGGGCTAGTCAGTGACTTTGTCCAGCGTGGACTCCAGCTCATGGAGTCCTCTGGGGTGCGGTAGTGATTGATTGCGGCGTTTGGTGCTGGGTCGGGGATTGTGAAAAGGGGTGCGGATGCATCTGTGGATGGGGGTGCGGGTGTAAGTGCGGCTCTTTTTGGTGTCACTCCTTGAAGGGTGACACCCCCCTAGTGATGCCAGTGCTCGCGGGTCAATCGGGAGGGGACAGAGCCAAATTATGTGATTCTAATGGAATCACGTCATATTGGCTCCGCCTCCTCCTGTTGACCCGTGAATCACGGCATTTTGCAGCAAGGGGGTGAGGCTTAAGAAGATGGTGCCTGCACTCCAGTCTGTCAGGGGGGTTTTTGGATACTCAGAAACTGTGTGCACTAGTGTATGCAATGTTAATATGAATTTATGGTTGAAGACAGACATTTTTGGTGTTCACAGACAAAATTGTAACTTCTCGTTCTTCTGATAGGTAAAGTTGTGCAGCAAAACACAAAAGAACATTTTATAATCACACACAGATAAGACATGCAAATGGTCCAAATATTTATAGAAGTATTGCTATACAGTCAGGTGCATAAATATTGGGACATTGACAGAATTTTCATATTTTGGCCTCTATTCACAACCACAATGGCTTTGAAATGAAACAAACAAGATGTGCTTTAACTGCAGACTTTCAGATTTAATTTGATGGTAATTACATCCAAATCAGGTGAACGTTATAGGAATTACAACGGTTTCTATATGTGCCTCCCACTTTTTAAGGGGCCAAAAGTAATGGGACTATCAACTCAAAAGCTATTTCATGGATAGGTGTGGGCTATTCCCTAGTTATTTCATTATCAATTAAGCAGGTAAAAGGTCTGGAGTTGATTCTAGGTGTGACATTTGCATTTGGAATCAGTTGCTGTCGACTCTCAATATGAGATCCAAAGAGCTGTCACTATCAGTGAAGCAAGCCATCATTAGGCTGAAAAATCAAAACAAACCCATCAGAGAGATAGCAAAAACATTAGGCGTGGCCAAATCAACTGTTTGGAATATTCTTAAAAAGAAAGAACGCATCGGAGAGCTCAGCAACACCAAAAGACCCGGAAGACCACGGAAAACAACTGTGGTGGATGAAAGAAGAATTATTTCCCTGATGAAGAAAAACCCCTTCACAACAGTTGGCCAAATCAAGAACACTCTGCAGGAGGTAGGTGTATATGTGTCAAAGTCAACAATCAAGAGAAGACTTCACAAGAGTGAATATAGAGGGTTCACCACAAGATGTAAACCATTAGTGAGCCACAAAAACAGGAAAACCAGATTAGAGTTTGCCAAACAACATCTAAAAAAGCCATTACAGTTCTGGAACAACATCCTATGGACAGATGAGACAAAGATCAACTTGTACCACAGTGATGGGAAGAGAAGAGTATGGAGAAGGAAAGGAACTGCTCATGATCCAAAATATACCACCTCATCAGTGAAGCATGGTGGTGGCAGTGTCATGGCGTGGGCATGTATGGCTGCCAATGGAACTGGTTCCTTTGTATTTATTGATGATGAGACTGCTGACAAAAGCAGCAGAATGAATTCTGAAGTGTTTCGGGAAATATTATATGCTCATATTCAGTCAAATGCTTCAGCACTCATTGGATGGCGCTTCACAGTGCAGATGGACAATGACCCGAAGCATACTGCAAAAGCAACCAAAGAGTTTTTTAAGGCTAAAAAGTGTAATGTTATGCAATGGCCAAGTCAATCCCCTGACCTGAATCCGATTGAGCATGCATTTCACTTGATGAAGACAAAACTGAAGGGAAAATGCCCCAAGAACAAGCAGGAACTGAAGACATTTGCAGTAGAGGCCTGGCAGAGCATCACCAGGGATGAAACCCAGCGTCTGGTGATGTCTATGCGTTCCAGACTTCAGGCTGTAATTGCCTGCAAAGAATTTGCAACAAAGTATTAAAAAGTGCAAGTTAGATTTAGGATTGTTTAGTTTGTCCCATTACTTTTGGCCCCTTAAAAAGTGGGAGGCACATATACAAACCGTTGTAATTCCTACACCGTTCACCTGATTTGGATGTAATTACCCTCAAATTAAATCTGAAAGTCTGCAGTTAAAGCACATCTTGTTTGTTTCATTTCAAAGCTATTGTGGTGGTGAATAGAGGCCAAAATATGAAAATTCTGTCAATGTCCCAATATTTATGCACCTGACTGTATATACATACAGTATATGCTATATATTCTATAGTGTTTAAATATGGAGTGCACTACTGTGCTTCCTCCATAAATGCTCCATAACTGAAGGGTTCTCCTTTACCAAGATGGCCACTATTATGTCATCTGTACATGCGTGGCACCATCTTGCCTCTGTGTTTGAGTGCCACAATAGCACATGGATATGTACTATTTAGCTCTGGTGAACCTGACATATATCCTGCATATGTCTGCATTATAACACTGTATCCCTGCACCACTACCTTCATTTCATACATGACCGGCTGGTCCTCTGTATGATCCACTCCATCAAGGACTACAGTGTGCACATAACAATGAGTACAACTGTACAAGCATACTGCTACACTACAGAGTAAACCCAACTCTGGGTTAAGTACTGTGCTGTTTGCTGTATCTTGATTCTACTGGTGCTTATAACTTGCGTTCCACTGCAAGATAGTATACACATATCAACATATAAATGTATGTATTATGATATGTATGCACATACAAATGTGTATGTTTTTGGATGGACAGAACGCAATTAGATGCTGTTTCATACAGTTGTATTATTTGTGCCCAGACATAAAGGATGACTAATGGAATGGGAATGTCATGCTGGCTGTCGGGATACCTCCTGTCACAATACCGACAGCAGCATCCCGATGGTTGGTATGCCGACAGGGGTCAGGTAAGTATACTTACCGTCCCCCCTTCTCCTTCTAACCCTAACTCTCCCTTCTTGTAGCCTAACCCTAACCCTCCCCACCACGCACCCTAAACCTCCCCGTTGGTTCCTAAGCCTAATGCTGGCCATACACCTGCGCGACCAGCATAAGATAAGATTCACATACAATTCCCCGGAGCTCCCTGGCAGTCCCGGCGGCACGATTTGTTGTTTTTCATTGCACACGATCTGTCGCACGATCGATCGTGTGCCTCACTCGCTCTTCAGGGAAAAGTCATTGAAATTACATGAATGGACGCATGCACAAAATACACATCGCATGCACAAAATACACGGTACGATGGATAATATGGGCTGCACATCTGATCATACTGTACGATCCATTTTAGAAGCTGTGGGAGCGCGCATCAGATCGTATCCTACTCCAAAAATACACAATTTCTACACGATTCATCGTAAGACTCGTTGAAAATCGGGGAATCGGCCCAAAATCGTGCAGGTGTATGGCCAGCAGAAGTCTCCCCCCTTTCTTGCCTAACCCTCCCCCTTTAGTGCCTAAACCTAATACCCCCCAGTGGTGCATGAGCCTAACCCTCCCCCCTAGGGGTGCCTAACCCTAACAACCCCCCCCAAAATCTAACGCTAGCCCCGCTAACTGAATTGTGTGAGGTCCTGAGGGCTGAGTTTGATAACCACTGAACTAACCTTTACACACACATCATAAACAATAAAAGCCTTCACTTGTACATTAAATATCCCATGTCATAAATATTCATGTCATAAATATCCCATGTCATCCCTTTTTAAATATCTTCACAAAAGTAAAAATTAGAGATGTGCGCCGACCCCCGTGTTTTGGTTTTTAATCTGGATTAACTTTCGTGTGTTAGTTTTGGTTCTGGTTTTGCAAACCCACCCTCACGTGTTTTGGTTTTGGATCTGTAATTTAAAAAAAAAATAGATAAAAACTGCTAAAATCACATAATTTGGGCCTTTTTTTGTTCTAACAATATTACTAACCTCAATAAACTTAGTTTTCAATCATTTCCACTCAATTTTGACCACCTCTCAGCTCACAAAATTGTTCACCAACATAGGCCAAAGGCTGGCTGACTGGCAGGCTAGCTAAGCTAAGCAACAGAGCAGCGGTACATACACACGGCAGTTATTTCTGTTTAAAAGTGTTAAAAATGTTTTACAAATTAGTAATGTATTAGTAATAACCAATTGAACTAACTCGCAAGTACTTTAAATAGAAAACAATACAACACAGAAATTTACCAAAAATTGTGCGTGAAATATCCTTGCTCAAAACAAAAGTCATAGTTAAAAAGCAGCAAAGAAAAAACTCTAAACCATGTGTAAATAGCAACAGCAGACGTGAATGCACCCTACACAAGTGCACATGCTCCCATCCCGATCAATCAGCCTTTTTGTTGAGCAGTTCCCCAAAATCTCCCCAACCATGAAAACAGCGTTTCATACTTGCGGGTCAGAAACAGTGTAGGTCAGATACAGTGCGGGTTGGATACAGTGCGGGTTGGATACAGTATGGGTCGGTTACAGTGTGGGATACAGTGCAAGTCAGATACAGTATGGATAGATACAGTGCAGGGTTGCATACACTAATAGTGCACATATTGTGACGGCGGTGGTGTTGGCAGTGGGGGGGAAGGAAACAATGTCCTCAGTGCAGGGGTGTCGGCAGCAGGGGGGCAGCCGTGTCAGTGCAGGGGTGATTTTATATATAAAGTCACATATATGGACCCAACCCCCTTACAAATTCTCCATTTACCACTGGGCTGGTTTATTATCTGAGAATGAGCCAGAAATAGCTAATGCTAGGAAATGTATTGTTGCCAATGTTGACCCCCTTTTACACCGTTGCGGCGGGTCAGTAATCACCCGACTGCGGCGCAGGTGAGCTTCATCAGCTCCCTCCCCCTCTGCAACCCTCTTACCTTACTCCGCAGCGGTCCCGAGGCAGGGGGGGGCGGGTGGGGTGCGCCCCTCTGTGCTGCTCGGCCGGCGCTGGTTGCAGTTGATGCTTGGAGATGAAGTCATCTCCAAGCGCCAATGAAGCCGCCTAATCAGCTAGCATGCGGCGTGACCCACTTCATCATGTCCAGGGTCACGCTGTTTACACTGCAGGTTGATACAGGAACGACCCATGCTCAACCCTGCAAGCTAGCCGTGTCGGATCACCGGGTCTCTGGACCCGGGTTGATCTGTTTACACTAACAAAAATCCTGGGATGATGCACGTTCATGTGCCTCAACCCAGAAATAATCACGTGCCCCAAAATAAAAAAGGCTAAATATTATGCTAATGAATTAGTATGCTCCTCTTCATCACTGGCCCTACTCTCCCTCTGTGATTTTCTTACCTTATAACAGACTTGCCTACTTTTGAAAATTTATTTCAGAGAGATTATATTTGGGAGTAGATTGCGCTACGAGGGGGTGCGTCATGCTCTGCCCAAAGGCATTTCTAATTGCACCTATGGTCGTATCTATTGCCACTCGTGTGTGTCCTGCACTGAACCTGGAGTCTCCCACAGGATGCGGGAGGGTAGGCAAGTATGCCCCTTACCCATACAGTGTCCAGCATGCACCTCCTCATACCCACACAGTGCCCAACATACGCACAACCCCAATACCCATACTGTGCTCAGCATACATTCCCCATACTCACACAGTTTTCAGCATACTGTACACCCACCATACCCACACAGTCTTCAGCATACTCACAACCTGCATACCCATTCAGTACCCAGCATAAGCACAACCCCCCCTACAAATCCAGTTGTGATACCCCCGTTCCTGGGAGTATCACTGATGGGTGCCTGTGGGGTGTAAAATGCTTTTGTGATACAATATAGATGTGTCTAATATTTATTTGGGTGTGCATGATGCCCCAGGGCTGTGATGTGTATTATTTATGTACTGCACACTGGCCTTTGTTTGCCTTATATTATGCCCGCTGGACTGTCTCTATTCCCCTTTTACCCCTACACCCCCCCCCCCCCCCGGGATTATCAACTGTCCCCAGCTGTGGACTGTTAATGGTGGAGTAGCGCAGGGTTTGGACTGCCCCACTGGACTTGAGGGGGAGCCCAGCTCGCCCTCCTACAGTGATATATGGCCATTGTGACTGTAATGTAGCGCGCGCACCCGGTAGGAACAGAGATGGCGCGAGTCAAGGACCCGGACGGAGCCTTTATGAGGAACTGCCCAGCTGACTGGCAGTGAGTCCTAAGGCAGCGTGATGCAGTGCAGGGTCCGCGCACTCACCGGACAGCTGTGAGATTGTCAGCGGGAGCCGCATGTGCCTCTCCCAGAGTGAGAGGCTGGACTGACGGAGCGTGGCTGTGAGGAGAAACGGCCAACAGGGAGGGAGCGGTGTCACCCGGAGCTTGTCAGGAAGCTGTTGCTGCTTGGGAGAGGAAGCAGCGTAGGCGGGACTGCCCAGAAGCCTTCCCCCTCTGCGGTGACTGACAGCTGGGTCTGGATTGGAGGAAAGGACGCTATCCCAGGTGCTGCAAGCGCTTATCAGTTGGACTACAATGAGCAGGTCTGTTAGATGCACAGTGTTTTGCACCACACAGAACTGACAGAAACGGCAGGCATATATAGACAAGCTATGAGCTGTGAGCTCATTTTAGTTTCTACAACACTAAGAGATTAACTACAATACAGCCATTCAATGAGGATAGAGTCTGATGGAGTTCATTTATTCCTCATCTACTTTAAAGCAGCAGGATAATCCCTTCTCCTATACCCAGATACTCAGCTTGAATTAACAGTTAATAAGAAACTGTGGGCCTGATTCAGACCTGGATGCTATTTGCGGCCGCTCGCTGGCTAAAAGGGGCCGGCTATTTAAATCATGTGTTCGCACTGCGTCGCGTAAAGCCGCCCACTAAGTAATAGCGAACGGCGCCACTATACGCTCGCACCTGTATAAAGACGCCCCTTTGCCACTTGCAACACGTCATCTCCGGCATTTGTAGGATTAATCGGGAACATCGAGATCCATTGGAGCTGCTCGCAGTGCTTGTGGTAGCCTTTTCCCACCACAACATTGCGGGCAGTTCAGGTTAAAATACAATCCAGTCACATGTGTAATGACGCAACTTTGATAATTATGCACACCCATTAAACGCCATTCTGACAGTCGGGCATGCCTGCGTTCGCACATCCTCACCCCCGTTTACAAGCACCTTCCCTTGTTACCACCCACAAACGGCACTATCTGTCACTCAAAATAGCGGCCCGACTGCGGGCTACAGGTGAGCCCTTTCCTATCACAATGACTGGTTCGCGCACGCGCATTGCGACTCATACGCATGCGCAGATTGCGAAAAATCGCTCAATGCGAGCGAGCGCAGCATAGCGTCTGGGTCTGAATCAGGCCCTATGGCCCTGATTCCGAGTCGGACGCTCTTTCAGAGCGCTCACTCTGAATCAGAGCGATTTTTTTTTTTTTTGGAGCCGACCTCCTGGCCACTCGCATAGCTGTGGGTGACCACCCACCGCTTTTGCGAGCGGCCAGGTGATGGGCTTGCGATGAGAACCTTGTGGTAGGGTCTCGTTCCCGCAAGCCCCAGTGAGCTTCCAGCTCTAATAGAGCAGGAAGCTCAACTACTGACATCACTAGTGATGTCAGTAGGGCCACCCATAAATGGAATGCCTCCGTTTGGCCAGCCACTCACCCTCCCCGCCTACAAAACTGGGCGAGCTGTCGATCAACATCGTCAGCCACCCTGTTTTGTTGCGAGCCCCGGAGCGAGTTATTTCTCACTCCGGGGCTCACGCATGAGCACTGCCCGGCCATCGACCCGCTTGCGAGCGCATAGTGCTTGCGAGCTGGTCTGAATCAGGCCCTGTGTTGTTTCATCCAGACCAACTAACCTTAACTTATGTTGTATTATACAGAGTTAAACTTTCTCTGCTAACACCTGTGAATAGAACCACCGGAGTATACTCATTTTAGGCAAAGGCAGCCTTCTTCAGGGACAGCTACAGGCAATCTTAAAGAGGTTTCAAGCCCGGGCTTGCAGCATTCAAGGGCCAGCGACAGTATTGCCATCAGTGGCAGTGTAGCATCCACAGATAACTTCAGATATCCTAGCAACATAGCCTTAAGGCCTTGGTTATTGAAAAGTGCACCAACGCAAGGGGTTCTGGCCAGACATTCAGGTACTAAGGGCCTGATTCAGAGCCACTCGTAAGCGGCCACTCGTTCGTTCTGACCGATGTTCGCTCATCTGCGCATGCATACGGATCGTTATACGCATGCGCGAACCAGTCAGTGCGGTCGAAATTCATGTGCTCGCAAAATAGCGAATGCCTGATAATTTGAGTGACAGGATGAGGCGTATGTGGGTGGTACCAGGGGAAGGTGTTTGAAAACGGGGAGTAGAGATCCGATCGCAGGCGCGCTTAAAGGTCAAAACGGGCGTTTTATGGGTGTGCATAATTAAAACAGCAGCGTCATTGACCACGTCACTGGGTTTTTTTTTAGCCAGAACTGCTCGCAAAATTGTGGTAGCAAAAACCAACCACAAGAATAGCGAGCAGCTCAGACCCTGTTCGATGTACTCGATTAATCTAATAAATAGCGGACATGACGTAGGATGCGAGCGGCCAGGGGGCGTAGTTTCCCAAAAAACGACCGCAAGTTTTGTTCGCTCGTTCAGACCTAGAGGCGTGAACAGACCGCAAACAGCGAACGGTTCATTTGAATAGCCACCCCTATTTTCTGGACGAGCGAGCGCAAATAGCGACCGGCTCTGAATCAGGCCCTAAATGTTCACTAGGTTGTAAATATTGTTTTATACAAACGGTTAATGATATTATCATATGCAGTGTGGGTAACCCCTCTACCTTGCAGCACAAGAACGAAGTGTTCCTGTTAAATAAAATTACCCAAGGTTCCGAGTATCTTTCCTGTAGTCTTATGCATGCATACATTGTTGTAATGTGAATTGTTGTTTCAACTGTGTCTTGCACCACTTTGCTCTTTTGTAAAATGGTTATGTGTGAATAAATTCAATTTATTGTTCACATTTGTATTGAATAATTTGGAAGACTAACAGACGAACCAGGAACTGTATTTGTTAAGAAATCCACACCTTACTACACAAGTCAATCCTAGTGGTTAGGGTGCTACACAGTGCCCAGCATACACACACCCCACATACCTACACAGTGCCCAGCATACACACACCCCACATACCTATACAGTGCCCAGCATACACCACCCCACACATGCCCATACAGTGCACAGCATACACCTCCCTTATACCCACACAGTGCCTAGCATACACTTCACCATAACCACACACTTACACAGTGCCCAGCATATACCCCCATAATTACACAGTGCCCAGCATACACCCCCATACCAGTACAGTGCCCAGCATGGACCCCTGTACCCATGTCAAGCATACATAACAGTGCAGTAATATTACTATACCTGTAGCTCAGCATCTACCACACAGCCCTGTGTCAAGTAGCAGAGAGCAGGGATATCTTGATTAGTCATTTTGCCAGTGTCCTATATTAACGGACACCTCTCTATCATATGCTCTCTCCCTAGTGGCCGTCGGCAGTGTCTGCAGCTAGAGGGTGCTCTACATACAGAACAGTACAGGTTATTCCATACCCTGTAAGCTGGCATCCTGTGAGACACCATTGGGGCGGGGAATTTTAATTAACTTTCTGGGGAATCAGCAGATACTACTTTGACCCAGGAGTCCCCTACCAGATGCGGGAGGGTGGGTAAGTATGCCTTATAATAATATCTTCTTTTGTCTTTACTCTTCCAGTCTTCCTTGCTTTTTGCAGCACATGGCTACTCACACAGGTTGCTGGTCTTGTCTCTGGGCTGGCTTGCCTCCATTGAAAGGGAATGACCAGGGGAGGACTGGCAAATTGCTTGAGTGGCAAACAAAATAAAGAGGTCTAGGCAAGGCCGACATCAAGGGGGGACTGCTGTGAATCAATTCCCAAGCCCAGAGAGAGAGGGGGCCCAGGTGGAAACAGTGCGCAATGCACCGGGTGGCAGACAGGAGAAAGAGCATCGGCTGCATTTGAAATATTGAGCCAGCCGCGAGCCAATCACAGCTTCTAAAACGGCAGCCAATCAGGAGTGACCACAGTGAGCTGTGATTGGCTCGCTTCCGGCTCCATATGTTAAATTCCGCGGCGCCGCTGCTCTTTCTTTCTGCCTGCTACCTGATGCATTGTGCAGCCCTGCCAATCTAGCCCCCTCTATCTCAGAAAACAAGATATGCTAAAAGTGAGGTCATCTGCTAACCCTGCCCTGCGCCCCCCCAGTCCAGCCAGCATTCCCTGCACCCCCCCAGTTCAGCCAGCCAGCCTGCCTTCCCTGCCCACCCCCGCAGTCCAGCCAGCCTTCTAGTCTGGCCAGCCTGCTTTCCCTGCGTCCCCCCTAGTTCAGCCAGACTGTCTTTCCTACCTGCCCCAGTCCAGCCAGCCTTCTTTGCGCCCCACCCCCAGGCCAGCCAATTCTCCCTGCACCCCCCAGTCCAGCCAGTGAGCCTGCCTTCCCTGCACACCCGCCCAGTCCAGCCAGCCTTCTAGTCCAGCCAGCCTGCAATCCCTGCACCTAACCCCAGTCCAGCCAGCCACCCTGTAATGCCTTCCCTGCCCCAGTCCAGCCAGCCTTCCCTGCACCCCACCCAGTACAGCCAGCCTCCCTATCTACCCTGCCCAAGACCAGTCAGCCAGCCAGCTACCCTGTTTTGCCTACCCTGCCCCAGTCCAGCCAGCCTTCCCTGTGCCCCAACCCCCACCCCCAGGCCAGACAGCCTTCTAATCAAGCCAGCCTGCCTTCCCTGTGCCCCAACCCCCACCCCCACCCCCAGGCCAGACAGCCTTCTAATCAAGCCAGCCTGCCTTCCCTGCACCCCTACCCCATTCCAGCCAGCCAGCCTCCCTGCGTTATAATAACAACTGCTTCCGCAGCCCAAACATTGAGAATTTTTAAACTGGTTTATGCACCAATTGATGCCCCCCCAAAGTAGCTTCATCCACATTATCCACAGCTCTGCCCCATACCCCGGGGAAAAAGGGTCCATGCCTATTTTGTCAGTACCAGGCCCCACAATTTCTGATGGCAGTCCTGGGTCTAGGCTATTCTATTAATGTGCCAGCAACAGAAATATTCATCTTGAAAAAAACTGTTTGGTCGTGGTTTGTCTAAAGTGGTAGGCTTCTATATAGCCAATATATAATATATTAAAAATATACCACAGCTATAATCAACTACAACATCTATGGAGAGCACGTCACAATGTACTGAGGGCCTGATTCAGAGGCGCACGCTACTTGCGTGCGCTTGCTCTGAATCAGTGCATCCCTATTTTTTTAAATTCCGGCCTCCAGGCCGCTTTCACAGCTGTGGGTGACCACCACAGCTTTTGCGAGCAGCCTGGTGATGGTCGCGATTATCGCGACCATCGGCATTGCGAGAAGACCCTTGTGGTAGGGTCTCAGCACTCGCAATGCCAAGTGGACTTCCATCTCTAATAGAGCCGGAAGTCCACTACTGACATCACGAGTGTCCTTCGGGAATGCCTCCGTTTGTCCAGCCACCCCCCCTACCTGCCTACAAAAACGGGGCGAGCTGTCGATCAACATCGACAGCCGCCCGTCTTGTAGCAAGTTCTCACTCGCTCCGGGGCTCGAACGTGTGCAATGGCCCACCATCGACCCGCTTGCAAGCGCTGTGCGCTCGCGAGCAGGTCTGAATCAGGCCCTGAGAGCGGAAATGCACACAATACAAAGAGCATCCTTGTGACAAATACAGAGCCCATAATTGTGACCCCACACAATACAGAGATTATGCTTCACCGCCACATCATGTCCTCCCCAGCCACATCTCATAATGCCCCCTGCAGCCACATCACCCACCCTCAACCTCAACATGTCCTCCCCAGTCACATCTTATAATGCCCTCTGCAGCCACATCAACTACCTGCAGCCACATCTTGTCCTCCCCAGCCACATCACCCATCTGCAGCTATATCATGTCCTCCCAAGCGACATCACCCATCTGCAGCTATATCATGTCCTCCCCAGCGACATCACCCATCTGCAGCTATTTCATATCCTCCCCAGCCACATCTCATAATGCCCTCTGCAGCCACATTAGCTACCTGCAGCTAGGGGGGTGCACCAGCCACTTTTCGTGTTTTGGTTTTGGATCTGGATCTTTCTTCATGTTTTGGATCTGGATTGGTTTTGCCAAAACCACCCTTCCGTGTTTTGGGTTTTGTGTTTTGGATCTGTATTTTTTTGGGAAAAAAGCATAAAAACAGCTAAAATCACAGAATTTGTGGGTTTTTCTGTTCCTATGCTATTATTAACCTCAATAACATTAATTTCCACTCATTTCCAGTCTATTCTGAACACCTCACACTTCACAATATTGTTTTTAGGCCAAAAGGTTGCACCAAGGTAGCTGGATGACTATGCTAAGCGACACAAGTGGGCGGCACAAACACGTGGCCCATTTAGGAGTGACACTGCAGTGGCAGACAGGATGGCAGTTTGAAAAACTCAAACAGTACATAATGCAAAAAAAAGAGGTGCAAGATGGAATTGTCATTGGGCCCTCCGAACCACCCTTATGTTGTATAAACAGGACATGCACACTTTAACAAACCAATAATTTCAGCGCCAGGGTCTACCACACGACTGTGGCTGAAATGATTGGTTCATTTGGGCCCCCACAAAACAAGCTAGCAATTAATCTGTCCCTGCACAAACTGGCTCTATGGGGGCAAGATGTCATCCTCATCCTCCTCATCCACAGATTCCTCACCCTCTTCAGTGTTGTGTACATCCTCATCCTCACAGAGTATTAATTCGTCCCTGCTGGAATCCACCACCACAAGTCCTTCTGTACTCTCTGGAGGCTGGTCTCCCTGGAAGAATTGATTTTGATGAACATCATCTTTTCCACATGTTGTGGAAGCAACCTCCTACGCCTTTCGCTGACAAGGTTCCCGGCTGCACTAAACACTCTTTCGGAGTACACACTGGAGGGGGGGCAACTTAGGTAAAATAGAGCAAGTTTGTTCAGGGGCCTCCAAATTGCCTCTTTTTCCTGCCAGTACAGATACGGACTGTCTGACATGCCTACTTGGATCCGGTCACCGATGTAATCCTCCACCATACTGTCAATGGTGACAGTATCATATGCAGTGATAGTAGACATGTCAGAAATTGTTGGCAGGTCCTTCAGTCCGGACCAGATGTCCAAACTTGGTCCTGCCTGCCCTGCATCACCACCAGCGGGTTGCTTAGGATAGCTAAGTTTTTTCCTGGCAGCCCCAGTTGCGGGAGAAAATGAAGAAGGAGCTGTTGACGTGTCATGTTCCGCTTCAGCTGACGGTGTTTTCACCAGCAGGTCTTTGCACCTCTGCAGGCTTGTGTTGGCCGGAAGAGAGACACCACATAGGCTTTAAACCTAGGATCAAGCACGGTGGCCAAAATGTAGTGGTCTGATTTCAACAGATTGACCACCCTGGAATCCTGGCAAAGGGAATGAAGGGCTTCATCCACAAGTCCCACATGCTGAGCAGAAAAGCTCCATCTTAGCTCCTCCTTCACTTTCTCCAGCTGCTTCTGCAAAAGCCTGATGAGGGGAATGACCTGACTCAAGCTGGCAGTGTCTGAACTGACTTCACATGTGGCAAGTTCAAAGGGCTGGAGAACCTTGCACAACATGGAAATCATTCTCCACTGTGCTTGAGTCAGGTGCATACCCCTCCTTTGCCTATGTCATAGGTGGATGTATAGGCTTGAATGGCCATTTGCTGCTCCTCCATTCTCTGAAGCATATAGAGGGTTGAGTTCCACTGCAACACAACCTCTTGCTTCAGGTGATGTCAGGGCGGGTTCAAGACTGTTTGCTCGCGCTCCAGTCTTCGGCACGCAGTCGCTGAATGGAGAAAGTGCCCAGAAACTTTTCAGGCCACCCAAAGAGTCTCCTGCATGTCCTTGTTGTGTTTCAGAAAATTCTGCACCACCAAATTTATTGTATGAGCAAAACATGGGACGTGCTGGAATTTGCCTAGATGTAATGCCCGGACAATATTGGTGGCGTTGTCAGATATCACAAATCACCAGGAGAGTCTAAGTTGGGTAAGCCACTGGGCAATGATGTCCCTCAGTTTCTCTAAGAGGTTGTTATCGGTGTGCCTCTAACTGAAACTGGTGATACACAGCATAGCCTGCCTTGGAACGAGCTGGTGTTTCTGAGATGCTGCTACTGGTGACGCTGCTGTTGTTGCTGCGTAAGGCGATACATCTACCCAGTGGGCTGTCACAATCATATAGTCCTTAGTCTGCCCTGTGCCACTTATCCACATGTGTGTGGTTAAGTGGACATTGGGTACAACTGCATTTTTTAGGACACTGAGGACACGTTTTCTGACATTTCTGTACATTCTCGGTATCAACTGCCTAGTGAAGTGGAATCTAGATGGGATTTGGAACCGGGGACACCCTACCTCCATCAATTGTCTAAATCCCACTGCACTAATGGTGGATACTGGATGCATGTCTAACACCAACATAGCAGTCAAGGCCTCAGTTATCCACTTTGCTTCAGGATGACTGCTGTCATACTTCATCCTCCTCACTAAGGACTGTTGGAGTGTCATTTGCTTAGTAAAAGAAGTAGTGGTGTTCCTACTTCCTCTCTGGGATGATGAACGACTCCAAGCAGCAATAGCAATGCAGAATCCTCCGGAGGAATCCCAGATAGGAGAGGAGTCAGTCATGTCAGTGACATGGCCTGCAGGACTACTTCCGATCCTGACTGAGGAGGAAATTGACGAGGATGGAGTTGACGGTGTGGTTTGCAGGCGCTTGGATACAACAGGACAAAGGGATTTAGGTGTCCCTGGACTGATTACGGTCTTAGCCAAAGTTTCTGAACTTAACAGTAACTTACGAATGCGCTGCAGGTGACGTATAAGGGAGGATGTTCCTAGGTGGTTAACCTCCCCACCCCTACTTATTCCGCCTTTACATATGGTACATATGGCAAGACAGTTGTTGTCTGGATTTGGATAGAAATATTTCCAGACCAAAGAGGTGGATTGTTTGGTCTTCTGCCCAGGCATGACCGTGATGGGCTTTTTTCATCCCATGGACAATAACTGTCTCCCCCAGTGCCTGATTTAAACAAACCACATCCCCATCAGAATCCTCCTCGTCAACTTCCTCCTCAGCGCCAGCTACACCAATATCCTCATCCTGTTGTACTTCAACAGTGACATCTTCAATTTGAATATCAGCAACTGGACTGTGGGTGCTCCTTCCAGCACTTGCAGAGGGCGTGCAAATGGTGGAAAGAGCCACCTCTTCCCGTCCAGTGCTGGGGGTCAGGCATCGCAACCACCGCCACAGTTGGACTCTCTTTGGGGATTTGTGATATCTTCTTAGAACGCACAGTTCTTTGCTGTGCTTTTGCCAGCTTAACTCATTTGATTTTTGTAGCGGGAGGAGGGCTCCATCGTCATGTGAAGCTGAACCGCTAGACATGAACATGGCGTAAATGGCATATTGGTAAGTTTACGTTTCTCCTCAGACGATTGAAATGTATTTTTAAGGTAATTTTCCTGAACTTTGTCATTTGGGATTTTATATGCCCTCTACTATGACATTGGGCATCGGCTTTGGCAGACAACGTTGATGGCATTTTATCATCTATGTCATGACTAGCGGCAGTAGCTTCAGCACTAGGAGGAAGTGGTTCTTGATCTTTCCCTATTTTATATTTATCGGACAAATGTTTGTCCTCCATTTATGTGATATTGATATATATGTGCGGCTAAGTCGCACACAAACACAGAAAAAGATTTTTTAATTTTTTTTGGATGGAGCGCACTTTGGGGGTTACAGCACTCTTCAACAGACGAGCCAGTCGGCCCTTTACTTATGATACAGGCGCACTCTTGGCACAACTTTGTTGATGCCCATGCTGCTACAGCTCACATAAGTCACAAACACAGAAAAAGATTTTTACATTTTTTTTTTGGATGGAGCGCACTTTGGGGGTTACAGCACTCTTCAACAGATGAGCCAGCCGGCCCCTGATTTATGACACAGGCGCACTCGTGGCACTGTTACTTTGTTGATGGACAGAGCATCCCCTGGACAACACTGCAGCACCCCTTTAGGACTACAGCCTTTATGGGACACTGCACACAAGTCACAAACACAGAAAAATATTTTATTTTTTTTTCCGGCACTTTGGGCGTTACACCACCCTTCAACAGACGAGCCAGCCGGCCCTTGACTTATGACACAGGCGCACGCTTGGCGCTGCTATTTTGTTGATGCACGTGCGGCTACTGCGCACACAATTCACAAACACAGGAAAAAAATTATTTTTTTTGCACTTGGGGGGAGCACCCCTGATGGACAGATCACCCCCTGGACAACACTAGAGCACAGAGGAAAAAGAAACCTTTTGATGTATGAAATTACACCCCTGAGTGTGAGGTAGGGTACGCCTGCACCCACTTGAATGAACCACTTCTATTCCTAAGAATTATCTTTTCACATTTTTTGGATTTAAAACTGTTTTACACATACCTGTTCCTTTCTTTCTATGATATCACGTACACATTGGAGAATAAAGAAAGAAGAACTTCTCCAGACTTCTATCACTGACACTATTTGCTTTCAAGGAACGTAGTTATTTAATAACAATATTTTTTTAGTTTTATATTTTTTTTTATTTTTGTACAAGCGCCTATTGTTTGAGTCATATACATTTTTTGTATTTTATCTGTATTGAAATGTTGGTGAGATTTTGTATGTTTGAATCACTATAGGCTGCTCTTTGTGTGCGCCACTCACTAAGGATTCACACCATTTTTTATACTAGTGCTACAATTTACACGTTTGTCCTTGGAGAGGAAGAGAAATAAGTGTTACACAAATTGCTGGAATATTGTCTGTGAAGAGAAATGTACACAAATGTTGAAATTTCTGCTGCAGCATTGGAAGGGTTAAAGGAAAGTTTGGTCTATTCTGCTGAAATGGTGAAGCCTATGACCTCATTAAGTCAGGATGTGGCACTGAGACAGTGCTTGATACATGCTAGTAATTGTAGTAGTGCCACATGAAGAAAAATGTTTTTCTGTATTAAAAATACTTTTGAAATATAGTGAACACAAAAGTAAGATATTCCTGTGTATTGTTTGATGAGAATTATGGGAAGTAAAAAGAAATATGTTGAAGGCAAAAGGCCTGCTGCAAAGTTCCAGTCTCAAGCTTTAGAGATGAAAATCCAGGACTGGAGTTTACAGTCTGAATGTACAGAAAGTGTGTTACAAGGAAGTGATTTAAATTTGTTTGAAATCCTCTGTGGTAACTCTTTTCAAAATTTCTTGGGCACCAAGTAATGTTCCAGAGAAAGAGACATTTAAATTGTGTGTGGTCAGCATATGGTGCAAGGTCCACTAAGAGAGGACTATATCAACATAGAAAAATTTGACTCTCTGTGTGAAGTTTGGCGTGAAACACTTTTACGCTATTGTGACCAGATAAGTGACTTAGAGGAAAAGAAAATGAAACAGAAGCTTTTGCATGCGCAAATTAAAAATATGTTATAGAGTGAGTTGTCCTCTTTGAAAATAGCATTTGAGCAGGAGGAAATAAAAAGTCTTAAAGCTCTTAAAGAGACAGACCTCAAATGAGTGGTTATGTCTGAATGCTTTGAGGACGCTGAAGCATTAAAATCTATGATAAAGTATGAGAATAAAGTGCTAATGAGAATGAAGTATTAGAGCCAGACGTTGTTGAATTGCATCAAAAGTGTTTGGCTCTTCAGCAGAAAGTGGAAGAATTAAAAGACTGTGTCAAGGTACACCAGTGTGACGCAGCTCACACACAAGGAAAAGTGGTGGATCTAACTTTGATGTTAGAAGAAAGACTTTCTAGTGGTTTCCACTAAAGCAAGACTTGCAGAGTGTGAGTTAGAAAGAAATTATCTGTCTAAGAAACTTCCTGAATATTCGGAAGAAAGGGAGAAATGTCTCCAGATGCTGCAGAAAGAGCGTGATGCAAAGGACATGGAGGTTGTCTGTCTTGAAGCAAGCTTTACGGAGCAAATTCAGATATTCCAGTCCAACTTGGCTGCAGCCACAGCAGTTTCAGAATGTTTGATGACAAGGAATGTGTTGTTGGAGGAAAGTCTGCATAAAGCAGCAGAGCAAAGTGAATGTTTGAAGGAAAAGCTTAACCATGCACATGGCATGGCTTGGAAATTGCAAGATAAGAGTGAGAACCTTGAGAAATGTCTGCTTAGTACACTGAACCAGTTGCAACGATTCCAAATGGAGAGGAATGCCAAAGAACTGGAGTTGCAATATGAATTATATGTGTCAAAGTCTCAAATAGCTGTTAAAGTTGAGACTTGCTGAATTTGAAGTTGTGGAGTCAGAGATCAGAGAATCTTCTGCAGTCAGAGAGCAAAATGGAAGACGTCATGGTGAAAATTGCCCAGCTGGAAGACCAGCTGTCTGCAACTCAGAAAAAGTTCCACATTGTAGTAGGAAAATCAGAAGAGGAAAAGAAGTTGAATAATATTCTGAAGTTGGATTCTGGACCCAAAATGGTGTTTGATGTATTCACTAACCCCAGTGTGACAGAAGTACATAAACACAAGCAGCAATTATTACAGGTTGATCCTGAAAAGCCTGGCATGCAGTGTGATATGCTGTCGGTGCCAAGTATGTGTGATGAGCAGCGGACGAGCAGTGAGATTCTTGAACAAAGTAAGATGTTCCAGAAGAGTGATGGCTATAGCTTTGCTTCAACATTTCAGTGCATGTTCAATGTCCTATATATATATATATATATATATATATATTTTTTTTTTTATTTTTTTTTATATGGTCGTGTTTAGACATTCAAAGCACATTTAAAGTTCGCAATTTATCCTGAGTTTCACTGGATGACCTCACTCTGCCAGGTCATCACAGATTTTTGTGCACTGACATGGACTAAACTGTGGTTACTCATCCCTGAGTAACCTGAGTGGGTATACTTTACCATTCCTAGGGACCCCTCTCACCATCAGTAGCAACCTATTACTGACTCCTCCCACTGTGGGAACTTCCTTGCCATCACCTGGCTCCTACCATCAACACATGAAACCAGTTGTTCTACTCAGGCTCCTACCACTTGCACCTTGAACAGCCTACTTATACACAGGGACACCTACCTTACCTTACACACATCTGTAATGTTTAGCAAGACTGCAAAACCATCGGTAACATTGAGTAACATTGAGTACAATCGGAGCCTCACACACACTTGCACAAGCTCTGACTTTACTCAGGATTCGCTAACCTCATCGCATGCACTCAGTACTGGAGCTGAATATGGCATCGCAGTGCCTAATTTATGCACGCCCCTGCAATGGAGTTCAAACGCACTGACACGCCTGCGTTTCGCCAACCCCCCCCCCGTCACCTCCTACAAATGGCAGTTCCTATCAATCAGTCTGCGATGGATCTGCGTAGTCTCTGCGATCGCATGTGCAGAATGCAGCAATCAGCCAATTGCTTGCATAATCGCAGTTGCAATGCCTGCTGAATCAGACCTTATGTTTGTATGCGCCCTGAAGAAAATGTTTTATACACTTTGAGCATTGAAATGTTTGTTCACAAAAGCTACAAGAAAAAAACAGCGCTCAAAGGGCCTGATTCAGAGCCGGTCGCTATTTGCGGTCGTTCGTTCTTGAAAAAGGGGTGGCTATTCAAATGAACCGTTCGCTCTTTGCGGTCTGTTCACGCCTCTATGTCTGAACGAGCGAGCAAAACTTGCGGTCGTAATTTTGAAAAAGACGCCCCCTGGCCGCTCGCACCATACATCATGTCCGCTATTCATTAGATTAATCGAGTACATCGAACAGCGTATGAACTGCTCGCTATTCTTGTGGCTGGTTTTTCCTACCACTATATTGCGAGCAATTCTGACTATAAAACAACCAGGTGACGTTGTCAATGACGCTGCTGTTTTAATTATGCACTCCCTTAAAATGCCCGTTTTGACCTTTAAGCACGCCTGCGTTCTGATCTCCACTCCCCGTTTTCAAGCACCTTCCCCTGTTACCACCCACATACGCCTTATCCTGGCACTCAAAATAGCAGGCATTCGCTATTTAGCGAACAAACGATTTTCGGCCGCACTGACTGGTTCGCGCATGCGTATTACAACCCATACGCATGCGCAGATGTGCGAACATCGGTCAGAACGAACGAGCGGCCGCTTACGAGCGGCTCTGAATCAGGCCCAAAATACAAACATGAACATGAATCAAAACGTATCACAATTTAATATCAGAAGATAGTCATATGCAAAAATAAAAACACATGTAAATGTATAGATGAAACTATACCAGTACAATGAGAGGAGAATATAAATAAAAGGATAAAAAGTCACCCAATCCACATGGACAGAAATTATGTCCAGTATATAGCAATTGTTCTAGGAGCAAATATCCAGATTAAGGCCCTCATTCAGAGCCACTCGCTATTTGCGGTCGTTCGTTCTAAAACAAGGGGTGGCTATTCAAATGAACCGTTCGCTGTTTGCGGTCTGTTCACGCCTCTAGGTCTGAATGAGCGAACAAAACATGCGTTCGTTTTTTTGAAAAATACGCCCCCTGGCCGCTCGCATCCTTCGTCATGTCCGCTATTTATTAGATTAATCAAGTACATCGATCAGGGTATGAACTGCTCGCTATTCTTGTGGTTGGATTTTGCTACCACAATTTTGCGAGCAGTTCTGGCTATAAAAGAACCCAGTGACGTGGGCAATGACGCTGCTGTTTTAATTATGCACACCCATATTCGCCCGTTTTGACCTTTAAGCACGCCTGCGATCGGATCTCCACTTCCCGTTTTCAAGCACCTTCCCCTGTTACCACCCACATACGCCTCTTTCTGTCACTCAAATTATCAGGCATTCGCTATTTTGCGAGCACATGAATTTCGGCCGCACTGAGTGGTTTGCGCATGCGTATTACTATCCGTACACATGCGCAGTTGGGCAAACATCGCTCGGAGCGAACGAGCAGCCACTTGCGTCCGGCTCTGAATCAGGCCCTAAATTCCTTGTTCATAGAAAAGCTGATGGTGCTTTGTAAGGAAAATGCCCAGCATGAGTCTATAGTTACCAGTTCCAGTGTTCAGATGATATTGTGGGGTCCTTTAGCAACGTTGGCAAAGCTTTTACAGTGGAACTAGTCCCCTACGGCACAGGTTCGGTCCGCTGTAATGAGACAGCTGTCTGTAGCACCAATAGCAAGATATAGATGCACTCCTGCTAGATATTGTGTAGTGGAGGGTGAATTAGCCCCCCCTACAGCCAGCGTGTCATGCAGGAGCTGGGGGACAGCTGGGGCCGACCCCAGAGCATCCTGCAGTCTGTGCGGTGGCACCGACTGCACCACCCTAGTGGCCCTGCGCCGTGTGACTGAGACTCATGGTATCAGAAAAGTCATGGAAATGTGATGGGCTTTCCTGGGCAGTCAAGGGTATGTGGCTATTAATGAGTACAAAAATGGTCTGTGTCATGGTGCTATGGGAGTGACGCTGGCGTGTTGTTGAAGTGTTTTCCTACACAGACGCATCACATCATTCATGCTTTCAACTTGCACATATAGTGCGGGATGGGGTACTTCCGATTGGGGCCACGCGATTTTCACAGCCTTTATAAACCCATGGACTGAGTAGCACCAGTATCCCTGAGAAAAAGAGCAAGGAGCTCGAAATGCATTGTACCTACTGATCGCTGCTATATTGAAGTACCTGGACTGTTTTGATTTATGCCAGTCAGACACGCAGGGTGGAACTGGGATCCCTCTGCTTGCACTTCACACCATTGTGAGAGACTTTATGGTAATAAGTACCTATACCCCTCCATTGCATCATTTATGAGTGCTTTAATTTGTACAGTTTTCACTGTTTTATCCATGTTTGCTTTGCCACCGGTGAATTTTTTCACATTATGTGGTTCTTATGTAACCATTTTTTATCTGTGTGAATTCTATTAAATTGCCCATTTTTTACAGTAATATACTATGTACACCCATTTCTTATTTTATATATGAACTAATTGACCACAGTCATACAAAGCCACCCACATCGAAAGGAAAGTATAATAATTATACCTTTTGATTAATTGTTTTTGACCTCACCATTGCTGCGCCAGTAGTTGGATTTACCACTTATTTACCACTATTGTTCCTTTGGGGTCCCAGGGCGACCCAGGTTTTATCCACCATAGGCTGCAGCTTGACGCGCTGTTTTTATCACAAGCCATATACATTTGTTCTTTGACCCACATATAGGACCTCATTCAGAGTCGGTCGTTGCGGCCGCACAGTCGTACGCCACCGATGTTCGCTAAACTGCGCATGCGTAAAGTTCGCAATGCGTGTGCGCAAACTACCCGCCACGATCAGAAATTTCTCTCTCCTTGAACACAGCCAGGTCGGTAGTTTGAGTGACAGAATGAGGCGTTTGTGGGTGGTAACATGGGAAAGGTGCTTGAAAACGGGGGGGTGGAGATCCGAACGCAGACGTGCCAAATTATGCGAACGGCGTTTTATGGGAGTGCATAATTAACAAAGTAGTGTCATGGCACACGTGACATGGGTGGTTTTTACACTGACATGATCGTAGAGCTTAAGAGAGGGTATGGTCAACCTTAAGCTCTACGACCAGTTCCGATGGTTCCCGATGGTCTCGATTAATCCTTATATGGCCGGAGATGACGTGTAATGCGTACGAGAAGAGGGTGTATTTTTTATCTTCCGGCCGCTTCCTCCCCTTGGTCGGGCAGCTAACGATCCGAACTTAGGGACGCAACATGCGAGTGCATCATTTGCATATCTGGCCCACTCTGAATGAGGTCCATAGTGTGTGTGTGTGTTTCTAACCCACCAATACCAACCCATCTATGTACTGTAGGTCCATTTTATATTTCAATTATACATATATATGCAAATACAGTATATGAGGACTATACCTATAGTTTTACTATAGTAAATTCTGGTACCAGTGAACACAAAATAAATAGTCACATGCACTTGATTATATAATGTAAGTGAATGTCTAATTAATTGTAATGCATATCTTAGTTATGAAACATATTCGTATAGGTACATCCTGTGTCTCTGATTTTCTAGGGTGATACTGCATACTGTATATACAGAAACACACATACAGTCATACAGACTAACAGAGCAAAATTTGTATTACATCTAGTGTAGACATGGCAACATACAAACACACACACTGGTTTTTAATTATATCTTCAACACCTGGCAGCTGCAGGATACAGTCATGGTGTAATACATAAATGGCTTGGGTACAGGATGCCAGAGCTCAGGATCCCGGTGGTCAGAATCCCGATGCCAGCAACCCGACAGGGTTAGGGCAGTACCCTAACCCTCCCTCCCTGCTGCCTAAACCTAACCTCCTCTCTAGTGCCTAAACCTAACCTCTCCCCCGCGCCTTAAACCTAATCCTCCTCCCTTTGTGCCCAACCTTCCTCCTACTGTAGTGCCTAACGCTAACCCTAACCCCAATAATTAAAATTAGGATGCCGGTGCCAGGATTCTGACAGGTATTGGGATTCCGGTGTCTGCATTCTAACCGCCGATATCCCGACTGCCGTGATACATCCCACATAAATAGCCCCTGATTTTGATGTGCTTTTGTGGTATATAAAAAGGCAGAGATGTGGACATGCTGATTCTGCTCTCTAATAGCGGTACTGCCCTTTGGATACTAGTGCAAAACACCCATCAGGGTGAGAAGAGGGAGGGCTCGGCTAGTGCTGCTGCCCTATATGTGACCCACAGCAGAGAGTGGAAATGCGTACAACCTCTCCATGCTCACTAAATCAGGGATACTAGAAAACCTGCAAAAAAGTAAATTCCACAATGCACACTGCCATAAAATCAACAATGTCTAACACACAACTGTAATGCAGGTGTGGTTGGGAGAGACTAGAAGGCTTAAACACAAAGGTTGGGTAGGGAGCGAGGGAGCAGCAGGGAAAGTTTCATGTCTGGAGCAGAGCCCATGTCTGGAGCAGAGCCAAGTAAAGTGAATAATTCCAGACCTGGAAGGATTCGTGTGCTGGGTCCATCTTCCTCCCATGTGGTGCTGCTGGCAGACATTAGAGCATGTATAGCTCCTCCCATCACACTGATGCAATCTACGCATCATCTGTTGATTCCCACAGCCACCCGCTGCAGCTGCCAGCGTACTAAATGAGGCAATTTACAGGAATTTGCAAAAGACACAGATTGGTACACTATGCCCCACCCCATGCATTAGTGGGTGTGGCTCCAAGTTCGTGGGACCTATCACTGATTTCTCTGGATTCCTGGCTCACCAGTCCAATCCTGAACTTGATGGTGAGGCACTTTGTTGCAGGTTAGCACTCTCGGCAACAATCCCCAAGATCTCCCCCTAACTCTCCGAGAGTGCTATATACATTGGCACCTCAAACCCTCCAACATTACCCCTTCCATCAGGTACAAAATGCTCTGCTCCTGGACTTTCCATCTAATTTATGATTGTAGTTACCTGTGTTGAAACTCCTGTCTCATCAATTTACAGTCATTTGTGTTGAACTAGTTTTCATAAATTAGGTGGGAAGTCCAGGAGCAGAGTATTTTGTACCTGATGGAATGGGTCATGTTGGAGGGTTTGGCACCTCAACTACCACTTGAATCTCCTTCCCTCATTCTACATATACTGGGGTAAAAAAAGCGAAACTTATACCACTTTCAGACAGAAAAATGTAAAACCCTAAAATGCTTTTACCTTGCATCTGCTTGCCGGGTTATTTGCCGGTCCCCAGCCTGAACCCTGTTCAGATAGAAGAGCAAATTACTGGGTCAAACATTTCTACCTGGTAATTTGCTGACTAACACGGGTATATTTTCTGTCTCAAAAGGTCAACCCAGGTCGAAATTCCCGGGTCTTACGAGGGCACAAACAGATGGTCGTGCACCACATGGGTGATGTTTGCCTGCACCAGTGTGACCAATAATTACAATGACATCACTATGTGGTAGACCATTTTATCTTGCTGCCTCCACACAATATAAGAAGTAGAGATGAGCAGGTTCAGGGCCTGATTCAGAGCCGGATGCTCTTTCAGAGCGCTCGCTCTGAATCAGTGCCCGCCTATTGTTTTTTTAGAGCGGCCTCCTGGCCGCTCGCATAGCTGTGGGTGACCACCCACAGCTAGTGCGAGTGACCAGGATGATGGTCGCGATGGTCAAGACCATCGCGACCATCGGACTTGCGACGAGACCCTTGTGGTAGGGTCTCGTTGACGCAAGTCCCAGTGGACTTCTTGCTCTTTTTTATGTGCAAAACATTTTTATTGTTTTTAAATAAGAAAGTATGACAATATTTGACATTTCAAGATATCTTTCCAAATATCGATAGTCGGATATTAATAATCAGGTAACAATAGTTGATCAGCTCAGAATGATTGACAATAAACATTATGAGAATAATCTTTGATCATACCCAAACTTTGCAGTATATAATCTTCAAATACTAAAAACATCTTGAAAACAATTAAGATAGAAGGTTAATAGACAGACTCAGGGGGGGAAGACACACAGGCGGGAGAGAGGTATTGGGGTAAATCACTTTTCTGTGGATATAGCTCACATTTTTTAATAAGAAATGGCATATGAGACTCATAAACCTATTGTCTGGTGCACATAGAAAGGATATCATGTAAGTCTTCTGTAAAGCATCCATTCAGTTTTTTCAAATATAGATAACACCCATGACTGAGCAGAAGGATCAAGCGATTCTATATACATTACAAACCCCACTTTCTATAGAATCGGATTACTCCCTTTTCAATGTCTGGTAAGGTTGACTGTCTGTCATAAAACATTAAGCGTTCGAGCCTATGACAGACCATTTGTATTGTAGGTTTCTGGCTATGTATCCAGTTTGTTAGAATTGTCTTTTTTGCTACCGTTATCACCAAGGTTAAAATAGGAGATAACAAACTTAAATCCACCAGATCCCTCCAGCCAGATAAGTTGGTGCAAAGTAATGCTAGAGGATCTAGTGAAAGGGTTATATGAAAAGATCTATTCAGGTAAGATATTAATCTATTCCAGAACCTTTTAATATATTTACAAGTCCAGAAATTGTGGGTAAAAGTGGCAGAAGGATCACCACATTTTGGGCATGCTCCAGATGCATCTGTAACCAAATGAGAGCTTTGAGATTGAGAAATATAGCCCTATTGTTTTTACATGAATCTCCTGCAAATCTGCAGATTGTAAAATGGACATAGTTTTTGCAAAGTACTTAATAATGGAGACACCTTCTGTAATAGATGGGTGGTCCTTCTGCCATGCCTGAAAACAAGGAGCCCACAGCCTAGAGTCTTTGGATTTAATTAAATCTGTATATAAATATCGGGTTCAATAGGGAATTCGAGAACAAACAGAAATTAGAGACATTAGAGTATCCGAATTATCATTTGCAAAAGTTAATGACATTATAGACTAAGTAAAATGTCTTATCTGGAGAAAAATATATAGGTGGTTGTTGGTGACCGCAAATTTCTCTTTCCATTCTGCAAAGGACAACAATCGACCTCCAGGGTCAAAGACATCTGAAATAGCACGAATGCCTTTAGATTGCAATCTTAGGTAAGTACAATTCTCTAAAGCTGGAGTAAACATGGGGTTACCACAAAATGTTATATACTTAGAAAATCTGGAGTTTCTTCCAAATCACCTGTTAATGGCTAACCATATCTCAAATGTGCTTTTGAATAAAGGGTTATTATACAGTCAGGTCCATAAATATTGGGACATTGACAGAATTTTCATATTTTGGCCTCTATTCACCACCACAATGACTTTGAAATGAAACAAACAAGATGTGCTTTAACTGCAGACTTTCAGATTTCATTTGAGGGTAATTACATCCAAATCAGGTGAACGGTGTAGAAATTACAACGGTTTCTATATGTGCCTCCCACTTTTTAAGGGGCCAAAAGTAATGGGACAAACTAAACAATCCTAAATCTAACTTTCACTTTTTAATACTTTGTTGCAAATCCTTTGCAGGCAATTACAGCCTGAAGTCTGGAATGCATAGACATCACCAGACGCTGGGTTTCATCCCTGGTGATGCTCTGCCAGGCCTCTACTGCAAATGTCTTCAGTTCCTGCTTGTTCTTGGGGCATTTTCCCTTCAGTTTTGTCTTCATCAAGTGAAATGCATGCTCAATCGGATTCTGGTCAGGGGATTGACTTGGCCATTGCATAACATTACACTTTTTAGCCTTAAAAAACTCCTTGGTTGCTTATGCAGTATGCTTCTGGTCATTGTCCATCTGCACTGTGAAGCGCCGTCCAATGAGTTCTGAAGTATTTGACTGAATATGAGCATATAATATTGCCCGAAACACTTCAGAATTCATTCTGCTGCTTTTGTCAGCAGTCACATCATCAATAAATACAAGGGAACCAGTTCCATTGGCAGCCCTATAAGCCCACGCCATGACACTACCACCACCATGCTTCTCTGATGAGGTGGTATGTTTTGGATCATGAGCAGTTCCTTTCCTTCTCTTCTCTTCCCATCACTCTGGTACAAGTTGATCTTTGTCTCATCTGTCCATAGGATGTTGTTCCAGAACTGTAAAGGCTTTTTTAGATGTTGTTTGGCAAACTCTAATCTGGCCTTCCAGTTTTTGTGGCTCACCAATGCTTTGCATCTTGTGGTGAACCCTCTATATTCACTCTTGTGAAGTCTTCTCTTGACTGTTGACTTTGACACATATACATCTACCTCCTGGAGAGTGTTCTTGATTTGGCCAACTGTTGTGAAGGGGTTTTTCTTCACCAGGGAAATAATTCTTTTGTCATCCACCACAGTTGTTTTCCGTGGTCTTCCGGGTCTTTTGGTGTTGCTGAGCTCTCCGGTGCGTTCTTTCTTTTTAAGAATGTTCCAAACAGTTGATTTGGCCACACCTAATGTTTTTGCTATCTCTCTGATGGGTTTGTTTTGATTTTTCAGCCTAATAATGGCTTGCTTCACTGATAGTGACAGCTCTTTGGATCTCATATTGAGAGTTGATAGCAACTGATTCCAAATGCAAATGTCACAGCTAGAATCAACTCCAGACCTTTTACCTGCTTAATTGATAATGAAATAACGAGGGAATAGCTCACACCTGTCCATGAAATAGCTTTTGAGTTGATAGTCCCATTACTTTTGGTCCCTTAAAAAGTGGGAGGCACATATTGAAACTGCTGTAATTCCTACACCGTTGACCCGATTTGGATGTAATTACCCTCAAATTAAATCTGAAAGTCTGCAGTTAAAGCACATCTTTTTTGTTTCATTTCAAAACCATTGTGGTGGTGAATAGAGGCCAAAATCTGAAAATTCTGTCAATGTCCCAATATTTATGGACCTGACTGTATATCACATTAGGAATCTTTTTATTTGGTGAATGTAAAAGTGCCCCTGGATAGTATGGGTGTAGTAAAGCACACTCTAATACATAATCTGTATATAGACTACGAGTATGTAACCAGTCCGTTATGTATCTAAAATGGACCGCCTGTGTGAAGCGACCCAAATCTGGAAGGCCCATTCCTCCATCGTTTTTATGTGACATCAATTTTGCCCTTGCAATTCGTGTATTTTTACCACACCAAACAAATTTAATAAAAGGTTGAGTAAGCATCTTAACGTCATGTTTAGAAATCTGAATAGGTAACATCTGTATGGCATAGGAAATTTTTGGGAAGACAACAGATTTAATTAGTGCTATTCTTCCTAACAGAGACAATGGGAGCTGCATCCATCTCTCCAGCATGTTTGTTATTGATTGAACCAGCGGGGCGAAGTTGACTTCATATAAACTAGACAATTTTAAGGGAATGTTAATCCCTAAGTATTTAATATGTGACTTAACCACTTTGAAATTTTGTAAATAGGGGACTGAGGATATATTGGTGTTATTTTCAGGCAGCCAGAGAAGTTCAGATTTCATCATGTTGATTTTGTATCCTGAAAGTTTCCCAAAATCTTCAATGATGTGAATTATAGCGGGCAGTGAATTAGCTGGAGATGAAACAAAGAGTAGCATGTCATCTGCAAATAGGGCCGTCGTCAAATCTACACCTCCTCCTATCTGTATACCTTGAAAAAGGGGTGAAAAACAAATCGGTTCTATTGTAACTGTAGATATATTGGGAATCAGCGTTATAGATGATAGAATATAGTCTATCCTGGTAAGTGTTCCATGTGCATTTGATAGGCACGTGAAATCTCCATGTGTCTACTAAAGTAAGACTTTCAGCAATAGCAGGGACTCCAAACCTAGGGGGTTTACGTTGTTGATTATTAGGAAACTGTCTATCTAAGTGGGAAGAAGATATCATATTGAAATCTCCACAAACAAAAAAAGAGCTGTTCTGGAATGGGCTAAGTAGGGCAATGAGCTTTTGCATAAATAATTTAAAATACACATTAGGCGCATACACAGAACATAATGTAAGTTTTTGTCCCGCTACAAGCAATTCACATATTAAATATCGACCCTCCGGGTCAACCACAGATGTCAGCAATTGAATCTGTAAATTTTGTTTTGCCAATATAATCACTCCTCTCGCTTTGGATGTGAAAGGAGCTGATGCTAAAACCGACCATTTTAAGGTATTTAATTTGTCAATTTCTGCTTGTATTAGGTGTGATTCCTGTATACAAATTATGTCTATTTTCATTTTATTAAGATACAACAATATCTTTTTCCTCTTCTGCGGTGAATTAAACCCAGACAAAGAGAGATTTGCCCTCCAGCACACTGCAGCAAAAACAATACTTAAATCCTACATGATTTAGAGATTTAGAGGTATTGGTTACACATATTTGCAAATATATGAATAAGCGCCAGGCCAATCGTCAAGGCTCCTCTATACTGGCATCCCTAATATTAAGGGGCTCACGTACGAGAAGCAAGGCACCCCAAAAAAGTTCCAACCAAGGGCCATCCCCAGGGCATCACACGAAAAAGGGAAAAAGGTGATAGTGAAGTATGTAGAAAAGATGTGTAAAGATAAATCAATAAGTGTTAATGAAATGATAAAGAATTAAAATTACATATATAATGTACAAACAAATAGAGAAGTGATAAAAGTATTCTATGTGAATTAAGTGGTGATGCCATGAGAAAGGCCCAGTCAGAACCCCCCCGGGGGCCCCACTCCCAAACGCTCACCCCAAAATAATTTTCTACTTCAGGGTCCATAGGGTATCCACAGGATACCTTGGGGTATAGGTGTGACGTCAGTCGCTGGGCACCATAGAGTTAAGCTTTTCAGCCTCCCAGGATGCACTAGGGTCCCCCTCCTATACCCTGCCCCCGAGCCAAGGCACCTCAGTTTAGTTTGGTGCCCGGCCGGCGTCGGGTGCACCTGTCGGAGTGGGGGCTAGAAGAGCCCCTGAAGCTTTCTTCAGTGCAGCTGTGGCTGGACATCTGGATGTACAGCATGGACAGTCAGTCCTGACGTCCATGCTGTCTTCCCTACACCCCCGCCGGTACCAGAACGCCGGTACCGATCCGGGGATGCTGGTGAGCATCTGGGGTCACAGCTAGCGGTGACCCCAGATGTTCCGGACCATGGCCGGATCCAAGGGGGACAAAGGTAAGCAGCGGGGTCCCGCGGTGGGTCCCCGCTGGTCACATGGTCCTAAGTCCCCAGGCAGGGGGCTCCCTGGGGACTGGCTGCAGCGTGGAGCCAGGCGACCAACCTGCGCTTTCCACTACCCCCTGGGACAGCGGACCGCAGCAGAGCGGTAGCGCTGCGGCATCCCAGGGGTTAAATGCATGCCAGGGGAGCGCGCCTTCCCTGTCTCACAGCCGACGCCTCCCCCGCTGCACGCAGCCCTCTCTGCATGCTGCCGACTGGTCCTGTGGCAGCGCTCCTCCCCCAGGCCAGCCTCCTCTCTGCTCCTCGGCGGCCATCTTCTCCAGAACGCATGGTGAACGCTGCTGGAAGCGCTGGATGGAAGCATCGTGGTCTGGGTCCCCCCGCATACCTCTCCTCCGCTGTGGCTCAGGTCTGTGTATGCAGCGCTGTGTCCTACCAGGCCCTGTGTCTGTGTAGTTGAGTGATCAGCGCTGTTAGTGCAGGAATTGTTATTTCTCTGCATTGTATGTGACTGTGCTAGCGCTGCCTGTAACTTTTCTTCTCTAAACTGTCAGCTTTATTACTGTCCCTGTTCTTTCTGCTAAAGCCCTTGCGGTGCAGTGCTGCAGGGTGGTCTCTCGCCTATTTAATACTTAATTGGTGAGAGAGGTCACATACGTGGTGCCATCATGTCTGAAAGTGATTTTCCCCTCCGGCTACAGTGTACCACGTGCAAAGTACCGTTAGCAGAGGGGGAGGGTAGCGCGGAGGGCCTTTGCCGGCAGTGTTTGTCCATGGCGCGGCCTATTACGGTTACATCACCGGTACAGGAGCCGCCCTGGGCTTGTTTCGCTCAGGCGTTAACAGCTTTAGTGGGCCAGTTAGCTCCGCAGCCCGCGTTTACTCCGATGGGTTTGTCCCAGCAGTCTGTGGTGTCGTCACCCATGCAGGGGTTCCCACGACAATTGTTGGTACCCCACAGTCTCCCTATTTCCCCGCTCCCGGGTTCTCTGGAGCCAGCGTGGGTTAACTCCCTGACGAGTTCTGTACAGCACTTGTCGGATGTGTTGCAAGGGGAGTCTGTGATGCGGCCTCATAAAAGGCCGGTGGCGTCTCTGTTCGCTCCTTATGAGGATGACGAAGGGACGTCTGATGATGGGGAGATTCTGGATCCTTACGATCAGGAACCTCTCCATACTAAGGACGCTGATGCTAAGTCCAAAGTATATATTCCTGGACTTATTCGGGCGGTCCTCACAGCCTTTGTGATTGAGGACGAAGTTCCCCCAGCGGCTAAATCTAAGTATGCCTTTTTCAAAGATGTGAAGGGCGATGCCACAGTCTTTCCTCTTTCGGGTCAGTTGGTGGACCATTTAGAGGAGGCGTGGAAACAACCTGGCAAAAGATACCAGCCGCAGAAACGCCTGGCGGTGGCTTATCCGTTCGCGGATAATTATTTTGCTAAGTGGGAATCCCCTCCACAGGTGGATTCTCACGTGACCCGTCTTGTCCGTAGTGCCACATTGCCGATGCCATCCATGTCCTCCCTTAAGGATGCTACGGACCGCAAGGTAGAAATCTGCCTGAAGTCCGCTTATTCACTTGCAGGGGGGGCAGCACGGCCAGCTATGGCCATTTGCTGGGTTGCCAGAGCGATGGAGCGCTGGGCGGATTCATTAGAGGCTTCTTTTGAATCCGACTGTCCGGCCGAACAGGCGGAGTTGATTGGCAATCTCCGTGATTCGGCCACCTACATCAACGAGGCGGCTCTAGACATTAGTACTCTGAATTTCTTCAGCAGCGGTAGCTGCTCGTCGCACTTTGTGGCTGCGATCCTGGAAGGCGGACGCAGATTCCAAGAAAGGTCTGGAAGCGTTGCCGTTTACCGGAGAAGTTCTCTTCGGTCCGGATCTGGATAAGATTGTGGCCACGCTGGCGGCAGCCAAATCTGCTTGTCTCCCGTCGGCCGCTGCTCCTTCTGGTTCGGGACCATCGTCCTTTCGGTCATCTAGGGCCCAAGGCAGGCCCAAACCACAGTCGTTTCCTCGACAGGCTGGCCCTAAGAAATCGGTCAAGCCCCGGAAGCAGGCATGGAGTACCAGACGTCCGGCCCCCAAGCCAGATGACAAGCCTGCGGCCTGACGGTCCGGGCCTCCCTTTGGGGGATCCCAGGGTGGGAGGCCGCCTGCTACAGTTCGCCCAGTGTTGGTCGACCACTACGACAGACACTTGGGTTCTGGAGGTGGTTTCCCACGGATACGCCCTCTCCTTCCGGCACAGACCCCCGGCTCGCTTCTTCACCACGGGTCTACCATCAGACCGGAACAAGGCTACGGAGCTGTGGAAGGTAATGCACACTATGCTCCAGGCTGGAGTTATAGTGCCTGTTCCATTCTCCCAGAGGGGCCAGGGTTTCTATTCAAATCTATTTTTGGTACAGAAACCCAATGGGTTATATCATCCGATTCTCAACCTCAAAGCACTCAACAAGTCTTTGCGGGTCCCGAAGTTTCGGATGGAGACCCTACGGTCCATCATTCTGGCGCTGGAACCTGGGGACTACATGGTGTCATTGGACATACAGGACGCTTACCTGCATGTCCCTATTCTTTTGCGCCATCAACAGTTCCTCAGGTTTGCAATCCGCAGCGACCACTTCCAGTTTCGGGCTTTACCTTTTGGCCTGGCAACAGCACCACGTGTTTTCACCAAGGTGATGGCGGTCATGGCGGCTTCTCTGCGGCTGCAGGGAGTCCGCATGTTGCCGTATTTGGACGACCTGTTATTGGTGGCAGGATCTCCAGAGCTCCTGTTACGCCACTTGGACCTGACCATTGCACTGCTGCAACAGCACGGCTGGCTAATCAACTGGCAGAAGTCCACTCTAATCCCGTCTCGGAGGATTCTGCATCTTGGAGCCTTATTGGACTCGGGACAGCAAAGGATCTTCGTGACAGAGGACAAGATCTCTGCTTTACAGTCAAGGGTGCGCAGTTGCCTGCACAGCCGCCGGGTGTCCTTACACTCGGCGATGAGGTTACTGGGCTCCATGGTGTCGGTGTTCGACATGGTGGAATACGCCCAGTTTCACTCCAGACCTCTGCAGCACCTGATCCTGTCCAAGTGGAACGAGCTGCCTCAGTCTCTGAAGTCCCAGACGATTGTGCTCACCCAGGAGGTTCGCCTGTCCCTTGCGTGGTGGTTACAGACGACCCACCTCAACAAGGGACGTCCGTTCTGGGTTCCAAATTGGGTCCTGTTGACAACGGACGCCAGTCTTCGGGGCTGGGGAGCAGTTTCGGGTCCACACTTGTTCCAGGGCAGGTGGACGCCGACAGAAGCGGAGCTTCCAATATATATCTTGGAACTCCGTGCGGTCTTCAATGCTCTCCAGCAGGCACAGCGGTTTCTCCAGGGTCGCCCGGTGCAGGTCCAGTCGGACAACGCTACCACCGTGGCCTACATAAACAGGCAAGGAGGAACTCGCAGTCGGGCGGCTCTCGTAGATGTCTCTCGGATCCTGGTTTGGGCGGAGCGCAATCTTCCGGCCATATCAGCGGTCTTCATCCCGGGAGTGCTAAATTGGGAGGCGGACTTTCTAAGTCGCCAGGACGTTCATCCGGGGGAATGGTCCCTGCACCCGGACGTTTTTCAACTACTGGTGGACAGGTGGGGTCTTCCAGAAATCGACCTCATGGCGTCCCGGCACAACAACATGTTGCCCGTGTACGGGTCTCGCACAAGAGACGAAGGGGCGTCTCTGGTGGATGCTCTGTCCGTCCGGTGGATGTTCCGGTTCGCATACCTGTTCCCTCCGGTCTCCCTTCTTCCACGGGTAATCCGGAAATTCAAACAGGAAGGAGGGACGCTCCTGTTGATAGCTCCCGCGTGGCCCAGACGGCACTGGTTCTCAGACCTTCAGGGTCTGTCCGTGGACAGTCCTCTGCGGTTGCCGCTACAACCGGACCTTCTGTCTCAGGGTCCTTGCCTTCACCCGGACCTGACTCGGCTGTCTTTGACGGCGTGGCTGTTGAGACGGCCATGCTGAGGTCCCGGGGGTTTTCCAGCTCTGTGGTGCGTACCATGTTACGAGCTCAGAAACCGTCTTCCGCGAGGATATACCATCGCGTGTGGCATACGTTCTTCCAGTGGTGTCGACCGAGAGGTTATGCACCGCAGGAGTTTCGTCTGTCTCGGATTCTCGCCTTCCTGCAAGCGGGACTAGATCATGGGCTTCGCCTTGCTTCTTTGAAGGTACAGGTTTCGGCCCTATCTGTCTGGTTTCACCGTAGGATTGCTACAATCCCGGATGTGCGCACCTTTATGCAGGGTGTTCTCCGCATTCAGCCGCCCTTTGTTCCACCTGTGGCGCCTTGGGATTTGGCTGTGGTCCTGAGGGCTCTCCAAGGACCGCCGTTTGAACCACTGGGCTCAGTGGATCTTAAATGGCTAACAGCTAAGACTGTTTTCCTTCTGGCCATTGCTTCGGCCAGACGTGTTTCTGAGTTAGGGGCTCTTTCTTGTAGACCCCCTTTCTTGGTTTTTCATGGGAACAGGGCAGTGCTCCACACTCGGCCCGAGTTTCTTCCCAAAGTTGTTTCCCAGTTTCATGTTAACGAGGAAATAGTTGTTCCGGCCTTTAACTCACCGGGTCTTTCCGTGGGTGAGGCCTCTTTGGATGTTGTGCGGGCCTTAAGGACTTATGTTGACCGCACTTCTTCGTTTAGGAAGTCGGACGCTTTGTTTGTCCTCTATGGCTTCCGTAAAAAGGGTTGGCCTGCTTCAAAGCAAACTGTGGCAGCCTGGATCCGTATGGCTATTTCTGAAGCTTATCTTCATGAAGGCCTACCGGTCCCTCCTTCTCTGAAGGCTCATTCCACTAGGTCTGTGGGTCCTTCGTGGGCAGCTCGACGTGGTGCCTCGGCAGTTCAGATCTGCAAGGCTGCTACTTGGTCCTCTGTCCATACCTTCGTGAGGTATTACAGGTTTGACACCTTCGCCTCTCAGGATGCTTCCTTCGGGCGGCGGATTCTCCTTTCTGCACAGGAGCGTCCCCACCCTTAAAGGATTCTGCTTTGGGACATCCCCAAGGTATCCTGTGGATACCCTATGGACCCTGAAGTAGAAAATATGAGATATGGTAAGAACCTACCCTTGTTATCTCTATTTCTACGAAGTCCATAGGGTTCCACAGGACTCCCGCCCTGTCGCACCTGTGCTGCAGATGGGCTTTGCTCTGGTCACCGGTTTTCCGTCTCCCTCTGGTGAGAATGTGATTCTTGTATGTGTCCAGATCTTTTTTCTCTCTCTTCCTTCTCCTCCTCCGGCCTATGGCTTGATAACTAACTGAGGTGCCTTGGCTCGGGGGCGGGGTATAGGAGGGGGACCCTAGTGCATCCTGGGAGGCTGAAAAGCTTAACTCTATGGTGCCCAGTGACTGACGTCACACCTATACCCCAAGGTATCCTGTGGAACCCTATGGACTTCGTAGAAATAGAGATAATAAGGGTAAGTTCTTACCATATCTCATATTATTGCTACATAATGGTAGCACCCACTCTGGGTCATATAATTACAATTGATGTACTGCATGATAACAGTTAATTAAACCCGCCAACTTTCCATGAACCCACTCTTAACTTATCCACCATTATCTATAGTCAAAGTATGACAACTCTTAACTCTAAAAGAGAATATGTAGTGGTATACAGATGACCTAAATCCACAATTATCAAAGAATTGGGGGAGGAGGACACAAAGGGGAAAGAATGACAAACAAATAGAAGGGGAAAACATCAGTACCAGTACTATGAGGATAGGAGAATAGTTCCCAAACCCCATAAAGTGCATACAACCAGAAAATAGGGATCTTCCGGGAAACATCTATGAATGTCAAATTATTAAAGGAAGATCAAGGACAATCCTAACCTTCACCGCAATGAATAAAGTATTGAAATCAGCATTAACAGGTGTTCTAAATTACGCTATTAAAGAGGCGTTATTCCTGAAACTCCACATACTTTTTTTTTTTTTTTAGTCTCCTGCATTATAAATTTTGCAATAGACCAGAGTGAGCATTTCCCAGAAATTAGGTGTAAACTGTAAAATTATGTTATTTAGCCTTATATCAGCTCTTGCTACCAATTGGTAAAGAGGAACCAGCGACACATAATTATATGCTGTAATACAAAGGTATGATTTGCTAACTATCAAATTCTACAACCGATATCCTACTATACAGGAGAGTGAAAAACATATAAGTAAGAACATTGAGAAGAGGTTAGGTCCGCATTATATGTAGTTGTGACCTTTCTTGACCTAGAAATATAGAAAGTCTGACATTTATCACGTCATGCTGGAATTTTCAGATCCATGACGCTCTTCATCCAGCTCTTTTAGGTATGCTTCTGCATCCGCCACAGTAGAAAAATCCACAGAGGATGATCCATCATACAACCTGAGGCGTGCAGGATATAATAGGGCAAATCTTTTGCCTTCTTTAATAAGACAGGAACACAGTGGGGAGAAGTCCTTGCGTGCCTTAGTAAGCTCAGCCAAATAATCTTGAAATAAATAAATCTTGTTTGAATTCCAAGTAAGGTCACGAATTTTCCGAGAAGCAGACCAAAGCATCTCTTTGTGTAAATAATTAAGGCACTTGAAGACTACCACCCTAGGGCGAGCCCCTTGATGTGTGCGTTGCGGGCCCATTCTGTGCGCTCTTTCGATCACGAGGTCTCCGCAGGAGTCTTGAATATTGAGTAATAAAGGAAGGTCATTGAGGATGAAGTCATATAAATGTGCACCTTTTACATTCTCAGGTAAATCTAAAATGCGCAGGTTATTTCGCCTGGAGCGATTTTCCAAATCGTCTAGTTTGTTCCAAATAGCATAATGTGATTTTTTCCATTTTGGCTGTTGTCTTTTTTAACTGGGAAACATCTAGGAAACACTACCCCAATCTATGTTCTGTGGTTAAAACTCTCTTGGATAGATCTTGGAGCTGAGCCTTTATATCTGCAGTTTGTGCCTGCAGAAGTGGGTTTATCGCGTCTCTCACAGCCTGCACTATGGAGCTGTAGGTGACGGAGGTGTCAGGGAGAGAGAGGGGAAAAGGTATCTCCGTCTGTGGTAGCAGAATATCAGAGGCAGACTCACTGTTTGATGCCTTATCTGTCCTCAGATTGTGTTGTGCTTCCGAGGATAACGCTGAGTCACTGATCTCCGGCGCCATATTGGATGTGTGGCGTCTGTCAGCTTTATTTTTCTGCATTTTGCCCGGCGCTGGAGCCATGAGGTAACGCTGCATAAAGTATGGGGTGGAGGTTAGCGGGTTCTCCCAAAGCTTTGCCTGTCAATGTGGAGGTCAGAAATGACCGTGAAATAAGGTAAGCGGCGATCAATACCGGAGCTCCTGATCTTAGCGTCCAGCCATGCTCGCGCCGGAACCCGGAAGCTGGACTTCTTGCTCTTACAGAGCGGGTCTGAATCAGGCCCTCAGTTCCCTGAGAACCAAACCCACCCGAACTTAGGGGATCCGAGTCAGATCCGAGTCGACTCGTTTTCCCGCCAGACTCGGATCTGAAAACGAGGCAAATCGTCATCATCCTGCTGTCGGATTCTCGCGGGTTTTGGATTCTATAAAGGTCCTGCGATCGCCGCCATTTTCATTCAGCTTTGGAGAGTGAAGAGGGAGGGAGCTGGGAGCTGTGCTGTGCTGTGCTGCTGTGCATAGGGGCTGGCTACAGTTGTGTTGCTTTATGTCCATAGGGCCTGGCTGTAGTCCATATAGGGGCTAGCAGGCTGTTGTTGTGACTGATGTTGTCCTGTCCATCCATAGGGGCTGGCTGTTTGTTGTCCATATATAGGGGCTGGCTGTTGTCCTGTCCATATGGGTTGGCTGGCTGTTGTCCATAGGGGCTGGCTGTTCTGCTGTGGTGTCCAGGGGGTGCTCTGTATATAAGGGGTGCTCTTCACCCCCAGTGTGAAAAAAAAATTCTGTGTGCATGTTAGCCACACCTGTCATCAACGTAGGTGCGCAGGGGTGTGTTTGACATGGGGCTGTTGCCTCTTTCAGGGGTGCTCTTCACCCTCAGTGTGAAAAAAAAACGAAAACATTTTTTTCTGTGTGTGGTTGTGTGCATTAGCCCCAACTTAGCTGCGCTATAATTGCTTGGTGACACTGCTGTAAGACCGCAGTGAGTATGGAGGACATCCACATACCAGTCTTGTAGCTGCCAGCAGTAGTCATGATGACGATGCAAGGCCGTCAACTGCATCTATGAAGGCCAATGGACCAGGGCTTAAGTCAGGCCAAAAAGTCAGGCTAAAAAAATCAACTTTTACCCTGTTAAAGCAAATAAAATCTAAACCTAATTCAGCTTTAGAGAAACAAAAAATTGGCAATATGCCATTCACTACACGAAGTGGCAAGTAAAAGATAAGGCCTTGGCTTTTATTATTTATGACTGATGGTTCTAGTGATGATTTAAGCCCCTCTGCTTGTAGGAGAGGTACCAAAAAAATTAATATTGTTAAGATGAGTAAGATACCAGAACCAACTGTGGGCCTGATTCAGAGCTGCTCGCGAGTGCTGAGCGCTCGCAAGCGGGTCGATGTTGGCCCAGTGTGCATGCGCACGAGGGAGCTGGCTCTGTCGTGCGCATGCGGAAGACCCGGATAGCGACGGCCAAGCCGTCGCTCCGGGTCTCGCTACAAAGGGGGCGTGCTGTTGATGGTGAGTGACAGCACACCCTCTTTGGTGAACGTGCCGGAGGCGTGGCTGCCCAGACAGAGGCGTTCCCATGGGAACGCCTACCGTCTGGGGCCGACCCCACTGACATCACAAGTGATATCAGTGGGAGTGCTCTCAGCCCTGATAGAGCCGAAAGCACTCCAGGGCTTTCGGCAACGAGACCCTACCACAAGGGTCTCATCGCAAGCCCGATCGTTGCAATGGTCTTGACCATCGCGACCATCTTTTTGGCCGCTCGCTATAGCTGTGGGTGGTCACCCACAGCTATGCGAGCGGCCAGGAGGCTGCTCAAAAAAAACAGAGGGACGGCCCTGATTCAGAGCGAGCGCTCTGTCAGAGCGTCCGGCTCTGAATCAGGGCCTGTGTGCTTTGAAAATCACAAATCCCTGAGGAGAGTCCAAGTGTGTCCGCGGTTTCCATGTGTGAGCCTGACCTTTTGGATCTTCCTTTCACCATTTTATGTGCCCTCTGCAAATGTGGGGATGAGCATCATAAGTCAACATGCTGACGTAGAAATCGAGGATGCTTCTGTGGAATTGGATGAGGAGGATATTTATGTTGATGGAGATAACAACAAGGATGATGAGGATGATGGCGAGGATGTTTGTATAAAACCTGTAAATCAGGCAACAGTTGTTGCCCATGGTGGGAAAAATCCCAATGTTGCCATTCCTGGGCAAAGGACCAAAAAACCACATCTCATGTGTGGAATCATTTCCTCCCAAATCTGGACAACTTTTGCCAAGCCATTTGTAACCATTGCCATGTAACAGTAGAGGTAAGGACCTTAACCATCTTGGAACCTCCTCCCTGTCACGTCACTCGCAGCACATTCATCAAATTGGAAAGGGTATATAAAAACTGTGGACAAAAAAGCGGACAACAATCAGTCCAGTGTCACCTAGCTGCACCCTTCTATCTGGAACCAAGCACCTGCAATCTCCACCACCAACACCTGCATCATCATCAACATCCTCATTCTTGATCGGAAGTAGTCCTGCATCCAATATCATAAGGACTGACTCCTATCCGTTGTTCCTCATGTTGAAGCCAGATACTTGGCTGAGACAGGATCGGTTTAAAATTAGATCGGGGTGACACCATTTTGCGAATGGCAATGAGACGCCAATTTGCGACTTGCCACCCAGCACCATTTTAGTGAAACTCGCCATTATAAGTACATACGGCAATGCTATTATTTAGCGTCGTGCGATTCCCATGCCATAGAAAGAAGTTAAAAGTCCTCACCATGTAAATACAGACAGTCATTAAAACATATAAAATGATTATCCCTGCAAAACAAATACCATGGTGTACTCCACAAAACACATAGTCGCACAACGCTAACTAGCGTCTTTTCCCAATTCCCCAATACTTACACACTGCACACTTACATAAAAGGTTCCCTAGCATTAAAGTGTAATATCCAACGTTTATGCAGTAATTATTAATGTTGTGTAATAAAGGTTATTTGATATCTAAGGTTTAGTACATGGTAAGCAGACCGTGTTTGGTGTTGTACTAATCCACTGTGTCTCCACAGATTTCCGGTATCATCAGTGAGATGATCGCAACATGCGTCTGCAAACTATGGACTATAGAGAGTTAAAACACTAAAATGTACTCTGTAATGTTAGCAGCTTAGATTAGCATGCAGCGGGAAAAAGGACACAAAGGGTCGTTAGAGGCTGTTTATGTCCATTCGAATTGACTTATGAACTATCCTGTAACAGAAGCACCTTTAAGAAGAACCAATGGAATCATGTCAAACTTGTCTATTGTATTGCCTATCCCTGTAAGAGTATATATGTGCGCTCTCTGACCCCAGTCTTGAGTCTTCTTGCTGTGCTGTTGGCGGAGGTTTCTAATGCTGATGCCGGTATCTGGGTCCAGAGCGCGTGCGTATATAACAACTGTACCTTGGGTCTGTATGATGTATTTGCGCTAATTGTCTTTAGATCACAGCGTGTAACCATCTGTTTTAATATTGAATAATAACTTTTTGTGCTTTGGAACCACATTCAATGTCTGAAAGCATTTATTTACTGTGTGATTCATTACGCTAAATAGCGACAATTTTAGAAAGTATAGGCAGGATTTTTGAAGGTATAGACAGGATTGCATAGGGGTTTTAATTAGGTATCAATACTCAGATGGATCCTTGAGTGTTACGCCTGCTGCTGCTATTTCTATGACTGGATCTTCATCCCAGAAGGGGACCAGGAAGAAGACTGCTTTTAGTAGTTCAAGTACAACCAAACAATTGACTATCACACAATCCATTGCATTGGCAAACAAGTATGACAGCAAACACCCAGTTGCACAGCGGATTACTGATGCCATAACAGCTATGCTGGTATTAGATGTGCATCCAGTATTCGCCATTAATGCAGTGGGTTTTAGACAGTTAATGGAGGTCCTGTGTCCCTTCTACAATGTCCCTTCTAGATTACACTTATCTAGAATAGCAATTCCCAATCTGTACAAGGAGTCAAGGACATTAAAAAAAACCTTAGTATTGTAGTCCGAAATGCCATTGTGCCCACTGTCCACAACCACAGATATGTGGACAAGTGGGACAGGGCAAACTAAAGATTACATGACTGTGACAGCCCACTGGGTAGGTGTATTGCCTCCAACAGTGCAAACAGCAGCAGCATCTAACAAATGCCAGCTCATTCAGAGGCAAGCTACTCTGGGTATCACCGGTTTCACTAAGAGGCACACCACTGAGAACCTCTTAGAAAACTCAGGGAAATCATTGCAAAATGCTTTACCCCACTTGGACTCTCCTCGGGATTTGTGATTTCTGACAATACCAGCAATATTGTGCGAGCATTACATCTAGGGGAATTCGAACACATCCCATGTTTTGCTCACACAATGAATTTGGTGGTGCAGCAATTTTTAAAAAATGACAGGGGTGTGCAGGAGATGCTTTCGGTGGCCCGAAAGATTTCTGGACATTTTTGACATTCAGCAACTGCCTGTCGAAGATTGCAGCACCAGCAAGTACTGTTGAATTTGCCCTGCCATTAGCTGAAGCAAGAGGTAATAACTAGGTGGAATTCTACCCTCTATAAGCTTCAGCAGATGGAGGAGCAGAAAAAGGCCATCCAAGGCTCCACAATGGCCTATGATATAGGGAAAAGAGCGGGAATGCACCTTAGTCAAGCGCAGTGGAGAATAATTTCCGTGTTGTGCAAGGTTCTCAAACACTTTGAACTTGCCACATGTGAAGTTAGTTCAGACACTGCCAGCTTGAGTCAGGTCATTCCCCTAATCAGATTTTTGCAAAAGCATCTGGAGAAAGTGAAGGAGGACCTGAAACAGACTTGTAGATCAAACCCTTCATTCGCTTCGACAGGATCCAAGGGTCGTCAATCTCTTGAAATCAGATCACTATATTTTGGCGACCATACTTGATCCTAGGTTTAAGTCATACCTTGTGTCTTTATTTCCGATGTACATAAATCTGAAATGATGCAAAGAGCTGGTGGTGAAAACATTGTCAGCTCAAGCGGAACGGCAGCATCTCCTCCTTTAGTTTCTACAGCTGCCAGGAAAAAACAATATTTTCCTAAGAGACCAACTGCTGGTGGTGATACAGATCATTCACCAAAACCTCATGACATCTGGTTGGGTCTGAAAGAACTGGCTACAATGAGTGACATGTCTACCATGTCTTTGTCTGATACAGTCATCATTCAGAGAATGGTGGATGTCTATTTTAGGGATAGCATCCAAATAGGCATGTCAGACAGTATGTTTCACTACTGGTAGGAAAAAGAGGCAATTTGGAGTCCCTTATACAAACTGGCGTTGCTGTACTTAAGTTGCCCACCCTCCAGTTTGTACTTTGAAAGAGTTTTCAGAACAGCCAGGAACCTTGTCAGTGATTGTCGTAGGAGGTTACTTCCCCAAAATGTGAAAAATATGATGTTCATCAAAATGAATTACAAATTCCATGAGGAAGACATTTATCAGCACTTACGTCAAAAAATACAGGAGCGTCTGTAATGGTGGTTTCCAGTGGGGACGAATTAATATTGTGTGAAGTAGAGCAGGATGCACACACTGATGGGGATGATGATGATGACATCTAATCTAATGTATTGTAAAGCCAGTTTGTGTATGGTGATTGATTTGTTAAACTGTGAATGTCCTGTTTCACATATACAACATAAGGGTGTTTTGGAGGGCCCAAGGACAATTCCATTTTTGCACCTTTTTCCTTTCCATTATGTGCTGGTTGGGGCATTGCTGCCTGACATGTTTAATGTTATGGTTTATGAATGTCCAGAAATTGTAATGGCCACAGACAGCATCTTCTGCATGCCCCTTTAATTTTTTTAAAAGAAAATTCTGAACCAATTGCTGCTTGTTGTATCAACCCTATGGCACAAGTCGCACACCAGTGACATTCAGCCAAGGGTTCTCAGCCCTTAAGGCTGCTACACGGCCCGAAGGCCGCATCCTGCTTCACGGCCCAAAGGCCACCTGTCGTCACTCCTCACCAGCCTTCAAGGCTGTAACAGCCGCAACTTGCCAAGAGTTCCAGGCTTCAAGGCTGTTGCAGGACTGGCTCCTTCCTAATCACAGCTCTGTATTCCACTACTACTCAGCCCGGAGGCTGCACCAACAATTAACTATCAACTATCAATTCTTCAGCCAGTGGCTGCACCAATTATCCAGTGACAACTCTTCTTACTTCAGCCAGTGGCTGCACCAACTATCAATTCTTCAGCCACTGGCTGTACCAATTATCCAGCGTCAACTCTCCTTACTTCAGCCAGTGGCTGTGCCAACTATCAGTTCTCAGCCAGGGCTGCACCAATTATCCAGTGTCAACTCTTCTTACTTCAGCCAGTGGCTGCACCAACTATCAATTCTTCAGCCAGTGGCTGTACCAATTATCAATTCTTCAGCCAGGGGCTGCACCAATTATCAATTCTTCAGCCAGCTGCTGCACCAATTATCATTATTCAGCCAGGGGCTGCACCAATTTATCATTATCAACTCTTGTTTCTTCAGCCAGTGATTATAAAGAGAAAAATGTGCTCAAATACTCAACCTGATTATTTATATCTTAATATGAAATAAATTGGTGATGCAATTGGCTAGTATAAAATGTGTTTATTTATGAAATAAAAATAATCCTTTACGGATAGTCCCTATGAATGTCAGTATGGATTGGTAAAACTCTCCAGGGGGATGCCAATTGAAGAACAGGTGTTAGGATGATAAGCACCTGTTGGTATAAAAGGGAAAAGGAATGTGGGAAAACTTTTGCACTAGTAGGTATTTTTATGATGGTAAGTAACAAGAACGCCCCAACTTAACAATTATCAAATGTCATTATTTATAAAGTTGATGGGGGTGCTGCCAAGGACAATATTGAATTATTGTAACAACACAAGAAGAGAGAAGAATGTCCTCTTTGTTGGCGCACTAAAGGTTAGTTTAAAATATAACTTTTATTCATTATGCTAAAAATTAAACATAAACTCATAACGTGAAATATAACAGAAACATTGTATGTAATAAAAATATATTAAATAAGTGATGGTGTCTTGTGTCCCAATTAATAATATCGATCAAATCATATATTTACTCATCATTGTGGTTATGCTCTGCATTTAAGCTGTAATCTTATATAAAAAATCAGTTGATACAGCAAATAAAAAGTGCTCTGATCCAGCTCTGAATATTAATGCTTGTCACACAATACATTTAATAAATGCCTTGACAAAACTTGTAAATGTGAAACGTACGTCGGCGGTGGGAGTAGTTTTCACTACTCAGATGTGTGTTTCCCAATATAATGTATTAATATCTAACTACTCTATCTATGTGTGATATGCTATAGCGATATCACCAATCAACAGCCCTTGATATATGTGCTCAATGCAATAGGCAGTTTGTTGCAGCGCTATTTAGAATTATTAGCGCTTGATATTTTGTTATGATACAGCCCAGTTTAGGCTAAATAGCACCTGACATGACTGCTAATTCAGCACGCTATGCACGTGTCAGCCGTACCTAATATGTGATGTGCAGGCTAGCGGCAGTCCAGTTGATGTATCTTCTCTTACTGTGGCATAACGCTGCTCTAATCTAACAGCGCAGGATGCACAACCAAATATAATATACAGTATAACAATAGCACTGTTTGGTAGAAACAATCCTGAGTGGAGGTAGTGCCCAGTGTTTGACTTTTCAGACTACTCAGTTAGATAGAGCTAATTATTTCACTAGTGATTCTGTGAGGAGACCTGGAATACATGCACTGTGTGGGGTCCTTAGGACCGAGTTTGAGAACCTGTGCTCTAGACTATACTATATAGGTATTAGACCAGATTGTACAACAGTGGCCCTAAAAGCTGACCCTTAGCGATGGTAATTGAGCAGTACCTGACCCTTGGGAAATTGAATAAAGCCAAGAAGGGGTAGCAGCCAGTACCTAAGCCCAGAATCCAGGTCCCCGTGATCAAATCCAACAACCCACCTCCAGCTGTGTGTTTTGAGTGCAGTGAGTTCGGTCATATACATAGAGATTGCCCAAAATAGAGTGAGCTGATAGATTGCAGCGCAGTGAAAACTTCTCAACCTGTGGTCAGCATGGCAGCTGAAAGCATTTCCCTGGCGGAAGCCACCCTGTTTCGTCTGCTGGTACAAATTGAAGGGCAAGAGGTCTGGGCCTTATTGGTTAATGGCAGTTCATTGACCATCATCTCTGCTAACTTGGTTCCTCCCGGGGCTGACCAGGTGCTACCCCCTGTAAAGGTGCTTTGCATACATGGAGATGTAGAAGAATGCCCATGAGCGCACCTCCCCGTGGTGATAAGTAGTAGCCATGGTGACCTCCCGACCTCCTTATCTGCTGATTTTAGGCCGTGACTTTCTGATATTGCAGGAGGTTATTAGCTGGCATGACATCAGCGGGCAGACAGAGGCTGCAGTATCTCAGTATCTCACTTGGCCAGTGAGCAGCAGGGGGACAATGAGACCGAGGACCATTGGTCTCCGATTGGTGACAAAGTGTCATTGCAGGACTTTGGGTGGGACCAACAGAATGATGGAAATTTAAGAAATGCATTTGAAAGTATTGCAGAAGTAAATGGTAAGATAATTACTGTTTTACCAACAGAAAGGATGACATACTTTGTATTGAAAAATTATTTCTTGTATTGTGTTGCTTATGTGCAGGATAAAAAGGTAGACCAATTGTTAGTTCGCCGGAAACACGAGTAGTTGGTAATGAGGGCGGTTCACACTCATCTGTGAGGTGGCCATTTAGGGGTGGAGAAAAACCCTCCAGCGTATACAGTTAAGGTTCTTTTGGCCAGGCATTCATATGGCAGTAAAGAAATATTGTCAGGAATGCCCAGTGTGTCAGAAAACAGCACCCCGGCCAGTGTTTAGGGCACCCTTGGTTCCCCTGTCTATCATTTCCATGCCTTTTGAGTGAATTGGCAAGGATTTGATAGGGTCGGTGGAGAAATCTGCTCGTGGGCATCAATATATTTTAGTAGTGGTTGACTATGCTACCAGACACCCGGAGGCCATACCGCTACATAATATGAAGTCTAGCAGCATTGCCCGGGAATTACTAATTCTATGGACCTGTTTGGGAATGCCAAAAGAGGTCCTGACGGACCAGGGTACTTCTTTTGTGTCTAGATTAATGTGTCTAGATCTTTGTCGTCTGTTAGGGGTGGATCAATTTACTACTTCAGTTTACCACCCGCAGACAGATGGCCGGGTTGAACACTTTAACCGAACCCTGAGGCAAATGATAAAAAGGGCAGTGTCTCAGTAGAAGCGTGATTGGGGCCTACTCCTACCCTATCTGATGTTTGCAGTTCGAGAGGTATCCCAAGCTTCTACGGAGTTTAGTCCCTTCGAACTTCTCTATGGTAGACAATCCAGAGGAATTTTAGATCTGTTAAAAGAAGGTTGGGAGCAGCAGTCACCCTAAGAGCCTAATATTATTAATTTTGTGGCCCAACTGTATGAACATTTAAGGAAAATTGAGCCACTTCTGAACAAGCATATGAATAGGGCTCAACAGTGTTAAAAATGTAGTTATGACGTACTGCAGTTAACCGGTCCTTTAATCCTGGATACAAGGTACTAGTTCTCATACCCACCGCTGAAAGTAAATTATATGCCCAGTGGCGAGGTCCTTATGAGATCATGGAGCCAGTGGGATCTGTTAACTCTAAGGTTCGGCAAGAGGGTAGGAGGAAGGAATTCCAAATCTACCATGTTAATTTACTAAAACCCTGGAAAGAGAATAACAGTCAGTCCTCTTTAGTGACCGTGTAAACCCCAAATTGTCAGGTTCCCATGGAACTCACCTTGAATCCCATCCAGAAACAAAAAGTGGTAGACTCAGTAGCACGGTACCAGGATGTGTTATCGCCCAACCCAGGGAAAATCCAAATCATACAACATGATATTATTACTCCTCCCAGGGTGGTGATAAAGCTAAGACCATATTGCATACCTGAGGATAAACAGGCAGCAGTAAAAACTGAAGTGGAGGAGATGCTGCATCTAGGGGTCATAGAAGAGTCAAACAGTGAATGGAATAATACCATTGTCTTAGTGCTTAAGCTTTTGGGAGCCTTCAGATTCAGTATAATTTCTGAAAATGACATAAAGTTTCTCAGTTTGACTCTTACCCTATGCTCCGAGTTGATGAGTTAGTAAGGAAGTTAGCAAAAAGTTAGTATCTCACCACTCTTGACTTAACAAAAGGGTACTAGCAAATTCCTTTGACTGAAGCTGCCAAGGCCAAAACAGCCTGTTCCAACCGAGAGGGTCTCTTTCAGTATACATGGAGCCCCTCCCATCTTCCAAAGAGCTATGAACAAGTTGCTCCGACCTTATAGGGAATGTGCCGCTGCATATTTAGAATACATTGTAATTTTTAGCTTTGACTAGGAGTCGCACCTTCTGAAGGCACAGGGTTTCAGTCACTATGGGTACAGGGTTTCACAGCTAACCCAGAGAAGTGTGCCACCGGAATAGTGGAGGTGAAGTATTTGAGTTATATTGTAGGCAGAGGCAGAAGTCAAGCCTCAACCGAATAAGGTAGAAGCAGTACTCATGTGGCCTAAACCAAAATGTAAGTCACAATAAGACATTTCTTGGCCTAGTAGTCTATTATGATAGGTTTAATCGTGATTTTGCCACTACATCGGCATCGCTAACCGAGTGTCTGAAGAAACAGTTCCCAGACAAAATAATATGGTCTAGTCCAGTAGACGCTGCTTGGCAGGATTTAAAGCATGCCTTATGTGCAGAGCCTGTGTTGCAGGCTTTCAATTTTCAAAAAGCTGTTTATATTGCAGATTGATGCCTCTGGGACAGGGTTAGGGGCAGTCCTTTCCTAAGAGGTAGATGGGGAGGAGAAACCAGTCCTCTACCTTAGCCGAAAATTACTGCCCAAAGAACGCAAGCACTCAACTGTGTAATAGGAGTGCTTGGCAATTAAGTGGGCAGTAGAGTCGCTGAAATACAATCCGTTGGGGCAAGAATTTTGGCTAGTCACAAACCATGCACCCTTACATTTGGGTACACACAAGCATGGAAGTGAATGCTGGTGTGACCCAGCGGTTTTTGGCCTTACAGCAATTTTAATTTGAAATGCAGCATCGCTCTGGGAAACAGCACCTAATGCAGATGCTTTGTCTAGAAGGTTTGTGGGTCCGATCTTTCCTTACAACCCTGTGGTGAAGCTAGAGGAGAAGGAAGAGGGGGAAGAAGGGGAACTCTGGGGGAGGGTGGAGGGGTGTGCTCCCGGGCGGATGGCACCAATAGATGTAGGCGAGGCAGGTAGCTCATCTGGAAATTCTTAGCTTCACCAAGGTGGGTGAAGATAAGTGGGGAGGAGTGTGACAAGGAAAGCAGGATTTGACGTGTTTAAATATGGAACAGCAGTTGAGCATGGATCCAGTCCAGGTTTTCTTTAAGGTCAGAGATGAACTGCAGATAAGCTGATTAGTAGCACCTGTTAGCCAGCTTTAAAAATGTTGTTTGTGTCAGGGATAGTGCTCCTGACACAGGACAAGCTGGCCAGGTGATAGGCTGGGGGTGTGGGGTTATGTTAGGAGCTGCTGAAATCTATACCAACTTCGTTTGCCAGAACAACAAGTGTTATGCTGTAACCTGCTGTGAACTGCTGTTGTACCTCGCGAATGACCTGACTTGTGTAAAAGAATAAACCTGCCGTTTTGACCTGTGTATGTGATACTCATCACTATATATATATATATATATATATATATATATATATATATATATATACTGTATATATATCTTTGGAGAATTAATTATTAGCGATATGTAGGAACAGTTACCATTAATATCTCCTTTCACCATGTCACTAATCCATATTTGTTGTGTTTTACTGATATTGGTTTAGTCTAGGGCAGGCCTGGCCAACCTGTGGCTCTCCAGCTGTTGTGAAACTACAAGTCCCAGCATGCCCTGCCACAGTTTTAACATTTCCTAATAGCAAAACCGTGGCAGGGCATGCTGGGACTTGTAGTTTCACAACAGCTGGAGAGCCTCAGGTTGGCCAGGCCTGGTCTAGGGGGTACATTTACTAAGATTGGAGTTCTATTAAGAAGTGATGTTGCCCATAGCAACCAATCAGATTCTAGCTATTATCTTCTAGAGGGTGCTAAATAAATGAGAAGTAGAATCTGATTGGTTGCTATGGACAACATCACTTCTTAAATAGAACTCCAATCTTAGTAAATTTACCCCTAGTAATTATTAAAAATGATTTTTTTTGTAATAATATAGCCCTGAGATTCATTGTATAAATGATAATTTTAATAGTTACATTGTATTGTTTTTTGGCACTGACATGCTTTATAATAGGCATTGGTTGAAATAGACACTGATTAGCTGAAGAAATAATGGGTTAAATGTATTGTATGTGTTTAATGATTCCGCTGCATTGCTGGTATAAAGGATCGTCAGTGGAATGTGAGGGCACACCCACCGACGAAGTCCATTAGTGACAACTCGCGCTTGGGGCAGCAATAACCAGACACTTGCTCATTCCTATTAGCCATCCAGTGTGAGGCTTGAAACTCACGCTGATCTAGCCTGACAGATCAAAATCCTGATGCTGGCTGCTAAGTATATTTAACCCTCCCCTCTCCCCCCTAACCCTCCCTTGGGGGTGTCTAACCCTAAGACTCCGGGGGTGGTGCCTAACTCTAACCTCCCCCCGGAGGTGCCTAAACCTAACCCCCCATTACCCTAGCTTAAACCTAACCCTCACAAGGGGGTCCCCAACCCTAAGTCAAACCGGGGGGTGCCTAAAAATAACCACCCGCCCCCCGCGGCTAACAGCCGCGGGGGTGGGATGCCGGGCATCAGGATTTCGGCGTGGGGCTAACAATAGGTGTCAGTATTTAGACGCCTCTCTTTAGTCCCATGCCGGGCTTTCAGTGTCCAGATTCTGGTGGTTAGTATTTTGACCGCAGGCATCCTGACTACATCCTGTCTAATCAGGTGCCACCTCTCAATGCAAACAGCAAATCAGATGTGTCCTTAGGGGCTGATTCCGAGGTGGACGCTGTTCACATAGCCGCTGTGTCTTGAACAAAGTATGTGTGCAAAATTATGCTATAGATGCAAGAGGCATCTTAAATAAAAAGACGCCCACTGCAAGCTTCGTTGATCCACTGCTGTGTCTGAAGATGCAGTCATCAGATCAACTGCATGGCCATCAGACGTCTGAGAAACCCTCAGGTTACTCATGATGTCCGGTGAACTCACACTGCCGGAGCCAGTGAAGCTGCGTCGGAGGATGCAGCTACTGACCCCGGCATGCCCAGGTAATCGGGCTGACACGCCCCCATTCATTACCTGGGACGCTTCCTGGTGCTGCCCCATTGAGCCCCCAGATCTGATCATGCACAGTACAGCTTCTGTGCATGCGCAAATCTTTAAACATCGGCCAACAGCAAAAAAAAAATTGTTATAGCATCCACCTCTGAATCAGCTCCTTAGACACTACATGCAGTTTTCCTTAGGTCTTCTAAACTAGTAAGTTTGGAGAGGGAAAGCTGTAAGCTCCTACTTTTTGAGGCTCAACAGAATTTGCTCTCACTGTATAAATAAATGTTAATAAATAATTGTACAGTATTTAAACTAGTAGATAATTCTACATGACAGCGACAAAACAATGACAAAATTAATCACAAAGTAGCAGGAATATGGAGTTCCTTCTAGGCAATCACAAACTGGTTGCACGAGGAACATAACAATTACCCATTATTGTATATACAGGATCTGATTTTCTAAACAAACAGTAATAAGTCACCCATTTGTATTATTATTTCCTTTTGTTAACTTAATCCTAAACCTAGAAATGAACACACTGACACATGTATATGGAATTAAAAGAGGTCACAGCCAGAATTTATTGATCAAATTGAAATTCTAGAATAGGTGGCAAGAAGAAAGCAGTGCTCCGAGGCCACAACCCCATGGATACTAATAGTAAATAATAGGGGCGGATTCCCGCCCTGCGCAGCCTGACCTGGGGCAGTACCATCTTCCCCTACTTGGCACAGCCTTTGCCTCTCCCTTGGAACGGAGACCAGGTCCCCCCTTTAGGCGGTGACCAAACTTACCGCTCTCAAAGGAAAGATGCTACCACAGGCACTCCTGCGCTAATAATAGGCCGCCGAGGAGCACTGCTTCCCGCCAGGCTGCACCTCGATCTGTTGGGAGAAAACACAGAGAATGCACAATGCAACAAAATAAAAATTATAAAAACCATCTGACATGGGTGGGTGGGTCGGGTTAAATAAACTGGAAAGAGGAAGATGGCTCCCCTCACCAGGCTATTTATATGTGACCTCTAAGCCGTCCCATAAATCCTACCTTATACTCCTCAAGTGACCAATCACTGACCACACCCCCCTCCAGCTTTTAACCCTTAACTTACCTAACAAAATTACATATCAAACAGGGTGCTTATCTATCCTCAAACTTATTCAAGTATTCGGATGCATTGTCACCCATTTGTTTTATTATTCCCTTTTGTTAACTTAACTTAATCCTAAACCTAGAAATGAACACACTGACACATGTATATGAAATTAAAAGAGGTCACAGCCAGAATTTATTGATCAAATTGAAATTCTAGAATAGGTGGCAAGAAGAAAGCAGTGCTCCGAGGCCACAGCCCGATGGATACTAATAGTAAATAATAGGGGCGGATTCCCGCCCTGCGCAGCCTGACCTGGGGCAGTACCATCTTCCCCTAATTGGCACAGCCTTTGGCCCTCCCTTGGAACGGAGACCAGGTCCCCCTTTAGGCGGTGACCAAACTTGCCACTCTCAAAGAAAAGATGCTACCACAGGCACTCCTGCGCTAATAATAGGCTGCCGAGGAGCACTGCTTCCCGCCAAAGCCCGGTTCACAGAACCAGGCCCGCCACCAAACTGTGACACTCCTGAAGATAAAGGAAACTGCAGAGGTCGCTGATGAACATCTCTATCCACTCGCCCGTGAGGTGTACCCCATTGGGCCCCAAAAAACTCTCTGCCCATAACGAAAAAACTCTGGTGTTGTATGACACGTCCAGCAACGCTACTGACAAACGTGCAATGGCCAATATCAGCTCAATACCGACTCACGTGCCCAAATCATTGCCTCCCCAGTAAATGACCACCCGGTCAGGGGCCCCAACTACTCCTCTGCCGCCCATAGGGCATAGATCAGGCGCTTGCAGTGCATTTAACGGAATCCCAACCAATGTAAATTACTTGCTCACCGTAAATATTGGGCCTGTAATGCCAAGGGGTGCTGGCTAGACCAGTAACTATAGGAATACCCCTTAAACCACACCCGACAGCACTCCCGGACAACCGTGTCCAAAAGTTCACCGACATAAATTGGCATTTATACAGACAGAAATTGGCATTTATATAGACAGAAATTGACATATAACAACTAGCCACCAAGGGAAGGGAAACAAATAGTTAGGTGACCCATCTGAAGGTGAAAAACAGCAAACCTCTTTGAGGGCAAATCTGAAAAGCCCCTCAGACTCCATAGCGGCAGTAGGCATAAGGCCCTTGGGTTCCCCAACAAACTCGCAAGGAGCGCAGCACCCTTTGCAATTGATCCCCCTTAAATGCAACTTCTGTTTTTAATAAGTCGACTGGAAAACACCTGCAACCGCTGCGCCAGCTGCTACCCCTATCCTAAATTAACGAGTTCCCCCAAGCTCTGTAGGTAACCTAAAGCAAATAAGACAATTATGAAACACCCTCCTAAACTGCTACCTGGACAAAAGGGTTAGATTAGCATGGATAAACCACTGCTCGCCACCTGGAGGGCAAACATTATTAAAGCCCCTTGCATGAGCATCTGTATAAATCACGGGATCTGCATGCGCCTAAATAGAAATCCCCTGCCCCCCTGGCCAGTTAATCTGACTTAAACCTATGTAGTTAGCATAAGATCAATATCGGCATAATACGTACATTATTTAACATTAAATCTGATAGCGCAGAAATCTTATTAGCAGCAACTAGCTTGCCCATTATAACAGCCCTAATGTAAGCTAAGGAAAAGGCTAAACCAAAAAGGGGGGCGGGGGCAGTTAATACTTGCCCAAAGCAATCCTATTTACTCTCTCAATCAAATCCTGTAATAAAGCAGAGTTGATGGGGCTCCACGTAATGCCTGCCTTATGACACTCATTTGCCCACCCTGTTAATGCCTGGGTTAGTACGAATTATTTGGCTTGATCCGCCAAACGTGCAACTTGGAAAAATTAGAGATACCTGATAATGCTGAAAACAAGCTGCCTTGGAATGACCCCCTTTATGGCAGCTCCAAACAAAACTCTGCCATAAAATCATCAAACAGTCCTACATCACCAGCTCTTGGAAGCTAAGAACCCTGACAATCGTACAAAACCGTCGTGTAGTTCTTTAAGGTACTATGTGCCAATAACTTCAGTGTGAGACTGTTGGTGCCGGTGCTATGAATCCGCCAGGCAAGGAAGGGGAAGGTTAAACCATGTACTAGCGGGAGGTGCGCATGAGCGAACGAAACCTGTCACACTGCAAACGATGCAAGGCGTCCGCTAACTCGTTTGCGATGAACGAAACTTGCCTAGCCCTAAACTTAAATATTACTTACCCACATAGCCATGCCAAATGGCTCAACAACCCTTGGACCGGATCTAAGTCCATCCCTGATTAGTGCCGGCCTATACCACTCCTAAGGTATCACCAAAAAAGGATTCACCTATTGCAAATCTTGCTATCCCACAGCTCAACCGCCCCTACAATTGGGAAAATACCTAAAAGAAGGATGATCCCGGTTAGGCCCTGAACCCGACAAGTTTCCGGCCCCGGCTCCGTGCACCACGCCCTTACAAATTGCACCAAAACTTAAGGAACTGGACAAATCTGTAACAGTTGAAGTTGGAATTGTCTACGGAGGCCATATCTGTACGCCATTGAATTCGGGCATAAAAAACCCGGCAAACGCGCAGAACCTAACTCGGCTCCAAAGAGATGCCGAATGAGGTGATGAGGCTTCCTAACGCCCATTGTGGCTCTCCCAAGCCATCTACTACAAAACCAACCCTTATGTATGCTCTAAACAGGAAACTGAGGCGACCCACAAGCGATTGCAACTGGATTAGCGAAGAACCTCTTTGCCAAAACTAATGCTTCTAGCAACTCCCCCCAAAATGCCACGCCTTCTCCATAGGCAAGCGGCATGACCCTAACAAGGTATCGATTTCTATACCCAAGTAGGATATGCACATAACTAGACCCTACGTCTTGTCACGAACCCCCGGGGCACTCACAACGACGAACAAGGCCTGCAAGGAAAAAAGTAAATCTTTGCAAACTCAGGCATCTACTTGCCACACTAACAGAAAATCATCCAGGTAGTGGGACACACCAGCATGTCCCATACCTGCCTGGATGCACCACTACAAAAATTAATTAAAAGCACGCCAAAAAAAGTACCCGAAATGAAACAGCGCCTCGGCAGACATCTGTTTTGGTAATAGAGCCCTGCTATTTGAAATCCCACATATCTAATGGACTTGGAGCAAATGGGCAGCAGCCGGAAAGCAGATTTGATATCCGCCTTATCTAGTAGATCCATCCCCCTGAAACCTTGTACTCTCTCCAGGGCATGTATGACATATTGGTAAACGAAACGACAATCCGATGGATAATGCGTAGGTGTCCAACTAAACCTTCCCAAAAGGGGGGGAGCAAAAAGGGGGGGCCACACATGTGCCCCAACTTGTCTTCCGCCTCCACTTTACACCTAAACGGCCTCCGGATGTTCACTCGCCAATTTCAGAACCCTCCTAGAACCCCGAATATCGCTCGTGTCAAAGGTAAATGCAAACCCACGCCAAAACCTTGCCACAAAAAAGGCTGCTTCCCCGCAAAGGGGATAACGACCCAAACAGCCCCTCAAAACCCCAAATTACTTAGCAACGGCGCTTCACTGAACACCTCGGCTGGTTGACCGCTCCCGCAGAGCATGCAGATATGCCTGTATCCACAGCCTGCCACATATGACACTGCGTGTTATTACACGCATATCACTACCCGCGACTGATGCCCACAGGTCCGGAGCGGGTCCAAAAGGGCTGCTTCAGACCAGCCAAGGAATCCACAGGCGGCATAGGCAGTAGATCGACTGTAAGTCAAACCTCAACGTTCTTGAAACCTAATTGAACCACTGCCTGCCTCCCCTTCTGTGCCCTAAATGTCCCGACTTATTGTCAGGGCCAATGGGTGCAGTGTGGGGGACGCAATGGACCGGAGGGGGGGGGAGGGCAGTGGCTGGTGGTGCTGTGGGGGGGGGTGCAGGATAAGGGGGGGAAATTGTAACAGGGGTGTGTGCGGGGGCCCTGTGGCAGGGGATTAAGGGGACCAACCGGGATGCACCAAATTAACAGTTAGTGTGAGGTAGGCATTATGTGCTGCATGTAACCCCCTCCCGTGGTAGCGGGGGGACAGGGGGGGGGCAATATGCTGGGTGGTGAGCTTAGGGCCTTGGTGATTCGGAAACCCCCATGGGATGCTGCACTAAGGGGGGGGGGCTCTGGGACTGAAGCAGCGGTGAGGTTGTGCACGGAGGGACCCACTTGCTGACAAATCATTGGGGGAGTGGGGGGCTGAGCAGGGCGCCATGCTAAGCCTTGTCGCTGCTTAAAATGGCCGCCGCGACCCTGTGGGTGGGGCCAACTACCGCTGCAGGGAGCGGGCTGGCCGTTATCTGAGGAAGGGGAGCTGTGTAGCGGGAGCCGCCCGGGCTGTTCGCGCCGCTGCTGGAGGCGGCAAGGTAAGGTAGGGAAGCTGTGGAGTGCCCGGCACATGGGGGCTGGAAACGGGGCCTCACAGGGGGTATGGCATCACGGTCTTCAGCGGCCCGCGACCCTGGTTTGGCTGGTGGAGAAGGCGCAGGGTTGAGGGCCTGTCGCCTCCATTAAGTGACAGGGGGATGTTGGATGCTGTCACTTGCTGGGGGGAAGGGGGGGCTGGCAAAATGACAAGGAATAGGATGATAGCAGAAAGGGAGGGGGAGGAAAGAGGGGGAAAGGTGCTGACAGGAAGGGGAGAGGGGAAAAAGTAGAAAACAATGAAGGCAGGAAAGGAGACTTAAAAGGAGACAGAGAGGGTGGTAGGAAAGATGAAATGACATGAGAATGAAACAAGAGAAAGACAGACAAGTAACATTTAATGTATGTGACACTTAGCCAGCCTGGTTGAATAAACTGGAAAGAGGAAGATGGCTCCCCTCACCAGGCTATTTATATGTGACCTCTAAGCCCTCCCATAAATCCTACCATAGGCTTATACTCCTCAAGTGACCAATCACTGACCACACCCCCCTCCAGCTTTTAACCCTTAACTTACCTAACAAAATTACATATCAAACAGGGTGCTTATCTATCCTCAAACTTATTCAAAGTATTCGGATGCATTAAAAGGTTGTGGCTACGGTAAAACCTAGGTGGAGTAAGTGTCTAGTTTACTTTAAAACAATATATTTCTTATACACTTCACACGGTGCACATCTCATTCTGTATAAATTCATCTCTGTAACTCATTAGTCTTCACTAACATGGAAATAAGGTATGTACAGGATAAAAGCTGGTGCTGAGACGTAGTCCATTACCTGTGTACTTGTAAGATTTATTGCTTCTCTGCCTAGGTTTCTGAGTAAATGCTGCATTTATTTTGGACTTAAGTGAAACAGGCAGTAGCTAAAGTTCTTTGTGCTGTTTGAACAGGTAGAATTAGTAGAGATACCGTATAATGAAGAAGAATGTTCTCTCCATTAAGGACAAGCCCTTAAGTTTACAAGAGACTAGAAACGTAGCTATGTGCTAATGAAGCAACAATCAGTTTGAACATTTATTTGGAGTTCTGTGGTGTTTTGTCAACTGTATAATTTTTTTCTTCTGGCACATAAATACAAAGTATCGCTCAGGACTGAGAGTATATTATTTATCAAGGTCTCTCTCTCTCCTCTCTATATATTTATTTATAATATGAGATATATTTTTGTTTGATGTGTGCCAATCTGGGAAAAAGCAACACCTGAAGGATTTTATTGTTTTATATCCAACATTACTGTAGCTCAATAGGGTTTATATCATATACTTTGGTTCACTTCATAGGAAAAGCAGATTTCTTTTTAGATATAAAAAGATATAATATAGCATCAGTATTAACATAACCTACTATATTAAGTAAACCAGCAAACTAAAATCAAGCTTTAGTAAAATGTGCTAGAAAAGGAATGTGAAACAATATTGTGTCATCCTGCACTGTGCCTATATGTGTGTGTATATATACTTTATATATATATATATATATATATATATATATATATATATTAGGGGTGAGCGGGTTCGGATTTCTGAAATCCGAGCCCCCCCGATCCGAGTCCGATCCGAGTCAGGCTCGACTTTTCCCGCCTGACTCGGATCTGAAATCGAGGCAAAACGCCATCATCCCGCCTTCCGAGTCTCGTGGGTTTTGGATCCTATATAAGGTACCCGCGTCGGCGCCATTTTCTCACTCGGCTGTGGACAGTGAAGAGGGAGGGTGGGAGTTACGGCTGGCTGGGCTGTGTAGTGTAGTGTAGTGTAGTGCTGCTGTTGTCCACTACTTCAAAGTCCATAGGGGCTGGCTGGACTTTGTTGTGCAGTCAGTTCTCCATAGGGGCTGTGTCCACTCCAAAGTCCTGTGCAGTGTCCCAGTCCTAAAGGGGTGCTGTAGTGTTTTCCAGGGGGTGCTCTGTCCATCAGGGGTGCTCCCCCCAAGTGCTAAAAAAGTTATATATTTTCTGTGTTTGTGAATTGTGTGCGCAGTAGCCGCACGTGCATCAACAAAGTAGTGCCAAGCGTGCGCCTGTGTCATAAGTAAAGGGCCGGCTGGCTTGACCGTTAAAGGGTGCTGTAACCCCCAAAGTACACTCCAGTCCAAACTAAAAAAAAAATTATTTTCTGTGTTTGTGAATTGTGTGCGCAGTAGCCGCACGTGCATCAACAAAGTAGTGCCAAGCGTGTGCCTGTGTCATAAGTAAAGGGCCGGCTGGCTTGACCGTTAAAGGGTGCTGTTACCCCCAAAGAACACTCCAGTCCAAACCAAAAAAAAAAGTATTTTCTGTGTTTGTGAATTGTGTGCGCAGTAGCCGCACGTGCATCAACAAAGTAGTGCCAAGCGTGCTCCTGTGTCATAAGTAAAGGGCCGGCTGGCTTGACCGTTAAAGGGTGCTGTAACCCCCAAAGTACACTCCAGTCCAAACCAAAAAAAATTATATTTTCTGTGTTTGTGAATTGTGTGCGCAGTAGCCGCACGTGCATCAACAAAGTAGTGCCAAGCGTGCGCCTGTGTCATAAGTAAAGGGCCGGCTGGCTTGACCGTTAAAGGGTGCTGTAACCCCCAAAGTACACTCCAGTCCAAACCAAAAAAAAAATTATTTTCTGTGTTTGTGAATTGTGTGCGCAGTAGCCGCACGTGCATCAACAAAGTAGTGCCAAGCGTGCTCCTGTGTCATAAGTAAAGGGCCGGCTGGCTTGACCGTTAAAGGGTGCTGTAACCCCCAAAGTACACTCCAGTCCAAACCAAAAAAATATATATTTTCTGTGTTTGTGAATTGTGTGCGCAGTAGCCGCACGTGCATCAACAAAGTAGTGCCAAGCGTGCTCCTGTGTCATAAGTAAAGGGCCGGCTGGCTTGACCGTTAAAGGGTGCTGTAACCCCCAAAGTACACTCCAGTCCAAACCAAAAAAATATATATTTTCTGTGTTTGTGAATTGTGTGCGCAGTAGCCGCACGTGCATCAACAAAGTAGTGCCAAGCGTGCGCCTGTGTCATAAGTAAAGGGCCAGCTGGCTTGACCGTTAAAGGGTGCTGTAACCCCCAAAGTACACTCCAGTCCAAACCAAAAAAAAATTATTTTCTGTGTTTGTGAATTGTGTGCGCAGTAGCCGCACGTGCATCAACAAAGTAGTGCCAAGCGTGCTCCTGTGTCATAAGTAAAGGGCCGGCTGGCTTGACCGTTAAAGGGTGCTGTAACCCCCAAAGTACACTCCAGTCCAAACTAAAAAAAAAAAATTTTTCTGTGTTTGTGAATTGTGTGCGCAGTAGCCGCACGTGCATCAACAAAGTAGTGCCAAGCGTGCGCCTGTGTCATAAGTAAAGGGCCGGCTTGCTTGACCGTTAAGGGTGCTGTAACCCCCGAAAGTACACTCCAGTCCAAACCAAAAAAAATATAATTTTCTGTGTTTGTGAGTTGTGTGCGCAGTAGCCGCACGTGCATCAACAAAGTAGTGCCAAGCGTGCGCCTGTGTCATAAGTAAAGGGCCGGCTGGCTTGACCATTAAAGGGTGCTGTAACCCCCAAAGTACACTCCAGTCCAAACCAAAAAAAATAATATTTTCTGTGTTTGTGAATTGTGTGCGCAGTAGCCGCACGTGCATCAACAAAGTAGTGCCAAGCGTGCGCCTGTGTCATAAGTAAAGGGCCGGCTGGCTTGACCGTTAAAGGGTGCTGTAACCCCCAAAGTACACTCCAGTCCAAACCAAAAAAAAAATTATTTTCTGTGTTTGTGAATTGTGTGCGCAGTAGCCGCACGTGCATCAACAAAGTAGTGCCAAGCGTGCTCCTGTGTCATAAGTAAAGGGCCGGCTGGCTTGACCGTTAAAGGGTGCTGTAACCCCCAAAGTACACTCCAGTCCAAACCAAAAAAATATATATTTTCTGTGTTTGTGAATTGTGTGCGCAGTAGCCGCACGTGCATCAACAAAGTAGTGCCAAGCGTGCTCCTGTGTCATAAGTAAAGGGCCGGCTGGCTTGACCGTTAAAGGGTGCTGTAACCCCCAAAGTACACTCCAGTCCAAACCAAAAAAATATATATTTTCTGTGTTTGTGAATTGTGTGCGCAGTAGCCGCACGTGCATCAACAAAGTAGTGCCAAGCGTGCTCCTGTGTCATAAGTAAAGGGCCAGCTGGCTTGACCATTAAAGGGTGCTGTAACCCCCAAAGTACACTCCAGTCCAAACCAAAAAAATATATATTTTCTGTGTTTGTGAATTGTGTGCGCAGAAGCCGCACATACATCAACAAAGTAGTGCCAAGCGTGCGCCTGTGTCATAAGTAAAGGGCCGGCTGGCTTGACCGTTAAAGGGTGCTGTAACCCCCAAAGTACACTCCAAACCAAAAAAAAAAAAAAATAATTTCAGTGTTTGTGACTTGTGTGCACTGTGGCTGCACGTGCATCAACAAAGGAGCAGCGCCAAGCGTGCGCCTGTGTCCCATAAGTAAAGGGCTGGCTGGCTCATTTCTTAAAGGGTGGTGTAACCCACAAAGTGCACTACTCTCCAGCAAAAATAAAAAAATATTTTCTGTGTTTGTGTGCGCTTTAGCCGCACGTATATATCAATATTACATAAATGGAGGACCAAACTTTCTCCGATAAAAATAAAATAGGGAAAGATCAAGAACCACTTCCTCCTAGTGCTGTTGCTGCTGCTGGGAGTTGTTCATCATCCCAGAGAGGAAGTAGGAACATCACTACTTTTACTAAACAATTGACCCTCCAACAGTCCCTAGCGATGAGGATGAAGTACGACAGCAGTCATCCTGAAGCAAAACGTATAACTGAGGCCTTGACTGCTATGTTGGTGTTAGACGTGCGTCCGGTATACGCCATTAGTGCAGTGGGATTTAGACAATTGATGGAGGTAGTGTGTCCCCGGTTCCAAATCCCGTCTAGATTCCACCTGCATCCTCAAAGCAGCAGCGACAAGCGTGCGTCTGTCTGTTAAAGGGTGGTGACACCCTCAAAGTGTGCTACACAAACAATTAAAATATTGTTCTTTTTTTTTCAGTCTTTGTGAAATGTGTGGGCTGTAGCCGCACCTGCATCCTTAAAGCAGCAGCGACAAGCGTGTGTCTGTCTGTTAAAGGGTGGTGACACCCTCAAAGTGTGCTACACAAACAATAAAAATATTCTTCTTCTTTTTTCTGTCTTTGTGTATTGTGTGGGCTGTAGCCGCACTTGCATCCTCAAAGCAGCAGCGACAAGCGTGCGTCTGTCTGTTAAAGGATTACATCGGTGACAGCATCCAAGTAGGCATGTCAGACAGTCCGTACCTGTACTGGCAGGAAAAAGAAGCAATTTGGAGGTCCCTGTACAAACTGGCTCTATTTTACCTGAGTTGCCCCCCCTCCAGTGTGTACTCCGAAAGAGTGTTTAGTGCAGCCAGGAACCTTGTCAGCGAAAGGCGTAGGAGGTTGCTTCCACAAAATGTGGAGAAGATGATGTTCATAAAATGAATTATCAACTCTTCCAGGGAGACCAGCCTCCAGAACGTACAGAGGGACCTGTGGTTCCAGCGGGGACGAATTAATACTCTGTGAGGATGAGGATGTACACACTGAAGAGGGTGAGGAATCGGTGGATGAGGATGACATCTTGCCTCCGTAGAGCCAGTTTGTGCAGGGACAGATTAATTGCCAGCTTGTTTTGTGGGGGCCCAAACGAACCAATCATTTCAGCCACAGTCGTGTGGCAGACCCTGGCGCTGAAATGATTGGTTTGTTAAAGTGTGCATGTCCTGTTTATACAACATAAGGGTGGGTGGGAGGGCCCAAGGACAATTCCATCTTGCACCTCTTTTTTTTCTTTGCATTATGTACAGTTTGGGGCCTAGTTTTTCAAACTGTCATCCTGTCTGCCACTGCAGTTTCACGCCTAGATGGGTCACATGTTTGTGCCGCCCACTCGTGTCGCTTAGCATAGTCATCCAGCTACCTTGGTGCAACCTTTTGTACATAAAAACACTATTGTGAGGTGTGAGGTGTTCAGAATAGACTGGAAATGAGTGGAAATTAAGGTTATTGAGGTTAATAATAGCATAGGAGCAGAAAAACCTACAAATTCTGTGATTTTAGCTGTTTTTATGCTTTTTTTCAAAAAAATACAGATCCAAAACACAAAACCCAGAACCCAAAACACGGAAGGGTGGTTTTGGCAAAACCAATCCAGATCCAAAACTCGAAGAAAGATCCAGATCCAAAACCAAAACACGAAAAGTGGCCGGTGCACACCCCTAATATATATATATATAATACAGATATAATAATGAGTACTACTGTACTTTCTCATAATAAAGAAGTTGGATATAAAGCCTTGCTGTTTTTATTATAAGGAAACTGAGATGATGATTCAATATTCCTCATATATGACTACGGGCTCTATTTATTAACATTATGTTTACTAAAATTAAGTTAAAATTGTGTTTTCACACCCTTTTCACATTATTTTAGTTTCACATAAATTTACTAAAGGGCAATTGGAGTACAATTCGTAAAATTCTACTCCAACTCCTTATAATTACATATTTTTAGTAATCAGATCGCATTTCCCATCATTGTAATGGGTTGCCTGATATTTATTATTTCAAACTGTGAATAAATAACAGGAGAAACCCTGTACTAATAACGCCACTTGGAGATGGCATTATCCAGGGTTTCCCCTGGTTCCTCGACTGTGACTGGAGCCCCAGAGGACATCACCAGAACACTGATCACCGTAGGTAAGTATAATCTGATGGGAGGGGGGGTGTTTTTTTGGGGGGGGACACAGTGTCCGGCGGCAGAAGTATGCGCAGACACAGTCTCCCTGTATTTTTTCCGAAAACTACAGAGAGAAGTTTGTGGACAGCATTCGCAGGGACAGAGCTTTATTGCAAACTCGGGGCCTGATTCAGAGATGGACGCTCTGAACGAGCGCTCGCTCTGAATCAGGGCGTTTTTTTTTTTTTTCGTTCGGCCTCCTGGCCACTCACATAGCTGTGGGTGACCACCCACAGCTATTGTGAGCGCCAGGTTGATGGTCGCGATGGTCAAGACCATCGTGACCATCAGGCTCGCGATGAGACCCTTGTGGTAGGGTCTCATGGCTGCAAGCCCCAGAGAGCTTCTGGCTCTAATAGAGCCGGAAGCTCTCCCACTGACATCACTGGTGATATCAATGGGACCGCCCCCAAACGGCAGGCGTTCCTTCGGGAACGCCTCCATTTGGCCAGCCACCCCCCCTGCCCGCCTACCAAACGGGGCGAGCTGTCAATAACCATCGACAGCTCGCCCCCTTTGCTGCGAGACCCGGAGCTAGCCGGGTCTCGCGCATGCACACAACGGAGCCGGTTCCGTCGTGTGCATGCCCAGTGGGCAAACATCAACCCGGTTGCGAGCGCTCAGCACTGAATCAGGCCCTCTGTCCCTGCAAGGGATTTTTGACAAATCCCTGTGATATTTCCTAAATTCACAATGCGAATTTAGTCAGACATATCTTTAGTCAGACACATTTTAAATGCGGATTGTAGTAAATAGAGCCCTATGTGCAGTGGGAATACAGTATATAATCATTGACAATGTATTGCAGCTAGATTTTATTTTACTTATGTCTTGTGTTTAATCACACTTCTTTATAGCTTTGTAGTGATTGCTTTCAGAAAATACCTTACAGTAGTAAAGTCGCATTTTAATTGAATAGTAATCTAGAGTTTATATTTTATCTAAAAAACTTTGTTTTGTCTATGATGTGCATCATTTTATCAAATCCTCTTGTTCTATTTGTTGGTTACTGGTCTTTGTATTATGGAGTGGATTACATTTGATCATTAGCAAGATCCAAAATGTTTGGTATTTTCATTTTATATTAAATTCATAAAAATGCTAATGATACGCTTTGCTTTAGAGCTGTAAGTTCCACTATGGAGAGCTTTCATGAAGAAGCAGTTGAGTGTGTTTTGTGTTTTGACATTTTTGTCCTTTGTATGTTTGCTCTCAAATTATACAATTGGATAGAAGAGTGGGCTATGTCATTCTTCAGCCAGTAGGAACTATAATGATGCTATTGACATATCAAACATACTACAAAAGATAAACAGTATCACTTATATTTATTACATCTTCCAACATCACTCATTTTATTTTGCAACTAAAAAAGGATTAATTTGTGAATATACTGTATTCTATACAGTATATTTTGTTGCGCTGCACACATAGGGCCTGATTCTGGGTCAGATGTATCTATGGCCCTCATTCAGAGCCGTACGCTCTGAGCAGAGCGCACGCTCTGAATGAGGGCCGGCCTCCATGAAAATGGAGCGTCCTCCTGGATGCTCGTATAGCTTTGGGTCACCACCCACAGGCTATACGAGCGTGCATTTTGATGGCCGCGATGGTCGTGACCATCGCGACCATCGAAACTGCGAGCCAGAGCCTGCGGTTGAGGTTTTCAACCGCAAGCTCCGGAGTGATTTTTGCTCTATCAGAGCCAAAATCACTCCCACTGACATCACTAGTGATGTCAGTGGGCTGGCTTCTGACGGGAGGCGTTCTCGTGGGAACGCCCCCGTCAGGGTGGCACGCCCCCGGCACGCCTACCAAAGGGGGCGTGCTGTCAAACAACATCGACAGCACGCCCCCTTTGATCAGACACAATGAGCGAAGGACTTTCCTTCGCTCGTCGCGTCTGGCGCATGCGCACGACGGAGCTCCCTCCGTCGTGCGCATGCTCAGTCCAGAACATCGACCCACTTGCGAGCGGACAGCCGCTCGCGAGTGGGTCTGAATCAGGCCCTATGTCCGCTTTGCAGTGGCAGCCTGCTTACTTGTTAATGCGAGAATCTGCCTTTGTACACTAAAAGTCCATGCGACTGCATGTGGAAGCCTATTCCACCCACTGTTCTTCATCTGCAGCCGCAACAGTCTTCATCAGTATGGGGACTTACACCAACACCGTCCTGGGTGTAACAGACATCCTATTTCTGTCTGCATGCTACAATTGAACAGGAAGTCATCTTCAACTCCCAGGACAGTCCCACGAGACAAAAGAGTAATTGTAATCACATGGTAGTTGCCCAGTTAATGCTAAGAAACATATATTTCACAGAAAGTGGGGTCCATGTGCATTATCCTACTAGCGATTTCCGTCTACTGTATGTGCGGATACCTGATCTAGCACTTGTGCAGAAGCCAATTTCTTTCTTTAGTGCATGCGTAGTATGCTGAATCTCACAAGATCGTTGTGCAATGTCACTTGTGTACAACTTAGAATCAGCCCCATATTGTGATGACTGTTTATCACATTATAGACACACACTGCATTTTCCAGGTTTGACCATATTAATCTTAGTTTGTATCATAGTTTTTATTACATACAATACAGATATTTTTACCATAATATCAATATAGGAATAAAAGAAAAGAGATCTTCAGTGTATTACACTATAGGAGAACAGCTGAAATAGGAATGTTTTTCTAGTTCTGTCCCACTGGTGGTAAGCTAATAGTTAACAACCATCGAGGGTTAACTGACAATGGCAATGGTTTTGCCATCTATGGCAGAGAGCCAATGGTTCTCCATCATCGACAACCGAGAGGAACCCAATATATATTTTTGCTGGACCAAGCTTAACCCTCCCCGTGGCGGACATTAAGCCCCTCCCCTGTTTTTAATTGGCCCACAGTGCCCTGGGCAATGTGGTTATCGAGGGGTGCAAATAATCGATGATTCACCATAGATGGTTTTTGTGCCATCGATGGACACCTCGCTCATGACCATCCCTAGCTGATGTGAACCTTATTGTCACTATAATGTTAGGGATGACCATCGATGACTAAAAAATTTATGGTTTATGGCCGATGTTGAATACTTTGACCATCGATGGCAGAAAAACAGATGATTTTTTTTTTATTGTGCTGAGAATCGGGGGTGGACTGATGGCCAGAAGGATCTTACCTGCCCGCAACACTCAAAGTGCTGCTGCTGTGTGCTGACAGACATGTGTGGTAGGCCTTTCAGGGAGGAGTCAATGAGGTATTCTCCCTCAGCTGCTCAGTGACTGGCTGATACTGCCTGATTCAGTGATGGATGGGATTGCAGAGCCGCACACTAGCAGCTGTGCAATTCCATCCATCTAAAATGTGAATGCTGCAAGAGGTGTCTATAGAAAACAGATACCTCCTTCCTGCATCTGTGATACCAGTGCTGTGACCAAGGTTGCATCCTGAGATCACCATCGCAACCAGTGTGTGACTTGTGCTCTGCTATGTGATGCGCAGATAAGTGAGCTCAGCCAGCTAGCCTGAGGTGCAGCACAAGCAAAAAAAAAAAACAACAACCGCTGCTGCAGGTGAGCCGAGGTCCCTCTTTGTCCTCCTCTACAGTGCACATGTGCAGAGGAAAACTTTGCCTGCTTAATCTTTCTCCAGCAAAACCTCTTCTGCACAAGTGCGGCTATTCGATAGCGGGAACCATCAATGTTAGATAGTAGCATAGATTCTAACCATTGTTGGCCCCAGCTAAAACACCCATCGATGGCAACCAAGCTGCAGTCAAAATGAATGTCATTTAGTTGAATACAGCAAAGTCCTAATTGACCCTTTTTCTAAAATACAATCAGTACTATTACAGGTAACATTGTAGTACCTTAAGGGTCTCGTCGCAAGCCTGATGGTTGTGATGGTCTTGACCATCGTGGCCATCATCATGGCCGCTCGCAATAGCTGTGTGTGGTCACACAAGAGGCCAATCCAAAAAAAAAAAGCCCGGCCCTGATTCAGAGCGACCGCTCTGTCAGAGCGAGCGGCTCTGAATCAGGCCCACAGTTCCACTGACTGGCAGCCATGTACCATTGGTCATTTTGAGCAACCATAGGGTTGCTCTAATGTTAGCTGGTACGGCAGATGTACGAACAATGGTGCGACTATTTGCACGCATCATTAGATTAGAGCCAAAGCCGGTGGGTGTCTCAATAGGAAGCGCATTGGCCAACAAATGTCGCAGCTGCTACTGCAACTCTGTCAACCTCTGAATCAGGCCCATATGACTTTCTGTGGTTACTTGGGGAATGGAGTTGAGAACCACTAAATGAAACTCACTAACGCTTAGGGTAACAATGTAATAATCTCCTGGGGATGTGTTTGGTAGACCCAGTGTTCTAAAAAAAACATGAAAAAATTCAGCTACCTTCTTATTAGAGATGTGCGCCAACCCCCGTGTTGTGGTTTTGGTGTTGGTTTTGGATCTGGATCTCCCCTGGTTTTGGATGTGGATTGGTTTTGACAAAACATCACCTCCATGTTTTGTTTTTTGGTTTTGATTTTGGATCTGGATTTTTTCTAAAAAAATCATAAAAACAGCTAAAATCACATAAAATGGGCCTGTTTTTGTTCCTACACTATTATTAACCTCAATAACATTTATTTCCACTCATTTCCAGTCAATTTTGACCACCTCACAGCTCACTGTATTGATTTTTTCATCTAGTTAAGGCCAAAAGGTTGCATCCAGCTAGCCGACTCAAAACTGATTGATAAATAGAGTTGAGGACTGTGCAAAGATGATGATTGGGGTACCCCTTGAGGATTGAAGAATTGATAGTTGATAGATGGCGCAATGTATTGTGAAAGATTAGCTGTTAAAGAATGAATTCCTGAAACTATTGGTCGACCTGGTGGATTTACAATGTCCTTATGAATTTTCGGCAAGTAATAAAAAACAGGAATGACTGGATATGAAATGTCAAGGAATTAAAATTATTTTTTATTTAGAATTCCTGTTACTAAACCTAAATTGAGATGTTTCCTGAATTGAGTTTGATATGTATCTGTAAGGTCATTTTTGAGAATTTCGTATGTCTTGGGGTCACTCAATATTTTTAATGCCTCTTTATTGTAGTCGTTTGTGTTCATTACTACTATTTCCCCCCCCCCCCTTGTCCGCTGGTTTCACTATGATGGCATCATTTTCCCTAAGTTCCTTAAGGGCTTGTGTCTCTGTTTTTTTGATGTTATTATGTTTTGTATTCCGTAATTCAAGTTTCTCTAGATCTTTAGTTACAAGAGTCTCAAAGGTGTGTATAAAACTACCTTTCATGTGATTTGGGAAGAATTGGGATTTTGGTTTTAAATTTGTATGTTTGAATTCCTTATTTGGATCTGGGTTATACTGTGGAAGATGATTGCTTGCAAAATATTTCTTAAGTGTTAAATTTCTTGTGAATTTATGCAAATCAAGATAAGTGTCAAATTTGTTTAATGATCTGTTAGGAGCAAATTTGAATCCTCTTCGTAAAGCTGATAAATGTTGGTCTGTCAGTTCAGTGTCACTTAAATTGAAAATACATGTTTGATCTATTGAATATCCTGATCCATCCTTGCCATTTTGATTGTTTCTACTATTTCCTCTCTTATGTCCTCCTCTACATCCTCTTCTAGTCTTTGTAGTTTTCTTTTGTTTGAGATTGGAAGTTTCGTTTTGCATGTTTCTATGCCTGTTCGTAAGTCTAAAAATTTGTTGGCCCATTTTTCTGGTTGGTGACCTGTTTCTGCTGGTATTTCTGGTGTTGTAAAGTCTGTTCAAAATAGCTGTACCTAAGGATAGCCTGGCTGTTTCTTCATATGCACACTCTTCTTCCTCATCTAAACTGTAAGTGGAGAATGTCTGATCTAGATCTGAATCGGTTTCACTTGGATTGTGTCCTGGACTCTCTTGAGGGATGTTTCTAACTGATTGTGGTTTTGGTGTTAAGGCAAGTCCTGTGTGCAATTTCTGCATATATTGCTGATATGTCAAATTCAGTTTAGTATATATGGGATTATTATTGGTTTTAATTAAAGTTCTAGTCTTTGACATATTGATTTCTTTATCTTGTTTGTTCTTATTTTAGTGTTCTTTTTCCCTTGGTTTTTAGGTTTCTTTCCTATTTTGTCTCTAAGAATTTTTGACCGTTTTGTTGCTATTATTTTGTCCTCCCTTAGTTGTAATCTTTTGTTCGTTAGTGTCTCTAGATGTCCAAACTCTGATTCTTTTTTGAAAGGTTCAAGTTTTTCATCTAATATTGATATCTCTTTGTTTAGTTCGATTAGTTCTAATTCATGTGTATCAATAATGAGTTGCATTAATTGCATAGAGCAATTCTTTGTTATGTTGTTCCATTTTTCCGTAAATAAATAACTTTTGTGTTGTGAGTTGGTTGTTTTTTGATATGAAGTCATTTTGGTATGAGATTCTGTTTAATGTAACACTGCAGTGTTTTTAAACTCTGCTTTCTCTTGAAATAAGTTTTTCTAATTGTAGAACTGTATCGCAAAAATCTTTGCCACTATTGTGTAATGATGATGTGGTGTCTAATTGTGAAAAAATACTGTTTGTTTTTAAATCCCTATTTTGTCTTACATCTAAAATACCCATATGTATAGTGGATGTCTTTAATCAGTGCAGCAGTAAATTTTGGACCAAATAAAATGGTAGTTTTAGATAAGATCTACTGCGCTCTGAAAAAATTAATAGATTGATGTATGGCGGCACTTTAGATAAATAAAGGGGTCCACCTTCTTAATTAGACAATGATTATAAAGAGAAAAATGCGCTCAAATACTCAACCTGATTATTTATATCTTAATATGAAATAAATTGGTGATGCAATTGGCTAGTATAAAATGTGTTTATTTATGAACTAAAAATTATCCGTTACGGATAGTCCCTATGAATGTCAGTATGGATTGGTAAAACCCTCTAGGGGGATTCCAACTGAAGAACAGGTGTTAGGATGATAAGCGCCTGTTAGTTCTGTGTCACTGTGGGGAGTCAGCTTATCTTTTAGGGATAAGCTCTCCGTATGTTCTCTGCTTCACGCTTATAACATACGTACCCCTGGAGACTGCTATGTAGTCATCAGTGAAGATTGGAGGAAATGTGATGAAAATTGCACTAACCAGCTTTAGGTTTAGTAACAGGAATTCTAAATAAAAAATAATTAAAATTCCTTGACATTTCACATCCTGTCATTCCCATTTTTTATTACTTGCCGAAAATTCATAAGGACATTGTAAATCCACCAGGTCGACCAATAGTTTCAGGAATTAATTCTTTAACGGCTAATCTTTCACAATACATTGACCAATTTTTGCAACCATATGTGAAGCAACAAAGATCCCATTTGTTAGATACAACTGATGCACTTAAAACTTTAGGAAAAATTGATTCTAAAGATAATTACTGGTTATGTTCCAGTGATGTTACATCCCTATATAGTGTCATAGATCATGATCAAGGAACACAAGCAATAGAATACTTTTTAACACAAGACGTAGAATTAGATCCAAGGCAGATGCAATTTACTACAGAAAGTATAACATTCATTCTCAAACACAACTATCTTTGGTTTGGCGGTAAATTTTACCGCCAGACTATGGGTACTGCAATGGGGACAAGGTTTGCCCCCAGCTATGCAAACTTATTTATGAGTAGTTGGGAAGACAATAAGATCTGGTCTCAGCATGGCTGGTTGGCAAACCTGGTCCTCTGGAGAAGGTAAATAGATGACGTCATCTTCATTTGGCAAGGAGATGAGGCCTCATTGATTGAATTCACTCAGTACATAAATAATAATGACAACCATCTGGTTTTTACAACCATATACAGTCAAACAGAAATCAATTTTCTTGATCTCACAATTTATATGCAACAGGGACAACTTAAAACAAAAATACCAAAAAAAGGTGGATGTCAATAGTTTCATCTTCTCAGATAGTGGACATCATCCAAACTGGCTGCGGAATATTCCCAATAGTCAGTTTAAAAGAATAAGATGTAATTGTTCTGACATCAACACATACAAAGAACAGGGGCTACAATTAAAAACACAATTTTTGGAGAAAAAATATGACGAACAACTAGTTCAAACAGCATTTTCTGAAACAGCACAAGTAGAAAGAACTGAACTTCTGGAACATAAGAACAAAATAAATAAAAGAAGTGGGATCACCTTTGTAACACAGTACAATAGAGACAATAAATCATTAACACAAATAATTAAGAAACACTGGCATATCCTACTACAGGACGAAATTCTTGCTGATCTTTTAACACCAAGACCATCAATAACATATAGAAAAGTGCCAGACATAAAAAGTAAACTAGTATCAAGTCATATAACACCCATTAACACAACACAAAAAACAATAGACGGAAAAACACCTCCTGTAGGTTTTTTCCAATGTGGAAAATGTCAGAGTTGTAATGTATTACCATACACCACAAAGAGTCAAGAATCTTTTTTCTCACAACAAACAAAGGAATCATACAAAATCAATGATTTTATTACATGTGCAAGTACAGGAGTTATTTATTTAGCAGGATGCCCGTGTGGCAAACAATATGTGGGGAGGAGGGTCCGCACATTGCAAATTAGAACTGCAGAACACAGTAGGCATATTCGGAAAGGATTGGAGATACATAGTCTGTCCAACCACTTCAAAATGGAACACAACTGTAACCCTAAGGGGCTAAAAATAATAGGGATACAATTGGTACAAAAAAAACTGGCGAGGAGGTAAGTTTATCAATAATATCAACAGAGAGAACTCAATGGATCTATACTTTAAAAACTATGACACCACGAGGGTTAAATATTGACAATGAGATTAATTTGGTGATCACAGCCTAACTAATCCATATCATTGACATGTATCATCGCATTTATCATTTAATCAGAGACTTATGTCAAATAATTCAGAAAACAACAACCCTAGTTGATAGAATTAGTTTAAAATCAATCAATAACAATTAATTTACTAACTAACTATAGAGAGATATATCTAGTCTGTTAATTTCATGACCAACAGACATAGACTAATTTCCTGTGAAACATTACTCTTATACAGTCATTTATTCATCTCTTACTCATATGATTGTACTAATTATTAGCAGAACATATGACTTAATTCTATTAATGGTTAATCAATTAATTACTAACAAATGATTGCATAGATTTAGTTGCCAGAACACTAAATAGAATCACACTAGATGTACATTATGAATAATAGTTAGATCAATAATTATTTGAATCTTTTACTAATTCCAACATCAATCTGCACTAATTAGGAAGCCATTACGCAATTTATAGTGTCCCATGTTAACCAATAGAAATGTAGCCTGCACTATTTAGAGGCAGTGCTGTCACAGATCCATGAAACACACCCCCCTGAGGAAGGCCAATCAGAGGCCGATACGCGTTGGGATGATCTAACACAGATGGACTCGGAAGCAGCAGCACATCAGCAGCAGCACGAGCGGCTACAGCATGAACCAGCTCCAATTGCCACGAGCGGTTCAGACAGAGAAGGAATCCTGGACTAAGTCCCCGCCGCAAGTATCGAGGGACCCAGTATCCAAGGATTCCCATTACCAGCATGAGCAGCCACAGCATCAAGCAGCACTATTTATGACGAGCGGTCAGACTTAGAAGGAATTCCGGACGAAGTCCCAGCCGCACAAGACTGAGTGACCCGATATCCTAGGACTTCCACCGCTAGTTGATTCAGACTATATGCCTCTATACAGAACTAAAAGAGTGCATGAACTATGTAATTTGAACAGCTCTGCACTCTGGGAGAATACTGACACCAGACCAAGGTCTACCCAGAAGTGGGGTGAGTACCAGTGCGGGATGCCGCAAATCACACAAGTCTCACTATTCACAATCATTAGCCACTCTCTCACTGACGGCTACATAGCGGCCTCCAGGGATACGTATGGTATAAGTAAGAACAGAGATCATACGGAGAGCCAATCCCTGCAAGAGAGGCTGACCTCCCGCAGTGAGTTAGAGCAAGGTGTTTAGTGCAATTTTCATCACATTTCCTCCAGTCTTCACTGATGACTGCACAGCAGTCTCCAGGGGTACATATGTTGTAAGCGTGAAGCAGAGAACATACGGAGAGCTTATCCCTAAAAGATAAGCTAACTCCCTGCAGTGACACAGGACCAACAGGTGCTTATTGTAACAACACAAGAAGAGAGAAGAATGTCCTCTTTGTTGGCGCACAAGGTTAGTTTAAAATATAACTTTTATTCATTATGCTAAAAATTAAACATAAACTCATAACGTGAAATATAACAGAAACATTGTATGTAATAAAAATATATTAAAGAATGATATCTGTATGACCCAGGACTAAGGACCTCATTCAGAGTCGGTCGAAACGGCCGCACGGTCGTACAGGAAAAGGGGCCGGAATGATTCCCTCGCAAGTTGCGTCCCTAAGTTCGGATCGGCTGCTGGCCGACCAAGACAAAAATACGCCCCCTTCTCGTACGCATTACACGTCATCTCCGGTAATATAAGGATTAATGGAGACCATCGGGAACCATCGGACCTGGTCGTAGAGCTTAAGGTTGACCATACCCTCTCTTAAGCTCTACGATCATGTCAGTGTAAAAACCACCCATGTCACATGTGCCATGAAGCTACTTTGTTAATTATGCACTCTCATAAACCGTATGCACTCCTATAAAACGCCGTTCGCATAATTAGGCACGCCTGCGTTCGGCTCTCCACTCCCCCGTTTTCAAGCACCTTCCCCTGTTACCACCCACAAACGCCTCATTCTGTCACTCAAACTACCGACCTGGCTGTGTTCAAGGAGAGAGAAATTTCTGATCGTAGCCGCTAGTTTGCGCACGCGCATTGTGAACTTTACGCATGCGCAGTATAGCGAACATCGGTGGCGTACGACCATGCGGCCGCTTCGACCCACTCTGAATGAGGTCCTAAGTGCTGATGTGAGCAGTATATATTAGAGCATAAATGTCAGTATTATAAATCACAAGCAATTATATTCGCTGCGATTAAAAACTGATATGACCACTAAGCCTATCCTGATTATCACACTGACAATGTTGTAAGATATTAATACACTATGGGCCTCATTCAGAGGTCGCTCAGAAACTGGGCGGCCGCTTGCATCCTGACCGCCCGCCTCTGTTGCGGTCGTTAGGCTGTGGGTTAACACCCACAGCTCTAACGACCGCTCCGGTGATGGTCGCAATGGTCAGAGACCATTGCGACCATCGGGGCTTACGACGAGACCCTAGGGTAGGGTCTCCCTTGTCGTAAGCCCCGGAGAGCTTCTGGCTCTGTCTGAGCCGGAAGCTCTCCACTGACATCACTAGTGATGTCAGTGGGGCCTCCCCCAAATGGTAGGCGTTCCCATGGGAACGCCTCCGTTTGGGCTGCCACCCCCCCGGCCCGCCTTCGAAACGGGGCGAGCTGTCAATCAACATCAACAGCTCGCCCCCTTTGGATCGAGACCCGCTACGACCGGCGCTGTCGGTCGTAGCGGGTCTCACGCATGCGCACGACGGCGCCGGAGCCATCGTGCGCATGCTCTGTGGGGGGCCATCGACCCAGTCCGAGCGCATCGGCGCTAACGACCGGGTCTGAATGACCCCCTATACTGTATTTGGAAGGTTTTTTTATAATGAGTGAATAACTAATTATATAAAATAGATACCATATATAGTGTTGCTATTTGAACATTAACACTATGAACCCCTGATAACTATATAGGGGAAGCCTATATATAAAGGAAAAATAGCCCAGACATTGGACTGGGACAAAAGGACATAGTGGAGTAGGAACAATATCTGACTGACACATAATAGTATGCCTGACTATCCGAAACCATATATCTCAAGGAGAAACGTGATACATACTGTTGATGTGTATATCTCCATATCAGGTGACAAGGTTGCTAAATATATTTAATGCAACTATCCCAATAATATACCCCTACAGGGAATAACAGAGGAGTAATAAATTGTTAATCTGATTGAGTAGGGCAAATAATTAAATTAAATTAATATTACTACCACTTTATATTGTATTACTACCACTTTATATTGTATTAATTTATTCCCAATTTATGCCAACCGAATATATTCAACATGGTCATTAACATACAAACCAATATATGATATTAATATTACACACTTTTTGTCTACAATAGTCGGCCTGAATAGAGGACCCTTTATGAGGTTTATTATATATATATAAATGTATATCATATTTGGAATCATATACACACCGTTGAGGTGAGAATAGTGATAACGTTGGAGTTTTGAGATCATCAAAAAATATTGTATTTTCACTTTCACTTTGTGTTTTTATGTAACTTTATTTCACTGGCAATATTTTAAGATATATTATGAAAAGTTATACTTTAATTTTATTACATTCCAAACTTGATGTGAGCATTATTGTTTGATTACTTGAACTGAGGTTCATGAGTGCCCCACGTAGGAATACTTTTCTTCCTCTTTTTTGTGCTTGAAGCCACATATACAGAAGCAAATAACTTTGTTAAGCTGTGAAAAGCTGCTGTTTAAAGGGCCGGCTTGCTCACTTACTTAACCAGATGCCATTAGTGCAACTCAGACTCATTTTAATCCTGGGTCCTTTGCTGCGTAGTAGCATCCACCAATGTGGTCCCTGTCGGGCATCAAATGTGACAAGGATCACAAACACCGGTTACAGGTCAAAACGGCAGGTTTATTTTTTTCCACCAGTCAGGTCATTCATGTGGTACAACAGCAGTTCACAGCAGGTTACAGTATAACACTTGTTGTTCTGGCAAATGAAATTGGTACAGACTCCAGCGACTCTAAAACATATCCCCACACCCCCAGCCTATCACCTAGCCAGCTTATCAGGAGCAGTGTCCCTGTGCACAGGAAAAAAATTTAAAACTAACAGGTGCTACTAATCAGCTTGGCTGCAGTTCATCTCTGACCTTAAAGGAAACCTGGACTGGATCCATTTTCAACTGCTGTTCCATATTTTAACCCTCTCCCCCTAGTGCTTAAACCTAACCTCCCCCCTGCACTCTATACCTAACCCTCCCCCCAGTGCCTATCCCTCCCCCTAGTGCTTAACCCCTAACTCTAACTCTCCTCCTAATCCTGCTACTTACCTTTGGGATGGTGGTGGTCAGGATTCCTGCACCAGTATTCTAAGCGCCGGCATCCCCTTCGCCGGGATTTTAACCGGATCCCCTTCTAGCAGCACTTAAATATACCATAATAGACCACATACTGAAATTACTTTGGGGTGGAGATTGAGCAATTAGTGCTATTACAGAGAGAGGCCTGATGGATATTTTGTCTCGATACCATCAATCCTAGAGGCCTGAAAAATGCAATCGCTACAGATGCTTTTTGTGAACAGAGGGACATTAGGGAAGCACTGTAGCACTTTGCTTCCCATCAACTACAACTTCTTCTGGTTTTTTGCATCTATTTTTTCAATTTTTTTGCATTCTAAAATTTATTTTTCATTACTTTATTAGTTTTTATATAAATATTTTTTTCTATAATTGTATAGATTTGTTTTGTATGTGATTATTTGTTTATATTTATATGTAGGAAGGTTTTCATTCTATTTTGTTTCACACTACATTGTTCAAGTGTATATGACATATATGTGATCTCCTCTAGTATTATTATAAGTATACCAGCAGGAGACCATCAATGTTAGGAAAACATCAGAACCACTGCTACCATCGATGGCAGGGAAAACATTTGGTTCTCACCTATTGATGGTAAAAGTCTTTAACATCGATCATAAACCATCAATGGTCTACAATCACCGATGGTAAATAGCCATCATTACCTGGAATTCTGGAGAGATATATTTTTGGATGTGGCTACTATATCTGTAGCTGATCTACTGTAATTATATAGGTAATTTTACTAATGCAGACAATTGTACTCCCATGTTTGGCACATATCATGCAATATATGTTTGACCTGTGCGTCTATTATACATGATTGTGTGAGTTGTCATAAGGGATACGATATTTAAAGCTGCTTTGGGATCACTTTTGTCATCTTGCCTATACTGGGATATGGGTTGCCATGATTAAGGTCCTGGAAAGGACCGAAACATTGACTGTCTTTTACACTTTGTGAGATAGTATTTATGGAATTAACTACTTTTTTTTTTAGTGCAAGACTGGTGAGTGACCTGATTTTTCTTATCTATCATGATATGTACTAACAAATGTGTATGTTTCAGATCACAATTTTAGATGCTGTACAGGGAATTTGACAATTTGGAAAGTCCCTTCGCAGTGACTGTGTGCTAAGTGTGTGACACATAGTCAGGGGCTATGTGTCACACACATAGCCCCTGACTATGGAAGATACGGATGGCCCTTGCCAGGGGCGCCGGCCGAGGGGGTGGGCGCTGTTGCCACCCGACATCATTAGCAAATGATCACTGGTCTCCTGTTTGCTCTGCACAGTGTCCTGCAGACAGCTGTCATTAGTAAATGATCCCTGGTCACCTTCTGTCTCCTCTGCTCTTATCAGTGTCCTCCATTGATTGTTAATGTGTATCAGGCTTCTTATATGTCCCTTTATATCAGAAACATTTAAAATTAGCGAGACATATTTGTTTTTCTAATATATCTCTTCTCCCACAATACCCACCACATACCAATCACCGCTCACTAATTCCCATATGTCAACCTTGCAGGAAAAGAGTGCAAGGTAATTTGCAAATATGCAAATTATCTTGCCCACAATGCACCTTGTTTGTTATTGATGCCCTCTTTTCCTGTGTTGTTGACATATAGAAATTAATAAACAGTGCTTGTGTCACGATCCAGTGCAAGAATTCCTCGGTGGAGGACGGTGAGCCGAGGGTTTCAGGTGACTAGGGGAGTGACTAGACTAGGTCTCCTAGTTGCGACCAAACCCAGGTTTGGCTAGACCTGCCCAGAGGCACGGAGTCTAACTCACTTGGTGGTTTTCTCCAGTGACCCCTCCAATTGGGATTTGGTTTTCAGCTGCACCAAGTGAGCAGTTCGCGGCCCTCTGGACAGGTACCTGGGAATGGCAGAAGACCGGAAACTATAATGAATGCAATATGACTGGAGGTGAATGGAATGAATGAACTCTGGAAATGGAACTGAATGCTATAACACAGGCAATGACTGGAAACAGTTAAGTATGCAGAAAAACACAGACATATACTGTGGATTGCAAAGGCAAGAGCAGAGTGGACTCAGGGAATATATTGAAATGCTGGAAATGATTGGAGCTGATTACCGGAGACAAGACACTGAGCAAAGAACACAGACATATACTGGAGATTGCACAGACAAGAGCAGAGTGGACTCAGGGAATATATGGGAATGCTGGAAATGATTGGCAGAGACAAGACACAAAGAGAAGTCAGGCATACACTAGGAGAGTGCTAAATGCAAGTGCAGATTTGCACTGACAAGACACAGGGCAGATTGACACAGATATGTGCTGGGAGGTCCAACTGTGGGCTAGTTAATACCAGCAGGTAATCTGACACCTCAGTGACACAAGGATGCTGCATTACTAGCAGCACATATACAAAGACACACAGATATAGAAAACAAAACAGTCTGGATACTGGGAGAGAACTACTCTCAGACTAAGAATAGCTTGGAAGCTAATACTGGAAACTGGAGAACTGTGAACAGGCTGAAGTAACTCTCTGAAAGATTAGCACAGAGCAACGCTGGTATCATTGGAACAGAGAAGAAGTTGAACAGCAACTTCCTAGAGTTCTGGAGGTGGATTTATACCCAGGGGTAGCAGATTACTGGAGCACAGCATCAGCTGACTGAAATAATGCTGCCATAGGTTAGAAGTACTGTCACATGAGAGGAACTGTCATGGCGGCGCCCATGATGGGAACTCCGATCCCCAGCACACACAGCCGACCATGGAAGCTCGCAAAAAGCACCTAAGGCAGGTCGCGGCCCTCTGGACAGGTACCTGGGAATGGCAGAAGACCGGAAACTATAATGAATGCAATATGACTGGAGGTGAATGGAATGAATGATCTCTGGAAATGGAACTGAATGCTATAACACAGGCAATGACTGGAAACAGTTAAGTATGCAGAAAAACACAGACATATACTGGGGATTGCAAAGGCAAGAGCAGAGTGGACTCAGGGAATATATTGAAATGCTGGAAATGATTGGAGCTGATTACCGGAGACAAGACACTGAGCAAAGAACACAGACATATACTGGAGATTGCACAGACAATAGCAGAGTGGACTCAGGGAATATATGGGAATGCTGGAAATGATTGGCAGAGACAAGACACAAAGAGAAGTCAGGCATACACTAGGAGAGTGCTAAATACAAGTGCAGATTTGCACTGACAAGACACAGGGCAGATTGACACAGATATGTGCTGGGAGGTCCAACTGTGGGCTAGTTAATACCAGCAGGTAATCTGACACCTCAGTGACACAAGGAAGCTGCATTACTAGCAGCACATATACAAAGACACACAGATATAGAAAACAAAACAGTCTGGATACTGGGAGAGAACTACTCTCAGACTAAGAATAGCTTGGAAGCTAATACTGGAAACTGGAGAACTGTGAACAGGCTGAAGTAACTCTCTGAAAGATTAGCACAGAGCAATGCTGGTATCACTGGAACAGAGAAGAAGAAGTTGAACAGCAACTTCCTAGAGTTATGGAGGCGGATTTATACCCAGGGGTAGCAGATTACTGGAGCACAGCATCAGCAGACTGAAATAATGCTACCATAGGTTAGGAGTACTGTCACATGAGAGGAACTGTCATGGCGGCGCCCATGATGGGAACTCCGATCCCCAGCACACACAGCCAACCATGGAAGCTCGCAAAAAGCACCTAAGGCAGAATACTCAGCCCCACATCCATCACTGCACCAGACGTCTGACCGCAAGGAAGTCAGGGGAAGCCGGCAAGGAGGTGAAGAGAGGCCGATCCTAGGCTGAACCCTGACAGCTTGCATGTAGTAAGTGTTATAACTGAAAAAATATAAAAATATATATGAATCAAGAGGGGGAGGGGGACCTGCGCTCAATTAATATGGGCTAAAGTATGTGGTAGGTGCCTGCTGCTTACCTTTATGGGATTACCCAAACCATATATTAGATATAGCAACAAATAGTGGAGGTCAGCGCTACACCTGATGAATATTAAACCAAAGGGAATCAAATGATTTATGTTATAACTCTATTTATTAGAATACACATATAAAGGGTCACAGTGCCCCTGTAAAACAATAGGAGGAAATGGGGTGAATGGGTGGAAATGGGGATGCCTATTAGAGTATATATGCCAATACTGATTATAAATAAGTGCTGGCAGAGTCAAAAATAAAGAATGATTAAAAAATGAGGGTGAACAAAGTAGCCAGCACTGTGGTGCTAATAGGTCTCTTCATGTGTTATATCAATGGTACACAGTGGTGTGGTGATGGCAGGGTAGATTACGTGGGGTGTATAAGTTGTGTCTGGTGGGGCGGTGTCCCATATCCCCCAGGTGCACAGACTTACCCTCGGCGTCCTTTGACGGTCACCTCCAGGTGACCATGGTCCTCTTCTCCGTCCTCGTCATGGGTCCTGGTCTCCTGGTCTTCCGCTCCGCTATTCCTGACAGCGCATGGTGATAGTCGCGTGCTGTCTGGGATGCAGAGACTGCACCGGTGCCCAGCGAGACTTCCGGGTAGCTATGCTCTCGCGAGATGGCACAGTTCTCTGGGCTCAAACAGGTATGACGCGGTGGCTCGACTCGGCGCCGTGAGGAGACTTAGGAGGTGGGATGCAGCAATGTAGGTAGTGGAGATGGTAGGTCTGGTGTGTCTCCAACGCGTATCGGCAATGAAGCCTTCCTCAGGGATTGGTGAATGCCGTATTCTGTGTGGCTATTTATAGTCTCTGGTGGTCGCCATCTTGGTTGAGGTCTCAGGAGAGTCATACAACTTGCGGTGGCCATCTTTAATGTGGGCATATAGATGGAATACACAGTGTTGCCCAGTGTTATTTTCCGTGTGGCTCATATTAGAGTTCCTAACGTCGCCATCTTGGTAGGGGTCTCAGTGAGTCATGCCTCTGCGATGGCCATCTTTGATAGGGGCATATAGATTGAAAGATAAATGGTATTGCCCTATATATTATAAGCATACTGAAATGTATAAATGCTAGGAAATTGGGGGGGAACAGAGTAGCATGTATACTTAACTGTCTGACCATGTGTGATTATCGATTGTATAAACATAGACAGTCTCAATCATAATCAAAAGGGCTGGTCTCCACCCATGTGTAACGGGGGGAAAAAATGAGGGCATCCCTATTGGAGTAAAAATCCCATAGGGTGTAGCTAAGATGTTATAACTGATTTCACTCATTATCCACGTTAAGTCCCTGTGGTTGGAATGTTTTGAGGGTGTATATCCATTTCAATTCTTTCCTATTTAGTATACCCTCAAAATTGCCTCCTCTCCAATTTTTTTCCATATGAACTATCCCTTTATATTTCATCCCTTTGGGGTCCTGATTATGTTTCTCTTTGAAGTGTAAGGATAGGTTGTGAGTTTCCAGTCCTTTTCTAATGTTACAATGTTGTTCCGATATACGTATCTTCAAACTGCGTTTGGTACGTCCAACGTACTGTAAACGACAGGGGCATACAATCAAATATATGACCCCTGTGCTGTTACAGTTGATGTGTTGTTGTATATTGTACGTCATCTTAGTGGTGTTTGACGTAAAGTTCTCTATTCTCTTTGTGGTGTTGTGTCCCTCTCTGCAGTTTTTACATGATCCACAAAAATAGAACCCTTTTTTAACTGCCGCGGTACCTAGCGTGGTTTGTCTCAAGGATTTGGTTTTTATAGGATTTTTTACCAGTTTCTGTTTCAAATCAGGAGCTTTTTTATATATTATCTGGTTGCCTGACTGGCAGAAGGTCTGACAGAGTGTCATCTTCTTTAAGGATGTGCCAGTGTCTATTCAAAATTTTCTGGAGTTGACGAGTATCATTACTGAATCTGGTAATAAATGCGGTTTTAAATGGGTTAGTTTCATCTGCGCTTTTATTTCTATATGAAAGTAACATCTGTCTCTCCGTATTCTCTATTTTTTGATATGCGTCCTCCACTATTCGTGCATCACATTGTTTTGTAAGGAATTGTTCCTTCAGGTTCTGACTTTGTATCCTATAGTCCTGTATTTTAGTGCAGTTGCATCTAATTCTGGTGAATTGGCTAATAGGAATACTCTTAAGCCAATTCTGATGGTGTCCGCTACTGGAGAGAATATAGCTATTCACATCTACCGGTTTATTGTATGTTTTTGTTTACAGCAGATGGTTTTCTATATATATTGTTATGTCCAGGAAATAAACACTACTCTGACTATAGTTGGTTGTGAATATCAAATTGTTTGTGTTATTGTTAATGTGTAGCAGAAATTTCATAAGTGAGTCTTCATCACCTTCCCAGATGAAAAAGACATCGTCTATGTAGCGTCGCCACAAGACCAGGCCCGCGCCGAAGTCATGCCCAGACCAGATGTTATAGTCTTCCCAAAAGCTCATTAAGAGGTTGGCATAACTCGGCGCGAACCTGGTTCCCATGGCCGTCCCTGTTTTCTGACAATAATATTTCCCCCCAAACCAAAAATAATTGTGGTGAAGAATGTAGTCAATCGTATCAATAATAAAGTGGGTCTGTTCTGCTTGTAGGGTGCAATCTTGTGTCAGGTAGTGTTTTATCGCTTCTAGTCCTTGTGTATGGTCTATGACTGTGCACAGCGATGTAACGTCACTTGTGCACAGCCATAGACCATCTCTCCACTCCACCTCCTGTAGGGACTTCAGTATATCTGTAGTGTCTCTAATGAAAGATCGTTGTTGTTTAACGTAAGGTTGTAAATACGTGTCGATATATCTGGACAAATTTGCAGTAATAGAATCAATTCCGGATATAATGGGGTGTCCTGGCGGTTTGTCTATGTTTTTATGAACTTTCGGTAAGAAGTAAAAGACCGGTGTCACTGGGTGTGTTATGTCGAGGTATTCATGTTCTTTTTTTGTCAGGATCCCTGTGTCGTGACCAGCCTTAAGTAGATCCCTTAGGGTTTTCTGGAATTGTGTCATGGGGTCCCTATCTAATAATTCATAAGTGGATCTGTCACCAAGGATTCTGAGTGATTCCTGATTGTAATCTAAGGTATTCATTACCATTATGCTCCCACCTTTATCCGCAGGCTTAATGATGAGGTTTTTGTTATCACTAAGTTCTTGTAAGGCTGCCTTTTCTGCCTTGGTAATGTTCATGGATGTGCCTTTGCAGTTACTCTGTATGTTATCAATATATTTTGTAACTAGGGCCTCAAAACTGTTGATAAAGTGACCTTTAAGATGTTGTGGGTAAAATTTAGACTTCGGTCTCAAGTCTTTGTGTTTGTACTTATCCTGTATGTGTTGGTTCTGTGTGTATGTATTGTTCGAGTAATATTTTGCCAGTGTCAGTTTCCTTGTAAATTTATGGAGATCGAGATAAGTCTGGAATTTATTTAGTTTGACTGTAGGGGCGAACTTCAGTCCTTTACTGAGAAGATTCATCTGACTGTGTGTTAAATCTGTATTACTCAGATTTATTATTCCACTAGTGATGGAGGTAGGTTGGATCTTTTTGTCGGTTTGTTTCTTAGTATTCCTTCCTCCTCTATGTCCCCTTCTAGTGTGTCTAATTTTCTTTTGTGTGTTTTGTCTGTTGTTATGCAGGGACTTTGTCCCGTCTCTTGCTCTAAAAAAATATTTCCCCATGTTTGATCTACCTTATTGGTGGTATCCAATTCTGATGGTATGATCCTAAATCCTTGTTCTAGGGAATGTCTCGCTAATGTGTCATACTCCTCATTCTCATCCAGACTATATGTTGAAAAGGATGTGTTCATTGTGGATACTGAGTCTAATTCTTGTACTCCTGTCGTCTGTTCAGATTGATTTACGATACCTCTTTTTGTCGATATAGTTTGTGTATGTAGCTTGGTCATGTACTGCTGGTAAGTCAGCTGTAATTTCTTGTATATTGGTGTTTGTGGATGATTCTCTCTCTTATTTATCCCATACTTAATGTTCTTATCCTTATGTGGGGATTTTGTTAGTCGTTTCTTCCCACTAGTTCTCACCTTGTTCTTATTTATTTTGTCTCTGATGATTTTGGATTTTTTTGTGGCTAGAATGTTGGCCTCATGTTTCTTGAGTCTATTCTGGGCAATATGTTTTAGTGCTTGAAACTCTTTGTCTTCTCTGAATTTATCCAGTGAGGAGTTTAATGTTGCTATTTCTTTATCTACTATTGTTAGTTCAGCCGTATGTGTTTCAATAATCAATGTGATAAGATTCATAGAGCATTCTTGGAGTATCGCATTCCATTTGGTCATGAATAGGGTATTGTCTAAATTATGCGTAGGTGTCTTCTTTATTTTTAGACCTTTAGGGATTATTCCATTTGTTTTGTACCAGTGTAAAGTTTGGGTGTCCCACCATAATCTAGACTCCTTGTTAACCAATTTTTCTAGTTTCAGAAAATTATTACAAAATTCCTGGCCATTCTGTTGTAGTGTGGATGTAGTTTCTAAATCTAGAAAGAAGGATTCAGCCGTGGCTGTTCTATCTATTACTCAGGTGGCCAGCAGCTCTATATTTATGGGGCTTGTAGACATAATAAGGCAACACAGAACAGCCACACAGAACATCCACGTTACATTACGTCACTATACACAGTCATAGACCATACACAAGGACTAGAAGCGATAAAACACTACCTCACACAAGATTGCACCCTACAAGCAGAACAGACCCACTTTATTATTGATGCGATTGACTACATTCTTCACCACAATTATTTTTGGTTTGGGGGAAATACTATTGTCAGAAAACAGGGACGGCCATGGGAACCAGGTTCGCACCGAGTTATGCCAACCTCTTTATGAGCTTTTGGGAAGACTATAACATCTGGTCTGGGCATGACTTCGGCGCGGGCCTGGTCTTGTGGCGACGCTACATAGAGGATGAAGACTCACTTATGAAATTTCTGGAACACATTAACAATAACACAAACAATTTGATATTCACAACCAACTATAGTCAGAGTAGCGTTCATTTCCTGGACATAACAATATATATAGAAAACCATCTGCTGTACACAAAAACATACAATAAACCAGTAGATGTGAATAGCTATATTCTCTCCAGTAGCGGACACCATCAGAATTGGCTTAAGAGTATTCCTATTAGCCAATTCACCAGAAATAGATGCAACTGCACTAAAATACAGGACTATAGGATACAAAGTCAGAACCTGAAGGAACAATTCCTTACAAAACAATATGATGCACGAATAGTGGAGGACGCATATCAAAAAATAGAGAATACGGAGAGACAGATGTTACTTTCATATAGAAATAAAAGCGCAGATGAAAGTAACCCATTTAAAACCGCATTTAATACCAGATTCAGTAATGATACTCGTCAACTCCAGAAAATTTTGAATAGACACTGGCACATCCTTAAAGAAGATGACACTCTGTCAGACCTTCTGCCAGTCAGACCACAGATAATATATAAAAAAGCTCCTAATTTGAAACAGAAACTGGTAAAAAATCATATAAAAACCAAATCCTTGAGACAAACCACGCTAGGTACCGCGGCAGTTAAAAAAAGGTTCTATTTTTGTGGATCATGTAAAAACTACAGAGAGGGACACAACACCACAAAGAGAATAGAGAACTTTACGTCAAACACCACTAAGATGACGTACAATATACAACAACACATCAACTGTAACAGCACAGGGGTCATATATTTGATTGTATGCCCCTGTGGTTTACAGTACGTTGGACCTACCAAACGCAGTTTGAAGATACGTATATCGGAACACCGTTGTAACATTAGAAAAGGACTGGAAACTCACAACCTATCCTTACACTTCAAAGAGAAACATAATCAGGACCCCAAAGGGATGAAATATAAAGGGATCGTTCATATGGAAAAAAATTGGAGAGGAGGCAATTTTGAGGGTATACTAAATAGGGAAGAATTGAAATGGATATACACCCTCAAAACATTCCAACCACAGGGACTTAACGTGGATAATGAGGTGAAATCAGTTATAACATCTTAGCTACACCCTATGGGATTTTTACTCCAATAGGGATGCCCTCATTTTTTCCCCCCGTTACACATGGTTGGAGACCAGCCCTTTTGATTATGATTGAGACTGTCTATGTTTATACAATCGATAATCACACATGGTCAGACAGTTAAGTATACATGCTACTCTGTTCCCTCCCAATTTCCTAGCATTTATACATTTCAGTATGCTTATAATATATTGGGCAATACCATTTATCTTTCAATCTATATGCCCCTATCAAAGATGGCCATCGCAGAGGCATGACTCACTGAGACCCCTACCAAGATGGCGACCACCAAAGACTATAAATAGCCACACAGAATACGGCATTCACCAATCCCTGAGGAAGGTTTAATAGCCGATATGCGTTGGAGACACAACAGACCTAAAATCTCCACTACCTACATTGCTGCATCCCACCTCCTAAGTCTCCTCGAGGTGCTGAGTCGAGCCACCGTATCATACCTGTTTGGGCCCGGAGAACTGTGCCATCTCGTGAGAGCATAGCTACCCGGAAGTCTCGCAGGGCACCGGTGCGGTCTCTGCATCCCAGACAGCACGCGAGTATCACCACGCGCTGTCAGGAATAGCAGAGCAGAAGACCAGGAGACCAGGACCCGTGATGAGGACGGAGAAGAGGACCACGGTCACCTGGAGGTGACCGTCAAAGGACACCGAGGGTAAGTCTGCGCACCTGGGGGATACGGGACGCCGCCCCACCAGACACAACTTATACACCCCGCGTAATCTACCCTGCCATCACCACACCACTGTGTACCATTGATATAACACATGAAGAGACCTATTAGCACCACAGTGCTGGCTACTTTGTTCACCCTCATTTTTTAATCATTCTTTATTTTTGACTCTGCCAGCACTTATTTATAATCAGTATTGGCATATATACTCTAATAGGCATCCCCATTTCCACCCATTCACCCCATTTCCTCCTATTGTTTTACAGGGGCACAGTGACCCTTTATATGTGTATTCTAATAAATAGAGTTATAACATAAATCATTTGATTCCCTTTGGTTTAATATTCATCAGGTGTAGCACTGACCTCCACTATTTGTTGCTATACAAATATATATATATTAAAAAAAAGTATATATATAAATATTGTCTCCCTATTTCTACAGGCGTGTAAGTTGAACTACCCCCAGTGTAAGTACTAATAAATTTATGTTTTCCTCAGTATGGGGAATTGACCATGATCTTTATAGGTTGTGGATACTCAGGTGTCAGGATTAAGACATGATCCTTATGGACTGTTTTTATTATTGTGTGTGAGATCGCAATGGACCCATGTGGGCTGTTTTACCAGTAAATTATATGGCAGAGTTAAAAAAGCATAATGCAGTGTAGACAGTCCAATTTGAATATATGTAAATTATTTTACCCATAATGCATGTTTGTTTTTGATGCTATGTTTTCAAGCTTTTCCTGTGTTTTTTGGCATTAGTAAACAGTGGTTTGCAATAGAGTAAGTTCTGTAAAAGATATATATATTAAAAAGAGAAATAAAAAAAAATATTCTCTCTATTTCTACAGGTGTCTGAATTAAACTACCCCCAGTGTGTGTTATTTAATTTTTTCAAGTAGAAGCAGTCATTGGAGGGGGCGCCAGCCCCTTAGTTTGCCAGGGGCGCTCGGACCCCAAGATACACCCCTGCACATAGTGCAGCTCCCAATTCAAATAGGGGAGCCACACCAACTGACAACCCAAAAGTTTCTAAACATCGCTGGCTGGACTCTCTTGGGAGCTATTAAATTGTTGAGCTGGTAATTAATGAGTGTCCAGTTTTGCAATTGAATTGTTCTTGGCAATCATTAATTATTGACCTTTTCATGCCTTATTAGCCATATAAAATGGTTAGGACGTCCTAACCACAGATTTCTAGCACATATTTGCTTGTACCCTCCTGAGGGTGCCAGCATAAATGCTGGCACAGGCAGCTATCGCGCTCAGACAGAGCAACAATTGAATTGCCCCCACTGGCCATTGGTGTGGCTCCTCTATATGTATTTTGGACTGTCACACAGTCACTGCTGAGGGACTTTCCGAATTTCTTGTATTACACACACCTCAAATACCATGAAGAAAACTAAAATTTTGTATTCAAAGTTGAAATTACTTACAAATAACTCTACTTATATTCAGTACAAGCAGGACAATGTGTTTAAACTACTGACCTGCTTGACTATCATATAGCAAAATAATTAGAACTTTTCTAAGCACACACATAACACACAGTCGAGTCACATTATTATAACCCCCAGCTAATAGCCAGAGTAAGCGTCGTGTGCAGCATGGGCAGCAGCTAGACAGGCTTGGAGTGACTCAATAAGTTGCTGGTAGGTTGGCACAGGTATCTGGAGCATCCATAGAGCAAACACAATGATCGATGTGGTCCCATAGATGCTCAATTAGGTTCAAGTCCGGGGAATTAGGGGGCCAGGGAAGTACTTGTAAAGGTGCCCACACATATAGCGACATTTTACACGATTTGGCCAATTTCGACGAATTGTGACGACGAATCGGGAAAAAAAAGTACAAATCGTGAGTTTATACTCACGAGCACGATGCCGATGCGCGTCCCCGCTCGTCATACATCGCATCTTCTGTTCTGCCGTGCTGTAGGGCAGATTAGCCAACCATGAACACGATGGAAGCCGATCGTGAGGGTTTTTTTTCTCACGATGAATCGTACGATTCATCACACAATGTGAAATTTGACTGACAGAAGCCTGGACACGCCCCATCGCCATCTTGTGCAGCATCGTGTATGGAGCAAGACAGTCGCACATTGAGGAGCCTGCACACTGGATTCTTGTTTTGGATCATTTTTGGTGAGTATTAGTACAGTTTAAAATACAAGCACACTGACCACCAATATGTGCTCCCCACTGCCCACCAATGTGTGCCCCCAGGTAATAAATGCATGACCCAGCCACCGCCCGCCGTATTGAGGTGGGCGGTGGCTGGGTCATGCATTAAGCTCCCACTGCCCACCAATGTGTGCCCCCAGGTAATAAATGCATGACCCAGCCACTGCCCACCGTATTGAGGCGGGCGGTGGCTGGGTCATGCATTAAGCACCCCCACTGCTCACCAATGTGTGCCCCCAGGTAATAAATGCATGACCCAGCCACCGCCCGCCATATTGAGGCGGGCGGTGGCTGGGTCATGCATTAAGCTCCCACTGCCCACCAATGTGTGTAATACATCAAAAAATAAAATAAATAAACACATATTTTACAAAAAAATCACCATACATTACATTTAAAAACTCACATTATTTAAAGCTGGGGGTCTTCTACCTTTCGGTCTCCAGCTGTTGTGGAACTACAGATCCCAGGATGACCTGCCATCCACCTTTGAAACTGTTTTTAGGGCATCCTGGGAACTGTAGTTCTACCACAATGACAGGCCCAAAGGTGGAAAACCCATACTGTCAAACAAAGAAAAACATTATATTACCAAGCAATAAACACATAACATTCCTGTAAAAGAAAACATGATTAGAATACCATAACAAACGTTTAAAAACCTGTAAAAAAGAAAATATTAAAACATTAAAAATGTGAACTATAACAACATTACATTTAACAAAACTGTATACACAAATATTTAAATGTCCTTTTTTTTCTTATTCATAGATAATGTCCATGGATTCAGAACGTGAATTCGTTACAGGATTCATTGAAATCCTGCACTCGAAAGACTGTCTGTGGAAGATCAGTTCTCGGAAGTACCACAATAAGTCGCACAAGTTGGCCGCACTCGAGGAACTGTTGGTGTATACAAAAAAATACATATCTGATGCAGACCTGAAAACTGTACGGCAAAAGATTCAAAATCTCAGGACTGTGTACATCAAAGAAAAAAAGAAGGTGGATGACTCCAAAAAATCATGAGCGACTACAGATGAAATATATACTCCAGCGCTGTGGTACTACCAAATGATGTCATTCATCAGTGAACAAGTGCCTCAAAGGGAATCAATCACCTTGATGTCTGAGCGTGAGGGAGATGAGGAGGTTGCAGAAGTCTTGGTAAGTAGTGACACAGTTTAAACCAAAATCCTTAATGTTTTTGTTGTTAAATCCCAAATGTCCAATTTAGTCAGTAGTTCACAGACAGTCCTCCTGCCATGGTACAGCACCTGGTCCATTGAAATAGGTCATGTACTCCTCCCTCACTTCTTTGGCACGTGCGGTGGATGTTGTTGTAGTTGGTGGTGCAGACACAGATGTCAAATGTTCAATGTCCTCCAGGGGTCCTACATCTTCTGGTCTAGCAGGGACTGGTCCTCGTTGAGTAGATTTTCTTTGCAGAAAGTTGTGCAGCACACAGCACGCCATCACGACCCAGTCTATCTTCTCCACATGTAGATTGATGGTGGTGTGGAAAATGCGGAAGCGGTTGCTCATTATTCCAAACGCATTTTCCACAATGCGCCATGCCCGGGATAGACGGTAGTTGTAGATCCTTTTCTCTCTGGTCAGGCCCCTGTGTGCAAATGGCTTCATCACATGTTCATGTAATGCAAAAGCCTCGTCTGCAACGAAAACATAATTTAGGCCGTGCTTTGTTTGGTCCAGTGAGGGCAGGTTGAGGGTTTTGTTGGCGAGTCTCTGGTAGAAAGCCGTCTTTTTGAAGGGCCCACCATCCGAAGCATGCCCATTGTTGCCGACATCCACAAACAGAAATTCGTAGTTGGCATTCACCACTGCCATGAGAACGATGCTGAAGAATCCTTTGTAGTTGTAGTAATATGATCCGGTGTTGGCAGATGGGTTGATGCGGATGTGTTTCCCATCAATGGCTCCTCCGCAGTTAGAGAAATTCCAACGTTGATCAAAATCTTCCGCGATGCTGGTCCACTCCTCCACGGTGTTAGGAAACTGTAAAAATAGTAAAAAAGATGTTAAAACATGACTATAATATTTTTTATATCTTTTTTCCCTATATAGACTCCAACCCAAGACCCTGATTTAGCATCCACACCGGACCTCAGTCTGCTCGGTGGTGACAGTGATCCGGAGAATAGCACACGTGGAAAGTCAAGTTCCACCTAGACCCTCATCTTCTCAACAACCCCAAAAAAAGAAAAAAAAAGGCAGAAAGGAGAATTTTACAGAACGTGAGGACCATTTTTTACAAAACGCAGAACGGCTGCTGCAGAAACTCCCAGATGCAATAGATGATTTCACAGCTCATGTGAACAGCACATTGAGAAATCTGGATGCAGATATCCAAAGAAATTTTTTAAGGTTAAACTACGACCTCAAATATCTCAAATTCTACATACATTGCAGATCCAATGCTATTTTCCCCTGCCCCAAATAGGTATGTCCGCCCCCCCCCGCCCAGTTAGATATTACTCCCCCACCAAGCACCCCAAGCACCAGCACCACCTTGTATAATGCTCTGCTGGATGCAACAGATGAGTCGCCCCAATATACAGAGATGTAAATTTTTTCTTGATTTTAATGTCACCAAATTTTGTGAATTGTAATAGGTCCTTGCTGCATGGGATAGGGTGGTGATGACGCCTATTTGGACAGGGTCACTACACCCATGGCACAAGTACACATTGCTGGAAGCCGGGGCCACAATGTGTACTTGTGCCATGTGTGTATTGGCCTGTTCAAACTGGCGTCTGACCCACCCTATCACATACAGCCGGCTACCTATTGCGTTTCATAAAATTTGGTGATATTTAATTTGGTTGTTTTTTTGTCTTGTTTTTAATGTCACCAAATTTTATGAATTCTAATAGGTGCTTGCTGCATGGGATAGGGTGGTGATGACGCCATTTGGACAAGGTCACTACGCACATGGCACAAGTACACATTGCTGGAAGCCGGGGCCACAATGTGTACTTGTGCCATGTGTGTATTGGCCTGTTCAAACTGGCGTCTGACCCACCCTATCACATACAGCCGGCTACCTATTGGGATTCATAAAATTTGGTGATAATGTTCTTTTGTGAAATTGTTAAAAAAAATGTATATTGCACACAGTTTAGTGCACACTTTCAGTTGCCTGCAGGTCAGTGCACATTGTACTAAATGAAGGATATTTTTTTCTTTGTTTTAGAAAAAAATAAAAAAAAATTTTTTCTTTACACAAGAAAACGAAGTGTGGTGGTTTTTTTAACTTACCTTGCAATAATGGTACTGTAGCACTTTTACGATGGCTTTGCAGGTCTCCGGAATGATGACGCCCAAGGACTGAGGTGAGATGAGTGTCCCAAACTTCAGGTCTTCCAGTGACCTTCCTGTAGCCAGGTACCTTAGGGCAGCAACCAGTCTGTCTTCAGCAGGGATTGCCCTCCGCCACCTTGTGTCCTGTCTCTTGATGTGGGGGGTCACCAGATGCAGCAATTCTTGGAAGCTGGCGTCATCCATGCGCAGGTAGTTCCGATAGTCGTCCGGGTTGTTCTCCTTGATCTCCATCAGCAGGGACATGTGAGAGCGGGTATCCCTTTGTAGCAGCCACTCCTTGGTCCAGCATGCTCTCGTCCTTCTTCGCTGGGCCCTCTTCCTAATCTCCCGGACCCCAGCTTCAGCGACCAACACTCTATACTGATAGGGACGCATCAGTACAGAATTCAGGAACAGGATAGAATGCAGGTAGGTAGCACACACTTGCAGGTAGAATAAACTTTGTATAAGGCAAGCCAAATACAAAGAGCACAGTAGCAATGTACAGGATTCAGCAGGAATACACCTAGCCTCATCTAGTAGCAGAGCAGAATGTACACAGAGTTTAAAGGGTGCCTGCTTTTTATACTCCCTAGCTAGCCCCTCCCATTGTTATGGCTATTTAAATTTCCCTCCAATAGTCAAGAGCCTGTTTTATTTTTTTTTTCAACTCACGATTTGTTATGGCCAATCTCACGATACATACGATCCGATAGATCGTGAGATCGTAAGACAGATTGGGTGTCTTTTTTCCAAAATCGTGATCACGATGGCAAGGGAGCTCCCGTGAAAGTTCATGAGGAAATTGGCCATAAAATCGTATCGTGAGCACATCGGTATATGTGTGGGCACCTAAGGTCTTGGTCATGCTCGTCCAACCACTGTCAGACATTTCTAGCCATGTGACATCTCGACTTGTCTTGCTGGAAAATCCCATCCGCCTCAGGGAAGACAATCAGCATGTATGGGTGTACGTGCTCTGCAAGGATGGATTCATAACCAAATCGGTTGAGGGTGTCTTCCAAATGGAGGAGTGGGCCCAGAGAATGCCATGAAAACAGACCATAACACTGCCACCACCAGCTTGTGTTCTTCCAGCAATGGTTGCAGGGTGTGTAACCCTGGTTAAGGGTTAAAATAAGTTCTGTACTCATAAACGATTGTAATATTTATAAATGTACAATTTGTGAGGTAAAGTATATGTTTATATATGTATTTAATTGTATTCATGTACATGATCCTTCTATAATTTATTATATAGGTATATCTATTTTGTGTATTTACATGGAAGTTTATATGGTACTTCTTTCTTTGGTGGGGATGTGTCTTTTTGTATGGGAACCACACACACTAGAAGAAGGGGTGGAATGATTTAACTGGAAGTGGTTTGGTTCCTGTCAGGAAAGAAGGGCAGGAACAGAGAGAGATAAGAGGAGCTGCCAGCAGACTGAGAGGGCTGGAGTGTTCACCCCCCGTGTCCCAGGTGGCAGCTGAGCGGTAGATAGGCTCCTGGGCACAGGGGGGGGATTTGGAGAGGGAGCATGGAAGCTGGTACGAGCAATGGTTCCTGCCTTGCTGGAAAGGTGGCTGTTGGTGCTAATGTATGTCAGCAGTGGATACAGGACAGCAGAACGCTGGCTGGCAGCTCTTAAAAAAGCCATCTCCTGGGCTGTTGAGCAATGGCAATGGTGGAAGCTGCTGGCAGTGAGGATGCAGCAGCTGTAGCATCCAGTGACCAGGGGTAGAGAGCTGTAGTGGGAAGACAGCATAGCTCTTTGTCGTACAGCTGCTTGGCTATCCATTCTTATGAAGGCTCCGGTGGGCTTTAGTAAATGGCAGGACCAGCCTTAAGCAAGGCAGCTGCTGGAAGTACTGCTGAGGGCAGGTTGGCAGTGGCTGTGGCGCCCTACAACTAGTTAAGTGATCTACTTACACTGCGCTCACCCAGGGCTTAGCAGCGGCACAAGTGAGGAGAGCATGGAGGCAATAGGATGTAATGGGGGATATGACCCTGGGCACATTTACAGGAGAAATTTGGGGGAGTGAAGCAAGTTTCATTAGTCAAGTTGTACGAATATTGGAGGGATTTTATGCAATATATCTATTTGGCACTACCAGGAGAATAGTAGTGATTACACAGGAATGAAACAATAGTTGCTGATTAAACATATACTTTTGGTGTTAATAAGTTGAATATAAGTCTATAGCTGCAGCTACATTACTGGACGATATTGGAACCCATGATAATTACGACACTGCTCCTAGCTCATGGTGCTGGCTTATACATCAGCTGTGCTGTCAAAGGAAGTCAACTTTCACCTCTCACATCAATGGCATGTGGTACTCCGCAATTTCCACTTTGGTTATTCACAATGGTGCCATTTGTCCAGTCTCGAAATACCTTCATCACAGCAGCAAGTAAACACTTCACATACTGCGCTGTTTCAGAAATACTGCCACCCTTGGCCCAAAAGCCAATAATCATCCCTTTTTACAACTCAGATAAATCGCCCCTTTTACCCATGACAGCACCGAGTGGTATGTGTGCAGATGGCCTATTGCACACCTTATATACACACCAAGCCAGCACATGAAACGTGACATACTTCATGAGCTATTCGCTGACGACGTCAAATGTAGGAGGTGGTCATAATAATATGACTCGACGGTGTATATGTAAGTTATCTAATATTAACAGATCTAAATGTATTCATCTCAACCTAAAACTTTGTAAATGACTACAGTTACAGTATACAGAACTACCCAGCAGCATTCAGTGCACTAACAGGTCTTCTTTTTATAAGTGCAGAATATATAAATAATTTATCCAGACACATAATTCAAGAACTAATACATTTTACACACATACAGGTAATGGGCTAATGTATCACCTTTTACCCTGTACATACTTTATGTCTATGCTTGTAAAGATTAATGGAGATGACGTTACACAGATTGATCAGAGCACAGTGTGTAGTCTGTTAATTGTACAGTAAATATCACAGACTTACCTAGGCAGGTTATTACACCTACAGATCACTATCTCATTTCTTATCACGTGTAATATGAATAACATATGTATTAAATGGGAGCTATGGTTAATAACTGTTTGTTTAATTATTGGTACTTGTCCTGTATAAGCAGTAATTGGTATTTTGTATGATAGATAAACTTTTCACCAGGTGATTAGTAAGATGTCACTTTGCACTCCTGTTGTTTTGATATACATTTTTTAACTTTATTATTAATTATGTAGTGTCTTGTTGCTGTATAGAAGAATTATCTCTCCAGCTCAGAAATACTGGACCTTTAAAGACTTTTACTATGCTTACTAGAGTGGAAGCATGACTCAGCTGATGCCCACCCCTAAGAAACAGTACATAAATGTTGTAATGGGGTGATTCTATTAGTTACTGTATGTCCTACATTAATATCATCGTGACAATTTTCTGCAGACATTATGCAGTATTTTATATTTCACCTAATTAATTTCACATGAAATTCAATTGTAATATTCACTGCACTTGTCGTATTTATTTATTCATGTCTGCAGCAAGTAAAACAGTTCGTAATAGAAATATGTATTGTACACTGTGGCTTCTCTTGACATCAGTTTGAAATAAAATATTAATTTCAACTTGCATTTCACATGTTTAATGCACCTCACTATTTCCTTGATGGTTGCTGTTGCTTCGTTCCAGGCTTCACGTGCAATCTTCCTGTGATTCTTCCCAGCGTTAATTCCCAGTGTGTACTCGGTACATTACCTGAGTACTGAGTCCAAGTGGTCATCCTGCGATTGGATTTCCAGTCTGTTCTCAAAACGTCATCTCCTGTGTTCAGGTGCCAGAATATTGTATCCGTGGTATACATTGAGTCCAGGACAGTGGTGTTACAAGAGTGAGGGCACTCACCGCTTATCAGTAGAAAAAGATCATCCATATCTATTGATACATTTCAACAATACCAAATATAATCCAGTCTACGTTTCGATCCCTAGGGGTCATTCTCAAGACAAGTCAGCATCACAGCAAGACAACCATCCAGTACACTGGCAAAGAGCATACTGACAGGTCAACTTGAGCTCCCTTTTATAGCACACACACACACCTGTCCATAGTTATCCACTAAAGACACACACCTGTGTGGCTACAAATCACCAGCCAGCTACGATACACACTAGCTACTGTTAACAAATCATCCCCATCATAGCATCCAATAGATTGCTATTCACAGACAAACATTCCTCATTAGGTTTAACCTATAGCGATATCAAAAACAAAGATCGCCAGACCATTAAGGATGAAATAATAGAGACTTACCCATCATGTAAATGTAGCCGGGGTGAATCACCGAAAATGCATCAGCGTCTCCTAGACAACCGTCAAGCAGGAGGCTATCGTGCGCTCCACCATCAAGGAACAAACAGGCATGCATACCCAGTCACCAACCTAGCGGAAGTGCATCAGCGTATCCATAGTGACGACCATGAACACAACATGCACATGTAGCCGGACTGGATCGCCGGAAATACATCAGCGTCTCCTAGACAATCGTCAAATAGGAGATGCTATCCTGCGTTCCACCATCCAGGAACAGTCAGGCACGCATACCTGGTCACCAACCGACATCAACACAACATGCTATGTATCATAATATACTCATATGAGAACGTCCTTACAAGTCACAAGTAAGTCTCCATAGCCTCAATACCTGCTATGGGCAGGAACACTCATATGCATTCCATATAGTAAAAGTTACATAGATTGGACCAGGGACAATAGCAATCACATATTCACCTGACTAGATATATATAATCATCAGAGTACTTAGGGGACATAGAATATTCAATATAACAAACATATGTCGCTATTCGGGGGAGCTCAAGCATAGACCTTATGTGGAATGGCATATATTCGAAAAAAATCCTCAAACTGCAATAATGATTGCAATGAGTATGAACACATATTATTAAAACTGAAAACCCAGAAAACAAATCAAAATATAAACACCAAGTACACATAACATATTCATAACAATAATAATAAACATCACATAGCACTGTGTACCACATAGAATTGCAATCAATGGTGATGTTAACCCAAGACTATCCAATTTATGTAAAGCCATAACAAACCTATAATTGCTACTGTTATGAGAGAGTTAATTACTTTATTATTGTAGAAACATTTTTTGATTATTGTAAAAAGATTCTTAAAAAAATGTTCTCATTCAAGCCACCTGGAACAATGGTATCAAGTTCATAAATCCAGCGTGCATCACATTTCCTCAATAGTGCTTCGATCACCACCTCTATTGGACTTGGGCACATAATCAATTAGCATGCACCTTAGCGTGGAGACTTGGTGTCCATGAGACAGAAAATGTTTCACGACTGGTTTATCCGTATCACTTTTCTCAATTGCTGATCAGATAGAGGCGTGATGATTCACCATCTGCTCTCTGAATGGTCTAGTCATCATGACGATGTAATAAAGCCCACATGGGCATGTCAAAAAATAGATGACATATTTCATAGTGCAAAACAACTTATGTTTAATTTTAATTTGTCTTCCGCTGTGTGGGTGTGGGAAAGTATCACCACTTAGAATAGATCGACACGTCACACAAGAATTACACTTGAAACAGCCATTTCTTTGTGTCCTTAGCCACGGTTTAATTTCAGTTTTAGGTTTTAACATAGGGCGCATCAGAAGTTGGCAAAGATTTGGCCCTCTTCTATATGCATTCATTGTGGGTGCATGTTTTCCCAATTTAAGTGCAGAGGCTGAGGACACCAAAGGCCAATGATTCCTATAGATCTGTCCAGCCTTTTCCGATGTATGATCAAAGGTTGTGACATGTACCAAGTGATCTGGTTTCTTCTGTGATTGTCTGTCAATTACAGGCGACTGGAAACGTTGGTATGCTTTAGTAATGCATCGATTGATAGTCCTGAGTGAGTACCCTCTTTCAAGGAACCGTATTTGCATATCATCAATCTGTTCTCTTGCGCAGCTTTAAGATGAATGAAGTAGGGGTCCCCCATATTAAGCACAACCAGCACCAGGCTTTTCAGAACCTGCCCTGGTTGCCAAAATACGGGGGACAAATGACAGAGGGGTCCCCCGTATTTAGCGCAACCAGCACAGGGCTCTGAGATGGTCCTGGTTCTGGAAATACAGGGGGAAAAAATGCATAGGGCTCCCAGAACCAGCACCGGACTCTTCTAGCGGGGGGGGTGATGCCACAGCCAGGGGAGCCCTTTCACCGGGCCCCCCAGCTGCAGCATCACCCCTGACCGCTAGTCAGTCCAGCCGGGGATCCTGGGGAGCTGGGGACCCCCCCAATAAAGGGGTCCCCCTCCTCAGGGCACCCCAGGCCCAGGCTGATAGCCGGGGCTATCCCCAGCACCCCTGGGCGGTAGGTGCTGGGTTGATTATGTCAAGTGTGGTGCATTTGAAAATATAAATATTGGCTTTGCTGTGGAACTACAGTTCCCAGTAAGCCTTCCCCGCATGCTGGTACTTGGAGAACCACAAGTACCAGCATGTGGGGCATTACGGGCATGCAGGTAGCTGTAGTTCCACAACAAAAGCAATATTAAAAAAACACACGACACACCATAGAAAAGTATAATTTTATTAAAACATACATGCACACACACATGTACTCACACATGCACACACTATCTCACATACTCACCTAGTATCCCTGAAGCCAATCTGTCCTCTTGTCCAGTGGGTAATCCAAAGGTGTACTGTACCTGTAATAAAGATTCCATACTCACCTCCTCCTATGCGTAGATCTGTTCTCTTCATTCCAAAGTAGGCAAATCCTGGGTCTTGGCAAAATAAAAAAACTAATTACCCGGTCCCACGTACATTAGTGTCCTCTAAGGACAGTACTACCCGAATGACAGCTCTGCTGCTGGGTTTTTTTTTTTTACAATCAGGGGTAAGGGGTACAGGGTGTCACACACACACAGGGGTAGGGGGTACAGGATGTCACACACAGGGGTAGGGGGTACAGGGTGTCACACACACACAGGGGTAGGGGGTACAGGGTGTCACACACAGGGGTAGGGGGGTACAGGGTGTCACACACACACAAGGGTAAGGAGTTACAAGGTGTCAAACACACAGGGTTAGGGGGTACAGAGTGTCACACACAGGGGTAGGGGGGTACAAGATGTCACACACACAGGGGTAGGGGGGTACATGGTGCATGGCACTGCCCTCTCTCTGTAATACAAGAATAACCCCCAGCAACAGCAGTGTCACCCAAGGAAGAGCATTGTCCCCCTACCTGCAATACCACAGTAACCCCTAGCAACAGCAGTGTCACCACAGGATAGGCATTGCCCCCCCACATAATACCACAGTAACCTCAGTGTCACTCCAGAATGGGCACTACCCCTGTGGCTACGCCAGTGACCCCCTTCATGTGCCAGCAGCAGCAGTGCCCGGGTGACTCACCCGACTCGATGTAGTTGTGGATGTTCTTCTCCCGACGAAGCGGGGACACACAGCACCCGTTGTATAGGCAGAGCAGCAGGTCCAGCAGGCTCTCCACACTCATCCCGGCCCTGCGGCCCGGCCGCTCCAGGGTCAGGTGCTCCAGCTGCCGCAGGCGGACCTTGCCCATCATCTTCTCACCCACTGTCGGGTCACCTCTGCCGCCACCGCCACCCACCAGGCACAATCAGGTACTCGGGTCGCCGTGACCTACCGGGTAACCCACGAGCCAGCCCCGCCCACCATGTCCCGAGGAGGAAGATCCAGGAGAGACACCTGGCTGCTGGGGTTTGGGGGGCTGCTGCTGTGTGTGATCCACAGGGCAGGGGGGGAGGAGGAGGATGGACGGAGGGAGGAGGAGGCTGGGAGCCGGGGATGGAGGATCGGAGGAGGAGGGAGGAGCAGCCGGGTACCAGTGGCGGTTCTAGGGGTGGGCTAACATGGGCAGTTGCCTGGGGCGCCGGCCCCTAGAGGGCGCCACTGAGTCCCCAAAAGGTAAACAAAAAATAAACCCATAATAAAAAAAAAAACCAGCGCCGGACCCCCCCGCGTTGCCGGGCGCCCGCTGATATTTGTTATCAGCGGGCACCCAGCTCCCTCCCTGCAGCGGCAGCTGAAGATCACTCCAGAGCTCCGGCTCCCGCATACAGCACTATAGAAGGGGCGTCATGACATCTCTCCCATAGATCCGTGGTGGAGCCGTGGTCGGACCAGATGGCAGCGGACGCAGGAGTGGGGCCTAGGGTAAGTATTGTGTTTGTATTTTTTATTTTTCAGAAGGGAGGCATGGGGCATTACTACTGGTGGCATGTCTATAAGGGGCATTACTACTGGGGACATGTCTATAGGGGGGCTTTACTACTGGGAGCATGTCTATAAGGGGCATTACTACTGGGGGCATGTCTGTAAGGGGCATTACTACTGGGGGCATGTCTATAAGGGGCATGTCTATAGGGGGGCATTACTACTGGGAGCATGTCTATAAGGGGGCATTACTACTGGGGGCATGTCTATAAGGGGGCATTACTACTGGGGGCATGTCTATACGGGGCATTACTACTGGGGGCATGTCTATAGGGGGGCATTATTACTGGGAGCATGTCTATAAGGGGTTATTTCTACTGGGGGAATGTCTATAAGGGGGCATTACTACTGGGGGCATTACTACTGGGGGCATGTCTATAATGGGGCATTACTACTGGGGATATGTCTATAAGGGGGCATTACTACTAGGGGCACTAATGGGGCATTACAACTTTGGGAACTACTATAGGGGGCATTCCTACTGTGGGCACTAATATAGGGGGCATTATTACTGGGGCACTACTAATGTAGGCACTACTATAGGGGGCACTACTACTGTGGGCATTCTATTAGGGGCACTACTACTCAGTACTGTGGGCCTTGCGTATAAGGGGCACTAATTTGGGCATTGTGTAAAAGGGGCACCACTGTGTGTCATAACATGAATAAGGGACTAATATGTGACGTAATTTGAATTGGGGATACTGTACTATAAAGAGAATTACTGTGTGTGGCACAATATAATATACAGGGCATTACTGCGTATGGCACAATGTGTTATACAGGGCATTACTGCATGTGGCATAATGTGTTATACAGGGCATTACTGCATGTGGCATAATGTGTTATACAGGGCATTACTGCATGTGGCATTAAACTCCCTATTGGCAGATAATGCATGCAACCACAAAGTTATTAAACCAAGCTTAAATAAAATAAAGAGACAGACCAAGTATATATGCGATCAAAAATATATGGTCAGCTTTATTTATTTTACAATCAGAGTATGGTGGCATAAGAAAGAACGGCCAGTAACCTGACTAATGCAAGGATGTAAAAACACTCACTAAATGGGCCAATATCCCAATTCAAGTGTAATAGTGATATAAAACTTGCAAGGGCCGATATCCCTCTCTGGCAAGTGAGACAGTATCCAGCCCCATCCCAATGCACTATTTTAGCCCTCTCCGATGAGAGGTGCCGCTGACCCCAGTAGGGTAAAATCAGCCTAACCAATGCATAGAAGGGGGCACACCGCTCATACTGCAGCAAGGTGGACGCTTTATAGATACTGCCGTTCTTTCCCGCCCTTGAAATAAAGCTGACACAAGAGGAAAAAAGTGGGAGGGAAGGTGGGAGATCAGATTCCAAAGAGGCAGTGTAACATTGCTGACCTACCCACACTCCTATTAACCACACCCCTTGCACAACACCCCACCAATCCTAACCTAATGTCAATCTGACCATAAAACACTAACACTCCCCTACCTACTGTAACTTTATTAACCCCATGCATCCCTGCCTAGGGGTTTATGTGCCCTCTGTTCTATCCGAACCTCGGTTATCTAATGTGTTATAAAGGCCATTACTGCATGTGGCATAATGTGTTTATAAAGGGCATTACTGCATGTGGCATAATGTGTTATAAAGGGCATTACTGTGTAAGACATACTGTGTAAGGCGCATTACTGCACATGGCAATTATTCACCACGAGGGGAGAGCTTGGGGGAAGCCCAGCACCTTCATAAGTGCTGGACACGCCCCACAGTGTGATGAATTGGGGGTGTTCCACAAGGACACGCCCCCCTTCCGGAAGCGCGAGTGCTTTCAGTGCGTGCAGAGGAACGTCATCTACATAAAGTTGTTTTTTTGTTTTGATTCTTTTTTTTTTTTTTTGGGGGGGGGGGCGCAACTGTGAACTTCCGCCCTGAGCTCCACAATGTCTAGAACCGGCCCTGCCAGGTACACACAGGCAGCTGTCTCTCACCGCACTGGCCGGGGAGGAAACTATTCCAGCCGGCAGCAGAGTCACTGCTGCCGGCTGGAATAGTGCTGCCCCCGCCACAGCCGCAGGTGACAAGCCATAGCTCATAGCTTGTCAAAACCTGGGTTGCTGCTATTTCCAAGTTGGAGAAAGGACCTCTGTGATGTAGACACCACGTGACCGCTGCAGGAGGCTGGACAGCTCCTGTGTTACCATCCACTAGGGCATAGAGGGGGAATAAATATCTGTGGCGAGCGCAGCGAGCCACCGTGCCTGAAGCATGGCGAGCAAAGCGAGCCCGCGAGGGGACAGTTTTGGTCCCCCGTTAGCATCCCCGCCCCTCCCCCTTTCAGGCCGAGTCACGTGGGTGTGACGTCACAGGGCCATCAGCCCTGTATAGTCTAGACTAGGGGTGTGCACCGGCCACTTTTCGTGTTTTGTGTTTTGGTTTTGGATCTGGATCTTTCTTCGTGTTTTGGATCTGGATTGGTTTTGCCAAAACCACCCTTCCGTGTTTTGGGTTCTGGGTTTTGTGTTTTGGATCTGTATTTTTTTTTAAAAAAGCATAAAAACAGCTAAAATCACAGAATTTGTTGGTTTCTCTGCTCCTATGCTATTATTAACCTCAATAACCTTAATTTCCACTCATTTCCAGTCTATTCTGAACACCTCACACCTCACAATAGTGTTTTCATGTCCAAAAGGTTGCACCGAGGTAGCTGGATGACTATGCTAAGCGACACGAGTGGGCGGCACAAACACGTGGCCCATCTAGGAGTGACACTGCAGTGGCAGACAGGATGGCAGTTAGAAAAACTAGGCCCCAAACTGTACATAATGCAAAGAAAAAAAAGAAGTGCAAGATGGAATTGTCCTTGGGCCCTCCCACCCACCCTTATGTTGTATAAACAGGACATGCACACTTTAACAAATCAATCATTTCAGCGCCAGGGTCTGCCACACAACTGTGGCTGAAATGATTGGTTCGTTTGGGCCCCCACAAAACAAGCTGGCAATTAATGTGTCCCTGCACAAACTGGCTCTACGGAGGCAAGATGTCATCCTCATCCTCCTCATCCACCGATTCCTCACCCTCTTCAGTGTGTACATCCTCATCCTCACAGAGTATTAATTCGTCCCTGCTGGAACCACAGGTCCCTCTGTACGTTCTGGAGGCTGGTCTCCCTGGAAGAGTTGATAATTCATTTTATGAACATCATCTTCTCCACATTTTGTGGAAGCAACCTCCTACGCCTTTCGCTGACAAGGTTCCCGGCTGCACTAAACACTCTTTCGGAGTACACACTGGAGGGGGGGCAACTCAGGTAAAATAGAGCCAGTTTGTACAGGGACCTCCAAATTGCTTCTTTTTCCTGCCAGTACAGGTACGGACTGTCTGACATGCCTATTTGGATGCTGTCACCGATGTAATCCTTTAACAGACAGACGCACGCTTGTCGCTGCTGCTTTGAGGATTCAAGTGCGGCTACAGCCCACACAATTCACAAAGACAGAAAAAAAAAAAGAATATTTTTATTGTTTGTGGAGCACACTTTGAGGGTTACACCACCCTTTAACAGACAGACGCACGCTTGTCGCTGCTGCTTTGAGGATGCAAGTGCGGCTACAGCCCACACAATTCACAAAGACAGAAAAAAGAAGAAGAATATTTTAATTGTTTGTGTAGAACACTTTGAGGTGTCACCACCCTTAAACAGACAGATGCACGCTTGTCGCTGCTGCTTTAAGGATGCAGGTGCGGCTACAGCCCACACAATTCACATAGACAGAAAAAAAAAGAACAATATTTTAATTGTTTCTGTAGCACACTTTGAGGGTGTCACCACCCTTTAACAGACAGACGCACGCTTGTCGCTGCTGCTTTGAGGATGCAAGTGTGGCTACATCGCACACAAGTCACAAACACATTAAAAAAATAGTTTTTTATTTTTTGGAACACTTTGAGAGTTACACCACCCTTTAACAGACAGACGCACGCTTGTCGCTGCTGCTTTAAGGATGCAGGTGCGGCTACAGCCCACACATTTCACAAAGACCAAAAAAAAAAGAACAATATTTTAATTGTTTGTGTAGAACACTTTGAGGGTGTCACCACCCTTTAACAGACAGACGCATGCTTGTCGCTGCTGCTTTAAGGATGCAGGTGCGGCTACAGCCCACACATTTCACAAAGACCAAAAAAAAAAGAACAATATTTTAATTGTTTGTGTAGCACACTTTGAGGGTGTCACCACCCTTTAACAGACAGACGCACGCTTGTCGCTGCTGCTTTAAGGATGCAGGTGCGGCTACAGCCCACACAATTCACAAAGACAGAAAAAAGAACAATATTTTAATTGTTTGTGTAGCACACTTTGAGGGTGTCACCACCCTTTAACAGACAGACGCACGCTTGTCGCTGCTGCTTTAAGGATGCAGGTGCGGCTACAGCCCACACAATTCACAAAGACAGAAAAAAGAACAATATTTTAATTGTTTGTGTAGCACACTTTGAGGGTATCACCACCCTTTAACAGACAGACGCACGCTTGTCGCTGCTGCTTTAAGGATGCAGGTGTGGCTACAGCCCACACATTTCACAAAGACCAAAAAAAAAAGAACAATATTTTAATTGTTTGTGTAGCACACTTTGAGGGTGTCACCACCCTTTAACAGACAGACGCACGCTTGTCGCTGCTGCTTTGAGGATGCAAGTGTGGCTACATCGCACACAAGTCACAAACACATTAAAAAAATAGTTTTTTATTTTTTGGAACACTTTGAGAGTTACACCACCCTTTAACAGACAGACGCACGCTTGTTGCTGCTGCTTTAAGGATGCAGGTGAGGCTACAGCCCACACATTTCACAAAGACCGAAAAAAAAAGAACAATATTTTAATTGTTTGTGTAGAACACTTTGAGGGTGTCACCACCCTTTAACAGACAGACGCACGCTTGTCGCTGCTGCTTTGAGGATGCAGGTGGAATCTAGACGGGATTTGGAACCGAGGACACACTACCTCCATCAATTGTCTAAATCCCACTGCACTAATGTCGGATACCGGACGCACGTCTAACACCAACATAGCAGTCAAGGCCTCAGTTATACGTTTTGCTTCAGGATGACTGCTGTCGTACTTCATCCTCATCGCTAGGGACTGTTGGAGGGTCAATTGTTTAGTAAAAGTAGTGATGTTCCTACTTCCTCTCTGGGATGATGAACAACTCCCAGCAGCAGCAACAGCACTAGGAGGAAGAGGTTCTTGATCTTTCCCTATTTTATTTTTATCGGAGAAAGTTTGGTCCTCCATTTATGTTATATTGATATATATACGTGCGGCTAAAGCGCACACAAACACAGAAAATATTATTTTATTTTTGCTGGAGAGTAGTGCACTTTGTGGGTTACACCACCCTTTAAGAAATGAGCCAGCCGGCTCTTTACTTATGGGACACAGGCGCACGCTTGGCGCTGCTCCTTTGTTGATGCACGTGCAGCCACAGTGCACACAATTCACAAACACAGAAAATAATTTTTTTTTTGGTTTGGACTGGAGTGTACTTTCGGGGGTTACAGCACCCTTAACGGTCAAGCCAGCCGGCCCTTTACTTATGACACAGGCGCACGCTTGGCACTACTTTGTTGATGCACGTGCGGCTACTGCGCACACAATTCACAAACACAGAAAATAATTTTTTTTTAGGTTTGGACTGGAGTGTACTTTCGGGGGTTACAGCACCCTTTAACGGTCAAGCCAGCCGGCCCTTTACTTATGACACAGGCGCACGCTTGGCACTACTTTGTTGATGCACGTGCGGCTACTGCGCACACAATTCACAAACACAGAAAATAATTTTTTTTTAGGTTTGGACTGGAGTGTACTTTCGGGGGTTACAGCACCCTTAACGGTCAAGCCAGCCGGCCCTTTACTTATGACACAGGCGCACGCTTGGCACTACTTTGTTGATGCACGTGCGGCTACTGCGCACACAATTCACAAACACAGAAAATAATTTTTTTTTAGGTTTGGACTGGAGTGTACTTTCGGGGGTTACAGCACCCTTAACGGTCAAGCCAGCCGGCCCTTTACTTATGACACAGGCGCATGCTTGGCACTACTTTGTTGATGCACGTGCGGCTACTGCGCACACAATTCACAGACACAGAAAATAATTTTTTTTTAGGTTTGGACTGGAGTGTACTTTCGGGGGTTACAGCACCCTTAACGGTCAAGCCAGCCGGCCCTTTACTTATGACACAGGCGCACGCTTGGCACTACTTTGTTGATGCACGTGCGGCTACTGCGCACACAATTCACAAACACAGAAAATAATTTTTTTTTAGGTTTGGACTGGAGTGTACTTTCGGGGGTTACAGCACCCTTAACGGTCAAGCCAGCCGGCCCTTTACTTATGACACAGGCGCACGCTTGGCACTACTTTGTTGATGCACGTGCGGCTACTGCGCACACAATTCACAAACACAGAAAATAATTTTTTTTTTGGTTTGGACTGGAGTGTACTTTCGGGGGTTACAGCACCCTTAACGGTCAAGCCAGCCGGCCCTTTACTTATGACACAGGCGCACGCTTGGCACTACTTTGTTGATGCACGTGCGGCTACTGCGCACACAATTCACAAACACAGAAAATAATTTTTTTTTTGGTTTGGACTGGAGTGTACTTTCGGGGGTTACAGCACCCTTAACGGTCAAGCCAGCCGGCCCTTTACTTATGACACAGGCGCACGCTTGGCACTACTTTGTTGATGCACGTGCGGCTACTGCGCACACAATTCACAAACACAGAAAATAATTTTTTTTTGGTTTGGACTGGAGTGTACTTTCGGGGGTTACAGCACCCTTTAACGGTCAAGCCAGCCGGCCCTTTACTTATGACACAGGCGCACGCTTGGCACTACTTTGTTGATGCACGTGCGGCTACTGCGCACACAATTCACAAACACAGAAAATATATTATTTTTTTAGCACTTGGGGGGAGCACCCCTGATGGACAGAGCACCCCCTGGACAACACTACAGCACTCCTTTAGGACTGGGACACTGCACAGGACTTTGGAGTGGACACAGCCCCTATGGAGAACTGACTGCACAACACAGTCCAGCCAGCCCCTATGGACTTTGAAGTAGTGGACACAGCCCCTATTAACAACAGCAGCACAGCACAACACAGCCAGCCCCTATGGACTTTGAAGTAGTGGACAACAGCAGCACTACACTACACTACACTACACTACACAGCCCTAACTCCCACCCTCCCTCTTCACTTTCCACAGCCGAGTGAGAAAATGGCGCCGACGCGGGTACCTTATATAGGATCCAAAACCCGCGAGACTCGGAAGGCGGGATGATGACGTTTTGCCTCGATTTCAGATCCGAGTCAGGCGGGAAAAGTCGAGCCTGATTCGGATCGGACTCGGATCGGGGGGGCTCGGGGGGGTTCGGATTTCAGAAATCCGAACCCGCTCACCCCTAGTCTAGACCTAACCTTGTCACCTGCGGCGGTGGCGGAGGTAGTTCTATTGGCTTGCCTTGTCTGAGGGGGTGGGTGTTGTCGGGCACAGGCATCACCGGGTGTCCTCACATGGCTTCCGTAAGGGCAATACCATGCCCTTTCTGGAAGGCAGCCGCAGCTGCCTAAAGGTAGCGCCGGCCTCGGCGGCAACTGTATAGCCCCGGAGTCTCCGCTGTCATCGCTGGGCAGCCATGCTTGTGCTCCCAATGAAGACACAGTACAAACACCCCCCTGCCGGAGGCTCCTACTGCGGCTGCGCAACAAGTTGAAAAGTCCTATCTGTATAATGGCACATTCTTGAGATGATAGTTTAAAAACTGTAAGTTTCTAATTTATCTGAACCCCAAAAGTACGTACCCTGGCACAATAGCTACCTAATAAAGCAAATCCCAAGTCTAAGTTCCACCCCTAACTTGAGTTTTGCCTTCCCGAAAATCCCCCATAGACTACTACACAAAAGGGTTCCTAATTCACAATGTCAGAAAAACTAACAGTTGGAGCTTTAGATTACTCCCAAATCCTAATTTTTTACGATTATGTCCTGAAATTTGGCATGCAGCACTGTGCAACAGTTCTACTCGCCGCTACCAAATTTCAGATCCGTACTTCCTATAGCTTTTGAGGTGTACCTCCTAGAACACCCTGCCCCCCCCCCCCCTTCGGAATTCTCTATGGAGAAATCCGTTTTTTTAGATGCAGCCTTAATATAAGGGCACGACTGTGCCTATGTATGTATTCACGACTGTGCCCTTATAATATATATTGACAGCATTTCTGGTTTGACCTAATTTATTTACATCTGCTGAATAAGTCCCATTGAGTGCCCTCTCTCTGTTTTCTACATATATATATATATATATATATATATATATATATATAAATAGACGACACAAAAATGGCACTCCGGGTCTTCAAAACGGCAACAATACAAATCCTTTAATCCATAAACAGGATAATCAGGCCGATGTTTCGGGGCCTCAACGCCCCTTTATAACTTACCTTGATAAAGGGGCGTTGAGACCCCGAAACGTCGGCCTGATTATCCTGTTTATGGATTAAAGGATTTGTATTTTTGCCGTTTTGAAGACCCGGAGTGCCATTTTTGTGTCGTCTATTTATGCATCTTCTGTGTTCTAAAGAGGCACCCGGGCACAACATATTCGAGTTTATGAGATTGCCGGACTGATAATACACATATATATATATATATATATATACATATATATATATATATATATATATATATACTTTTTACACTGGCAGCGGCACTCCAGACAAAGAATCACAATAGGCAGGATATCAATCCTCAACGTTACGATGCTTTAATGCATCGTTTTCAAGCTACAGTAATGGATTAAACAAGATACTTACATACCCTACACCACACCACGTAAAAAACTTGCGGTATCCGGGTTCAGCATGAAATGCCCACTGATGACATCACTGGTGCGACCCGTTGCCGCGGCAACAGATATGAAACTAAAAACAGTAGCAAAACATCGTTCATAGAAGCATATGACTGCAGATGCAAATTAAACAATATTATAAACAATGTATCCGCCTAAAGCGATTATAGCACAGTGAAATAGTTCCAACGAACACAGTAGCAAATCAGCTCATCTATGTCACAGGCATAAAAAGCAATCATTTAAATATTATAATAAGTAATAAATAATTAATAAGTCATCACCACCAGATCCTGTGACATTTATGACAGACAAGAACCCAAACAACGTTCGGTATTGTGTCTGTCAACTGTGTCACATATCAACTCACAAGTGAAGCTGAACGAGTATAAATATAGAACATTTCCCTGAACATATAGACTGTGGGCACTAAACCTTGCCAATGGAGATCCTACGAGAAAAGCAGCAAATCACAGTGAGAGCAACAGACCCGAACAGACGTCCGTAGTCACTGCATCATGCCCGTGATAGACATAACCCACTGACACATACAGCCCAATCGATCCAACATATAACTAGACACAACAAATGAGATGTCACAAAGAGTACATAACTGACAAAACAAGAGAAAATTCCTACAAGAAGGGTTTAGTAGCTACATCCCTACAAGAAACAATGCAGGCCCAAGTTCTCGTGGCCAAGCAGGTACATGGTCAATAATTATATATCTCAGTGTAGCTAAATTGTGGTGTGCTTCAAAAAAATGTCTAGCAACTGGTTGTTCGCTTGCACCAGATATAATAGCTGCCCTAATGGCTGACCGGTGCAAGGCCATACTTTCACATAAGGTACGATCCGTCTTCCCAATATAGCTCAGACCACAGGGGCATGTAATCATATAAATGATAAACGTGGTGGTACAAGTCACCCTGTGTCTGATACTATATTTCTTCCCACTATGAGGATGATAAAAGGAATCACCAGTGGTCATATACCTGCAAGTGAGGCAATTAAGACATTTGAAGCATCCCAGTTTAAGCTTCAGGAAGCCCTCACCTCCACTTTTATCAAAACCACTGATATCTATTTTCACTACCCAATTCCAGATGTTTTTACCACGTGTATAACATGACATCAGTCTGGTATCACTCAAATTCAAATCAACATCTTTTTGTACAATAGGCCAATATTGTTTAGAAACAAAATTAATTTTATCACTCAATGTGTTAAAGTGTTTGACCCCAGGGAAACGTTTTTCCGTATGTTTGTGTTTGCACGTGCATAACAGATCGTCCCGGGATTTAGACATAGCTCGTTCCTTAGCCTTAAGTAACAGCTGTTTGTCATACCCTCTGATGACAAAACACTGTATATCTCATCGATCTTAAGTGATACAGTCAGCCTATCACTACAAATCCTCAATACACGTATGAATTGGGAATAAGGTAGCCCAAATTTAGAGGATTTAGGATGAAAACTCCTAGCATGCAATAGGGAGTTACGATCTGTGGGCTTCTTGTATAATGTAGTGATAATTTTACCATTCTGGTTCCGTACCTCTACATCAAGAAAAGTTACATAGACCTCATCAATTGTATATGTCATTTTGATGGGACTAGCCGAGGAATTATGTTTGTCAATCAACTCCACAAATTTCATCTATATATCGGGTGTAAAACAATATACACTCAGATATGTCTGGTGCACAGAAGAAGATATCTTTTTCAAACATAAATGCGTTGGCATACGATGGGGCCACATTCGACCCCATCGCACAACCGCTGCATTGAAGGTACATTTTCCCATCAAATAAGAAAAAATTGTGGGTCAGAATAATTTTAAGCAACTAAATTACCAGCCCACAATCAGGGCCTTTATATAAAGGATTCTCTTTAATAAGAAGCCTTACAGCCTCTAAACCAGCAGTGTTAGGGATCACGGTGTAAAGATTAGAAACATCAACACTGCACAACAGACTGTCCACCGGTATATCACCCAACTGGATCAACTTATTAAGAAATTAAGCTGTATGTAACAAATAATCGGGGTGACCCATTACACATGGTTGTAAAAGGGAATTAAGATACACAGATAGGGGCTGAAACAACGACCCCTGTGCCGAGATAATAGGGCGCCCCGGGGGATTGCTCTGCCCCTTGTGAATCTTAGGGAGCATGTATAGTATAGGGGTAATCGGATAGTTAGGTAACAATGCATCCCGCAAATCATCTGAAATCATACCCTCCATGACAGCACCCTCTAAACACTCTTGTAGCTCAGCTCTAAATCATGTAGTAGGGTCATGCTGTAATGGAATATATACATTGGAGTCACCAAATTGTCTCATTATTTCTGCTTTATAACTGCTAAGATCTTGAACAACAATCGACCCGCCTTTATCGGCGGGTCGTACGACAACATCAGTGTATTATGATAGTGACTTCAATGCTTTAAATTCAATCAAAGAAAGGTTATTTCTAACCACCATATTAGATTTTTGTGTATCACAAACATCAATGTCAATCATGTTGATGAAGGTCTTAATAGAATGATTATTGGACACTGGATCATAAGCAGATTTAGAGGTTAATTTCGCTTCTGCAGAAGGAACATCACCAGCTTGTTTAGATAAAGTAGGTTTGGCCCTGGTGCCATTGCATTTTTCATGAAGTTTAAGTTTTCTATTTAATTTATATTTTTCAATTTCCCAGTTCATCTCATTAAAGGCAACCGTGGGGACAAAAGATAATCCTTTAGTCAGTACCCGTACCTCAGGATCAGTCAAAGTTCTTTTAGACAAATTGAAGATTAGTGTCTCCTCTGTAACGGTGGTCTCCCTGGTCGTCTTTTGCTGCGACCATTGCTCTCCGCGCCTCGTGTACCGTCTCCTAGTTCTGTGCCTCGACTCCAGGTACGCGTCCCTAAGGGCACCTGGGATGAAACACCTTGGATATTATCAACATTGTCAGAGTCACTTATAGTAACTATATCAGAATCACCATAGGGCCTGCGATACCCCCTACGTTGTTGTTTCTGCTGATCAGGTTGGCCACCACTAATCCATCTGTAAACATTGTTATGCTCATAATCACTAATCACTTTTGTCAGTTTCAGTTTCTTAAATTTAATCAAGTTTCTTTTATAGTTGGCCAATTGTAGGTTCAATTTTTCAAACCAATCAATCTGGGAATCCGCAATGAGAGTCTCTTTGTGTTCAGCTTCATACGCACTGATCTTATCTTTAGTAATTTTTACCTCACGAGATGCCTCCTCTATCACAAGGAGCATTAAATCATAGCTGCATTTGTTTAGAACACAGAAAGAGACATTGTGGCTCCCAATAGTAGGACAATTGTGCACACGAACACCAAGAGGTGTATGTTTATCTTTATAGTAGTCACTTAAAAGTCACCCCATGGTAATAAAAATAAGGTTCCCTCTGAGTTTTAATAAATCATGATATATTTGTTCAGTAGGTTTAGTGCTAGTATCATAAAATGGCTCTTTAAACAGTATATTGTCAGCTTCAGATTCTGAGAAAGATAAAGTCATGCTTTTAGTCTGCAACGCAATGTTAATTGCATCATACATGTCATCCACACCCTCCAAGCCTCCTTCAGCCATAATTTCAAGAAAACGAAAGATGTAGCACAAGGTAATAACTAACACAATGGGTGCCTGTTTCTAAGGAAAACCGGGTCCTGCAACCAGTATTCCTGGCACAATGTATATATTTTGTATCTTGTTTAATCTGTTTCTGTATCTTGAAAACGATGCAATAAAGCATAGAAACGTTGAGGATTGATATCCTGCCTATTGTGATTCTTTGTCTGGAGTGCCGCTGTCAGTGTAAAGCGTGTTTGGTTGCTTTTTTGGCTATCCACGGAGGGCACCCGTCTATTTGGCAGTAACTGGGAGTGCCATCCACATTGTGTATATAGTGCCAGGACTACTGGTTGCAGGACCCGGTTTTCCTTAGAAACAGGCACCCATTGTGTTAGTTATTACCTTGTGCTACATCTTTCGTTTTCTTGAAATTATGGCTGAAGGAGGCTTGGAGGGTGTGGATGACATGTATGATGCAATTAACATTGCGTTGCAGACTAAAGGCATGACTTTATCTTTCTCAGAATCTGAAGCTGACAATATACTGTTTAAAGAGCCATTTTATGATACTAGCACTAAACCTACTGAACAAATATATCGTGATTTATTAAAACTCAAACAGAGGGAACCTGATTTTTATTACCATGGGGTGACTTTAAGTGTCTACTATAAAGATAAACGTACACCTCGTGGTTTTCGTGTGCGCAATTGTCCTACTATTGGGAGCCACAATGTCTCTCTCTGCAAGAGATGGATTTGTGTTCTAAACAAATGCAGCTATGATTTAATGCTCCTTGTGATAGAGGAGGCATCTCGTGTGTTAAAAATTACAAAAGATAAGATCAGTGCGTTTGAAGCCGAACACAAAGAGACTCTCATTGCGGATTCCCAGATTGATTGGTTTGAAAAATTTAACCTACAATTGGCCAACTATGAAAGAGACTTGATTACATTTAAGAAACTGAAACTGACAAAAGTGATTAGTGATTATGAGCATAACAATGTTTACAGATGGATTAGTGGTGGCCAACCTGATCAGCAGAAACAACAACGTGGGGGGTATCGCAGGCCCTATGGTGATTCTGATATAGTTACTACCAGTGACTCTGACAATCCCAGGTGCCCTTAGGGATGCGTACCTGGAGTCGAGGCACAGGACTAGGAGACGGTACACGAGGCGCGGAGGGCAATGGTCGCAGCAAAAGACGACCAGGGAGACCACCGTTACAGAGGAGACACTAATCTTCAATTTGTCTAAAAGAACTTTGACTGATCCTGAGGTATGAGTACTGACTAAAGGATTATCTTTTGTCCCCACGGTTGCCTTTAATGAGATGAACTGGGAAATTGAAAAATATAAATTAAATAGAAAACTTAAACTTCATGAAAAATGCAATGGCACCAGGGCCAAACCTACTTTATCTAAACAAGCTGGTGATGTTCCTTCTGCAGTAGCGAAATTAACCTCTAAATCTGCTTATGATCCAGTGTCCAATAATCATTCTATTGAGACCTTCATAAACATGATTGACATTGATGTTTGTGATACACAAAAATCTAATATGGTGGTTAGAAATAACCTTTCTTTGATTGAATTAAAGCATTGAAGTCACTATCATTATACACTGATGTTGTCATATGACCTGCCGATAAAGGCGGGTCAACTGTTGTTCAAGATCTTAGCAGTTATAAAGCAGAAATAATGAGACAACTTGGTGACTCCAATGTATATATTCCATTACAGCATGACCCTACTACATGGTTTAGAGCTGAGCTACAAGAGTGTTTAGAGGGTGCTGTCATGGAGGGTATGATTTCAGATGATTTGCGGGATGCATTGTTACCTGACTATCCAATTACCCCTATACTATACACGCTCCCTAAGATTCACAAGGGGCTGAGCAACCCCCCAGGGCGCCCTATCATCTCGGCACGGGTGTCATTGTTTCAGCCCCTATCTGTGTATCTTGATTCCCTTTTACAACCATGTGTAATGGGTCACCCCGATTATTTGTTACATACAGCTTCATTTCTTAATAAGTTGATCCAGTTGGGTGATATACCGGTGGACAGCCTATTGTGCAGTGTTGATGTTTCTAATCTTTACACCGTGATCCCTAACACTGCTGGTTTAGAGGCTGTAAGGCTTCTTATTAAAGAGAATCCTTTATATAAAGGCCCTGATTGTGGGCTGGTAATTAAGTTGCTTAAAATTATTCTGACCCACAATTTTTTCTTATTTGATGGGAAAATGTATACCTTCAATGCAGCAGTTGTGTGATGGGGTCGAATGTGGCCCCATAGTATGCCAACGCATTTATGTTTTCCATGGAAAAAGATATCTTCTGTGCACCAGACATATCGGAGTATATATTTATTATTTGGTCTGGAACACGAGAGAAATTTGTGGAGTTGATTGACAAACATAATTCCTCGGCTAGTCACATCAAAATGACATATACAATTGATGAGGTCTATGTAACTTTTCTTGATGTAGAGGTACGGAACCAGAATGGTAAAATTATCACTACATTATACAAGAAGCCCATAGATCGTAACTCCCTATTGCATGCTAGGAGTTTTCATGCTAAATCCTCTAAATTTGGGCTACCTTATTCCCAATTCATACATGTATTGAGGATTTGTAGTGATAGGCTGACTGCATCACTTAAGATCGATGAGATGATACAGTGTTTTGTCATCAGAGGTTATGACAAACAGCTGTTACTTAAGGCTAAGGAACGAGCTATGTCTAAATCCCGGGACGATCTGTTATGCACGTGCAAACACAAACCTACTCAAAAACGTTTCCCTGGGGTCAAACACTTTAACACTATGAGGAGTATTCAATATGAAAGGTTAACTTCCCTGGCGAAGTTTACGTTTCATATCAGAGTTTTTTTTCTGCGTAAAGGTATGGTGCGCGCTCCCGCTTATCCCCGTATTCAAAATAAAATTAACGACAACGGGAAACTCCGAAGTTGGATTTGCGTAAAGTTACGAATTTTCCTTAAAATAATTGTAAGAACCCCTAAAGTTGTAAAAACATGGGGGAACACTATGGGTACCCCCGTTTTAGCCTTTAATTGAAAGTCGTGGATTTAAATAGCCGCATCAGGTGTTTTTTTTCCGACATTGAAAAAGTGATGCAGAAGAGCACTTAGGTTATTTTTTTCGTTTTTTTAAGTGGTCCCATCAAATTTGGGGTACATGAAAATGGGTACTAGCATATTTTGGTGTCCCTAAAGTAACTTTTTAAAAATTTTGCATTTGCGCACCTGCCGCTATAATTCTATTCTAGAAAACACCTGCCGCATACTTGCAGAATAGCCCTGAACCTATTTCCCTATTGTTTAACAATTTTTTCCCATTTTTTTTTTTTGCGCCCAATTTAAAAAAAAATTTTTTAGGGTGTCCCTATTTTTTTAAAACTTTTATTGACACAGTTCTTTTTTAAATGTCAATCTCAGGGGTGCAGGCTATTTTTTTAAAGCCTGCACCCCTAAACCCCAATTCTGCACTTTTTTTCGACACCTATTCAATGGTGAAAAGTTATCACAGTTTTTTATCAATGACTTTTCAAAACTGCGATAAGTCTTTGAAATTGAATACAGTGTAAAACTAAAACCAGTGATATTAATGCAAAAAAGTTAAAAAGTGCGATATTAACGCAAAAAACTATGTTATCGCACCCATATTGAATACCCCTAATTGAGTGATAAAATTTATTTTGTTTCTAAACAATATTGGCCTATTGTACAAAAAGATGTTGATTTGAATTTGAGTGATACCAGACTGATGTCATGATATACACGTGGTAAAAACATCTGGAATTGGGTAGTGAAAACAGATATCAGTGGTTTTGATAAAAGTGGAGGTGAGGGCTTCCTGAAGCTTAAACTGGGATGCTTCAAATGTCTTAATTGCCTCAAATGCAGGTATATGACCACTGGTGATTCCTTTTATCATCCTCATAGTGGGAAGATATATAGTATCAGACACAGGGTGACTTGTACCACCAAGTTTATCATTTATATGATTACATGCCCCTGTGGTCTGAGCTATATTGGGAAGACGGATCGTACCTTATGTGAAAGGATGGCCTTGCACCAGTCAGCCATTAGGGCAGCTATTAAATCTGCTGCAAGCGAACAACCAGTTGCTAGACATTTTTTTGAAGCACACCATAATTTAGCTACACTGAGATACAGTATATAATTATTGACCATGTACCTGCTTGGTCACGAGGTGGCAACAGATCATAAAAATTGCTCCAGTGTGAATCTCATTGGATTCACAGATTGGGGACAATACACCCGAAGGGACTTAATGAGAACTTGGGCCTGCAATGTTTCTTGTAGGGATGTAGCTACTAACCCCTTCTTGTAGGAATTTTCTCTTGTTTTGTCAGTTATGTACTCTTTGTGACATCTCATTTGTTGTGTCTAGTTATATGTTGGATCGATTGGGCTGTATGTATCAGTGGGTTATGTCTATCACGGGCATGATGCAGTGACTACGGATGTCTGTCCGGGTCCATTGCTCTCACTGTGATTTGCTGCTTTTCTCGTAGGATCTCCATTGGCAAGGTTTAGTGCCCACAGTCTATATGTTCAGGGAAATGTTCTATATTTATACTCGTTTAGCTTCACTTGTGAGTTGATATGTGACACAGTTGGCAGACACGATACCGAACGTTGTTTGGGTTCTTGTCTGTCATAAATGTCACAGGATCTGGTGGTGATGCTTTATTAATTATTTATTACTTATTATAATATTTAAATGATTGCTTTTTATGCCTGTGACATAGTTGAGTTGATTTGCTACCGTGTTCGTTGGAACTATTTCACTGTGCTATAATTGCTTTAGGCGGATACATTGTTTATAATATTGTTTAATTTGCATCTGCAGTCATATGCTTCTATGAACGATGTTTTGCTACTGTTTTTAGTTTCACATATGTTGCTGCGGCAATGGGTCGTGCCAGTGATGTCATCAGTGGGCGTTTCATGCTGGACCCGGATGCCGCGAGTTTTTTACATGGTGTGGTGTAGGGTATGTAAGTATCTTGCTCAATCTGTTTCTGTATCTTGAAAACGATGCATTAAAGCATTGAAACGTTGAGAATTGATATTCTGCCTATTGTGATTCTTTGTCTGGAGTGCCGCTGTCAGTGTAAAGCATGTTTGGTTGCTTTTTTAGCTATCCACGGAGGGCACCCGTCTATTTGGCAGTAACTGGGAGTGCCATCCACATTGTGTGTGTGTGTGTGTATATATATATATATATATATATATATATATATATATATATATTAAGGGTGAGCGGGTTCGGATTTCTGAAATCCGAACCCCCCCGAGCCCCCCCCGATCCGAGGCCGATCCGAGTCAGGCTCGACATTTCCCGCCTGACTCGGATCTGAAATCGAGGCAAAACGTCATCATCCCGCCTTCCGGGTCTCGCGGGTTTTGGATTCTATATAAGGTACCCGCGTCGTCGCCATTTCTCACTCGGCTGTGGACAGTGAAAAGGGAGGGTGGGAGTTACGGCTGGCTGGGCTGTGTAGTGTAGTGTAGTGTTGTGCTGTGCTATGCTGTGCTGCTGTTGTCCATAGGGGCTGGCTGTGTTGTACTGTGCTGTGTCCACTCCTCCAAAGTCCATAGGGGCTGGCTGTGTTGTGCTGTGCTGCTGTTGTCCATAGGGGCTGTGTCCACTCCTCCAAAGTCCATAGGGGCTGGCTGGACTGTGTTGTGCAGGCAGTTGTCCATAGGGGCTGTGTCCACTCCAAAGTCCTGTGCAGTGTCCCAGTCCTAAAGGGGTGCTGTAGTGTTGTCCAGGGGGTGCTCTGTCCATCAGGGGTGCTCCCCCCAAGTGCAAAAAAAATAATATTTTTTCTGTGTTTATGAATTGTGTGCGCAGTAGCCGCATGTGCATCAACAAAGTAGTGCCAAGCGTGCGCCTGTGTCCCATAAGTAAAGGGCCAGCTGGCTTGTCCATTAAAGGGTGCTGTAACCCCCAAAGGGCACGCCAAACAAAATAAAAAATAAAAAATGTTTGTGTTTGTGAATTGTGTGCGCAGTAGCCGCACGTGCATCAACAAAGTAGCTCCAAGCGTGCACCTATGTCATAAGTAAAGGGCCGGCTGGCTTGACCATTAAAGGGTGCTGTAACCCCCAAAGTGCACTCCAAAAAAAAGAAAAAAAATATATTTTTTTTGTTTGTGAATTGTGTGCGCAGTAGCCGCACGTGCATCAACAAAGTAGCGCCAAGCGTGCGCATGTGTCATAGGTAAAGGGCCGGCTGGCTTGACCGTTAAAGGGTGTTGTAACCCCCAAAGTTCACTCCAAAAAAAAGAAAAAAATATATATTTTTGTGTTTGTGAATTCTGTGCGCAGTAGCAGCACGTGCATCAACAAAGTAGTGCCAAGCGTGCGCCTGTGTCATAAGTAAAGGGCCGGCAGGCTTGACCATTAAAGGGTGCTGTAACCCCAAAGTGCACTCCAAAAAAAATAAAAATATATATTTTTTTGTGTTTGTGAATTGTGTGCGCAGTAGACGCACGTGCATCAACAAAGTAGCGCCAAGCGTGCGCCTGTGTCAAAGGTAAAGGGCCGGCTGGCTTGATTGTTAAAGGGTGCTGTAACCCCCAAAGAGCACTCCAAAAAAAATAAAAATATATATTTTTTTGTGAATTGTGTGCGCAGTAGCCGCACGTGCATCAACAAAGTAGCGCCAAGCGTGCGCCTGTGTCATAGGTAAAGGCCCGGCTGGCTTGTCCTTTAAAGGGTGCTGTAACCCCCAAAGTGACTCCAAAAAAAAGAAAAAAAAATATTTTTCTGTGTTTGTGAATTGTATGCGCAGTAGCAGCACGTGCATCAACAAAGTAGTGCCAAGCGTGCGCCTGTGTCATAAGTAAAGGGCCGGCTGGCTTGATCATTAAAGGGTGCTGTAACCCCCAAAGTGCACTCCAAAAAAAGAAAAAAATATATTTTTTTGTGTTTGTGAATTGTGTGCGCAGTAGCAGCACGTGCATCAACAAAGTAGTGCTAAGCGTGCGCCTGTGTCAAAAGTAAAGGGCCGGCTGGCTTGACCGTTAAAGGGTGCTGTAACCCCCAAAGTGCACTCCAAAAAAAAGAAAAAATATATATTTTAGTGTGTTTGTGAATTGTGTGCGCAGTAGCCCACCTGCATCAACAAAGTAGTGCCAAGCGTGCGCCTGTGTCATAAGTAAAGGGCCGGCTGGCTTGACCGTTAAAGGTGCTTTAACCCCCAAAGTGCACTCCAAACAAAATAAAAAAATATATTTTTTGGTGTTTTTGAATTGTGTGCGCAGTAGCCGCACGTGCATCAACAAAGTACTGCCATGCGTGCGCCTGTGTCATAAGTAAAGGGCCGGCTGGCTTGACCGTTAAAGGGTGCTGTAACCCCCAAAGTGCACTCCAAACAAAATAAAAAAATTTTTTTCTGTGTTTGTGAATTGTGTGCACTGTGGCTGCACGTGCATCAACAAAGGAGCAGCACCAAGCATGCATCTGTCTGTTAAAGGGTGGTGTAACCCCCAAAGTGCACTCCAACAAAAATAAAACATTTTCTTCTGTGTTTGTGAATTGTCTGCACTGTACATGCATCCTCAAAGCAGCAGCGCCAAGTTGCGTCTGTCTGTTAAAGGGTGGTGTAACCCCCAAAGTGTGCTCCACAAAGAATAAAAAATTCTTCTTTTTATTTCTGTCTTTGTGAATTGTGTGGGCTGTAGCTGCATGTGCATCAACAAAGGAGCAGCGCCAAGCGTGCGCCTGTGTTCCATAAGTAAAGAGCCGGCTGGCTCATTTCTTAAAGGGTGGTGTAACCCACAAAGTGCACTAGTCTCCAACAAAAATAAAAAATTATTTTCTGTGTTTGTGTGCGCCTTAGCCGCACATATATATCAATATAACATAAATGGAGGACCAAACTTTCTCAGATAAAAATAAAATAGGGAAAGATCAAGAACCACTTCCTCCTAGTGCTGAAGCTGCTGCCACTAGTCATGACATAGACGATAACATGCCATCAACGTCGTCTGCCAAGGCCAATGCCCAATGTCATAGTAGAGGGCACATACAATCCAAAATGACAAAGTTCAGGAAAATGACCTTGAAAAAAACATTTAAATCATCTGAAGAAAAATGTAAACTTGCCAATATGCCATTTACAGCACGGAGTGGCAAGGAACAGCTAAGGTCTTTGCCTATGTTCATGACTAGTGGTTCAGCTTCACATGATGATGGAAGCCCTCCTCCCGCTAAAAAAATCAAACGAGTTAAGCTGGCAAAAGCACAGCGAAGAACTGTGCCTTCTAAGAAGATATCACAAATCCCCAAGGAGAGTCCAAGTGTGGTGGCGGTTGCGATGCCTGACCTTCCCAGCACTGGCCGGGAAGAGGTGGCTCTTTCCACCACTTGCACGTCCCCTGCAAGTGCTGAAAGGAGCACCCACAGTCCACTTGCTGATATGCAAATTGAAGATGTCACTGTTGAAGTACAACAGGATGAGGATACTGGTGTAGCTGGCGCTGAGGAGGGAGTTTGCGAGTAGGATTTTGATGGTGATGGGGTTGTTTAAATCAGGCTCCGGGGGAGACAGTTGTTGTCCGTGGGATGAAAAAGCCCATCATGGTCATGCCTGGGCAGAAGACCAAACATTCCACCTCTTTGGTTTGGCAATATTTCTATCCAAATCCGGACAACAACTGTCTTGCCATATGTACCATATGTAAAGGTGAAATAAGTAGGGGTAGGGACGTTAACCACCTAGGAACATCCTCCCTTATACGGCACCTGCAGCGCATTCATAAAAAGTTACTGTCAAGTTCAGAAACTTTGGCTAAGACCGTAAGCAGTCCAGGGACACCTAAATCCCGTTGTACTGTTGTATCCAAGTGCCTGCAAACCACACCATCAACTCCCTCCTCATCAATTTCCTCCTTAGTAAGTATCGGAAGAAGTCCTGCAGGCCATGTTACTGGCATGACAGACTTCCTATCCAGGATTCCTCCGGAGGATCCTGCATTGCTACGCTTCCTGCTGCCGCTGCTGCTGTTGCTGCTGCTGGGAGTCATTCATCATCACAGAGAGGAAGTAGGAACACCACTACTTTTACTAAACAATTAACCCTCCAACAGTCCTTAGCGAGGAGGATGAAGTACGACAGCAGTCATCCTGAAGCAAAACGTATAACTGAGGCCTTGACTGCTATGTTGGTGTTAGACGTGCGTCCAGTATCCACCATTAGTGCAGTGGGATTTAGACAATTGATGGAGGTAGTGTGTCCCCGGTTCCAAATCCCGTCTAGATTCCACTTCACCAGGCAGGCGATACCGAGACTGTACAGAAACGTCAGAAAAAGTGTCCTCAGTGTCCTGAAAAATGCGGTTGTACCCAATGTCCACTTAACCACGGACATGTGGACAAGTGGAACAGGGCAGACTAAGGACTATATGACTGTGACAGACCACTGGGTAGATGTATCACCTTACGCAGCAACAACAGCAGCGTCACCAGTAGCAGCATCTCAGAAATGCCAGCTCGTTCCAAGGCAGGCTACGCTGTGTATCACCGGTTTCAGTAAGAGGCACACCGCCGACAACCTCTTAGAGAAACTGAGGGAAACCATCGCCCAGTGGCTTACCCCACTTAGACTCTCCTGGGGATTTGTGATATCTGACAACGCCACCAATATTGTGCAGGCATTACATCTGGGCAAATTCCAGCACGTCCCATGTTTTGCTCACACAATAAACTTGGTGGTGCAGAATTTTCTGAAAAGTGACAGGGGCGTACAGGAGACGCCTTGGGTGGCCCGAAAAATTTCGGGCCACTTTCGCCATTCAGCGACTGCGTGCCGAAGACTGGAGCACCAGCAAACACTCTTGAACCTGCCCCGCAATCACCAGAAGCAAGAGGTTGTGACGCGGTGGAACTCAACCCTCTATATGCTTCAGAGGATGGAGGAGCAGCAAAAGGCCATTCAAGCCTATACATCTACCTATGACATAGGCAAAGGAGGGGGTATGCACCTGACTCACGCGCAGTGGAGAATGATTTCCGTGTTGTGCAAGGTTCTCCAGCCATTCGAACTTGCCACACATGAAGTCAGTTCAGACACTGCCAGCTTGAGTCAGGTCATTCCCCTCATCAGGCTTTTGCAGAAGCAGCTGGAGAAAGTGAAGGAGGAGCTAAGATGGAGCGATTCCACTCAGCATGTTGGACTTGTGGATGAAGCCGTTCATTCGCTTTGCCAGGATTCCAGGGTGGTCAATCTGTTGAAATCAGACCACTACATTTTGGCCACCGTGCTCGATCCTAGGTTTAAAGCCTTTGTGGTGTCTCTCTTTCCGGCCGACACAAGCCTGCAGAGGTGCAAAGACCTGCTGGTGAAAACACTGTCAGCTGAAGTGGAACGTGACACGTCAACAGCTCCTTCATTTTCTCCCGCAACTGGGGCTGCCAGGAAAAAACTTAGGTATCCTAAGCAACCTGCTGGCGGTGATGCAGGGCAGGCAGGACCAAGTTTGAACATCTGGTCCGGACTGAAGGACCTGGCAACAATTTCTGACATGTCTACTGTCACTGTATATGATACTGTCACCATTGACAGAATGGTGGAGGATTACATTGGTGACAGCATCCAAGTAGGCATGTCAGACAGTCCATACCTGTACTGGCAGGAAAAAGAGGCAATTTGGAGGCCCCTGTACAAACTGGCTCTATTTTACCTGAGTTGCCCCCCCCTCCAGTGTGTACTCTGAAAGAGTGTTTAGTGCAGCCGGGAACCTTGTCAGTGAAAGGCATAGGAGGTTGCTTCCACAAAATGTGGAGAATATGATGTTCATAAAAATGAATTATCAACTCTTCCAGGGAGACCAGCCTCCAGAATGTACAGAGGGACCTGTGGTGGTGGATTCCAGCGGGAACGAGTTAATAGTCTGTGAGGATGAGGATGTACACAACACTGAAGAGGGTGAGGAATCGGTGGATGAGGAGGATGAGGACCACATCTTGCCTCCGTAGAGCCAGTTTGTGCAGGGACAGATTAATTGCCAGCTTGTTTTGTAGGGGCCCAAACGAACCAATCATTTCAGCCACAGTTGTGTGGCAGACCCTGGCGCTGAAATGATTGCTTTGTTAAAGTGTGCATGTCCTGTTTATACAACATAAGGGTGGGTGGGAGGGCCCAAGAACAATTCCATCTTGCACCTCTTTTTTTTCTTTGCATTATGTACTGTTTGGGGCCTAGTTTTTCAAACTGCCATCCTGTCTGCCACTGCAGTGCCACTCCTAGATGGGCCACGTGTTTGTGCTGCCCACTCCTATCGCTTAGCATAGTCATCCAGCTACCTCGGGGCAAGATTTTGGACATAAAAACACTATTGTGAGGTGTTCAGAATAGACTGGCTGGAAATGAGTGGAAATTAAGGTTATTGAGGTTAATAATAGCATAGGAGCAGAAAAACCCACAAATTCTGTGATTTTAGCTGTTTTTATGCTTTTTAAAAAAAAAAAACAGATCCAAAACACAAAACCCAGAACCCAAAACACGGAAGGGTGGTTTTGGCAAAACCAATCCAGATCCAAAACACGAAGAAAGATCCAGATCCAAAACACAAAACACGAAAAGTGGCCGGTGCACACCCCTAATATATATATAAAAAGTGCGACAGGGTCAGCAAAATTCCACATGAAGTGACTGTGGAATGTCCAGATATCTCAGGTTTGGCAGAGCAAAAGCAGTAGAACTGAAGGGTCCAGTTCAGGTGTTGCCTCAATCGGTTGTCAGATCCAGGCCAGGGTGTGTGTGTCAGTTTGAGTCTGGAAAGGCAGCTGATTACAGACACCTGTGTGAGGCTGGTAAAAGAGCTGCTGAGATACTGGGAAACTGATCCTGACGATGAACTAGTCGCCAAGGTTATAGGCCCGAGGGCTGACTAGTGTTAGGGATCCTGAAACTGTGATTCCACTAACGAACTGTATTGCTGTTTGGAAGGTTCTGTGTATCAGCCTGTAACATCTTGCCTATGAACAGCTGCACTGTCTGGAATACCAGCATGTGGAGAGGAAATAAACGTCCGTTGGATCTTACCTGGTCTATGTGATTCTTGTCACAATATATATATATTATTTATATATATATATATATATATATATATATACAGTCAGGTCCATAAATATTGGGACATTGACAGAATTTTCAGATTTTGGCCTCTATTCACCACCACAATGGCTTTGAAATGAAACAAACAAGATGTGCTTTAACTGCAGACTTTCAGATTTAATTTGAGGGTAATTACATCCAAATAAGGTGAACGGTGCAGGAATTACAATGGTTTCTATATGTGCCTCCCACTTTTTAAGGGGCCAAAAGTAATTTGACAAACTAAACAATCCTAAATCTAACTTTCACTTTTTAATACTTTGTTGCAAATCCTTTGCAGGCAATTACAGCCTGAAGTCTGGAACACATAGACATCACCAGACGCTGGGTTTCATCCCTGGTGATGCTCTGCCAGGCCTCTACTGCAAATGTCTTCAGTTCCTGCTTGCTCTTGGGGAATTTTCCCTTCAGTTTTGTCTTCATCAAGTGAAATGCATGCTCAATCGGATTCAGGTCAGGGGATTGACTTGGCCATTGCATAACATTCCACATTTTATCCTTAAAAAACTCTTTGTTGTTTTTGCAGTATGTGCCTCCCACTTTTTAATGGGCCAAAAGTAATGGGAATATCAACTCAAAAGCTATTATTTCATTATCAATTAAGAGGTAAAAGGTCTGGAGTTGATTCTAGGTGTGACATTTACATTTGGAATCAGTTGCTGTCGACTCTCAATATGAGATCCAAAGAGCTGTCACTATCAGTGAAGCAAGCCATAATTAGGCTGAGAAATCAAAACAAACCCATCAGAGAGATAGCAAAAACATTAGGTGTGGCCAAATCAACTGTTTGGAACATTTTTAAAAAGAAAGAACGCACCGGAGAGCTCTGCAACACCAAAAGACCGGGAAGACCACGGAAAACAACTGTGGTGCATGACAGAAGAATTATTTCCCTGGTGAAGAAAACCCCCTTCACAACAGTTGACCAAATCAAGAACACTCTCCAGGAGGTAGGTGTATATGTGTCAAAGTCAACAATAAAGAGAAGACTTCACAAGAGTGAATATAGAGGGTTCACCACAAGATGTAAACCATTGGTAAGCCACAAAAACAGGAAGACCAGATTAGAGTTTGCCAAACAACATCTAAAAAAGCCATTACAGTTCTGGAACAACATCCTATGGACAGATGAGACAAAGATCAACTTGTACCAGAGTGATGGGAAGAAAAGAGTATGGAGAAGGAAAGGAACTGCTCATGATCTAAAACATACCACCTCATCACTGAAGCATGGTGGTGGTAGTGTCATGGCGTGGGCATGTATGGCTGCCAATGGAACTGGTTCCCTTGTATTTATTGATGATGTGACTGCTGACAAAAGCAGCAGAGTGAATTCTGAAGTGTTTCGGGCAATATTATATGCTCATATTCAGTCCAATGCTTACGAACTCATTGGACGGTGCTTCACAGTGCAGATGGACAATGACCCAAAGCATACTGCAAAAGCAACCAAAGAGTTTTTTAAGGATAAAATGTGGAATGTTATGCAATGGCCAAGTCAATCCCCTGACCTGAATCCGATTGAGCATGCATTTCACTTGATGAAGACAAAACTGAAGGGAAAATGCCCCAAGAACAAGCAGGAACTGAAGACATTTGCAGTAGAGGCCTGGCAGAGCATCACCAGGGATGAAACCCAGCGTCTGGTGATGTCTATGTGTTCCAGACTTCAGGCTGTAATTGCCTGCAAAGGATTTGCAACAAAGTATTAAAAAGTGAAAGTTAGATTTAGGATTGTTTAGTTTGTCCCATTACTTTTGGCCCCTTAAAAAGTGGGAGGCACATATAGAAACCGTTGTAATTCCTACACCATTCACCTGATTTGGATGTAATTACCCTCAAATTAAATCTGAAAGTCTGCAGTTAAAGCACATCTTGTTTATTTCATTTCAAAGCCTTTGTGGTGGTGAATAGAGCCAAAATATGAAAATTCTGTCAATGTCCCAATATTTATGCACCTGACTGTATATATGTATATATACATATATATAATAAATATATATATATACACATATATATATATATATGTATAATGCATATATATATATATATATATATTTATAAATATATAATGAATGTGTGTGGTAAACAGCGCCAGTGACAATATATACCCCTTTTCTATAAACGGCTCAGATAATACAACTGCCACAAATACCCGGGACATCAGCTCAAATCAATAATACATTAGTATTGGTAACATGCTAAATATAATAACATGTATAAAGGAAATTGAATATTGAGCGACTTAGCGGGTTAAAATTCAGATATATAAATTTTAAGTCGCTCCCTATTGAACTTCCTTTATTCATATATATATATAAAGTAGCATGGGCCCGGCACTCAGATTCCAACACAATGTGGGTGCCTTCCGCAAAGGTATCAAAAGATAAAGTCATAAAGAAGTGGCGGCACTCAGCAAAAACAAGCACAATAAAGCAGGGTTAAATAGACCTCTGTATTCACTTCAACGTTTCAATCACCGAAGATTTTCATCAGGAAGTACAAGAGATAAATACAACACTTACCTATATACACAAGAAACACCACGAGTGCGGCTGATCGCGTCCATCAGGAACACCATCTGACGTCATCGCTACGCACTGTACAGCGGGCGCGACGCCTGACGTGTCCATCACTATGGAGACCAGAGTAAACATACTGAGTGCTACAAGCCTTCACCAACACAAACAAAAAGACATACAAGCAGGACTGGGCAATACATTAAAGTACACTGATGGTAATAAGAAATGCAAATGTAAATAACGAGTGCAAATGTAAATAACGAGTAAGAAGGATATAAAATGCGTAATATCAAGAGCAACAAAGTTATAGAACAATAGAGCAACAGGCTGGATAAATACATAAAGGACCTCGACAGGTCCAAGGCAAAATTGAATTAAAGCATGCTAATGATAATGTTTCATTGACCCCGTTAGGTTGCAGAGTATTAAGGCGATGTATCCACCTTGCCTCGATCTGCAACAAACGCCTAGCTCTATCACCCCCTCTCTCACTCACAGGGACATGAACGATCATTTTATAGCGGAAAGTCGACAAGCTATGTCGATGGTTTTTAAAGTGGCGTGCTACTGGCTGATCAGTGTCACCACCATTTAGGGCTTGGCGAATAACCGATCTGTGTAATGCCATCCTCTCACGCAGTTGGCGGGTGGTTTTACCAATGTATAGGAGGCCACAGGGACACCTGATAAAGTACACGACATACTGGCTAGTACAAGTGAGTAAGAAATTAATCTTGTAGCGGTGACCTGTATATGGATGTACGAAACTGTCACCGGTCTCCAGAAAACCACAGGTGGCACATCCTAGGCATTTATAATTGCCAGGCTTCTTAGTCATAAAATGTGATTTACTGGGATTCTCAAAGTTGGTAATGTCATTATGTACCAGCCAATCTCGGATGTTCTTACCACGTTTATAACATGGTAATAAGGTGGTATTATGTAATTTAGGAAGATTAGTATTAGTGCTGATCAATGGCCAGTATTTTTTGGCAGTTTTAATAATAGGGCCACTACTGTTGCTCTATTGTTCTATAACTTTGTTGCTCTTGATATTACGAATCTTATATCCTTCTTTCTCGTTATTTACATTTGCACTCGTTATTTACATTTTCACTTCTTATTACCATCAGTGTACTTTAATGTATTGCCCAGTCCTGCTTGTATGTCTTTTTGTTTGTGTTGGTGAAGGCTTGTAGCACTCAGTATGTTTACTCTGGTCTCCATAGTGATGGACACGGCAGGTGTCGCGCCCGCTGTACAGTGCGTAGCAATGACGTCAGATGGTGTTCCTGATAGACGCGATCAGCCGCACTCGTGGTGTTTCTTGTGTATTTAGGTAAGTGTTGTATTTATCTCTTGTACTTCCTGATGAAAATCTTCGGTGATTGAAACGTTGAAGTGAATACCGAGGTCTATTTAACTCTGCTTTATTGTGCTTATTTTTGCTGAGTGCCGCTGCTTCTTTATGACTTTATCTTTTGCTATCTTTGCGGAAGGCACCCACATTGTGTTGGAATCTGAGTGCCGGGCCCATGCTACTTTACATTTGTTTGAGGTGGTTATACCATCCTCTATGCTAAGGCAACATACCATTTCTTTGTTGATTTTCCATCGGTGTTGCTGATTTTCTGTTGGTCCATTGATACAGAATATGTCTCAACAAGTGGATCCTTTAGAACAACCTGGGCTGAGCTGTATTGATTTACCTGTGGGTGATGTGTTTGCATTCTCAGATGCAGAGAGCATTTTGTTTAAAGATAACTTTTCCGCTACTGCAGGTGCTGAATCTATAGATTTTTACTATATCCAACTTTACAGATTAAAAAGAAAAGAGACAGACTATTTTTTACATGGCGTCACTTTGAGTGATTATTTCAGAACCAAAAAGATACCACGAGGGTTTCGGATTTGCAATACACCCACCATAGGACGGCTCAATCCTGAGTTTTGCCGCAAGTGGGCTGCTATCCTCAACAAGGCCTCATTTGACTTAATCCTATTAGTTATTGAAGAATCTAGCAGAGAATTTAACGTTATTAAGGATAAGATCAAAACATTTGAAAGTGAGCACTTGTAGAAACTGACAGAGGATACTTCGACTGATTGGATTGCTAAACTTCAAACCCAAATTGATAAATACAAAAAAGACCTTTTTAAATTCAAACAAAATAAACTAGTTCTCGTCAATAGGGATTACGAGGAGAAAAAGGTTTACTCCTGGGCTAACAATCCAGCAACAGGCAGAAGACCGGTAAAAAACGAATACTATTACAGATACAAAAAGTTTCCTTTAGAAACCGATACCTCTAGTGGTGGTCCCTCCAGTGATCCAGAATGTGGTACCAGTGGCAACACATCATCACGCAGACCCCCTTTAGGGGTAACTACAAGAGCAAAACAGGACTTACAGCCAGGCTCTTTACCAGGCGAGTGGGCCAATGTAAGAGGCAAGGCAAAACAAGCACCCAAGAAAAGGAGATAGTTTATAATCAATCCACAAGAGTCCTCACTGCTGATGAGTATACAGTACTGTGTAAAGGACTTAGCTTTGTACCTACAGTACAACATAACCTTGAATAGTAAAATTGACTTACACAGACTCAATCGCCAATTACGGTTGTTTCAGTGAGACATCGGAAATACCTGATAGGCATACTGAGTTTTTATCAAGTAAATCAAAATCTACGTTTGAACCTGTCTCTCAAAATGTCTTGATAAGGAGCTTCACCAGCATGGTTGATAATAGCATCACTAATTGTGGTTTGAAACATCGTGCCCACTCCAATCTTTCTAATAGGGAAATCAAAGCTCTAAAAAGCTTGAGTACTGATACTAGTATCACAATCCGCCCTGCAGATAAGGGGGGCGGTATTGTGACACAGGAAATTTCTGCATACCGTTCTGAGGCTTTACGGCAACTATCTGACGCTAGGGTCTATTGTAAATTATCATCTAATCCCACCAAGATGTACCAGGATGAACTTGCAGAAATTTTACAGTCCGCTGTTGATGATCATCTGCTTTCCAAAGCAACCATGGATACACTACTTCCTTGCCCTCCGAAAGTTCCGATTTTTTACACCCTGCTTAAACTACACAAAGACCCGGTAAATCCGCCTGGAAGGCCCATTATAGCGGCAAGGGACTCACTGTACTATGAAGTATCCAGATTCATCAATTTTTATTTACAGCCAGTTATTCAAGATGAAAACACCTATTTAAAGGACACTTCTATTTTTTTGCATAAACTGCATGATTTAATTGATTTACCTGATGTCTGTTGGCTGTGTACTATTGATATAGTTAGTCTATACACCAGCATCCCAGATACCAGGGGACTAGTAGCAGTTGAACAACTGTTATGTAATAATTCCAAATTTAATGGTCCTGACTTGTCCTTTTTTCTGCATATTTTGTCTCTTACACTCACCAAAAATTATTTCCTATTTGATGGGTCATATTACTTGCAAACCCTGGGTTGTGCCATGGGATCTTGTGTGGCCCCGGCTTTTGCCAACGCATTTATGTATCGTGTGGAACAAGATTTCTTTTTTAGCAACAGAGCCTATGCTGATAAGATTAGGTTCTTCACGCGCTACATAGATGACGTATTTTGTCATCTGGTCAGGTAGTAGGAATGAGTTCCTACAGACGATGAGTGAGGTTAACGATCTGGACCCAGACATTAAGTTCACTTATGACATCAGTGCTGAAAGCATTAATTTTTTAGACGTATTAGTTACACTATCGAAAGGTAAACTAAGTACGTCTATTTATAGGAAACTTACAGATCGCAATAATTTATTGCATGCTTCAGGTCACCACCCTAAAAGTTTACTCAAGGGATTACCCTATTCTCAATATTTGAGAATTCATAGAATTTGTAGTGATCCTGCTGACGAAGCAGTACAGATGGACAGAATGACGGAAAGTTTCTGTCGTAGAGGGTACTCACTTAGTGATCTTAAACTTGCTAGACAAAAGTCTCTACTGGCTCCTAAAACGGTGGCACAACCTCAAAGTAATACCAACAATGTAAGTGGCAAATTGGTTTGGGTGAATGGTTTTAGTACCAGTAGTGGCCCTATTATTAAAACTGCCAAAAAATACTGGCCATTGATCAGCACTGATACTAATCTTCCTACATTTCGTAATACCACCTTATTACCATGTTATAAATGTGGTAAGAAAATCCGAGATTGGCTGGTACATAATGACATTACCAACTTTGAGAATCCCAGTAAATCACATTTTATGACTAAGAAGCCTGGCAATTATAAATGCCTAGGCTGTACCACCTGTGGTTTTCTGGAGACCGGTGACAATTTCGTACATCCATATACAGGTCACCGCTACAAGATTAATTTCATACTCACTTGTACTAGCCAGTATGTCGTGTACTTTATCAGGTGTCCCTGTGGCCTCCTATACATTGGTAAAACCACCTGCCAACTGCGTGAGAGGATGGCATTACACAGATCGGCTATTCGCCAAGCCCTAAATGGTGGTGACACTGATCAGCCAGTAGCACGCCACTTTAAAAACCATCGACATAGCTTGTCGACTTTACGCTATAAAATGATCGATCATGTCCCTGTGAGTGAGAGAGGGGGTGATAGAGCTAGGCGTTTGTTGCAGATCGAGGCAAGGTGGATACACCGCCTTAATACTCTGCAACCTAATGGGCTCAATGAAACATTATCATTAGCATGCTTTAATTAAATTTTGCCTTGGACCTGTCGAGGTCCTTTATCAGGGGCTGGCTGGCAACTTTTAGCCTGGGGAGCAAATGCATGCAGGCGGCCCTGGCAGAGGAGTAGCGTGTAGCCAGGGTGTGCTACGGTGCCGCCCCCCCTCAAGTGTTTCAGTGAGGAGGCAGGTCCATATGGGATTAATGTAAGGTAAAAATAAAGATTATGGGCAGCCCCCTGTCGTAGTGCCCATATGCAGTGCCTCTGTGTGCCACAGGAGAGAACACCCTTATGCAGGCCTCCAGTAGTGCCCCCAGTAGTGATCCCCCCTATGCAGTGCCCCTTGTGCCCCCAGTAGTAAGCCCTTATATAGTGCCCCCAGTAGTGGTCCCCCCTGTGCAGTGCCCCTTGTGCCCCCAGTAGTAAACCCCTTATATAGTGCCCTCAATAGTGGTACCCCCTATGCAGTGCCCCTTATATAGTGCCCCTGTCAGGGCTCAGCCGGGGATCGGCGCCCGCTTACCGCACCGCCGGCTTCCCCTTTCATCCTGGGTGGTCGGTCGGCCTGCGCGACGGCGGGGGAGAAGCTGAGGATTCTCCCCGCTTGCTGTGGCTTCCTGGAGGGCTGGTGTCCGGCATCTCAAATCCGGACATGGGCGCCGCCATGACAGTCAGCCCATGTGACTGGATCCTTCCTCCTGATAGGCTCGTTTCCAGCTGATGCTGTGCACCTGTCTAAGGGTTCCCCTGGGTATAAAACTGTCCCACAGGTTATGGGAAATTTGCCTGAACAACGGTTGTCTCCTAGCGTGCCTTAGTGAGTTCCCGGTCCAGGTTCCTATTCATCCGTACAGCAGCAGTGTTACCACCTTTACCTGTGTGCCTAAAACATCTCTGGTGAATACCCGTGCAGCAGTGTTACCACCTTTACCTGTGTGCCTAAACATCTCTGGTGAATACCCGTGCAGCAGTGTTACTACCTTTACCTGTGTGCCTTTACGTCTCTGGTGAATACCCGTGCAGCAGTGTTACCACCTTTACCTGTGTGCCTTTAAGTCTCTGGAGAATACCCATGCAGCAGTGTGTCCATCCCCACCTGTGTGCCTCACGTCTCCCGTGGACATCCGTGCTACAACATTTACCACCTCTACCCATGTGCCTTCTATCTCTGGTGACGTCTCAAGTAACCGTGAGTCGCTTCCCACTTTGAAAGCCTTATTGACGTTTTTGATCCTCGTGTCAAGTTGTTGTCTATACAGTATTTTCAGGGACTGTGTTGTGCCTAACAGGCATATCCTCGCTGGGCCACGGGTGTAGTGTCTCTATCCCTGCAGGGCTTGGGTACCTGGTCAAAGGACCGCGACCTGCTCACGGGGTGCAGCTAAGCCCATATCCCTATTGGGGGGGTCACTGGCGAACACCATCCTGTGGGTTAGACTCCGCACCTTTGCCCAGGTCTCGCCAACACTCAAGACCTGTGGATGAGGAGAACATACATCCAGGCCCCTTGTCTCCATTTCTTTCCCCAACTGAGGCCCACCACGTCCTCTTCTCCAGTTTCAGACATGACAGTTTGTTCAGGCCCAATGGAGGCTGCAGGATCCCAAGGTACTGGGTCTCTGCAAGAGTTGACCTCTCGGATGGACAACCGGGAGGCGCAACAACAACAAGTGGCTCAGTATTTACAGGAGCTCTCGAGGCAACTGGTTTCGATCCAAACCACGTTGGCTTCTATTCTCCCGGTTCCCCCGCCTGCGGTTCCTGTACCTTCTCCATCAGGTCCTCCACCGGTGGTTCCTACTCCCAAACCCCAACTACAGCTTTCCACTCCAGAAAGGTTTGATGGCGACCCCAGGCGGTGCCGCGGGTTCATCAACCAATGTGAAATCCAATTCGAATGCCTTCCCCAGAACTTTCCCACGTCTCGGGCCAAAGTAGCATATGTGATTTCATTATTAACAGGAGCAGCGTTAGACTGGGTCTCCCCTCTATGGGAACGGGCCGACCCCATCGTATCTACCTACGAGGAATTTGTTTCCGCATTTAAGAGAATTTTTGACGAGCCAGGCCATTCTGCTTCTGCATCCTCTGACCTCCTCCGAGTGCGACAGGGCACACGGTCCGTGGGGCAGTATGTAGTCCAATTTCAGACCCTGGCATCTGAATTAAAATGGAACGAGGAAGCTCTTAAAGCGTCCTTCCTTCATGGGCTCTCTGAGAGGATGAAGGATGAGCTTGCCTCCAGAGATTTGCCAGAATCCTTAGCTGACGTTATCTCTCTCTGTATCAAAATTGACCTTTGCCATCGGGAAAGATGGGCTAGTAGGGGAAGAGGTGAACGTCTACCAGTCCGCTCTTCAGCTGTTAGTCAGCCTATACCCACCCTAGCTAGTGAAGACGAACCAATGCAGGTCAACAGAGCCAAACTCACCCCGGCAGAGCGCAATAGACGCTTCCAAAATAAATTGTGTATCTATTGCGCTGCACCTAACCACATTCTGAGGAATTGTCCTTTACTTGCGGGAAATGCGAAACCCTGACTGAAGTAGGGAGCATTCAGTTGGGGGTTATTCTCAAGCCATCCCAATTATCCGAAAGTCTATTAGTAGTGTCACTTTCCCATAAGTCCAGGACAAGAAAGGTTCACGCTTTAATTGATTCTGGTGCTGCTGGTAATTTTATTGCAGAGAGACTGATTCACACCTTGGGTATTCCAGTCGTTTCCCTACCTAATAAATTGTTACTGTCTGGTCTAGATGTTAAAACTCTGGTGGGGTTACCCATTTCTTCACTCTCTCATCTGGTGTCTGCCCAAATTGGGTGCCTACATCATGAAATGCTGGAATTTTTTGTGTTACCCGAATCCTCCTATGAGCTGGTATTAGGGCTGCCCTGGTTGAGAAAACACAATCCTGTGTTCAACTGGGATGCTATGCAAATCCTATCCTGGGGTTCACAGTGTTTCCAAGATTGTTTGACCAAGGTCGTTCCAGTATGTAACCAAGCGATGGTTGCCAACTCGGCTAAGAAGTCCCTTCGACCAGAGTCTTCTAAACACTCCCCCCAGCCGGGCTTGCCTGAGGCTTATCAAGACTTCGCTGACGTATTTTGTGAACAAGCCGCAGATAAACTGCCTCCGCATCGACCTTGGGATTGTGCCATTGATTTGCTTCCTGGGAAAAGTCCTCCACGTGGCCGTGTTTACCCTTTGTCCGTGCCTGAGACCGCGGCCATGGAGGAATACATTAAGGAAAACCTTGCTAAAGGATTCATTCGGCCTTCTTCTTCTCCTGCAGGGGCAGGTTTCTTTTTTGTAAGGAAAAGGATGGTGGACTCCGGCCCTGTATAGATTATCGAGGGTTAAATCAAATCACCATAAAAAATCGGTACCCGCTACCTTTAATTTCAGAACTGTTTGACAAGGTTCAAGGGGCTCAGGTTTTCACGAAGCTGGATCTACGTGGTGCGTATAATCTGATTCGAATTAAAACTGGGGACGAGTGGAAGTCCGCGTTCAATACCAGAGATGGACACTTTGAGTATCTCGTAATGCCCTTCGGTCTTTGTAATGCACCAGCTATTTTTCAAGGTTACGTCAACGAGGTCTTCTGGGATATTCTTCATAAATCTGTTGTGATTTATCTCGATGATATTTTAATCTTTTCCAGAGATTTACAGAGTCATCGTCTTCATGTACGGGAGGTATTGTTCCGCCTTCGCACTCATCACCTCTTCGGGAAACTTTCCAAATGTATGTTTCACCAAACTTCAGTACCTTTTTTAGGCCATATTATCTCTGGGGGGACTCTCCACGTGGATCCTGATAAACTAAAGGCAATCTCTGAATGGCCCCTGCCTACGTCGTTAAAAGGTACTCAGCGTTTTCTAGGATTCGCAAACTATTACAGGAGGTTTATTCCACACTTTTCTACACTGGTAGCACCCATTACCTCCCTCACAAGGAAAGGAGTCAATCCTTCTAAATGGTCTGTTCCAGCAGTACAAGCCTTTCAAAACCTAAAAGGTGCCTTTTCTCGAGCTCCCATTCACTGTCAGCCTCAAATAGACAAACCATTCATTGTGGAGGTGGACGCATCCTCCGTTGGAGTAGGCGCGGTATTATCTCAGTCTGCTGAAGATGGGAAGATGCATCCTTGTGGATTTTTCTCCCGTAAATTTTCCCCTGCCGAGAGAAATTATATTATTGGCGACCAAGAATTTCTAGCCATGCGCCTAGCTTTAGAGGAATGGCGGTATCTTCTGGAAGGGGCCAAATTTCCTGTCACGATTATTACAGACCATAAGACCATAGTTTCTATCTACAAACTGCACACAGGTTAAATGCCAGGCAGGCGCGATGGTCACTTTTTTTTTCTAGGTTTGATTTAAAACTCCAGTTTCATCCTGGTGTGTTGAACAAGAAGGCCGATGCATTATCTCCCTCCTTCATGACTAACTTGGAGGAGGAGGAGTGTTCTCAAGTTCGTTCCATTTTTGACCCAATTGTATTTGCTCCTACTCAAGTAGTGTCCTTGCCACCTGGGAAAATTTTTGTACCTCCTAAGTTACGTAAAAAATTGCTGGTTTGGGCTCATGCATCCTTGTTCGCAGGTCACACTGGAATCACCAAGACCTACCAGTTCTTACTTCGATCGTACTGGTGGCCAACCATGAAGAAGGATGTCACGAAGTTTGTCCGCTCCTGTATCAAATGCGCCCAACATAAAACTCCGCGTAGACAGATGGTTGGTCCTCTTCGTCCCTTGTCTATCCCAACTGCTCCTTGGACCCACATCTCAATGGATTTTATTTCTGAATTACCTCGGTGCAAGGGACATAACACGGTATGGGTGGTCGTGGATCGCTTTTCTAAAATGGCACATTTTATCCCGCTCGTTGGCCTTCCTTCTGCTCCTCAATTAGCAAAAATTTTTATTCGAGACATCTTCAGATTACACGGTCTCCCCAGGGAAATGGTCTCTGATCGAGGTGTTCAATTTACAGCCAAATTCTGAAGAGCCCTGTGTAGTACCTGTGGAATCAAACTGAACTTTTCCTCAGCCTACCACCCACAGTCGAATGGTCAAACGGAAAGGGTCAATCAAGAGCTGGAGACCTTCATTAGGCTCTTTGTGTCTTCTTCCCAGGATGATTGGGTGGACCTCCTGCCATGGGCAGAGTTTTCTCATAACTTTAAATTTCATTCTTCCTCTAAATCCACTCCTTTTTTTACGGTTTTTGGTAGACATCCACGAGTTCCAGATTTCCAGAAGCTTCCATCTATAGATGTTCCAGCTGTGAATCAAGAGATTCAATCCTTCTCAGTTCTATGGAATAAAATTCACTTATCTCTAAAGCAATCTTCTAGGAATTACAAAAAATTTGCGGACAGGAAACATTTGGCGGTTCCCCTGTTGAGAGTCGGGGACAGGGCCTGGTTATCTTCCAAAAATATTCGCTTAAGAGTCCCGTCCATGAAACTTGCTCCGCGTTTTATCGGTCCATATCGTATCATTAAGATAATCAGTCCAGTAACTTATAAATTGGAACTTCCCCTTCAAATGAAGATTTCAAATACTTTTCACGTTTCTCTCTTACGGCCCCTGGTGCTCAATCGTTTTCAGAAGTGTTCCCCTAAATTGCCTCAAGTCAAGACATTACAAGGCACTGAATTTGAGGTGGAAAAGATCTTGGATTCCCGGCACAGATTCCACACCCTTCAATATCTCATCGATTGGAAGGGCTACGGCCCCAAGGAAAGGGCCTGGATCTGATGTACATCAGCCTCTGATGTACATGCTCCGCGACTAATCCAGAGTTTTCATAGGCGATTCCCAGATAAGCCTGGTGGGTGTTCAGTGTCCACCCTTAAAGGAGGGGGTACTGTCAGGGCTCAGCCGGGGATCGGCGCCCACTTACCGCACCGCCGGCTTCCCCTTTCATCCTGGGTGGTCGGTCGGCCTGCGCGACGGCGGGGGAGAAGCTGAGGATTCTCCCCGCTTGCTGTGGCTTCCTGGAGGGCTGGTGTCTGGCATCTCAAATCCGGACATGGGCGCCGCCATGACAGTCAGCCCATGTGACTGGATCCTTCCTCCTGATAGGCTCGTTTCCAGCTGATGCTGTGCACCTGTCTAAGGGTTCCCCTGGGTATAAAACTGTCCCACAGGTTATGGGAAGTTGCCTGAACAACGGTTGTCTCCTAGCGTGCCTTAGTGAGTTCCCGGTCCAGGTTCCTATTCATCCGTACAGCAGCAGTGTTACCACCTTTACCTGTGTGCCTAAAACATCTCTGGTGAATACCCGTGCAGCAGTGTTACCACCTTTACCTGTGTGCCTAAACATCTCTGGTGAATACCCGTGCAGCAGTGTTACTACCTTTACCTGTGTGCCTTTACGTCTCTGGTGAATACCCGTGCAGCAGTGTTACCACCTTTACCTGTGTGCCTTTAAGTCTCTGGAGAATACCCGTGCAGCAGTGTGTCCATCCCCACCTGTGTGCCTCACGTCTCCCGTGGACATCCGTGCTACAACATTTACCACCTCTACCCGTGTGCCTTCTATCTCTGGTGACGTCTCAAGTAACCGTGAGTTGCTTCCCACTTTGAAAGCCTTATTGACGTTTTTGATCCTCGTGTCAAGTTGTTGTCTATACAGTATTTTCAGGGACTGTGTTGTGCCTAACAGGCATATCCTCGCTGGGCCACGGGTGTAGTGTCTCTATCCCTGCAGGGCTTGGGTACCTGGTCAAAGGACCGCGACTTGCTCACGGGGTGCAGCTAAGCCCATATCCCAATTGGGGGGGTCACTGGCGAACACCATCCTGTGGGTTAGACTCCGCACCTTTGCCCAGGTCTCACCAACACTCAAGACCTGTGGATGAGGAGAACGTACATCAAGGCCCCTCGTCTCCGTTTCTTTCCCCAACTGAGGCCCACCACGTCCTCTTCTCCAGTTTCAGACGTGACAGCCCCCAGTAGCAGTCCACCCCCCATGCAGTGCCCCCAATAGTGGTAACCCTTATGCAATGTCCCTTAAATAGTGGCTCCAGTTGTAGTCTCCCCCCTATACAGTACCCCCAGTATTGCCCTTTATATAGAGCCCCCAGCAGTGGTCCCTCGATGCAGTGCCCCCAGTGGTAGTCCCCTCCCCTATGTAGTGACACTAGTAATAGTCCCCTCCCCCCTATGCAGTGCCCTAGTAGTAGTCCCCTCCCCTTGTAGTGCCCCTTGTAGTAGTCCCCCCTTGTAGTGCCACCAGTAGTAGTACCCCCTTGTAGTGCCCCCAGTAGTAGCCCCCCCTTGTGGTGCCCCCAGTAGTAGTAGTCCCCTCCTTGTAGTGCCCCCAGTAGTAGTAGTCCCCCCCTTGTAGTGCCCCCCAGTAGTAGTAGTCCCCCCCCTTGTAGTGCCCCCAGTAGTAATCCACCCCCCTGGTAGTGCCCCCAGTAGTAATCCTCCCCTGGTAGTGCCCCCATAGTAATCCCCCCCTGGTAGTGCCCCTAGTAGTCCCCCCCCCCAGTAGAGAGAGACTTATGGTGCATACACACGGTCAGATTTTTCCTTCAGATATGAACGATAACGATTTAAAAATCGTTCAGTCGTTCATATCTGAAGGAAAATCGTTCATATCTGACATGCCTGAACGATGGACGATCAACGATGCGCGTTCCCGATGGTCAGATAATGATTTCTGACATCTGATGTGTTTGCAGTCAGACTTGGACGATTCCATTCATTTTAATGCAGTCAAAAATCGTTCAATCGTTCAAATCGTTCAAAACTTTGGTCAAATCGTTCAAATCGTTCAAATCGTTTAATCGTTCAATCGTTCATCTGACAAGTCTGACAAATCTGACCGTGTGTATGCTCCATTAATAAAAAATAAAAAAAACACTTACCTGAAACTCCCGCTCCTGGTACCGACGCTTCTACCAGCTCCTCCGGCCGCTTTGCATTATGGGAGAGACATCGTCATGACGACGTCTCTCCCATTACCCACTGCGGGAGCCGGAAGATGGCTCCCGCAGTGGGAGCAGCAGCAGCCGATGAGAGTCTGACAGACTCTCAGCGGCTGCTAATTGCATCAAACACACAGCTGCCGGCTTCGGCGGCTGTGTGTTTGTGCTGTGTAGCGCTGACCGAACTCCGTCCGGTCAGCGCTACACACGCGGTGCAGTCTGTGTCACAGTGACACAGACTGCCCGCGGCCCGCATGACGCTGCGGCCCGGGGGGCACATGGCACCCTGCCCCCCGGCCCAGCCCGCCACTGTCCTTTATGTATTTATCCAGCCTGTTGCTCTATTGTTCTATAACTTTGTTGCTCTTGATATTACGCATCTTATATCCTTCTTACTCGTTATTTACATTTGCACTCGTTATTTACATTTGCATTTCTTATTACCATCAGTGTACTTTAATGTATTGCCCAGTCCTGCTTGTATGTCTTTTTGTTTGTGTTGGTGAAGGCTTGTAGCACTCAGTATGTTTACTCTGGTCTCCATAGTGATGGACACGTCAGGCGTCGCGCCCGCTGTACACTGCGTAGCGATGACATCAGATGGTGTTCCTGATGGACGCGATCAGCCGCACTCACGGTGTTTCTTGTGTATATAGGTAAGTGTTGTATTTATCTCTTGTACTTCATGATGAAAATCTTCGGAGATTGAAACGTTGAAGAGGTCTATTTAACCCTGCTTTATTGTGCTTGTTTTTGCTGAGTGCCGCTGCTTCTTTATGACTTTAAATATATATATATGAAATGAACACATTATACCTAGCTACCTACATTATCTTTCCCAACACACACCTTTTTTATCACACAACATTACTGGCTCATATAGACACATCTCTGTATTATTATGAATTGATGTGGAATAAATCACTGGGGAAAATGTACACATTTTTATTTTTAACAAGGTGTTTATTTGATGTCCTGTACATTAGTCTGTTGAATAAAGATTTTTTAAATCTTTAAATCGCCTAAGGAAGTCCAAACATAAATGAGTAAAGAAAGAACCTCAGGTTTTAAAACCGAATTGCTTTTTACTAGAAATTAGTGATTTGGGTTTGCAGAAATCCGAACACAGCCGAACTTGTGCTTCCAAGTAGAAGCAAGTCCCGGCTCGGGTCTTCCTGCCAAGTTTGGGTCTTAAAAAGAGATACAATGTAATTTACATTTTTTATCTCCAGTATTCTATGATTAATTTTAAATTGTATTTTTTCAACAGTGTGTGTCTTGGAGAGGCAGCATATATTATTGTACTTGCTGTGTGTTGTTGTGTGCCAATTAGCTGCACCCCAAAAAACTTAAAATGGAAAAAATATTTTCTTCAATGCTAAAAAAATCTGGTCTTTTGTAATTCAATTTAAATAGTAATTGAACAGTATAACTAACGTAGATATCCTTAAAGCGCACACCTAAATGTTTGTCGTATAGTAAAGTTTAGATCAATATATGGACAAATAAAATGTAGTCAGTATTATAGTAGAATATTTGTAAATAATAGAAGATTTGATAAAATAAACTTATAACTACATTTTGGTCATTATGACATAGGCCCTCATTCAGACCCGTACGCAAGTGGCCGTTCGTACGTTGGGCGAACGTAAAGAAATATTTAAATTCAGGCACACGCTCGTATTTTCGTTCGCATCAAAACATCCTCCCCAAACTCAGGCGACCCCTCCTCTAACTAACGAGCGTGCCAAATAGCGAGCGTACATTCCCGAAGTGGTTTGAAGGGAACGCACGCACTAGTACTACCCGGAAGTTGGACTGAGACATTTCGATTAACTGCTCGTTTATTCTGCCTACCTCCCTCAATCGTAACATGCCAATCAATATATCAATTAGCTTAATTGTTTTTTTTTTTTTTTTCACAATGCAATAAACTTTATTTATGTCCGTGTTTGTGTTTACCCGCAGAATACGTACGGCTTAAACATTCGCTTTTATTTGTCAAAATACATGTTAACCCCTCTTAAATAATTGGTCTATTTGTTTTTAGCCCCGCATATTTCATGGAGTTCATTTCTTTATGTAAATTTGCTTACGCATGTCACTGCATTAAGCCTATCATAAGTCTCCACAGATTTCTGGCCCTGTCGAACACATGACTCATACACTAACCAATAGAATTGCTCCTGTTAATTTCCTAAATACATTAGCCAATCATAAAATTTGTGAGCACTTTATCAAAAATGATTTTTATGAAAAACTCCATTGCCATCATGAGAGCCTCCGCATTCACCAGGCGCGAGCTGCTGGTGCTTACGGAGGTGATGGATCGGCGGATAACCAGCCAGCCTCCACCCATCACCAACCGGGAGAAGCGATCCGCATATGTGGAGGTTCGGGCCCGCTTGCGCTCCTTCAGCTCACGCCGCCATATCGGGCAGCTGGAGCGCAGGTGGTCGGACCTGCAACGGCGGACGCCCCGCTTGCTGGCATGCTTTCGCATTCAGATCGCTGCGAGTAAGTATAATGGATTATGGTTTTCATGTTTGTCTTTGTGGCCCTAACTGCATGGCCATGTTTTCCGTGTCTTTCATATTTATTCATTCTCCTCATCTCTGCATGGCCATGTTTTCCGTGTCTTTCATATTTATTCATTCTCCTCATCTCTGCATGGCCATGTTTTCCGTGTCTTTCATATTTATTCATTCTCCTCATCTCTGCATGGCCATGTTTTCCGTGTCTTTCATATTTATTCATTCTCCTCATCTCTGCATGGCCATGTTTTCCGTGTCTTTCATATTTATTCATTCTCCTCATCTCTGCATGGCCATGTTTTCCGTGTCTTTCATATTTATTCATTCTCCTCATCTCTGCATGGCCATGTTTTCCGTGTCTTTCATATTTATTCATTTTCCTCATCTCTGCATGGCCATGTTTTCCGTGTCTTTCATATTTATTCATTCTCCTCATCTCTGCATGGCCATGTTTTCCGTGTCTTTCATATTTATTCATTCTCCTCATCTCTGCATGGCCATGTTTTCCGTGTCTTTCATATTTATTCCTTCTCCTCATCTCTGCATGGCCATGTTTTCCGTGTCTTTCATATTTATTCATTCTCCTCATCTCTGCATGGCCATGTTTTCCGTGTCTTTCATATTTATTAATTCTCCTCATCTCTGCATGGCCATGTATTCCGTGTCTTTCATATTTATTCATTCTCCTCATCTCTGCCTGGCCATGTTTTCCCTGTCTTTCAGATGTATTTAATCTCCTTTTTTTTTTTGGGGGGTGGATTTGAAATTGATGTTGTTTGCGGATTTGTGTTGGAACTAACCCCAATTTGTTTCCCATCTTTTAGGGGCCCAGCGAAGACTACGCCGTCAGCGTCCCGCCAGATGGCGAGCACGGCCACTCTCCTTCACCCCCAGCCAACACTCCAACTCCACTCCTTCCCCTATTCCCCCCTCCTCCCCAGCCTTCCTACACCCTCAGCCAGATTTTTCTGGACTCCTTCCCCTCCGTCCCAATTCCCCCTCTCCTCCAACCACCCCTCTTCGAATGACCCCCTCCCCGGAGTCGGTCATTACACCGCCCCGATCTTTGGGGAATGGACCCACCTCCGAGGAGGACGATGGAGGGCCTTCTGTAGCTGGCGTTGGGTCTTCCGGTATGTTTTTTTTTGCTATTTTTTATCGACACAAACTGTTTTTTGTTTTTTTGTTTTTTAAATTGTTTTTTGAGTTTTTTTACAAAAAATAAGTGGTTTTGGTCGATTGCCGTAACCTGTTACTGCTGTTTTCAACATACACATAGCACACCTGTCGGAATTTGGACATAGGCCTTGTATTTTTGCCCTACACCATTTTAGTGTGATGATTTTTAATGCAGTTTTGTTAAAATGTTTTTTGTTGTTTTTGTTTTTTTTATTGTTTTTTAATGTGGTTTCACTATTGTTGTATTAATCCCCAAATTTTTCTCACCCACAGAGGAACAGAGGCTTCAGGCAAATTTAGCCGGATGTGTGGCCCAGATGCACAGCACTATCATCGGGGTGCTGGTGGTCCTTGACCGTATGTCGGTCCTCCTTAGGGAGTAGTTTTTTTTTTTCACCATTCTGTAAATAAATTGTTTTGTTTGAAGTTATGTTCTGGCTCATTCGTTTTGTCCCAACCACATATTGTTTACCCTGACATAAGTAGAGTGTTCCTGCAAGGATTTCACATTTGGGCCAATAAGAGTGTGAGTTGTATTTTTGGGTCAAACAGCCACAAGAAACACCTAACAGTACAAATCTGATTTCCCTTTTTTGGTGTAGTCACAATTAGATATTTCTACATTTTCCAGGTTCCTAGTTGGTGTGCAAGCATCTTAGGGCAATATTACGAAGCAAAAGGATTGTACAGGCTTCCTTTTGGTGTTGGTTTGGACCCTGAATAAAGGAATCATTTTTGCTCAAATGGCGTCAGTACTGGATTACCCCTTAGTCAAATGTTACGTGTGTGAACATGGTTACACTTGGTGATAACGTTACAAAAAAGGGACAACATTTCACTCTAAAAACATTTATTACCAACATAACAGAAAATTCAAAGTGGTCACTCACAAACAAAACACACAGTGATAATCTCAAATACAACACATACCAAAAAACAAACATAAAAAAAAAACAATCAGGAACTGGTTGACGAAGGACCATGCCAACATGATTCCACATATATGGCGTGGCAATAAGTGTTCCCGAATATAGCCACAAAATATCCACATACAGGTTTTGTAAGGGTAGCAGGAAGTAGTCATCGTTGGAGTGCCAAAGATTATGTCAAAAAAAAGAAGAGGGAGAAAAAAATTAGCAACAAATTAGATGCTCTCAAACAAACACAACCACATTAGGTATCAACACTGGTTTTTTGCAAATAATTACCTAAAAAATCTGGCCACCACATCATCGCGTATGGCCCCCCCACATACTGACCTCCGACCAACCTCGGGGGGGGGGCATCCTCAGGTAAGGCATCCTCTGGCTGCATTGGGACACCACTCCTTATGGTGATGTTGTGAAATATCCCACACAGGACCACAATTTTCGAAACCATATCCGGCAAATACATGAGTTCGCCACCAGAGCGGTGGAGGCATCTGAATCGGACTTTTAAAAGGCCAATACAGCGCTCCACCACTTGCCTGGTGGCTGTAAGTGCAGAATTATACTCACTTTGTGGCCCTGGTGTGGGAGCCAAATAAGGAGTGAGCAGCAAGGGCGTGCAAGGGTAGCCACTGTCTCCTGTGAAAACGAAAAGACAAGATTAGGCTCACTCTGTATGAAGCTTAACATTGTTATGGACTAAAGGTCTCCACTTACCCAGAAGCCACGCATCACCAGCTTGTAGGTTGGTTAATTTGCGCCATATCCCTGATTGCCGGATGAGGAAGGAGTCATGTGCACTTCCTGGTAATTTTGCATTCAGGGACAGGATCTGGAGGGAGGCATCACATACCACCATTACATTGAGGGAGTGATAGTGTTTACGGTTTCTAAATATTGCCTCCAGCCGTGCTGGAGGCTGAAGTGGTATGTGAGTACCATCCACAACCCCTATGATGTGTGGGAAGCCAGCTATTTGGTAAAAATTGGCCTTGGCCACACTAAGGGCACCCATATCCAAAGGCATTTGAATAAAATGATGGAGGTGCTTGAAAAGTGCCTCCATCACTGCCCTCAGGATCCGGGAAAAGGAGGATTGTGAGATGCCCGCCACTATTCCCACCGTTGTTTGGAACGATCCTGAGGCACAGAAATGTAACACCGCCATTAATTGCGTAAGTGGTGGAATTGCTGTAGGACTGTCAATTTGCCGCTCAAGATCACTCTCTATTAATGAGAGAGTGTCTATGATGATTTTTGGAGGAAGACGGTATCGTCTTAAAACCTCATCATCTGGCATTCCAAAAAGGGTGACACGTGTTCGAAATATCTGGGGCCTTGCACGCCTACGATGCCTATGCCTGGGACGAGATTGAGGTTGGTCGGCTTTCTGGGAGCAGGGCCAGAACAATCCGACCCAAATCAACCTGAAATGACAACATTGGAAGGTCAGCCTTTTTACAACACCCAATAAAAATACATGTAACTTTGCTTTCAAATACCATCCATTGATGCTTACATGCCGGGGTATTGTCATGATATGTTGTAACTGCAAATAATAAAATCAAAAATATACATCATTTTATGCTGGCCATGTCATTATCACAAATTTAAGCAACACAAAACATAAAAGGGGACACACACACATTTGGCCCAAGAGCAAAACGACGTTACGCACACTACGTCAAATAGAGGCCAAATGTAATCAACCAATGCTCCAGGCGACAAAAAACATTATTAAGGGATGAATACACATTTCACAATGCGCTAATTAGTTTGCAAATACAGGGCACAATAGCAAGTAGTAAAAATGCGCTAATTAGTTCGCAAATACAGGGCACAATAGCAAGTAGTAAAAATGCGCTAATTAGTTTGCAAATACAGGGCACAATAGCAAGTAGTAAAAATGCGCTAATTAGTTTGCAAATACAGGGCACAATAGCAAGTAGTAAAAATGCGCTAATTAGTTCGCAAATACAGGGCACAATAGCAAGTAGTAAAAATGCGCTAATTAGTTCGCAAATACAGGGCACAATAACGCCGCAAAAAAAAATATGAAGAAACACAGAGTTCGATTTGGCAAAAAACAACGTTACATGTGGAAGGCCAACCAAAGTTGCGTACAGACAAACAAGAACATTTCCTAAACAATTTAACACATGAACTTACCAAGAGCTAATATCTAAGAAACCGGACCAAAATGTCTTTGGGGCAGAGCCAAAAAAAAACCTAAGAGAGATGAAATGACGGAAAAAACTTATTAGAAAAATCGACACCACAATGAAAGACAAATTGACATGAAGTTATACTTCCCCAAACTTACCAAAACTGGAAACGAGCAAAAAAACAAAAATTGAAAAAAAAGGAACGGAAAACCAAGAAAAACCGCTAACCAAAAAAAACAAAAACAAGAAACGCAATCTCCTAAACCAGCCAACAATCAACTCCAACCAACGTAACCTCCAACATTCAATAAACGCCACCTCGAGTCGAGACGCCCCAACCCATAGTGTTTCGTTTCCCGCCCAAATTAAGGAAGGATCAGAGGAACGCACAATCAATGATGCGGCCGCAAAATAAGGACGCATGTATAAATACGTCACGAGACAAAAACACAATTCTGGTGTATTTCTAGTTGGAACAACACACATGGATACAGACCAGGAAAACAATGGACAACAGTCACGCGGTAAGTATTTCATGCATTTTGACTCAATGATTAATTATAAACATATTATTGTGCAAGCTGGGAAGTTGAGATTTCTTCAAATTACCCCAAATAGGTGAGGAGGATGACATGGAAGAGGCTGCTGGGCCCAGTATTCCGGGCAAAGCTGCCAAAAAGAAAAGGCAGCCACAATTCACAAGAAAGGAGATGGAGGTTTTGATTCAGAAGTGTCTGGACATCCTGCCACAGGCAGACAGGAATATGAGTGCAAGCCAGAAGTGGAGAATGTGGGAAGAGGTAGCCGTGGATGTCAATAGGGTGGGTGATTATGTCCGTCTAGCCCGGGATGTCAAACGGCGGTAAGTAAACACTTGACCACCCTAAAACCAACAACCAAATCAAATAAAAAGTAATGGTTCCAATTTAACCCACAGATGGCAAGACTTCAAATATCGCCTGAAACAAAAAATGGCACACAGGGCTAGGCATGCAAGGGGGACAGATGGAGGTCCCACCCCTGTGTCATTGGAGTTTACTGATTTAGAAGAGCTGGCACAGGGGTGTGTGCAGCCTGTGGAGGTGTTTGGCGTGTCAAACATGGATACGGACATGCCAGACTTTGCGGCTCCTCATGTTGTCCCAGGTAAATGTTGTGATGTCACCAACTGTGAAATGTTATTGTGCCAATATGTAGATTCTAATGTGAGTCTTTTCTCATTTTTCCAACAGAGACACAGGCGGATGAGTCTGCTCCAGAGGGGAGCCTTGGCCGCAGAATTTCTGCTGGCTCTGCAGGGTAGGAACCAGTACATCCGGCTGAGGACCCTGCAGAAGCCAGTCCAGGGCAATCCCCCTCGCAGGCAGTGTCCCTCCTCACAGAACTCAATTTAAAATCGGATTTCCATACGGAGATTCTGCAGAGGATGGACGCCAGTCTGGTACGGGTGGCTGAGGCCCTGGAGCAAAATGCTGCGGCCAACTTGACCATTGGTCAGGCCCTGGCGGAAAATACCAGGGCCAACATCCACATCGCCACTGCCCTGGAGCAGCTCGTTCGCCAGCACATGGTGGAGCCGACCTCCCTTCCTGCCGGAACATCAGGATCCTCCACCTCTGGCACAACATCAGCCAATCCTCCAAATGTGCCTAGCCCTGTGCCTAGTCCAGAGGCCACAACATCTGCCTCTGGACAGGCCAGCCCGATGACATCCCGGACCCGGTCTGGCGCCCTCCCTCCCTCAGCCAAACGGGCGAAAAAACGCTGACACCATTGGCTACTTTTCCCACACTCCTTCTGTGCTTGCCTCATATTCCTTTCTGGTCAAAACTTCCCTCTCCTTTCTTGTGAATTGTTTTTAATTTTTACATTTACGTTTATTCAAAAATTATTGTTTGCACAATTAATAAATATTGTGGAACACTGCCCAAAATGTTGTAGTTCAATATGTGTTTTTTTTTATGGGTGGATACAAATAAATTTTACAGAAATGTACGACTTTGTATTCTGACATTATTGACAAAATGGGTTACTTTTAATCCGTGCCCACAAGCCAACAACGTTCAAAAAAAAAAATTACACATTGTAAAAAAGTGCTCGTTAAGGAACGTTTAAAACATTACCTAAGGAGTAAAAAACACCTTGCAAACACAAAATGAGGGACCAAACCTAAACATGATGACATTATTGTTACAATAGTCCAAAAACGAACACATTGCGGGCAAAATACACCACCACCAAAATTGATTGTGTAATCCTGACATTAGCAGCTATGATTTCCACCTGCGTTCGGTTTTGTGCTATCCAAAAAAACTGCTTTCCAAACACATACCAAGCCAGTTTTCAATCCAACACTAATTGAGTTTCTGACAAGCCGTGATTAATCGATGCAACATCGTGGAGTGCCGGGACGGAGGAGAAGGCCATCGCCACTGTGGTCGAGTTATCCAGCCCCTAAGCTGTGCGAGCATTTTGAAGGGAAAGAGGATCATCCAGTGACGTATGAGTTTGTACGAACACATTTGACGTTCGCATTTGTTAATGTATGTACGCCCCAAAAACGCCTCGCCACGCCTGCGTTTTTCCATCTCCACCCCCGTCAACGCCCAAAAATGGCCTGTTCTGTCAATCACATTTGACATGTCACTTCCTGTACGCTATTTGACGAACGAGACGAAAAAAACTCACAATCTGCCGTACGCACATGCGCAGTGTAACACCTACGCATGCGCGGTTACTCAACATCGGAACGCAACGAGCGTACTGCCTCTAACGAACGGCTCTGAATCAGGGCCATAGTTATCACTAGTGATAATTATGTTTTAAACTCGCTGTGTGATTCCTCACTGCTGCATGTCTCTCCCCTCTCTATCCCCCGCTGTCTTTCACCCCCTAAGCACCCCCGCATCCTCCGGTGTCCGATCTCCCACCCGCAGGTGTCTGATCACCCACCTGCAGGTGTCCAGCCCCCCATGGATGTACGCTCTGCCACCCCCATGGGTGTACAATCTGACCCCACCCTCCCCCACAGGTGTTCGATCCCCCATCCCCCCGCGAGTGTCCGACCCCCCCTGTGGCATTGCAGGTGTCCAAACCACCACCCCCCGCGGCATCGCGAGTGTCCCATCCACCCCAACCCCCCCACCTCATCCTCTCCTCCTGGATCCCCTGTCTTCTGCTGGGATGCATTCGGGATGCCGATGGTCTAAATGCCGATCGTTGGCATCCCGACTGTCTAATCCCGGCAAGTGTCTAATGACTGGCATCAAAATCCCGATGCCTGTCATTAGACCTACACCGGGAGCCCAACACCCGGCTTACAGATCGAAGATGAGCTGAGCGCCGGGCACGTACAGCCACGGGGTGGGGAGGGCTAGGTTAGGGGCTCCCGGGGGGGACTTAGGGTTAGACACTTAGGTTAGGGTTAGGCTAGGGGAAGGGGAGGTTAGGGTTAGGCAACACCGGGGGGAGGTTAGGGTTAGGCACCCCCCCAGGAGACTTAGGGTTAGGCTGCATGAAAGGGGGGGGTTAGGTTTAGGCACTTAGAGGGGGGTTAGGGTTAGGCACCCCTAAGGGAGGGTTAGGGGAGGAAGGTTTGGTTAGAAAATACAAAAATTAGTCACCTGTCGGGATCTTTACTGCCGGGCTTCCTCTGTCGGGATTTGAACCGCCAGTCATGCGGCCATCAGTACATCATACTGATTCCCTTCTGCTGTCGGTGGGTCCGGGCCACATGCCTGCAGTGCCTCGGAGCTATTAGCTCCAGGGCTCTGCAGTGCAGACACAGTAGGGAGGGATCTTAATAGATCCCTCTGCTGTGGCTGGCATGTAAATCTTCACAGGCTGCCATATAAACAGCAGCCTGTGAAGATTATCGGGGGTTGAACGCCATCTCAGGATGGCGTTCAGTAACACCATCAAGTTCCAAAAAAAATGTTTTTCTGGACTTGATGAATGACCCTGACACTTACTTTTTGCAAAATATGTCAAAATGTTAAGTTTCACCTGCTTTTGTAAAAAATAAATGATGATGAATAGGCCCCTTTGTAATTAAAATAGTCCAAATAGGGGTTCAATAATAATTTTTTTTTCTAAATAACGGCTAATTGTGTTGAATAAATGCATGGAGGAACCTTCTTAGCCTAGTTGCTGCCTATTAAGCATGCCTAATCTTCCCAGCCATAGCTGCCAGCTATGGTCCGGTCAGCGGTGTTGGTAGTCATGGGGAACAAAAACTACAGTACTGTATGGAAAGATTTATATACTGTTAAACAATAGTACTGTACTGTATGTAATTTTAATGTACAGTATGTTATCTAACCTACAATAATCATTTTTTTTATTTTTCCGTTGCCATCATGCACTGACCATTGGCAAAAGTATTCCAATCTGTATACAGTAGGGAACTGTGGACCATAAAGCTTATATACAGCACACCCTGTACACCACCATCCTATGAAGACCCAGCATTGACAAGCTCCCAAAAGAGTGCAAATTTTGGAAATCTCCAGTTGTGTTTGTGAAAGGTTATTTTTGTTCCCAACTTTCAAAAAAACAATTTGTGTACTTAACAAAAATCAATTTATTGTACAATATTGTTTTCTTTGCTGCTGTATACTTTAAATTGTGAGCTAAGTATATAAATACATCTAACTTTGACTGTACATTAAATGCTGTAGTCAAAGATGCAGTACTGTATAGTTATTGTATAGAGTAGTACTATCATGGAAGTGTACTGTACTAGTGTATACTGTACTGTCGATTACTTTACTACAGTATAATGGTGAAGAGGTGCTACCCACTAACAAAACTTACAGTACTGCATATGATCCAACACAAAAAATATGTACAATAATGTGGTGAATCGGTGCACTGGTCAGCAAAATACAGTTCATAAAACATATTGTATAGTATACAGTCACTTTTGATTAGGAAAACCAAAAATACAACAAGATATACAATAAAAAACAAATAAAATGGATTATGGAAAATAGTAATATTATAAAGTTATATAAAGTTCTAAATTATAAAGTAATATAGTAATCTTTGGCAGGGGGTATACAGTACCTTAGTGTACAGTAATATAGTAAAATATTAAACTACTGGATACCATAAATTGTGACTACCAGTGCCAGATTAAGGTCCATATGGGCCTGGAGCTGAAATTGACGAAGGGCCTATTGTGTGCTGCCATAGGAGGTGTGACCAACATAGCAAGGTGTGGCTAGCAATGTGAGGGGGAGGGTGTATACACACACACATATATGTGCATATTTATTTGTACTGTATATTATATACACACACGCAAAGATAGATAGATAGATAGATAGATAGATAGATAGATAGATAGATAGATAGATAGATAATAAAAGTCAAGGGGGCGCTCTATAGTCCATTAAGTGTTATATTTATAAAACCACTAAAGCAGCAACAGTGGTAGAAATCAACTTGTACTCAGTGTAAAACAGTGTGGGCTCATTACCACATGATATGAGATATACTCCACCAGGTAGGCTCACAACGCATGTTCCATACTGTTCCGGGCACACACACCACGTCAGAGAGGTAAGTATTAAAGAAATGGATGCAAGGTGTGCGGTGTGGGCCCCCTGCACCATTTATTGACACGCTAGTGGCGGGCGCAGGGGAAGACTGGATTCGCACCTCAATGGCTCCCACTGTGAGGGAGATGGGACCTAGAAGAGGAGGACTAGCCACCAGGAACAAGGTAAGTAAGGGAGGCGGCAAGACTGAGCAAAGGGGTGAGGGGGGGCAGGAAGGCTCAATGGGGGGTCAGAACAGCAGAGAGGGGGGTGGGGCCAGCCAGAGCGAAAGGCGGGACAGAGTGACGATGGTTCAGAAAAGCAGAGGGGGGTGCAACCAGAGCAGACAGAAAATGAGGTAACCTGGCATATGTGTACGTTTAAGTATATATATATATATATATATATATAACACACACACACATACATTATTTATATATACATTATATATATATTTATATACCAATACAATGTATCTCCAATATGAGGTATGGCAACTCACAAGGAAAAAACAAAAACACAGGAGGCACTCCCTTGAGAAAAAATAGAAAAATATATAATATATTTAAATCATGGTGAAAGAACGGTACAGAGTCATGTTGACGTTTCAAGGTCCGTAGACCTTTTCATCAGGACTGTACAACTGGTATCAGTCCTGTATAACTGGTTGTACAGTCCTGATGAAAAGGTCTACGGACCTTGAAACGTCGACATGACTCTGTACCGTTCTTTCACCATGATTTAAGTATATTATATATTTTTCTATTTTTTCTCAAGGGAGTGCCTCCTGTGTTTTGTTTTTTCCTTGTGAGTTGCCATACCTCATATTGGAGATACATTGTATTGGTATGCATTATTTAGGAAGGCACCCCGCCCTTCGCAGCTTTGCCTGAGTGCCAAACTTTTTGCAATATATATATACACATAATATATAAAATCACAATACAATTATTAGAATGCTCAGAGGCAGTGCACGTACGGAGGGAGCAAATGATTTTCACAGGCACTGCCCTGAGGCTCAAACTCCAGGATACGCGTACACCTCATCCCCCTATCAGCAGCAGCAACTGGACAGCTCAGCCATCCTCATGGAGCTGAGTTAACCACTAAACTTTGTTAGCCGGGTTGGTGCGGTGGCGCCTGTGTGACATCACACAGCGTGACATTACATGGCGCGGAAGAGAGGCTGAGAAGGTGTATGTGCAGCACAGGGAGGGTTTATGAAGCCTCCCACTGCACTGCAAGTATTATGCCCAGCGGTACGTTAACTGCTGGTTTGTGGGCAGGCAGAGTTTTGCAGATTCAGTGGGTGGGTCTGCAGCTAGCCTGTAACAGGTAACGATACTGCTTTAGAACCTCTATACACTCCTGCCTATACCTTCTGATATCCTGCCTATAAACCTCTAAGTATGACACTATTTTGCGTATGCAGTCATACAGTAAATAAAGACTCCAGACTCAGAACTTGTAGTTCCAAAGCACAAAGTATTATTCAAGTAAAAGTACAGTCAGTTACACGCTATGATCTAAGTACAATTTAGTGCAAAGGAATTATACAGACCCAAGTACAGTTATACATACGCAGCGCTCTGGACCAGATGTAGGCATCAGCAAGAATCCCCCGTCAATCAGCATTCAGCACGAAGACTCCAAACCAAGGGTCAGAACACACATATTTATACCCCCCAGTAAGAATATTGGATCAGAACCTCTATACACACCTTCTTATACCTTCTAAGGTTGACGCTAGTTTGCTTTCGCAGTCACACCATAAATAAAGACTTAGACATAGAACCTGTGTTTCCAAAGCACAAGTGATATTCAGGTAAAAGTTCAGACAGTTACACGTAATTGATCAAGACACAATTTAGGCGCAAAAGTAAATCATACAGACCACAAGTACAGTATACGTACGCAGCTTCTGGACCTAGAGATAGGCTTCAGCAAGAGACCCCTCGTCATTCAGTATTCAGCATGAAGACTCCCAAATAGTGTCCGTGCACCCATACTTATACCCCCCCAGTATAAACAAGACAAAAGGTATGTCTGTTGCTGATGTCATTGGTTCTCAGAGGTGAAGCATCTGTTACAGTGCATCTAACAGGCTGGTTCAAACAGACTTTCCCTGCCTCTAACAGCTAGGGGTCTTCCTCCTCACACCTTTGTCAGCATCCTAACAGTTGAATCTAAAATATACATTTTGGTTGCTTGTAGGTTCTGCGGTCCATAACTTGAGAATGCATGATGCGATCTCCTCACCGATATCACCGGGAAACTGTGGAAAGAGTACGCATCAGAACAACTCCAAGAATGACGTGTTTATCTTGTATAATTTCCTTAGTTAACAAATATCTTTATTTCTTAGCATTTAAACTAACTGAACCTTCTTGAATCATACACTTTAAAGCTTATTGAACCTTATGTATGAATATGAAATGTGTGGGTATTCGGGGTTTGGTATAAAGACATATTAATGTGTGTATGGAGATGGGTGCATTTGATTCTAACATTTTAGTAGCATGGCATGCTGGGCTAGGTAGTTCTACATGTCCTGTCAGCAAGCCCCCCCATCTTTCCTGTGTTCAAAGGAAAGATACCTCTTTTGTCCTCCTAGACTCTTGTGTGAAATGCAAATGTATTATCACCTCAAGCTGTGAAGTTTTTGGGACCATCCTGTCTAGAGTTCAGACAGATCCAATTGTGTATACCAATGCATGGATTATATTACAATTGTCACAACTTTACTTTATCTGCATCCAGGGATTCCCAATTTGTATGTACAAATACCCATTGTCTATTTCTATTTACTTTTATTCAGGAAGATTGTTTTTTTTTCAGTTGCCCTTGGTAGATTAACATTGCCATCTGTTCTTAGCTCCTGAGTGGTAACTTGAAATGACGCTGGTCATAAAATGGTGTCTAGCAGATTCTTGTTTCTAAAATGGAGTCTAGCTGCCATTTGCAAGATGGCGTCTCGCACACTTCAATTTTAAACTGATCTTGTCTCAGCTAATAATCCAGTTTTGACACCAGAAATAGACAACACAATAGAGAAGTTTGTTGCTAATACCATTGGTCCTAAAGGAGAGGGCATATGTTACAAGGCATCTAACAGGTTGGTTCAAATAGACACAGTCCAGCCTCTAACAACTGGTGGTCTCTGGTTTCCCGCCTCATGCAAATCCTGGTCATATAATGTACATTTTGTTGCTTGAAGTCTCTGCGGTCCATAAGTTGAGAATGCATGTTGCGATCTCTACATCGATATTACCGGAATACTGTTGAAAGAGTACGCATCAGTACCATACCAAACATGGCTTACTTATCACGTATAAAACCTTAGTTACCAAATAATCTTTATTTCACAGCAATTATAATAAATGAACATACTTAAATCTTATACCGTAAAGCTTATGGAACCTTGTATGTGAATATGTAATGTGTGAATATGCGGGGTTTGATGTAAAGACGCTAGTTAACTTGGGGCAGATGCGTGTGCATGAAGCTAATATTCAGCGTTTTCATACAGGATCTTATGCATTCGCTAATATGCGACTAGTTAACAGCGCAATTGTGCGTATTAATGTGTGTATGAGAAATGGTGAAAGATGCAATCACATGATGCTAATACTAATATCGCCATATGTACTTAAGTGAGAGTTTATCTAAAATGGCGCTTGGGCGGCCATTCTCAAAATGGCATCTTGCGATCTCATTTCCAAGATAGCGTCTTGCAGCCAGTCGCAAGATGGCATCGCTGTGATTCAATTTTAAACTGATCTTGTCTCAGCCAATTATCCAGCTTCGACAGTCCACCCTTTGATAGCGAACAACATGCTATCACAATCTGATTTTAAAATATAATTTAGGCTTACATTTATATATTATCTAGTGTTATTATGGGATGGCACAAAGTGGTTCTTAATCCATCAATAATGTGTCTCTGAGTGGGGACATAAAACTACTATTATATGCACACCGCAGATCTTGGAAGATCATGTGAAAGGTGTGGGAATACACCAGTCCTACAAAGGCTTGAAGGGGAATTTGAGACTTTACATTATCTGAGGTGTTTTTTTTTAAAATAACATTTCAATAATACATTCTATGCAGGTCTAAATATAATACATTAAATTATAGTATTTCCTAGTTCAGGATTGTAATGCAGTTCTGTATTTACCTCGGTATTCATACTGACCACCATCATAATTTCGTTCTTTTGTTTTACTCTATTTTTACATTTTCCACACTTCAACACAATAGGAACACACCGGACAGATATGCCAATTATTATGATGACAATCAGTAGAAGGATTAAAAATTTGCCTATGCTGGTGATCACTTCCTGGACCCATTCCCCTAGACCTGAGAACCATTTCACTGGGTTCAGCCATGAAACCCATCCTTCTATCTTCTCCCCTACTTCCGCCACTGAAGCATTATGGTTCTTACGAAATTCCCATTTTAACTGCAGAATTTCATCCATCTTTCGGTCTATCACCTCCTTGGGGTCGCTGGTATCATTGGTGACATAGGTGCAACATTTTACTCCAAATTGGGTGGCCAACGCTATGCAATACCCTCCAGTAACAGCAGTTAAATAATTTAACACTAGCCTGTGTTGCACCAGTTCTTTCTTGTACGCTTGCAAATCTCTCCCTGTATACCTGAATGTGTCATCGTACATCTCGGTGATATTATCTATCAATTTAGCAAGGTCCTGAATATATCTAAAATTTAATGTACCCCGAACGATCCTGGTGGGATCCAGTGTGACTAAAACTTGGAAGCCAGTTGTCTCACTAATTAACTGAGTGGCTTTATGCACGTCACCGGGTATCATATTTCGTTTGCCTCTGTGTTCATATTGCATGTGAAGATATGGTGATGGTGTGTTTTTATGTATACCAAGCATTTCAACTTGTGTGAGGGTCATAACTTCTGGGACTACTCTCCCCAGGTAACACAAACCTTTGGAACTCGGGGAGAGCCACTTATATGCTTTTCTTCCACATATAAAATATACATTATCAGGGAGAACATAAGGAATGGTATGCATCATTATCATTGTAAACAATCCTATTTCTGGGTCTTCCATCTGGTACATTCAGGTCTCTGGCTGTATTATTTTAGCACAATAACCATCTGGCACCTTACCAATAATTTCTTTGGTGGAACTCAATATATACCAGTACCTAAAATGTCTCCCACTAGATTTAATTGAGCGTAACAGATCATGGTTTATGGACTCATTATCAGCTCTTTGTGAGAAAGTCATCATCTGATTATTCCCTGTCACTTCCCAACTCCCGGGTTTATTGGGGTTGGTTATGTTTAAACACAAAAGTGATCTATCTACTTGGAATTGATAGAGTTTGAAATGAGGTGGTTTGGATGAGAGGAATTTTCCATCCAATGTTTTCCCTTTTTGTAATTCTAAAATTTCCGTGATATTCAGTGGAAATGGCACCAACCCTACATTATGCTGTCCTTGTGGCACATGTGAACACACCCAGCAATCAGTTTGATTTAACACTTTGCCTACCATGCTATGATAATTTCTAAAGGATACCCACCCCAGTACAGGTTATATTTAGGCTGGCACCGTTGAATACAGTTCCCATCAACTAGGGACCCTCAAAACTAAATACAGGAATCTTCAGACGATAAACCTCCACACCGTCCCCGAGTATCCGGAATAACAGCTCTCTTAACAATAACAGTACTAAGATTGGTCAGACGCTCCCCTGATTGGCATTGCACTCCTTCTGACTCCACTCCATCAGCACTGCCATCAACTCCCCTCTCCACAATTGGTCCCCCTTCACAGAAACCGGACATTCGCGAACCGACCAGGATGGTGAACACTCTAAAAGAGAATATGAAAATGAACACAGCAGGCCCGTCCATTGCCACAACAAGACCTGCAAATTTCTTTTAGTTCAGGTATCTCACTACGACCTTTTCAATCCTCCCGGAACAAGCTCGCGAGCGACAGGTCCACGCTATCAGCCTTGTCTCCAACTTGTTTTTCCACCGGTTCATTGACCTTTTTGCAGTGAGTGGAATGGACCCAGGTATCTCTCTCAGCCACCTTCAAAGATGTAGTACTTGTCAGCAGCAACTGGTATGGACCTTCCCACCGATCAGTCAAACAACCTGAACGCAAGAAATTTCTGATCATAACATATACTCCTGGTTCAACATCATGACAGTTAGTTTCAGGCATATCATTGGACAACAATTTCAGTTTCTGTTGCTGTTGCTTTAACTGCTTACTCATTGATATAAGATACTTTACAGTTACCTCGTTGTTACCTTTCAAGTCTTCCTGTGGACTTATAATCAAATGAGGTTGTCTACCGAACAGTTTTTCAAATGGGGACAGATTTAGAGGGGGTCTAGGAGTGGTCCTTATGCTATGTAGGACCAAAGGTAACGCTTCTGGCCATCCTAGTCCAGTCTCTGCCACGATTTTACTTAACTTATTTTTAATAGTCCCATTCATCCTCTCTACCTTGGCACTGGCTTGCGGTTGGTAGGGGGTGTGAAGTCGGCTATTAATACCCATCAGCTTACACATATTTTGAAAAACATCACCTGTGAAATGAGTACCCCTATCACTCTCAATGATTTTAGGGATACCGTATCTGCATACAAATTCCTGAACTATTTTCTTGGCAGTAAACGCAGCAGTATTAGTGGCTGCTGGGTAGGCCTCAACCCAATTAGAAAATACATCAGTGCACACTAATACATACTTAAGCTTCCTTGGATGAAATCAATTTGTATCACCTGGAAAGGTCCATCAGTCAGTGGAATGTGGGACAGTTCGGTAGGGATCGCTTTCCCTATGTTCTTCCTCAAGCAGGTCAGACAGGACATTGCTATCTTTTCTGCTTCTGAAGAAAAACCTGGTGCGCACCAGTATGCTCTCACCAACTTGCACATACATTGCTTTCCCAGATGAGTCAGACCGTGTGCTGTCTTAGCCAGTCTGGGGTAATATGCCTTGGGGGCTACTGGCTTACCTTGTCCGTCCCTCCAGAGCCCGGAGGACTCTTGCCCACATCCCTTTGGCTTTCAAATGGACTTTTCCTGAATTGAACACAAATTTTGCATCTCAATTAATTTCAGCATATCAATGGTTTGGAAAGACATAATTTTTTCAGTTGGAGAAAACATTTTTAACCCTGCTGCCCATTTTGCAGCTTCATCGGCTCTGTTGTTGCCCAGTGACACCGGATCATCCTCACATGTATGGAAAAATAAAAATAAACATAAAAGACAGACTTAAAAAATTCAAATATAAGCTATATTTATAGCTGTTTCTATGGATATCCAAAAATTGATATTTTCTGCTAAAAATAGCATTAACTCCACCTTAATAGGGGATTTATGCCCTGTAAAGACTATTAGAGCAATTTTATTAAAGCTGTGATGTTTATAGTCTTTTCAGACCAAATGGTGGAGTGACAGATTTAGAACAGCAGTGTCCCGATGTTATTTGTTTGTGTAGGCAACTTCTACCTGTCCCTACCTTACTGTTCCCCTCTCCGGGGTTCCTCCGTGTGCCGCGGTGCTTGATGGAAGTGATAGCCGTCACGTGGTGGGACCCGCACTGGTGAAGGGTCGCTGAGTACTTTTTCTCTCCGGGGATTCTTCCTCGCGGCGCTGTCCTCACAATGCGTGGTACCCGTGGCACAGGATGATGACGTCAGACGCCGGGTGGTTCACTCGAGTAAGGTGACCAGTCTGCTGTTGAAAGTCTCTCAATCCTCCTCAACTCTCCAACGCGTTTCGAACCTGATGTGGTTCTTTTTCCAGGATGAGTGTGGTAGTTGTGTAACTGCCTTTAAATACTACATTTTATTCTCCAAACAGGAAGGGATAAAACTGGAAATCCTCAAAAATAGCGGCAAAAGCATGTTTTTTGGGACTCCATTAAAATAATTTAAAAAAATTGAAAGTTCTGTCTTTTGTTAAAAATGATAAATGTATGATGAAAAAGAAAGTACAAAGTGTATAGGAGGGATAATAGGGATATAACATTTTAAAATTAATAATTATAAAAACGCTTTTAATTCTATATCAATATTTAAACCGTTAGGTTCCAATGTGTTGAGGGTAAAAATCCATTTTGTTTCTGCTTTCTTTAACTTCTTTACCAGGTCTTCACCTCTCCAGTTAGTTTTTACTTTCTGAATACCGAGGAATTTTAGTCCTTTTGGGTTTTTTTGATGGTATTTCAAGAAATGGGCTGAGACACTATGTGAACTTAATCCTCTTTTAATATTGTAGATGTGTTCTGAAATTCTTGTCTTTATTTTTCGTTTGGTTTGTCCAATATATTGAAGACCACACGGGCATTCGAGCATATATATTGCTCCTTCTGTCTCGCACGAGATCTCATCTTTAATTTTGAAGGATGCTCCTGTTTCTTTGGACTGGAATTCCAATGCTGGTTTGGTGCTCTTTGGTTGTTGTTTACAGCCCATACATTTAGTACAGTGGTAGAAGCCATTCCTATTAGTTTTTTGGTTATTTTTAGTCACTGGCAGAAAACTTTGTGTTAATTGTTGTTTTAGGGATTTGGCTTTCCGATATATCACTTTTGGTTTTGGTGGCAAAAATTCTTTAATATCTTGATCCAGTTGTAGTATATGCCAATGCTTGGACAAAATGTTTTCTATCTCTTTATGATTTCCATTAAATTGTGTGATGAAAATTGGCTGTGTCTCATTTTGTTCTGTCTTTATAGATTTGTATTTGAGCAGTTCTGTGCGATCCAGGTTGGATATTTTTCGAATTTCGACTTCCAATTTTTGTCCTTGATATCCTTTTTCTATGAATTTTCTTTTTAGTTCTTCACTCTGTTTCATATAATTCGTATCATCGGTACAATTCCTTATAATCCTTCGGAATTGTCCTCCAGGAATATTTTCGATCCAGCTTCGATGATGATTACTGTTGTAAGGTAACATATTGTTACCATTACACTCTTTAGTATGTGTTCTTGTGTGAATGTGGTCATCCTTAATAAATATTTCAAGATCTAAAAATATTACTACTTCTTTACTGAAAATGGTTGTAAATTCCAGGTTCATTTGATTTTCATTCAAGTAGATGAGAAACTTCTCAAGGTCTTCCTTCGAGCCACTCCACACAAAGAAAAGGTCGTCTATATATCTTCTCCAACACTTGATATATTTTAGGAAAATATTGTTGCTCCATATGTGCTGGTCCTCCCACCACGCCACAAATAAGTTGGCATAGCTGGGGGCAAAAGAAGTACCCATGGCTGTACCTTGCTCCTGGATAAAATAGTCTCCGCCATACCAAAAATAGTTGTGGCGGAGAATAAAGTCAATATTGTCCATAATGAAATTAATCTGAGTGTTCGATAGTTCTGATTGTGTGGAGAGATAGTGTCTACTGGCTTGGCATCCTATTTCATGATCTATAACTGTGTAAAGTTTTTTAATATCACTAGTACTCAGATAATCTGACTTGTTCCATTCCAAATCTTCCAGAACTTGAAGAATATTCATAGTATCTTTCAGGAAGCTTTTCTGTTTTGTTACCAGATTTTGAAGAAAAACATCTATATATTTGGAGAGATTTGACGTTAAAGACCCGATGCCAGAAACAATGGGTCTTCCGAGTGGATGCAGGGGGTCTTTATGGACTTTAGGGAGATATTAGAAGGTCGGGGTCTTTGGGAATTCTAAATAAATGAATTTGAATTCTTTTTTGTTAGTATGCCCATTTTTAAACCTTCTTCCAATTGTGTGTTTAATGCTTTTTGGAAGTCCATTATGGGATCCTTTCTCAATTTTCTGTATGTGTCACTATCTGAAAGCAATCTTCTCGCTTCTTCTTCATATGATGATCTATCGAGTATCACAATTCCCCCTCCCTTGTCCGCTGGTTTGATCACAATTTCTTTGTCTTGTTGTAATTCTTTTAAGGCTTTTTTCTCCTCTTTTGTGAAATTATATTTTTTACTCATATTGTCCGGTAACAATTTAATATCTTTTTCGACCAACCGTTGAAATGTTTCTATGTGGGCCCCTTTAATATGAGAGGGGTAAAACGTGGATGTTGGTTTCAGGTTTGTATGTATATATTCTCTTGTGGCCTCCATTGTTTGTCTCGTGACGGGATTTTTTGCGAAAAAATTTTTTAGACATACTTTTCTTATAAACTTGTGTGTGTCTATATAAAGGTCAAATTTATTGATCTTAGATTGGGGGGCAAATTTCAGACCTTTTTGTAGGACATTTGTTTGTTCTTTTGTAAAAATTTTTGTACTTAAGTTAAATATTATATTTGTCTTTGTTTCTGTTGACGTCTGTTGGGATTTCATTCTTCTTCCTCCTCTTGTTCCCCTCTTTCTGTACTTTGATAATTCCTTCTTTTTTTCTGTCTCGATAGTCCTACATCTGGTGGTCTGTCTTGATTCCATATTAGGTCTAAAAAATCCTCATCTTCCTCACTGTTTGAGTTCTCTCGATAATTTTGTTTCTGTTGTTTTTTCCGATGTTCTTGTTGGTAATCTTTTTGCTCTATATTGTGTAAAAGTTCTTGATAACTTTTTCTTTCTTCCTGTTGTGCTTCTTTGGTTCCTTGATTGAAGGATTGTCTAATTAATTTATATGGGTTCTCAATGAAGTTCTTTTTGGGTTGATGATTTTCTCCATATGAAAAATTCCTTTTCCCTTTGATCTCTAATAAATAAAAAAAAATAAAACATTTATTAGAGATCAAAGGGAAAAAGAATATTTAGAGAGAAATATAAATGAGAGAAGACAACAAATGAAGAAAGAAGGGAATATGGATAATAAAAGGAGAGAATATCCAAGGAATCAAAAAACAAGGGAGAATAAAAAACAACCATTGATCGCCACATATCCACAAACTTCTAGAACACAAAGATATTATCAACCATACAATAAAATGAATTTTCATATGGAGAAAATCATCAACCCAAAAAGAACTTCATTGAGAACCCATATAAATTAATTAGACAATCCTTCAATCAAGGAACCAAAGAAGCACAACAGGAAGAAAGAAAAAGTTATAAAGAACTTTTACACAATATAGAGCAAAAAGATTACCAACAAGAACATCGGAAAAAACAACAGAAACAAAATTATCGAGAGAACTCAAACAGTGAGGAAGATGAGGACTTTTTAGACCTAATATGGAATCAAGACAGACCACCAGATGTAGGACTATCGAGACAGAAAAAAAGAAGGAATTATCAAAGTACAGAAAGAGGGGAACAAGAGGAGGAAGAAGAAAGAAATCCCAACAGACGTCAACAGAAACAAAGACAAATATAATATTTAACTTAAGTACAAAAAATTTTACAAAAGAACAAACAAATGTCCTACAAAAAGGTCTGAAATTTGCCCCCCAATCTAAGATCAATAAATTTGACCTTTATATAGACACACACAAGTTTATAAGAAAAGTATGTCTAAAAATTTTTTTCGCAAAAAATCCCGTCACGAGACAAACAATGGAGGCCACAAGAGAATATATACATACAAACCTGAAACCGACATCCACGTTTTACCCCTCTCATATTAAAGGGGCCCACATAGAAACATTTCAACAGTTGGTCGAAAAAGATATTAAATTGTTACCGGACAATATGAGTAAAAAATATAATTTCACAAAGGAGGAGAAAAAAGCCTTAAAAGAATTACAACAAGACAAAGAAATTGTGATCAAACCAGCGGACAAGGGAGGGGGAATTGTGATACTCGATAGATCATCATATGAAGAAGAAGCGAGAAGATTGCTTTCAGATAGTGAAACATACAGAAAATTGAGAAAGGATCCCATAATGGACTTCCAAAAAGCATTAAACACACAATTGGAAGAAGGTTTAAAAATGGGCATACTAACAAAAAAAGAATTCAAATTCATTTATTTAGAATTCCCAAAGACCCCGACCTTCTAATATCTCCCTAAAGTCCATAAAGACCCCCTGCATCCACCCGGAAGACCCATTGTTTCTGGCATCGGGTCTTTAACGTCAAATCTCTCCAAATATATAGATGTTTTTCTTCAAAATCTGGTAACAAAACAGAAAAGCTTCCTGAAAGATACTATGAATATTCTTCAAGTTCTGGAAGATTTGGAATGGAACAAGTCAGATTATCTGTGTACTAGTGATATTAAATAACTTTACACAGTTATAGATCATGAAATAGGATGCCAAGCCAGTAGACACTATCTCTCCACACAATCAGAACTATCGAACACTCAGATTAATTTCATTATGGACAATATTGACTTTATTCTCCGCCACAACTATTTTTGGTATGGCGGAGACTATTTTATCCAGGAGCAAGGTACAGCCATGGGTACTTCTTTTGCCCCCAGCTACGCCAACTTATTTGTGGCGTGGTGGGAGGACCAGCACATATGGAGCAACAATATTTTCCTAAAATATATCAAGTGTTGGAGAAGATATATAGACGACCTTTTCTTTGTGTGGAGTGGCTCGAAGGAAGATCTTGAGAAGTTTCTCATCTACTTGAATGAAAATCAAATGAACCTGGAATTTACAACCATTTTCAGTAAAGAAGTAGTAATATTTTTAGATCTTGAAATATTTATTAAGGATGACCACATTCACACAAGAACACATACTAAAGAGTGTAATGGTAACAATATGTTACCTTACAACAGTAATCATCATCGAAGCTGGATCGAAAATATTCCTGGAGGACAATTCCGCAGGATTAGAAGGAATTGTACCGATGATACGAATTATATGAAACAGAGTGAAGAACTAAAAAGAAAATTCATAGAAAAAGGATATCAAGGACAAAAATTGGAAGTCGAAATTCGAAAAATATCCAACCTGGATCGCACAGAACTGCTCAAATACAAATCTATAAAGACAGAACAAAATGAGACACAGCCAATTTTCATCACACAATTTAACGGAAATCATAAAGAGATAGAAAACATTTTGTTCAAGCATTGGCATATACTACAACTGGATCAAGATATTAAAGAATTTTTGCCACCAAAACCAAAAGTGATATATCGGAAAGCCAAATCCCTAAAACAACAATTAACACAAAGTTTTCTGCCAGTGACTAAAAATAACCAAAAAACTAATAGGAATGGCTTCTACCACTGTACTAAATGTATGGGCTGTAAACAACAACCAAAGAGCACCAAACCAGCATTGGAATTCCAGTCCAAAGAAACAGGAGCATCCTTCAAAATTAAAGATGAGATCTCGTGCGAGACAGAAGGAGCAATATATATGCTCGAATGCCCGTGTGGTCTTCAATATATTGGACAAACCAAACGAAAAATAAAGACAAGAATTTCAGAACACATCTACAATATTAAAAGAGGATTAAGTTCACATAGTGTCTCAGCCCATTTCTTGAAATACCATCAAAAAAACCCAAAAGGACTAAAATTCCTCGGTATTCAGAAAGTAAAAACTAACTGGAGAGGTGAAGACCTGGTAAAGAAGTTAAAGAAAGCAGAAACAAAATGGATTTTTACCCTCAACACATTGGAACCTAACGGTTTAAATATTGATATAGAATTAAAAGCGTTTTTATAATTATTAATTTTAAAATGTTATATCCCTATTATCCCTCCTATACACTTTGTACTTTCTTTTTCATCATACATTTATCATTTTTAACAAAAGACAGAACTTTCAATTTTTTTAAATAATTTTAATGGAGTCCCAAAAAACATGCTTTTGCCGCTATTTTTGAGGATTTCCAGTTTTACCCCTTCCTGTTTGGAGAATAAAATTTAGTATTTAAAGGCAGTTACACAACTACCACACTCATCCTGGAAAAAGAACCACATCAGGTTCGAAACGCGTTGGAGAGTTGAGGAGGATTGAGAGACTTTCAACAGCAGACTGGTCACCTTACTCGAGTGAACCACCCGGCGTCTGACATCATCATCCTGTGCCACGGGTACCACGCATTGTGAGGACAGCGCCGCGAGGAAGAATCCCCGGAGAGAAAAAGTACTCAGCGACCCTTCACCAGTGCGGGTCCCACCACGTGACGGCTATCACTTCCATCAAGCACCGCGGCACACGGAGGAACCCCGGAGAGGGGAACAGTAAGGTAGGGACAGGTAGAAGTTGCCTACACGAACGAATAACATCGGGACACTGCTGTTCTAAATCTGTCACTCCACCATTTGGTCTGAAAAGACTATAAACATCACAGCTTTAATAAAATTGCTCTAATAGTCTTTACAGGGCATAAATCCCCTATTAAGGTGGAGTTAATGCTATTCTTAGCAGAAAATATCAATTTTTGGATATCCATAGAAACAGCTATAAATATAGCTTATATTTGAATTTTTTAAGTCTGTCTTTTATGTTTATTTTTATTTTTGTATAAGCGCTTGGTTTGTAAGTTTTTTTGATCATGTATAAATTATACTGAGCAGCTAATCACATAAACAATTTTACAAAGCGCAGCACACACACATTGTATTTTACTCACATGTATGGGCTTTACACGTGTTTACTGCCACCGCTTGGGGCAGTTGGATTGCTTCTAAAAGATGTTTTACGTGTCGGGAATGTGCAACTGGTGTGCCTGCTGCTGTCATAAAATTTCTCAGATGCCATAGAGCCCCGAAATCATGCACCACACCGAACGCGTACCTCGAGTCAGTGTAAATGTTAGCAGATTTGCCTGCTGCCAGTTCACAAATCTAGTTAGTGCTACTAACTCTGCCACCTGGGCTAAGTGAGGAGGACCAAGAGGTTTAGCTTCTATGATGTCTGTGTCATTTACAACAGCATAACCTGTACATAATTCACCTGTGTCTGTTTGAATATGACAACTCCCATCCATGTAAAAAGTCACATCTACATTCTCTAAAGGTGTGTCATGTATGTCAGGTCTAGCAGTAAAAGTCTGATTCAGATATTCAATACAATCGTGTGCATCATTATGTCCGCTGACCTCACCTCCCGCCAGCAACTCGTCTCCTTCCACCCTTTGTACATCCTGTTGTACATATGGTAAAAACGTTGCTGGATTCAGCGTGCTGCAACGTTTAACAGTGATGTTTGCAGGTGCAATTAGAGCTAGTTCAGATTTGGTAAACCTAGCGGAAGAGACGTGTCTGGTTTGAGCAGAGTTCAGCAGAGCAGATACAGTGTGGGGAGTGTATACAATCATATCATGACCCAATACTACGTCATCACTTTTACTCACCAATAGAGCAGTAGCTGCTACACTTCTCAAACAGGTGGGGAGTGATCTTGCCACAGTGTCCAATTGGGCACTGTAGTATGCTACGGGCCTACTGGCATCACCATGTTTTTGTGTAAGGACACCTGCAGCACAACCATTGGCTTCCGTACAATACAAATCAAAAGGTTTTTCATAATCAGGTATTCCCAATGCAGGTGCTTTTGTCAGACTATCCTTAAGATTAAGGAAAGCCTGCTCTGATTCCTCGGTGTATGACACGATCGGGCTTTGAGGAAGAGATTAAGTCCTGTAAAGGCAAGGTCAATATAGAAAAACCTGGGATCCACATTCTACAGTAGCCACACATTCCCAAGAAGGTACGAATTTGCTGTTGATTCTGCGGCAGTGTCATTTTCTGTATGGCCTGGATTCTATCATTTGTGAGATGTCTTAACCCCTGTGTTAGGCAGTGTCTCAAATATTTTACTCTGGATTGGCACGGCTGTAGTTTGTCCTTAGCCACCTTGTGTCCTGTATGCGAGAGATGAAGCAACAACAGTTTAGTATCATTCAAACATGATATAAACGAATCAGAACATAGTAATAAATCGTCCACATATTGAATTAGAACAGATCCATTGGCAGTTTGAAAAGATTGTAAACAGTCGTGCAATGCCTGGGAAAAGATACTGGGGCTGTCTATGAAACCTCGGGGCAACCGTGTCCATGTATATTGTACACCTCTGTATGTAAATGCGAATAGATACTGACAGTCAGGGTGGAGAGGCACAGAGAAGAAAGCAGAACAGAGGTCAATGACAGTGAAATGGGTTGCATTTGGTGGGATCTGCATCACGATGACAGCTGGATTTGGCACTATGGGGAATTGGCTCTCTATGACCTTATTAACACCTCTAAGGTCTTGTACCAGCCTATAACCCCTCCCACCACTCTTTTTCACCGGAAAGATGGGACTGTTGGCTACACTAGCTGTACGGACTAAAATTCCCTGTTGCAATAATCGCTCAATTATTGGAAAAACCCCTAATTCTACCTCTTGTTTTAGTGGGTACTGGGGAATTTTTGGAGCTTGCCTACCGCTTTTTAAATTTACCATTACAGGGCTTACATTTGCCATTAATCCAATGTCCTGTCCATCCTTAGTCTAAAGGGAATCTGGAATTTGGGACAACATTTGATCTACCTGGGATGGATTTTCATTTAAACTGGTAGAGTGATACATTATCCTTTGGGGAGTGTCCAACATATCCCGCACCTCGTGCGCAACTCTCTCTGGGATATCTAAAAATACACCATCAGGGGTGCAATATATAACACATCCCATCTTACATAACAATTCTCTACCCAGCAGGTTAGTAGGAGCCGCAGCAGCCAGAAGAAAAGAATGCCTGGTATGCAACGGCCCAATAGTAACCTCTGTGGACTTTGTTAAAGGATAATGTTCCACTTTACCTGTTACATCCATTGTTGGTACTGTCTCATTGGTCACCTGTAAATTAACGGGAGATTTTATCACTGACCTGGTCGCCCCTGTGTCTACAAGAAAAGGATATTCAGTACGAGCTATATCAACCATCATGACCGGTTCTTCCCTAGTACTTCCCTTTAACCTGACTATCTGTAGCCTAGCGTTGGCTACCATTCTCCAATAAAGCATTAACGGCCACAATTGGAGCTGGTGCCTGCTGGACATTTGCTGTTCTCTGTGCATATCCCTTATGGGGATATCCAGGTACTCTCTGGTTTGGGGGTCCTACCCTTTTTACTCTGCAGTTCTAATTAAATGTCCTGGCTGGTTACAATTAAAACATATTCGTGGATCGGATGAAGACAAGGTTTGAGCAGGGGGAAAAGGGTAGGGATATGGAGGATAAGGGTATTGTGGGGGATATGAAGTTTGTGAGTAGTGTGGGATCTGTGGTTGTGTAGGGTTAGTAGAATAGAACTGTGTTTGCTGTTGCATGGGATTAGTGAGGGCATATAACTGTTCAGGTGTAGGTGTGTGTGTAGATGCAAGTGTGTCTGTTGGCTGTGATGTTACCGTCATTCCTTCCAGAGCTTGAATACTGACAGCCATTAGTGTTTCGCTCTGGGTCGCTCTCTTCTTTGAGATGTTCTTATCATGTTCTATGGCAGATTCTATGAGTGTATCTATTGTGACTCCCCTCCAGCCAGGTTGTGAGGTCTGTACCCGAGTCTTTAAGTTTTCTTTAAGACCGTCCATGAGTACCGTGACTATCATCCCCCTGTGGTGAGTGCTATCTTTAATATCTTCTATCCCAGTGTACTGGGTGATAGCCTGCAGAGCCCGGTCGCAATACTCTTCTGCAGATTCACTCTCCTTTTGCTTTATGGTAAAAATGTTTTCTTCCAGTTAACTACTACCGGAAAATATATACCCAATTGAGTTAAAATGCGGGAAATGTTTTCTTGGTTTACTTGGTCTGTTAAGGGAACGTCACCATCCAATACACAATCCGTGATAAATTTTGTCACGTTGGTATTGCGCGGTAGACAGGCCCTTAACACCACACTCCAATCTATATTAGTTGGCTCAGGAGAACTACACAAATTCCTCAAAAATCTTTGACATTTGGCTAGTTCCTTTTTGGTATTGGGGACATAATTTATGATGGAATTTAGTTCTGCTCTTGTCCAAGGACAATGCAATACCACTTCCCTCATGGGCACTACACCGTTCGCATCTGCATTTCCATTCGGAACAGTTATTGTCCGAATGGGATGCAGACTGGTAGCGCTGCTGCCTTTGACCTTGTTACCTGGCTGGGGGTTTAATCTGTTGCTGCTACATATGGTATTAACAACTTCCTCTACGAGTGCAGAGGGTGTTAGCACTTCCCTTGCTGTTACCAATGGAGATGGCGGCACCACTCGTGATTGTCGTGGCGTAGCATCTATCATTTGTACAGCATGGGAAATGGCAGACATTACAATAGGCTCATCATCCACATCATGAACATTTTCTTTACAGTTGCTTAAGAGAGGGTACAAATTGCTTGTTACATTTTTATGGGTATTTTTGATAACTGTACTTGCACCTCCATCCACATAAGGTGGGGGTGGTGTGCGTGAACTGCTGGCAATACCTTCTGCAACGCTACCTTGCTGCACGTAAGCGCCATTTTGCGGCTCGCCCACATTGCAATTCAGCGTCACGGATGTATTCTCTGGCAATGCACTCGCAACGCTAGTTTGTGTCGGTTGCGCATTTTTAAGCCACGCATCGCCTTCATGCTGCCACAACTTTAAACATTCATAATATTTGACCTTTTTCTCTCGGGAGCGCATCAGACTGATGTGATCCCGGACATTATCTAATACATTTTTATCAAAACTATCAATTCTGGGAAAGGGTCTAACACTCTTCATCAACATTTTAAACCATACATCACAATACCTTATTGCATAAGTACCGTACTTAGTATGCATAATACGACGGGCCGATCCAAGCGGCGCTTCCATTAGCAGCACATCATTGTCTAACATCTCTATTGTTTGCGTGGCTCCCATTCTGAGACAACTCCTACGTTTTTCAATAAAGATTTAAACTGGTGAAAGACAGTCAAGATACTTTCACTTACCTGTGGACGATTTAAACGGCCATCCCCTCCCCACACCTGTGGAGATTTAAAGAAGGCAGCTCCACACACCCGGATAAGATTTAAGAAGGCTACTTCCACACCTATGGAAGTTTAAGTCGGCTACTTCCACGCACCTCTCTACAACAAAGACAACATTTACACCTGCTACTGTGTATAGAACGGTAAGCTGCTTACCGAGCGGCTAGCACTTAGCCCTTAAAGGTCATACGGTACCTCTAACATTAGGGAACAAGTTACCCTTACCAACAAATAATCACTGTTACACACTTTTTTCCTGCGCAGAAAAATACATGTTAACCCAGATATTGATAGCAATCGAAAAAGAATGTAAACCTCAACGGCTTTGTTTAAACACGTGGCAGCACAACCGGAAGTACGTATACGCTATTGTGCGACCAGTCGCATACACAATAATGCGACTACCACACAACCATATGACAACCTTTAGCTGCGTACACAAAAGTGCGTCTTTACTGTGTGGAAAACTGCGACTCAGCCGCGTGATCAATACTGCGGCACCCCTATAAACATTAGGTTCTATCAACAAAGGAAAACAAACTTTTTCCTCTCATGTCCCTGGATTCTAGTCAGCATCCCTGGATCACACGAAAACAGGTAGCGATTTCTCAGCACCGAGCGGTTGCAGGTAAACCCTGCATGTGGCCACTCCACCCTTTGGTGAGATATCGATAACCGTATGTGCTGTGTGAGTAGGTAAGTGACTTACGAGCCCCCAACTAACGATACTGCTTTAGAACCTCTATACACTCCTGCCTATACCTTCTGATATCCTGCCTATAAACCTCTAAGGATGACGCTATTTTGCGTATGCAGTCATACAGTAAATAAAGACTCCAGACTTAGAACTTGTGGTTCCAAAGCACAAAGTATTATTTAAGTAAAAGTACAGTCAGTTGCATGCTATTATCTAAGTACAATTTAGCGCAAAGGAATTATACAGACCCAAGTACAGTTTTACATACGCAGCGCTCTGGACCAGCGCTCTGTAGGCATCAGCAAGAAACCCCCGTCAATCAGCATTCAACATGAAGAATCCAAACCCAGGGTCAGAACACACATATTTATACACCCCAGAAATAGACAACACAATAGAGAAGTTTGTTGCTAATACCATTGGTCCTAAAGGAGAGGGCATATGTTACAAGGCATCTAACAGGTTGGTTCAAATAGACACAGTCCAGCCTCTAACAACTGGTGGTCTCTGGTTTCTCACCTCATGCAAATCCTGGTCATATAATGTACATTTTGTTGCTTGAAGTCTCTGCAGTCCATAAGTTGAGAATGCATGTTGCGATCTCTACATCAATGTTACCGTAATACTGTTGAAAGAGTATGCATCAGTACCATACCAAACATGGCTTACTTATCACGTATAAAACCTTAGTTACCAAATAATCTTTATTTCACAGCAATTATAATAAATGAACATACTTAAATCTTATACCGTAAAGCTTATGGAACCTTGTATGTGAATATGTAATTTGTGAATATGATGTAAAGACGCTAGTTAACTTGGGGTAGCTGCATGTGCATGAAGTTAATATTCAGCGTTTTCATACAGGATCTTATGCATTCGCTAATATGCGACTAGTTAACAGCGCAATTGTGCGTATTAATGTGTGTATGAGACATGGTGAAAGATGCAATCGCATGATGCTAATAGTAATATCGCCATATGTACTTAAGTGTGAGTTTATCTAAAATGGCGCTTGGGGCGGCCATTCTCAAAATGGCATCTTGCGATCTCATTTCCAAGATGGCGTCTTGCGGCCAGTCGCAAGATGGCATCGCTGCGATTCAATTTTAAACTGATCTTGTCTCAGCCAATTATCCAGCTTCGGCACAGGAAAAAAGATTTTTCCACCAGCAGCCCTGCAAATCCTGTGGGCCTACTTAATGAGAGGCCTGGAGCTGTAGCTCCACCCGCCCCATTGGTAATCTGGCCCTGGTGACTACTGTATAGTAGTAATTTGTGAAAAGTAATTTGCTTAATAATAAAGGAACTACACTACAAATAAACTAATCAATTTACTGTAAGTAGTCTGAAAGCTACAGTATAGTAATAGACTTTAAATCATAGACATTCGATTATTGTGAAATTAACTGTATTTTCTGTTGATAAGAGGAATAAATAATAGGAGGGCTGACCGATGGGCGCACATATGGTAATAATGAGCAGCCTAAAATACCCTGGGTCTTATCACCAGAAAAGACCAATGGAATAAGAAATAGTTGAAAAGTGGGATATTTTTGCTGTCAGTAAAACATAGAGTATATAAAATCATATAAATACAGTCAGAATCATGAATAACATTAAAAGATTTATTAATAAGCACACAGGATCTTTCCCTTATAAAAGGGAAGAGTAAAACACTGTAAACATACTAGATCTTACCCTTAGAAAAGGGAACCTCCAAACTCTGTTCAATGATGGTGAGTAATACAAACACACTTAAAATATAGTAGAAGAGTTCATACCGGAGGTATAAACAGAGGGGCCCCTTGACCCCCAGACCTTGAAAACTTCCGGACATGAATCAAGGGGATGAGGACAAAGGGCCCCAATGTTTAAATACCTCCCTTAAGATTGACTTCCTGCCAGGCTCCTCTTGACAGGAATTGATGATTATTGTAAGTATCGTTTGCCTAATTCAGTTAAAAAATATACGGGGATGGATCTGCCAGGCCTAAATCCCACTTGGACAAAAACTAGATAAAAATATTCCTTCTAAGAGCTACAAAACTGAAGAAACAATGTAACCACCGCCAGACCGGAAGTGATGTCATCTCAACTAAACGATTGGGTCTGTCTTGGATGTATGTCTTGTAGAAAGGTCACGCGTGGCCTGTGGGAACTGTAATAATAGAACTCCGCCGGATGGTGGATGGTTGGTGTCTGGTCTGATGTGACGCAACGGTTTTTCGTGTGGGTCCGTTCTGAGCACGGTGCTTTTCTAATTTAATGAGTTACAGGTCCCTCGGCTGGCTGTGATCATTACAGGCTGTTGAGTATACTAAGTTCAGAACTTTATCATTCATTGGGCTTCCAAAAAAACGAAAATACTGTATCGCTATTATCACGTTATCAGACCGCAGTTTATCGTCCACATATTTGCGACTCTGCAGGTGGGCTGTCTGCACTTGGCAGGAGTGCTTTGTTGTCCATAAAGAAGGGCTGCTGTCTTGTTCAGGGGTGCTCTTCCCCAGAGTAAAAAAAATAAAAGTGAAATAAAATTAATATTATCAATCCATAAAAAATAAAGATTTTTTCCTGTGTGCATTAGCAACTTAGCTGCGCTGCTATTGTTCGGTGACACTGCCGGCCAGACCGCAGTTTATTGTCCATGTATTGTGACACTATAAGTCGTAGCGCAGTGTGTTATTCTTATTCATAAAAAATATAGTGACACTGTAAGTGGTAGTGCAGTGTATTACTTTTCTTCATAAAAATTCTTGTGACATTGTAAGTGGTAGCGCACTTTGTTATTCTTTTCTTATTCATAAAAAATCTTGTTACACTGCCAGTCAGGGGTCAGGGAACTTTTTTACCTTTTACCCCAAAATATATTTAGATACGCCGACATTACCCCCTTGATTTGAAAGGAAGGAAATCATATAGTAGTGCCCCCATATAATGCCCCTGTAGTAGTGCCCCCATATAATGCCCCTGTAGTAGTGCTCCCATAGTTATGCCCCTGTAGTAGTGCCCCCATAGTTATGCCCCTGTAGTAGTGCCCCCATAGAATGCCCCTGTAGTAGTGCCCCCATATAATGCCCCTGTAGTAGTGCCCCCATAGTTATGCCCCTGTAGTAATGCCCCTGTAGTAGTGCTCCCATATAGTGCCCCTGTAGTAGTGCCCCCATATAGTGCACCTGTAGTAGTGCCCTCATATAATGCCCCTGTAGTGCCGCTTGTACAAAAAAAACCACTTTAATCCCCGCTCCTGCATCCGCCGCCGTCCTGTCCACCCGGCTGCTCCTCGGAACTATGGGAGAGACGTCATGACGTCTCTCCCATAGTGCGCATGGAGAGGGACAGAAGCTGGAGTTCAGAAGAGAACTGCAGGGAAGGAGCCGGGCGCCCACTGGTAATAACATTTCAGCTGGTGTCCGGCTTAGAGCCTCTCTGCGGCACAGCCGGGCATGCATATGAATCATTCTATATTATAGAATGATTCATATGCATGCCCGGCTGTCCATCCATTACCACCAGGAATTTCATTTTTACCCCATGTGGGGTAATTTACCCCTGTTCCCTGACCACTGCTGTAAGTGGTAGCACAGTGTGTTATTCTTTTCTTATTCATCAAAAATCTTGTGACACTGTAAGCAGTAGCACAGTGTGTTATTCTTTTCCTGCTTATAACATTTTTTGTGACACTGTAGGTCATTGATACCGCAGTGTAATATTTAAATTTGGTACAAATTGACGTGCGTGCTGCACATGACTTCATTTGTGTTTGTTGATATGGAAAATGATCAGTTGAGAGGAGAGCAGGAACCACATACTATTTAAAGTAGTCCTCAACCATTCTTTGAATGGTGACCGTATCAGATTGAGTCATGGTAGAGGTCTCATTAATTGTAGGCAACTCCTTTAGACCCGACCAGATGTCAAAACTTGGTTGTGTTGACTCATCTGTATCACCAGTATGTTTTTTGGGAAAGTTTAGCTTTTCTTAGCAGATGCACTTGCTGGAGAAACTGAAGGAGAAGCGATCGCTGCATCATGTGCCATTTGAGGTGACAATTTGCTTACCAACAGCTCTTTGCATCTCTTCAGATCTGTCTCCATTGGGAAGAAAGACACAACATATGACTTAAACCTTAAATCTTGTGTTTGCTCTGTTCAGCTTGGCCACATATCTGTGGTTAAGTGGACAGTGGGTACAACAGCATTGTGGAGGCCACTAATTACGTTTTTTTTTAATGTCCCTGTACAGGTTGGGAATTACTTTTGTAGTGAAGTGGAATCTTAATGGGATTTTGTAGCAGGGACACAGGACCTAAATTAACTGTCTAAAACCCACTGTATTACTGGCAGATATTGGACGGACATCTAATACCAGCATAGATGTTATGGCATCAGTGATTCGCTGTGCAACTGGATGACTGCTGTCATATTTGCTCCCCCTTGCAAAGTATTGTTTAACAGTCAATTGTTTTTTAAAGTACTACTAGTAGTCTTCCTGGTCACCTTCTGGGATGAAAATCCACTCCCAGCAGCAGACATAGAGCTCAAGGATTCTTTTGGGGCAAGGACTGATGTGAATGATTTAAATATTTTTGTAAATGCCTCCCCTCCTCTCCCCTCTTCCCTCATAAATTTGCTTTGGTTTCACAAAAATGAAATTTACTACTAATCAAATCTTACTTTCCCTGCCTTCAATTACATATATACTCCAACTTTCTCGGGCCTTTTGAATAATAAAAACATTTGTTTCCTGATGTGCCATGTTGGAAGTTGAACTGCCACTGCTGCTGCAATCTTTGACATGCAGTTGCTGAATGCCAAAAAATGTCCAGAAATGTTTATGGCCACAGACAGCATCTCATGCATGCACCTTTAATTTTAAAAAAATATTCTGAACCACCAAGTTGATTTTGTGGGAAAAACATGGGGCCTATTGTTCACCCATGCTCTCCCCTCCTCCCTCATAAATTTGCTTCGGAATAAAAAAATTAAATTAAATTTACTACCAATCAACCCTTCCTGTCCCTGTCATTCACTTCATACATACTCCTTCTTCTTCAGGCCTCTTGATTAATGAAAACATATGTTTCCTTAGGTGTCATGTTGGAAGTTAAACTTCCACGTGTTTGTGCCGCCCACTGCTGCCACCTCAGCTTACTCAGCCAGATAGCGTAGTGCAAATTTTGGGCCTAAACCGGATTAAAACAATATTGTGAGCTGTGAGGTGGTCAAAATTGACTGGAAATTAGTGGAAATTAATGTTATTGTGGTTAATAATACTGTAGGAACAAAAAAAGCCAAAATTATGTGATTTTAGCTGTTTTTATGATTTTTTTTTACAAAAAATAGAGATCCAAAACCAAAACAAGCAAGGGGCGATTTTGGCAAAGGGAATCCAGATCCAAAACACGAGGAGATACAGATTCAAAACCAAAAAACAGGAGTCGGCGCACATCCCTAATTTAAGTGTATTTGTATTACTCACCATTATTGAACAGCATTTGGAGATTTGTATAGTACCCTTTTATAAGGGTAAGATCTAGTATGTTGTTTACAGTGTTTGTCTCTTCCCTTTTATAAGGGAAAGATCCTGTGTGCTTATTAATAAACATTTTGATGTTATTTATGATTCTGACTGTATTTATATGATTTTATATACCCTTATAGTTTACTGACAGCAGGATTTAATGCCAAAAAATATCCCACTTTTTAACTATTTGTATTTTCTTTGTTAGTTTGCCCTGTTAAAATTGGCATATTTCTCTTATTTTGGTCATGATTGTGTTACTTTTGTCTATTTAAAAATACTCTGCATATTTTATGCTACCTGACTGGGTGACTGAATAATGGAAGCCTACAAACATATACAGTACAGTAGCCATTATCATCTTAATGTACAGCACCCACTGTTTACTTAAGAGGATGGAAGGATTTTATCAGAAACTTCCTATTAACCTAAAGTACACTATTTATACAGTAGGCAAGTCCTTTCCAAAGTGTACAGAACATGTGTCTAACAATCACATGAGATTCTATTATACAATACAGTAGGTACTGTCCCATGTATGGAAAGGGAAAAGACAAAACAGGGTGTACAACAATATATTATTTTTATTCATTCAAAGAAAACAAATGAAAAAAAAATCTAATTAAATTAAAACCATGTGGACTGTCAGTGTAAAAATGGCAATCACCTGTTTTATTTGTTCTGTGGAAAGAACATGCATCACAATACTCATATACAGTACCTGTACTGTATAATACTGTGCTGTATACAGTATTGTAAAATATAGACATCCAAAATGTACTGTCACTACTGTAAATAGTACAGTATTGTATACTTTAGTAGCAAGCATTGCTGTACTTTACCATACCTTGGGTGAAGCCCTCTCCACGTGGGCCGCATGGGACCTGTGATCCTTGGCCTTGTCTTGGGTCTTCATGTATTACAACTTACAAGTAGATCTGTACTGGGTAAAAAATGTACATTATTCATATTCCAAAACAGGCGGGAATGTAAAGGGAAATCAGGTCACAGATGTACAGTACAGTAAATGGGAAATTAATGGGTGAGGGTTTTGTAACTGAGGAGAGCTTTGTACAGTAAGTGTGAGAAGCTTCAATTGGATTCTGAAGGGGAAGGAGAGCAAGTGTAGGGCTTGTGGGATAGGGAAGGCAGACGTAGTATATTTGGAGAGGAAGATGAGCTGGACAGGACAGATTGGAGTGGATGTGGTATAAGAGATAGACAGTAATTAGTTAGACAATGTCTAGATAGACACCAGATGTTAGACAGTCAATAGTTAGACAGGGGAAAAAGTTAGACACAAACAAAAGTCAGACACACTAAAGTTAGACATGTAAAAAGTTCCAAAGGTACAAAAGGTCGACAGGGTCAAAAGTTCGACATGAAAATGGTTGACAATTTTATTGTTTTGTTTTTTAGCCCTAATCTTCAACCTAACCCTCCCCTTGGTGCCTAACCCTAATGCTCCCTCCTGGTGCCTAACCCTAACTGTCTGGGTAAGTGCCTAACCCTAACCCTCCAGCAAGTGCCTAACCCTAAACCTAACCCTAATCCTAAAAAACAAACAAAAAAATGTGTCGACCATTTTTGTGTCGATCTTTTTCATGTCGAACTTTTGACCCTGTCGATCTTTTGTACCTGTCGAACTTTTTACATGTCTAACTTTAGTGTGTCTGACTTTTGTCTGTGTTGAACTTTTATCCTTGTCTAACTATTAACTGTCTAACATCTGGTGTCTATCTAGACATTGTCTAACTAATTACTGTCTGTCTATAGTCCGGAACCCGATTGTAGTAGAGAGAGGTGGTAATCATGTAGGACAGATACAGTAGGAAGAGATTTCAGTAGTCCAATCTAGAGATGACCAGTGAGTGGATGACAGTCTAAAGTAGCAGGATCAGTAGAGAAAGGGTCTGATCCTGGAATACTATTGAGATGGAAATGGCAGGATGGCGGGAGCTACTGAATGTGTGGTTTGAAGGAGATAGAGGAGTCAAGGATAACTCCAAGACAGCATACTTGGGGGCTAGAGGAGATAGTTGAGCTGTCAATAGATAATGAAACTGTGGGAACTGAAGTTATATGGAAGAGTGGAAAGATGATAATCTCAGTCTAAGGCCGGGTACATTGTAATGATCTATCATGCATATTGTGTAGTGTGTGTGCCTCTGTCTCAGTGCCACCTTTACCCCAAACAGGTACAGTCATTACATGTTGAATAACATAAATGTCGTCAGACGCAACCCCTGCCGCATACCCTGATATGCAGTAGATTACAAAGCGGCAAAGCCATTTCTGTGTCATTGCAATAATTAAATAAAGGGTGGGGGATGGGGGAGGCCAAAGCACCCTAACAATGGTCAACATGAATTTACCTCGTTTTATTGAAAGCTGTGAGTGTGTCGTCACACCACATCAGTTACAGTATGAGTACCGATTTGCATCATATTGAGCAAGCTACTGTACTAGAGCTACTAGCGGCATGTTGAACAAGCTGTTGTCAGCAATGTCTCTAGTGGTTAGCGGCAAATCCATCTCTGTGTCATTGCAGGTATACTGTACTGTACATTATGAAGGCTGGGGGATGCTGCGGAGCTATAGGATTTAAATAAAAGAAATATACTGTACTGTAGATAAAATATTAATGATTACAAAATCACATTGCTCAAAGCCCCTGGCCTTAATGGGAACTAAATCCCAGGTGATGACTGTGTTAAGCAAACATGTTCACCACTAGCCCACGGAGGCTACTGACAAACTGCTTAACACTACTGCAGTGACGTGCACTTAGGGCCTGATCCAAACCCGGACGCAAGCGCTGAGTGCTCGCAACCAGGTTGATGGTGGCCCAGAACGCATACGCACAACGGAGCCATCTCCGTCGTGCGCATGCGCAGGACCCGGATAGCGACGGGCACACCGTCGCTCCAGGTCTCGTACCAAAGGGGGCGTGCTGTCGATGTTGAGGGACAGCACGCCCCCTTTGGTGGGCGGACCGGGGGAGTGGCTGCCCAAACTGAGGCGTTCCCATGTGAACGCCTCCATTTGGGGCCGGCCCCACTGACATCACGAGTGATGTCAGTGGGAGAGATTTCGGCTCTGTTAGAGCCGAAATCTCTCTGGGGCTTGCGGCAACGAGACCCTACCACAAGGGTCTCGTCGCAAGCCCGATGGTCGCGATGGTCTTGACCATCGCGACCATCTTCCTGGCCGCTCGCTATAGCTTTGGGTGGTCACCAACAGCTATGCGAGTGGCCAGGAGGCCGTTCTTAATAAAAAGTAGCCCAGCCCTGATTCAGAGCGAGCGCTCTGTCAGAGCGTCCGGCTCTGAATCAGGGCCTTAGTGTCATGTTGAGCAGGTTGCTAGCAGCAATGACTGTAGTGGTTAGCGGCAAAGCCATCTCTGTTGGCATGGCATAGAGATGAAGGCTGGGGGGATGGTGTGAAGGTACAGTGTGCAGTGTGCTAAGCACAGTACCTTGACAATGGTAACCATGAATTCATCTGGTTTCATTGAAAGCTGAAAGTGCATCTTTACACCGTCGTAGTGACCTACACTGATTAGTATCATGTTGAACAGGCTGCTAGTGGCAATGTCTGTTGACGATGCTGCTAGCAGCAATGACTGTAGTGCATAGTGGCAAAGCCATCTCTGTTGACATGGCATAGGAACAGGGGCGTATCTGTAATGGGTGCAGGGTGTGCGTTGTACACAGGCCCCCGCACACCCTGCACCATATTATCTAAAACTTACCTCTCTGTGGTCCCGCATTGGATCTCTCAGCACTGCTCAAAATTCCGCATAATGGCCGCCATGGTCATTTTTTCGGCATTTTACTCATGCGCTGTGAGGAAATCGCCATTTCCCCGGTGACCTATGCATGTGCAGTAGACACTGGGCACACTCTAGTGCCCAGAGTCTACTGATTCTCTGGTGGCTGGCCAACCCTATCAATCAGCTGCCGGCCGCCAGGGTGAGAGGAGGGGGCCCATGACGGGGGATGCACACGGGCCCCCTCCTCTCTAAAGACACCCATGCATAGGAATTAGAGCTGGGGGGATGGTGTGAAGGTACAGTGTGCAGTGAGTTAAGCACAGTACTCTAACAATGGTCGCCATTAATGTATCTGGTTTCATTGAAAGCCGAAAATCCAGTTTACATCACCACACTTTACACGTTTTGTGTCTTGATTTCAAATGTTACACGTGTAAAACTAAAATAGAAAAAATATATAGTGCATTGCAGATAAAATAATATTGATTACAAAAGCACATTACTCAATGTCCCAAGCCTTAACAGGACCCAAGCTCCATGTGACGGATATAGTTCTGTACATTCACCTTCACCACTAAGTCACGGAAAAACTGATACTGTCTGTTACACTACAAGTGCCATGCATCGCAGAGCAAAAAAAATTAAATATACAGTAGGGGTGAGCGGGTTCGGATTTCTGAAATCCGAACCCCCCCGAGCCCCCCCCGATCCGAGGCCGATCCGAGTCAGGCTCGACTTTTCCCGCCTGACTCGGATCTGAAATCGAGGCAAAACGTCATCATCCCGCCTTCCGGGTCTCGCGGGTTTTGGATCCTATATAAGGTACCCGCGTCGGCGCCATTTTCTCACTCGGCTGTGGACAGTGAAGAGGGAGGGTGGGAGTTAGGGCTGGCTGGGCTGTGTAGTGTAGTGTAGTGTAGTGCAGAGTAGTGTTGTGCTGTGCTGTGCTGCGCTGTGCTGCTGTGTCCATAGGGGCTGTGTCCACTACTTCAAAGTCCATAGGGACTGGCTGTGTTGTGCTGTGCTGCTGTTGTTAATAGGGGCTGTGTCCACTACTTCAAAGTCCATAGGGGCTGGCTGAACTGTGTTGTGCAGTCAGTTCTCCATAGGGGCTGTGTCCACTCCAAAGTCCTGTGCAGTGTCCCAGTCCTAAAGGGGTGCTGTAGTGTTGTCCAGGGGGTGCTCTGTCCATCAGGGGTGCTCCCCCCAAGTGCTAAAAAAACCCATATTTTTTCTGTGTTTGTGAATTGTGTGCGCAGTAGCCGCACGTGCATCAACAAAGTAGTGCCAAGCGTGCGCCTGTGTCATAAGTAAAGGGCCGGCTGGCTTGACCGTTAAAGGGTGCTGTAACCCCCAAAGTATACTCCAGTCCAAACCAAATAAAAAAATATTTTCTGTGTTTGTGAATTGTGTGCACAGTAGCCGCACGTGCATCAACAAAGTAGTGCCAAGCGTGCGCCTGTGTCATAAGTAAAGGGCCGGCTGGCTTGACCGTTAAAGGGTGCTGTAGCCCCCAAAGTACACTCCAGTCCAAACCAAATAAAAAAATATTTTCTGTGTTTGTGAATTGTGTGCACAGTAGCCGCACGTGCATCAACAAAGTAGTGCCAAGCGTGCGCCTCTGTCATAAGTAAAGGGCCGGCTGGCTTGACCGTTAAAGGGTGCTGTAACCCCCAAAGTACACTCCAGTCCAAACCAAATAAAAAAATATTTTCTGTGTTTGTGAATTGTGTGCGCAGTAGCCGCACGTGCATCAACAAAGTAGTGCCAAGCGTGCGCCTGTGTCATAAGTAAAGGGCCGACTGGCTTGACCGTTAAAGGGTGCTGTAACCCCCAAAGTACACTCCAGTCCAAACCAAATAAAAAAATATTTTCTGTGTTTGTGAATTGTGTGCGCAGTAGCCGCACGTGCATCAACAAAGTAGTGCCAAGCGTGCGCCTGTGTCATAAGTAAAGGGCCGGCTGGCTTGACCGTTAAAGGGTGCTGTAACCCCCAAAGTACACTCCAGTCCAAACCAAATAAAAAAATATTTTCTGTGTTTGTGAATTGTGTGCGCAGTAGCCGCACGTGCATCAACAAAGTAGTGCCAAGCGTGCGCCTGTGTCATAAGTAAAGGGCCGGCTGGCTTGACCGTTAAAGGGTGCTGTAACCCCCAAAGTACACTCCAGTCCAAACCAAATAAAAAAATATTTTCTGTGTTTGTGAATTGTGTGCGCAGTAGCCGCACGTGTATCAACAAAGTAGTGCCAAGCGTGCACCTGTGTCATAAGTAAAGGGCCAGCTGGCTTGACCGTTAAAGGGTGCTGTAACCCCCAAAGTACACTCCAGTCCAAACCAAATAAAAAAATATTTTCTGTGTTTGTGAATTGTGTGCACTGTGGCTGCACGTGCATCAACAAAGGAGCAGCGCCAAGCGTGCGCCTTTATCCCATAAGTAAAGAGCCGGCTGACTCATTTCTTAAAGGGTGGTGTAACCCACAAAGTGCACTACTCTCCAGCAAAAATAAAAAAATATTTTCTGTGTTTGTGTGCGCCTTAGCCGCATGTATATATCAATATAACATAAATGGAGGACCAAACTTTCTCCGATAATAATAAAATAGGGAAAGATCAAGAACCACTTCCTCCTAGTGCTGTTGCTGCTGCTGGGAGTTGTTCATCATCCCAGAGAGGACGTAGGAACACCACTACTTTTACTAAACAATTGACCCTCCAACAGTCCCTAGAGATGAGGATGAAGTACGACAGCAGTCATCCTGAAGCAAACCGTATAACTGAGGCCTTGACTGCTATGTTGGTGTTAGACGTGCGTCCGGTATCCGCCATTAGTGCAGTGGGATTTAGACAATTGATGGAGGTAGTGTGTCTCCGGTTCCAAATCCCGTCTAGAATCCACCTGCATCCTCAAAGCAGCAGCGACAAGCGTGCGTCTGTCTGTTAAAGGGTGGTGTAACCCTCAAAGTGCGCTCCACAAACAATAAAAAAAATCTTCTTTTTTTTTCTGTCTTTGTGAATTGTGTGGGCTGTAGCCGCACTTGCATCCTCAAAGCAGCAGCGACAAGCGTGCATCTGTCTGTTAAAGGGTGGTGTAACCCTCAAAGTGCGCTCCACAAACAATAAAAAAATTCTTCTTTTTTTTCTGTCTTTGTGAAATGTGTGGGCTCTAGCCTCACCTGCATCCTCAAAGCAGCAGCGACAAGCGTGCGTCTGTCTGTTAAAGGATTACATCGGTGACAGCATCCAAGTAGGCATGTCAGACAGTCCGTACCTGTACTGGCAGGAAAAAGAAGCAATTTGGAGGTCCCTGTACAAACTGGCTCTATTTTACCTGAGTTGCCCCCTCTCCAGTGTGTACTCCAAAAGAGTGTTTAGTGCAGCCGGGAACCTTGTCGGCAAAAGGCGTAGGAGGTTGCTTCCACAAAATGTGGAGAAGATGATGTTCATAAAATGAATTATCAACTCTTCCAGGGAGACCAGCCTCCAGAATGTACAGAGGGACCTGTGGTGGTGGATTCCAGCGGGAACGAGTTAATAGTCTGTGAGGATGAGGATGTACACAACACTGAAGAGGGTGAGGAATCGGTGGATGAGGAGGATGAGGACGACATCTTGCCTCCGTAGAGCCAGTTTGTGCAGGGACAGATTAATTGTCAGCTTGTTTTGTGGGGGCCCAAACGAACCAATCATTTCAGCCACAGTCGTGTGGCAGACCCTGGCGCTGAAATGTTTGGTTTGTTAAAGTGTGCATGTCCTGTTTATACAACATAAGGGTGGGTGGGAGGGCCCAAGGACAATTCCATCTTGCACCTCTTTTTTTTCTTTGCATTATGTACTGTTTGGGGCCTAGTTTTTCAAACTGCCATCCTGTCTGCCACTGCAGTGTCACTCCTAGATGGACCATGTGTTTGTGCCGCCCACTCGTATCTCTTAGCATAGTCATCCAGCTACCTCGGTGCAACCTTTTGGATATAAAAATACTATTGTGAGGTGTGAGGTGTTCAGAATAGACTGGAAATGAGTGGAAATTAAGGTTATTGAGGTTAATAATAGCATAGGAGCAGAAAAACCCACAAATTCTGTGATTTTAGCTGTTTTTATGCTTTTTTTAAAAAAAATACAGATCCAAAACACAAAACCCAGAACCCAAAACACGGAAGGGTGGTTTTGGCAAAACCAATCCAGATCCAAAACACAAAGAAAGATCCAGATTCAAAACCAAAACACAAAACACGAAAAGTGGCCGGTGCACACCCCTAATATACAGTATATATGGACTGTGCTGTAGATAAAATATAAATAATATTGATTGGAAAATCACATTGCTCAATGCCCCTGGATGCGTGGGGTTGATAGTATAAAATAACGGGTCATATTGTATTATCCATTAATCCGATTCTGTGAGACAACAGGTTCCAGCCAGCCTGTCCCAGCATCTTTTATAGGTACAGTAGGATGTTTGAATTTGGTGCCAAAAGAAACGTCACGTTCAGCGCTACAGATACAGGACACTGCTACATCTTTGCTCATAGCGTGGCATTCTGGCTTCCCTGCCTGGCATGTCAATACACGATGCAATGCAATACACAGTTTAACTGCTAGGTGGCGAATGCTCCACGGATGAAAACTACAGTACTTTAGAAGTGGACGGTGATCAGTGAGAGGCTGGCCAATCATGTTCAGGCAGTGTAAACAGTCACTCCTCCAGGTGCTTGAAATGATCACTACCAGGGGTATTCAATATGGGTACGATAACATCGTTTTTGCGTTAATATCGCAATTATGACATCATTATCGCAGGTTTTACTTTTACACCCTATTCAATTTCAAAGACTTATCGCAGTTTTGACAAGTCTTTGATAAAAAATGGTGATAAGTTTTCATCATTGAATAGGTGTCGAAAAAAAGTGCAGAATTGGGGTTTAGGGGTGCAATGGGACCACTTAAAAAAAACGAAAAAAATAACCTAAGTGCTCTTCTGCATCACCTCTTCAATGTCGGGAAAAAAACACCTGCTGCGGCTATTTAAATCCCCGACTTTGAATTAAAGGCTAAAACGGGGGTACCCATAGTGTTCCCCCATGTTTTTACAAGGGGGGTCTTACAATTATTTTAAGGAAAAATTCGTAACTTTTTACGCAAATTCAACTTCGGAGTTTCCCGTTTTCGTTAATTTTATATTGAATACGGGGATAAACGGGAGCGCGCACCAGACTTAACGCAGAAAAAAACTCCGATATGAAACGTTAACTTCGACAGTGAAGTTAACGTTTCATATTGAATACCCCTCTTTGTGTCAAGACTAAACCGTTATAGACATTATACTCATTACGGGCCATCCATGTTGTATACTGTCACTATATGGTGTAAAGATACCTAGCCTAAAGATGCATTGGCAGTTTTTCATAAAGAGAGATAATTTCAGGTGTGCTCTGCTCAACTTTAGCATTGATCCATACTTTCCATATGCCTTCATCTCCATGTTATGAGAGACAGCTTTATTAGACTATAAACTACCACTGACATTATATTGTACATTGATGTAAAGGCGCATTCAAGTCATGACATGCACAATAGTTGCCACATCTGCTATGGCTGGCTTGCGTGGGTGAGTGGGTAAGGTGAGCAGGGATGGACTGGCCCACAGGGGTACAGGGGAAACCCCCAGTGGGCCCCACTGCACGAGGGCCTACCCCCTCCTCTAGGGATCAGGTATCAGACTGTGCACTTGAATTATACATTATACATACGGTACATTATACTGCACTGTACTATGGTGTATTTTCTGCAATGCATTGCTGTTATTAATCTGGTACACTGTCTTGCATACTCTAGCAGTATTTACATAAAAGGTCACAGACCATGCTCTCTCTAATGGTTAGCCAAGCCTCTGTGGAGTCTGGCTACACCTCATCTGGTGGCAGGTATGGGCCCCTATCACTGCATTCTCCTGGTGGGCCCTTCATGCCCCAGTCTGACACTGAAGGTGAGTGCTTTTCAAAGCTTGCACCTCAGATTCGAGGCCCAGAAAAAGGACAATATAATTTTTGTAAATCAGTATGTTTTATTATTTTTTAAACTCTACTATACAGGTTTAATAAAGGATTAAATCATTTGGTGTGTGAGTCCTATGTTTTATAAGAATATATATCTACATTGGTATTAACATTAAGGTACTCTGCCAAACTTAATACATTGCTCCAGACTTGCCACCATCTTTCTTTTCTATGTAATGCCACCCAGCTGCATTTTACTCTAAACTGCTATAGACATTGTATCAGGGGCGTTTCTAGAGAGGAGGGGGCCCCGTGTGCAGTCTCCAACACGGGCCCCCTCCTCTCCACCCTGCGGCCGGCAGCGCACTGAGCTGTGTGCGGCCAGCGCCGGAGTTATAGACTCTGTGCACTAGAGTGTGCCCAGAGTCTATAGTGTATACATGGGTCACTGGGAAAATGGCTGCGGTGGCCATTTTCCCTGTATTGCGCATGCGCAAACGACGGGAAAATGGTAGCTGCGGCCATTTTTCAGTAGTTTTACAGCGCCGGACCCCCGCGCCGAGATGGGACTCCGGAGAGGTAAGTAATATAATGGGTGCAGGGTGTGCGGTGCGGGGTCCCCCTGGACCCAGGGGCCCATGTTCGCCGCACACCCTGCACCCATTATAGATACGCCCCTGCATTGTATTGCACTCATTACGGGCCAGCCATACAGTATACTGTTGCTACATGGTGTAAAGCCTGCTGGCTTAAAGATGCCTGAGCAGTTTTTCAAGTTTCAAGTTTAATACTTTTAAAGTACTCTGCTCAACTTTATGCATTGCTCCGCACTTTCCTCATTCCTTCATCTCCATATTGTGACACCCAACTTTATTAGACTATAAACCGCTATTGACATTGTATTGTAAACTTTACCTGTTGCATTGCTTCCGTGTCTGGACTGCTCAGGTTTGAGGCCCAGAAAGGGACATTGTAGTTTTCTACATTAATATATTTTTTTTAATATTCAATACAGGATTAAATAAAGAATTACCGTATATACTCGAGTATAAGCCGAGTTTTTCAGCACATTTTTTGTGCTGAAGAAAGTACCCCCTCGGCTTATACTCGAGTGAAGTGTGTAGCGCTGACCGGACGGAGTTCGGTCAGCGCTACACAGCACAAACACACAGCCGCCGGAGCCGGCAGCTGTGTGTTTGTTGTAATCAGCAGCCGCTGAGAGTTTGTCAGACTCTCATCGGCTGCTGCTGCTCCCACTGCGGGGGCCATCTTCCGGCTCCCGCAGTGGGTAATGGGAGAGACGTCATGAGTAATGACGTCTCTCTCCCATGCAAAGCGGCCAGAGGAGCTGTTAGCGGCGGGACCAGGAGCGGGGGTTTCAGGTGAGTGATTTTTTTTTAATTCTTATTACGTCTCTCTCTACTGGGGGGGACTACTGGGGGCACTACCAGGGGGTGATTACTACAGGGGGCATTACCAGGGAGGAATTACTACAGGGGGCACTAAAAGGGGGGATTACCACTGGGTGTACTACCAGGGGGCGATTACTACAGGGGTCACTACCAGGGGGCGATTACTACGGGGGGCACTACCAGGGGGGGATTACTACAGGGGGGCACTAAAAGGGGGGATTACCACTGGGGGAACTACCAGGGGGGATTACTACTGGGGGCACTAAATGGGGGGGATTACCACTGGGGGCACTACCAGGGGGGGATTACTACTGGGGGCACTGAAAGGGGGATTACCACTGGGGGCACTACCAGGGGGGATTACTACTGGGGGCACAACCAGGGGAATTACTACTGGGGGCACTACCAGCTGCTGCATTTCCCACCCTAGGCTTATACTCGACTCAATAAGTTTTCCCAGTTTTTTGTGGTAAAAGTAGGTACCTCGGCTTATATTCGGGTCGACTTATACTCGAGTATATACGGTAAATCATTTGGTATATGAGTCCTGTGTTTTGCAAGAATACATATCTGTGTTAGTATGAAGACACAAGCGCAGCATTTCATAAAGTGTATCTGGTCTTTAGGTCTACAGTAAAAAGGTAGACAATGTTTAGATAGACAATACAAGTTCAGCTGGCCACTCATCTAAAGATTATCTGTCCAACCAGCCAACTAGTTGATTGGTTGGAATGAAAATCTGGTAAGGTATGAAAGCAAATGACAATCAGCAATTTGCTCCCAAACGCCGTAAAATGGACAAAAACTGTTGTTTGAACAAATTATTTAGATCAAACATTTAACAAACTTGTCTGGATGACCATTTTCACCTGCTTTCTGGCATTTATGAGCAAGTTTCTGATCATCGTTTACTCCAATACAGTACCAGATTTTCATTTCAACCAATCAACTAGTTGGCTGGTTGGACAGACAATCTTTAGATGGGTGGCCAGCTTAAGACAGGCAATAGGTCGACAGGGTCTGAAGGTCGACATGGTCTGAGGGTCGACACACTAAAGGTCGTCTAGTAAGAAGGTCGACAGGGACAGACGGTCGGCATGGCGATTAGGTTGACACACAAATTGTCGACATAAAAATGGTCGACACATGTTTGTTTTTTGGGGTTAAGGTTAGGCACTTACCGGATGGTTAGGGTTAGGCACTTACCCCGACGGTTAGGGTTAGGCACCTGGAGGGAGGATTAGGGTTAGGCACTTACCGGAGGGTTAGGGTTAGGCACTAGAAGGAATGGTTAGGGTCAGGCACATACCCCGATGGTTAGGGTTAGGCACCAGGAGGAAGGGTTAGGGTTAGGCACCAAAGGGAGGGTTAGGGTGAAGATTAGGACCATTTTTGTGTCGACCATTTGTGTGTTGACCTAATTACCCTGTCGACCTTCTTACTAGTCGACCTTTTATGGGTTGACTTTCAGACCTTGTCGACCTTCAGACCCTGTCGACCTATTGCCTGTCTAACTTGTATTGTCTACCTAAACATTGTCTACCTTTTTATTGTAGACCTAGTGATCCACACCCTTCATAAAGACAGAGTAAGTCAATTTCAATATTATTAAAGAACTCTACAAAATTTACATTGTTCCGAACTTGGCACCACCTTTCATTTCTATCTTAAGGTGCCCACACACATAGTAATGTGCTCACGATCCGATTTCTTGTACAATTTCCACATGAAATCTCCCGGGAGCACCCTGGCCATCGTGATTAGGATTTTGGAAAAAAAGCACCCGATCTTTTTCACGGTCTCACAATCTATCGGATCGTACGCATCGTGAGATTGGGCACGATGAATCGTATGTTTGCCCAAGAATACACAAGGCTCTTCACGATTGGTGGGAAATTTAAATAGTCATAACAATGGGAGGGGCTAGCTAGGGAGTATAAAAAAAGCAGGCACCCTTTAAACTCTGTGCACATTCTGCTCTGTTACTAGTGAGGCTAGGTGTATTCCTGCTGAACCCTGTACATTGCTACTGTGCTCTGTGTATTTGGCTTGTCTTTTACAAAGTTTATTCTACCTGCAAGTGTGTGCTACCTACCTGCATTTTATCCTGTTCCTGAATTTTGTGCTGATGGATCCCTATTGGTATAGAGTATTGATCGCCGAAGCTGGGGTCAGGGAGATTAGGAAGAGGGCCCAGCGAAGAAGGACGAGAGCATGCTGGACTAAGGAGTGGCTGCTACTAAGGGATACCCGCTATCATATGTCCCTGCTGATGGAGATCAAGGAGAACAACCCGGAGGATTATCTTAACTACCTGCACATGGATGACGCGACCTTCCAGGAATTGCTGCATCTGGTGACCCCCACATCCAGAGACAGGACACAAGGTGGCGGAGGCAATTCCTGCTGAAGAGAGACTGGTGGCTACCCTGAGGTACCTGTCTACAGGAAGGTCATTTGAAGACCTGAAGTTTGAGACACTCATCTCACCTCAGTCCTTGGGCGTCATCATTCTGGAGATCTGCAAAGCTATCGTTAAAGTGCTGCAGTACCAGTATTGCAAGGTAAGAAGATAAACACCACACATTTGTTTCTTGTGAAAGAAAACAAATTGTTTTAATTTTTTTTCATATAGTTTTAAATTCAACTTTTTAACTGTGCCAATAAGGCAGAAAACTGTGCTGCATAGCAGCCATCTTGTGTCAACAGCATTACATAGTAGTAAAGGTTTTTTAAACATTATAACAATACACAGCCACTGTGGCAAAAAAAACACTTGCACACTAGTTCCTCCCAATTTTGCTGTTTTTTTTATTAAACTTTTTTTTTTTTTTTTTTTAATAGACAGCCAATAATAGGCTGCATTAACCAAACTGTGCACTGACCTGTAGGCAACCCAAACTGTGCACTGACCTGTAGGCAACCCAAACTGTGCACTGACCTGTAGGCAACCCAAACTGTGCACTGACCTGTAGGCAACCCAAACTGTGCACTGACCTGTAGGCAACCCAAACTGTGCACTGACCTGTAGGCAACCCAAACTGTGCACTGACCTGTAGGCAACCCAAACTGTGCACTGACCTGTATGCAATATAGACTGCAATATAAATTTTACAAAACAGCATTATCACCAAATTTTATCAATCCCTATAGGTAGGCTGCTGTATGTTATAGGGTGGGTCAGACACCAGTTTGAACAGGTCAATACACACATGGCACAAGTATAGATTGTGGCCCCGGCTTCCATCATTCTGTACTTGTGCCATGTGTGTAGTGACCTTGTCCAATCAGCGTCATCATCACCCTATACCATACAGCCAGCACCTATTGGGAGTGATAAAATTTGGTGGTAGTAAAAGCAAGAAACAAAAGGAAACAAATTAAAGATGTGAATAACGGGGCGATTCATCTGCTGCATCCAGCAGAGCACTAAACATGCTTGAGCTTGGGGTGCTGGGTGGGGGAGTAATCTCCAACTGGGCTGGGGGGAGCCTGGCATAGGTGTTTGGGGTAGGGGAATAAAGCATTGCATCAGCAATATAAGTGGAGTTGTGTAGGTTTTTGCTCATAGACCTACTCAAAAGGTCATAATTGAGCCTGAGGTAATTTTTCTGAGTATCCTCATCCATTTTCCTCATACTGCTGTTTATATGTGCCGTAAAGTGGTCAATAGCATCTGGTGGTTTTTGAAGGAGGAGTTCTGCATTCTTGAGAAATATGTCCTCCTGTTCAGTGTGATTCTCCTTTCTCCCCTGTTTTTTTTTGAGGTGGTACGGAAGAGGATGAGGGTCCGGGCACAATGGGTGTTGCCAGTGGGGTGGTATTATCCACATCGCTCTCCCCGAGTAGACTAAGGTCCAGTGTGGAGGCCAAATCAGGGTCTTGAGTGGGAGTCTATATAGGAAACAAATAAAAAAAAATATTATAGTCATGTTTTAACCCATCTTTTACTATTTTTACAGTTTCCTAACACCATGGAGGAGTGGAAGAGCATCGCTGAAGAGTTTGAACAACGTTGGAATTTCCCTAACTGTGGAGGAGCCATCGATGGAAAACACATCCGCTTCAACCCACCTGCCAACACCGGATCATATTACTACAACTACAAAGGATTCTTCAGCATAGTTCTCATGGCAGTGGTGAATGCCAACTACGAATTTCTGTTTGTGGATGTCGGCAAGAATGGCCGTGCTTCGGATGGTGGGTCCTTCAAACAAACGACTTTCTACCAGAGACTCAACAACAAAACACTTAACTTGCCCTCACTGGACCATACAAAGCACGCCCTAAATTCCGTTTTCGTCACAGACGAGGCTTTTGCATTACATGAACATGTGATGAAGCCATTTGCACAGAGGGGCCTGACCAGAGAGAAGAGGATCTACAACTACCATCTATCCCGGACATGGCGCATTGTGGAAAATGCGTTTGGAATACTGATCCACCGCTTCCGCATTTTCCACACCACCAGCAACCTACGTGTGGAGAAGATAGACTGGGTTATGATGGCATGCTGTGTGCTGCACAACTTTCTGCGAAGAAAATCTACCCAACGAGGACCAGTCCCAGCTAGACCAGAAGATGTAGGGCCTCCGGAGGACATTGCCCAGTTTACATCTGTGTCTGCACCACCAATTTCAACAACATGGACCGCACGTGCCAAAGAAGTGAGGGAGGAGTACATGGCCTATTTCAACGGACCAGGTGAGGTGCCATGGCAGGAGGAATGTCTGTGAACTAACTGACTATATTGGACAATTGGAATTGAACTACAAAAACAATAAAAGGTTTTGGTACTGTGGGTCTCATTCAGACCCGCTTGCGAGCGCAGGACGCTCGCAAGCGGGTCGATGGTACCCAAATGCGCATGCGCACGACGGAGGGAGCTCCATCGTGCGCATGCGCGAGACCCGCATAGCGACAGCCAAGCTGTCGCTCCGGGTCTCGCACCAAAGGGGGCCTGCTGTCGATGGTGATTGACAGCATGCCCCCTTTGGTGGGCGTGCCGGGGGCATGGCTGCCAGATGGAGGCGTTCCCATGGGAACGCCTACCGTCTGGGGCCAGCCCCACTGACATCACTAGTGATGTCAGTGGGAGTGATTTTGGCTCTGATAGAGCCAAAATCACTCCAGGGCTTGCGGAAGGGAGACCCTACCGCAGGGTCTCGTCGCAAGCCCGATGGTCGCGAAGGTCTTGACCATCGCGACCGTCATCATGGACGCTCACATAAGCTGTGGGTGGTAATCCACAGCTATGTGAGCATCCAAAAGGCCGCTTCAAATTTAAATAGGACGGCCCTGATTCAGTGCGAGCGCTCTGTTCAGAGCGTCCGGCTCTGAATCAAGGCCTGTGTCACTACTTACCAAAACTTTGGCAGACGGTCCAGTCACTTCTGCAACCTCCTCTTCTCCCTCTCGCTCAGCCATCATCACGAGAGACTGCCGTTGTGGCTCCTGCTCGCTTATGAAGGACATCTGGTTGTAGTACCACAGCGAAGGTTGATACCACGTCATCGGTGCCTGTCTTTTGGAGTCATCGATTTTCTTCTTCTCTTTAATGTACACTGTACGCAGGTTCTGAATTTACTGCCGGAAAGTTTTGAGGTTAGCATCGGCAATTAACCTTTTCGTATAGTCCAACAACAGCTGTAAAGCTGCCAATTTGTGCGACTTGTTATGGCATTGTCGACAGCTTATGCGCCATAGACACTCTTTAGACTGTAGAATTTCTATGAATCCAGTCACGAACTCACGCTCACTATCCATGGACATATTAGTGTATATAGTTTTGTTATATTTTATGTTGTTATGGTTACAATCTATAGTGTGTTTATATTTTCTTTTTACAGGTTTTTAATGTTTGTTATTGTGATACCCCTGAAAAGTTTACTATCCCATTTATAAAATATGTATGTATTCATTACAGGTATGGTCACTGTAAATAAATAAATAAATATTAATGTATTTACACAGCACTGTAGGTGGGAGAACTGCCAGTATACATATATGTATATTTACCCCTCACAAAGGAGAACTTGGACTGGGCCGCTCACGTTGGGCTATGGACCACAGGGGCCACGCGGCCAGGGACAGAACATTCCAACCGTAGTATAGGGAGACCTGTCCCGATACATAATATAGCTGGCCAGAGAGGAGAGCGGCGCGTGCGGTGAGCGGGAAGGAGCCTGCACGCGACCGCTAGAAAATAAGAGACACCCGCGGGGGCCACCAGGAGCGGTGTGTGGGGGAGCCTGAGGTAAGCGTGCAGCATGGATGGAGCTGCGCTTACCAGCGGAAGAGACTTAAGGAAAGCGGCACTTACTGTGAGGTGCTGAGCGGAGCCGCAGGGGGGTTGAGAGGAGAGTGCCGGGACATTCACAGCCAGGAAGCTGTGAGACACTGCCAGGAAGCAGCAACGTCAGCGGGGAGCCGCCCTGGTCTGCCCCCTTCAAAGAGATTGACAGCCAGGGAGTACCGAGGGCTGAGCGGTGGCTACACAAATCGGAGCAGTGAGTAATAAATCCAGCCCCTGTTACTACAGTCCACACCCATCTGTCAGGGTCAGCTCCCGACCAAGCAGGGACAGCAACTGGGGAAGCATTCATAGATTTCTTGCAGCAGATCCTCCTCAGTAGGTGGCACAGCATGAGACAGGCTGGCTTATCTGTCACAACGGAGAGCAAGAGCAGCAGCTTCCACAGTCTCAGAGAGCTGCTTCAGGACAGCTAGGTCAAGCCTCGGAGTGAGGTGTGTAATAGGTGGACTACTTCAGCCCTGCATTACAGCTCTACACTGCAGTGACAGTCCAAATAAAGTGCTAGGCTCAGGAGAAAGTGAGCAGGATAACCATTATTGGTACTACCCCTGCCATACACATTAAAGCATATTATCATTCAGTAGCAGTTGCAAAATAGTACTAAATAAATAAAGACTGCAGCAAGAAATTCAGGCGTCACTTCAATACTAATTTAATTAGCCTGTTAGTCAGATACATTGCAGAAGATATAATATAGTTACATTGAAAGGGATATTGCTACCTTCCACATTGTACTCAGGCAAGCTACCTAATACTATCCAGCAAGAGAAGGCAGAGAGGACTAACTTGAGAATATTTATACCTGCGACTAGTAACCTTTACCGCGTTAGAAAAAGTATCAGTGCAGGATATTGCATAAAAAGAGTCCTTCAACCCGGGCACCGTTTGCAAACATTTCAACTACTAGTCACTCACTTTCATGCATCAGTGACGAGAAAATCTTGTTTGTTTGTGCACAAAATAATAGAGTTATAGTTTATCTAGTATTGACATTGTATGTTGATATTTGCCTGTTTGCATATCTATTGATTAACCCTTCCAGTATTCGGATCCGAAATTCCAGAGTTCCAGTTATAATAAAAAGATCTGGATACCTGTGTGTTTGCTGTCTTAAAGTGTAAGAAATACATTGCATTGTACATTGTTGTTTTGTATTGCATATGTATAAGTTGTCACCATATTGATTTGATCTTGCCAAATAAATACAACATCCTTTTGCCCATTATTGCCTGTATCTATTGGGTAACCTTCCGGAAGAGCCCAAGGTGATCCAGAGACAGAGTACTTGGTAAGGAAGCACTCCAACATCCCACTCCGAGAACAGTGGACCCTTATTGGGGTGTCACATTATGGTATTGTAATCGTGTTTTCTTTTACAGGAATGACGTGTGGGTTTTTTATGCAAATTTAATGTTTTTCTTTCTTTTACAGCATGGGTCTTCAACCTTTGGCCCTCCAGCTGTTGTGGAACCACAGATCCCAGGATGCCCTACCACAGTTTTAGCATGCTGTTATTTCCAAACGGTGGCAGGGCATGCTGAGATGTGTAGTTCCACAGCAGCTGGAGGGCCAAAGGTTGAAGACCCCTGTTTTACAGGAATGATGTGTTTTTAAATGTACTGTTTTGGGGTTTTTTGTATTTTTTTTTACTTTTTTAACTTGAAATGTATTGTTTTTTGATCTGTAGTGTATTTAAGTTTTAACATGTTTTTGCAAATATTTTATGTTGTTTAAATATGATTGTTTATGTTGTTGTAATGTATTTGTTTATCTTTTTGGAATATATATGTTTATGAATTTGTAAAAATTTTGAAGTGTTTTCTAATTCATTATTAGGTGGCCCATGACATTGGTGGCCAGTTAGTGGGTAGGTGGGTGGTATACATTGGTGGGTAGGTGGAAGCTTAATACATGACCCAGCCACCGCCTCCTCATTCCGGCGGGCGGTGACTGGGTCATGCATTTATAGGTGGGTGGTATACATTGGTGGGTAGGTGGTTGGCACACATTGGTGGGCAGTGGGAGCTTAATGCATGACCCAGCCACTGCCCGCCTCATTCTGGTGGGCGGTGGCTGGGTCAGGCATTTATAGGTGGGTGGCATACATTGGTGGGTAGGTGAGTGGCACACATTGGTGGGCAGTGGGGTTGCATTTAATACAGTACAAATACTGCAAAAACTGCTGCAATCCAGACTTGTGCAGGCTCCTGATCGTGCTTTCTTCTCCTTCTCTCCACCATGCTGCGCAAGATGGCAGAGGGGTGTTTACAGGCTCCTGTCTGTCAAATTCCGCAATGCATGATGAATTGTACGATTCATCGTGAGTGAAAAAACCCTCACGATTGGCACCCATCGTGTCCCGGATTGGCAAATATGCCGTACATCACGGCAGATCAGAAGATGCGAGGTACGACGAGCAGGGACGCGCATCGGTATCGTGATCATGAGTAGAAATTCACGATTTGCCCTTATTTTATACGATTTATCTGCGCGATTCATTGAAATCGGCCAAATTGGGTAAAAAATCGCTATGTGTGTGGGCAGCTTTACTGTATACAAACCAGCTGAATTTTACTCTAAACCACTATAGACACTGTATTGTACTCATTACAGGCCATCCGTACTGTATACTGTCACTACATGGTTTAAAGACGCCTGCCTTAAAGATGCACGGGCAGTTTTTCATAAAGATAAATCATTTTGGGTTCAATACTTTTAAAGTTCACTGCTCAACTTTATGCGTTGCTCTGCACTTTCTTCTTCAGGGTCCATATGGTTCCACAGGGGAGACCATGAGATATAGGCAGGGGCGGATTGGGATGGAAAACCAGCTCAGGAAATTTATGGAAGCAGCTCTAATGGGGGCTGTTGAGGAGGTGAGGGTCCGTCGAGGGAGTGGGAAAAATGACAGGAGCTGTTTGGCTGGGACTTATCTTTCTCCATTTTATATCTCTCTGTAGCCAACCTCCTGTAACCGCCTAGGAACACCCAACACATTTCTAATACACTACTTGGTGCATGTGTCTGAATCTGCACTGCAACTCAGATATATGTGCAGATCAAAAACAATGCACAAGAAAAAAATAAAACACTTTGGCCCCCACAGAAAAAAAACCACATTGAACACCGACAGGAAAAAAAAAGCATTATTCCCCACAGGAAAAAATAAAACACATTGGTCTCCACATAAAAATAATAAAAACACATTGGCCACCACAAAAAAAAGAAACACATTGACCCCCACTTTAAAAAAAATACACACAATGACACCCGACAGAAATAAAAAAAACACATTAGCCTCCACAGAAAAGAATAAAGCACATTGGCCGCCACATGAAAAAAATAAAAACACATTAGCCTCAACAAGAAAAAAATAAAACAGACACTGGGTCCACTGAAAAAACAAATACATTGGCCCCCAGAGGTAAAAATAGAAACACATTGTCCTCAACATGAAAAAAAATAGGGTGCACAGTGTAAGTCCCCACCAGAACAAGCGCCTGGAGCAAAAACTTCATAAACTCCGCCACCGCTGGGTTCAGGAATCGGAGTAACAGTAGTGGGAAACAGGATGGGAGTAGTAGTAGTAAGAAGCAGGGGGTTGAATGGGAGTAGTAGTAGTGTAGTAATGGCAGAGCAGGTGCAGGAATGGATTAGTAATAGTGTGGGGCAGGCTGGGAGTAGTAGTTCAGAACAGGGGTCAGGATAGGAGTAATAGTGGAAAGCAGGGGCAGGATGGGAGTAGTAGTGTGGAGCAGTGGGCAGGATGGGAGTAGTAGTGTAGAGCAGGATGGGAGTAGTGGTGGGAATAAGTGGGCTGGATAGCAGTGAAAGAAGCTGAACAAGAATCACCTCCGCTCCAGGGTCACCGTCATTGTTCTCTCAGCGCTGACATCCAGAATGTGTTGGGAAAGCCCATGCCATCTGTGACCCTCTCCTCTCCATCCCAGGAACAGCTGCACACACCCTGCCCTCTGCAGCAGGCAACAGAGGGTGAGGGAGGTGCACATAGTGGAGCTTCCGGTTTGCATCTGTGCCTGTGAAGGAGGCTGGTGGCGGGCCAAGGAGAGGCTGGAAGTGGGCTGTCAGTGTTAACTGACAGCCCCAGGCTCCGCAAAGGCTTATGAGAGGAGCTGCTATGACTGGGTATGTGCAGCAGCTCCCCCATCAGCCATTTTGTCTTTTAAACTAGTCACTAAGCTTCTGCGCAGAATCTGTGCACAGTGCAGCTGCCCGATTGCGGCAGTGGGACAGCTGGAGAAGAGGCGGTGGGCGGGCCGTGCTGCTGCACAGTTCAGCTGCCCGATCAGAGCAAAGCTGCAATCGTGGCAGCGTGACTGGGGAGGGCCAGAGGGGGAGTCGGTCATTGAAGGGTGGGGGGTGGGCTGGGCAGCCACCAAGGGGACTGGCCCAGCAGGATCTGGCCAGGCATCTCAGCGTCCCAATCCACCCATGGGTAAAGGTGGTGGTTAAGAGGACTGGACAGTTAAAGCAATTCTGTCACAGGATGCAGCCCAAGCTTTATTTTCTGTTTTCTTTTATTTATTTTTTTCCTGATGAGCAGGCAGCGCTAGGCAGTTCTCTTGATGCCAGCGTTGCTGCTCCATCACCCCTCTGCAACTCCAGCCACAGGCTTGGTATTTACAATGGAGGACTGGCGGGCCTGGCAAGCGTGGCTCCACAGGAGGACCCCAGACTGCAGCCGTGACACAGGGGACAGGTAAGGCGGGTTCCCGCAGCCACAGGTCTCCAGGAATGCTGGGTCCAGTCTCCCTGTATACCTCTCCAAGGAGCCAGGTTATACAGCGGTATTCAATAGAGGGGGGTGTACGCGCGCTCCTATATGGCTGTAGGTGGTGGTGGGGTGGGGGGACGGGGGTTTTGTAGAGAGTGGGGGGGGATAGAGGGGGGAGGGAGGAGTAAATGGGGGAGGGGGTCAGGACAATGGTGCTGAGGTGTGGTACAAGGTGGGAGAGAAAAGGGGGGGGGATAAAGACACTGACAATGGGTGTACAGTCCAACTTATTTATTGGGTGGGCACAATGCTACCCTAGGTGGCTCTGTGAGTGGTTCCAGTACTTATGGATGGTGGTGTTGTCTTGGTACAGCCCACGGTTGGGATATAGGTTGACCCTTTTAGGGGGCTCCTTTGGAGTGCGGTCCTTAATTCTGCATGTTCCCCTGCTGGATCTTTAATCGACAGACTTGTGGCAACCGGGGTGTACTGAAGGTGTGCTGTCCAGGAGTTCATGCAGTTGGCGGCGTCCCACACTGCAGATGGGGTACGTACCTACCGGTAGGTTAACTGGTGACTGATGTAGTCCCAATGGCTGGCCAGGGGGTGTTCGTTGCCTCCGCGGTCCCACGGGGTGCCTGGATGACGGGCGCCTTTGGTGTTCAACTGTTGTTGTTGTCGCTGGATCTGGGTCTTATGGATGCGGAGTGCCGTGCAGTGGTTTGACCCCACGGTCCCGTGGGGTCAGTGTGCAAGTCCCGGATGGGGCAGACAGCGTGGGTAAAAATGGTATGCGGGGTCTGCTTGCAGGCTGGAAGTATGCCTGGGTGGCAAAAGCCATTGAGAACTGGGAAGATGCTCTAGAGAACTCATTTACCTCTGATGCTTCTGGGGAACAGCTGTCCTACATCTTGCACATCAGGAATGCATCCTCCTATTTAGGAGAAGCGGCTTTCTATACTGGTATCCTAGTTTCCAAGGCATCTGTTACTTTAGTGGTAGCCCCCCGTATCATTTGGCTTCGTTCATGGAAGGCTGACACGGACTCCAAGGCCTTGGAATCACTGACTTACACTGGGGAGATCCTGTTTGGCTCGGAGTTGGACAAGATTGTGGGTACCTTGGCAGCTTCTAAGATGACTTTCCTGCCCTCAGCATCTACACCAAGGCCTCGAATGTCACACTTTAGGTCCTTTCATCCCCAGGGAAAGGCTAAAGGTCACTCCTTTCCACGGCAGTTGGTTTCCATAAAGGATTTAATATTATCTATACCTCATTTAGATTGAAGTAAGCAGCTAGTCTGTACTTGAACAGCTGGAAAAGATGCTTACTAGCACTTTTCAAGTTAGCAATCATGGTTAGAGTTATTATACTTATACCTATATGATACACAAGTAAATTCTCTCCAAACATAGAATCTCATCTCACTAAAACTGAGATTTATGAGTCAATATTTTCACCCAGCTTACACAATGAAGAAATTCTTATTATTTACAATCAGTGTCAAACATTACTACGTATATTGTAGGTAAGACGTGTTTTTTGTCCTTTCTCGTCTTATGTTAAACAATACTTATTAAAAGTACATTTTTAATTATAGTCACTTTTCAATATATCAAACAAGCCAAATTTTGGAGATTAATACTAAGTTGTGCCCTCACTAAGGGTTCTTTCTGTTTCTGTTGCAATTATACTTTCCTACTTTTGCAACAAAAGTTTTTTCTCAGTATGCATAAGACTCGCGCTGCATAAAGCAGCTCAAATAAAGGGTTTCACGTTGGTCAGGTATATGAGCGATGTGTATCATTTATAGATTGTGGCACTACAATAGGGAAAACATAAAAACCTCTAAGGGTTGTGGGGAAAAATGTGTTTTAAAAGCCAATTAGCTAGTCACTGTTCAGCAACATTGTGCTAACTATTGGTTAATAAAAGCAAAATATGCTCAGGTATGCTGGCACTTTGTTATAATTGCAGCAATACAATATGTCAGGCATAGAGTATGGTACTTTATCTATCTCCAAACTTTGATAATTCTCCACCTCGGCTCCTGCGTGTGAAACGTTGCACCACACTCATATCTTGTGGATGTGGAAAGTACTCTGTACATATGCAAATGTGTAGATTTGTGGGTAGCAAAGCGGCCAATTCTACATGAAAATTTTGGGCATTATGCTCCTGGCATGATTATGGAACCAGTTGTGCCAATGGCGGATCAGGAATCTGGAAGCATACAGGTTAATATATCAGAAGAATTTGGAGAACATTAGACTATGGAACACGCAAGCATACAGGTTGGCAGTTTAAATAGTACATCATTATCACCTGCTAGAGTTATACTCCTGTCCAGCAAAATCCAGCAAAATCCTGTCTGTACTCGGAGTGGACATCAGTCACTGCAACCTGACAGACTCAATGTATAGGACATTGTTATGTTATAGTATATTAAAAAAGGGAGATGCTATAGATGTTAGTGTAATGTTTGTCTTGTGTTTTGGTGCCACCTTGTGGTGCTATGTAAGTCTTTATAAGGTTCAGCTACTTGAGATCGTGGTGTGGTTTGTTTTACCTGTTTTTAATAGAGATGTGTGCCAAACCCTGTGTTTTGGTTTTGGATCTGTATCTCCTTCGTGTTTTGGATCTGGCTTTAGCAAAACTGCCCTTGCGTGTTTGGGTTTTGGATGTGTATTTTTTCGAAAAAATTATAAAAACAGCTAAAATCACATAAATTGGGCCTGTTTTTGTGCCTACAGTATTATTAACCTCACAAACATTTATTTCCAGTAATTTTCAGTCAATTTTGACCAGCTCACGATATTGATTTCATCCACTTTAGGACAAAAAGTTGCATCCAACTAGTGGGCTGACTATGCTAAGTGACAGCAGTGGGCGGCACTAACATGTCTCAGCTCAGCTTCCAACATGGAACAGAGAGGCACTGCAATGGTAGACAGGATCACAGTTTAATAAACAATATACAACCCCATAGGAAGTTTAAAAACCAAGAATGTTTTCATTAATCAAGAACTATGTCAGAGGCCCGAGGGAGTTGGAATATGTTTATGGACTGAAGACAGGGATAGGATGGAAGGATTGATTAGTTTTTACATTTATTTATTGTAATGTTTTGATTCTTAAAAAATGTATGAGATCAATGTATTAACAAGTTCTTCAGTTCAAGAAAGGCATCTGTGATCTGGAACTTTTTTATAGATTTAATAGGAATGTGGTGGCTTTGCTTGTGGAGGTGCTGTTAGTACACACTGTAAACAGACATTTACTTTGTGCACAGGGAGGTTGTTAGGAATAATGGTACTAAGACTTGCTGTTTACATCAGAGGAAAGTAGGATAAAGTTCATCAGTTCATGAAAGACATCTATGATCTGGAGGAGGTTTTTTATACATCTAATAATGTGGTGGCCTTGATTGTGGCGGTGCTGCTAGTACACACTGTTAACAGATGTTTACTTTGTGCTCAGGGAGGTTGTTAAGGATAATGGGACCAAGACCTGCTGATAACATTAGAGGAAAGCTGCCTGTAGCTCTCTGGCTGAACAAGAAATCCCAGCATCCATGATGTTTGCAGGGCCTACTGGAAGTTATTTGTCAACAACAAGTGGCGTGCCTCAGGTTACCTCAGTTTGCTTTACGCACTGTATGTAATATGTAAATATGTATGTAATGTGACAAATATACACAAGTAATTTTTGTATTAAATGTATTTGCACTTTATTGCACACATCCTGGCAGGAAGATGCTCTGTGCTGCTGCTTATATTTCTGGTCTCTCTATTGACACCCACCATCTACATTATCCAGTTATTCTGCTTATAGTCACCTACATACAAAGGAGGCAGGCATTTATTGAGCTGAATCATTATTTATAAGAGCCTATCAATTCACCAGGGTCCTGCGGCTACCGGTTGGGTTTGGGAGCAATGAAAAACTGGGTAAAGTTGAAAATCTACCATGTTTTACCCACCCAATCAACTTGGTGGTTCAGATTTTTTTTTTTAAATTAAAGGGGCATACTGGGGATGCTGTCTGTGGCCATAAAAATTTCTGGACATATTTGGCATTCAGTAACCACAATTATAAGATTTCAGCGGCTGTGACAGTTCAATTCCCAAATGACACATCCAGGAAAGAGAATGACACAGCAGTGGCAGACAGGATGGCAGTTTAATAAACTATAAAATTAAAAATGTCAGGCAGCAATGCCCCAAACAGCACATAATGCAAAGAAAAGAGGTGCAAGATAGAATTGTAATTGGGCCCTTCCACCCACCCTTATGTTGTATATATTAAACAGGTCAAGCACAGTTTAACAAACCAATCACTTCAGCGACAGGGACCGCCAATTGTGGCTGAAGCGATTGGTTTGTTTGGTCCCCCACAAAACAAGCTACCAATGGGCAGCTGACATTGCTGGCAATGATCTCTATGTACACAAGCCAGCTCTACAAAGGCAAGATGTTGTCGCCACCATCCGGTTCCTCACCCTCATCAGTGTGTACATCATCTTCACACAATATTAATTTGTCCCTGCTGGAATCCACCATTACAGGTGCCACTGTATTTTTGGATGTAATTGGTGGTAAAGGACTTACTTGTGGAATTTGTAGTTCATTTTGATGAACATCATCTTTTCCACATTTTGAGGAAGTAGCCTCCTACCCCGATCGCTGACAAGGTTTCTGGCTGAGTACACACTGGAGGGTTGGTAGCTCAAGTACAGCAAAACCAGTTTGTGTAAGGGCCTCCAAATTGCCTGTTTTTCCTGCCAGTAGTCAAACGGGCTGTATGACTTGCCAAATGGTGACCATATCAGATGGAGTCACGGTAGAGGTCTCATTAATTGTAGACAATTATTTTAGACACGACCAGATGTCAAAACTTGACTCATCTGCATCACGAGTGGGTCTTTTGGAAAAGCTGAGTTTTTTCCTGGCAGCCACACTTGCTGGAGAAACTGAAGGAGGAACCATCGCTGCATCACATTCCGCTTACCAACAGGTCTTTGCATCTCTTTAGATCTGTGTCCATTGGGAAGAAAGACACATCTTATGCCTTAAACCTGGGATCGAGCATGGTCCTCAAAATATATTGATCCAATTAGAAGAGCCTGACAACCCTTGGATCCTGGTGCAGCGAATAAAGGACTTGATCAACAAGTCTGACATACTTAGCAGAATCACTGTTTCAGCTCCTCCATCAATTTCTCAAGCTGCTTTTCCAATAGTCTTATTGGGGGAATTTCCTAATTCAAGCTGTGTCTGAACTCACTTCACAGGTGACTACTTCGAAGGGTTTCAGCACTTTGCACAACACGGAGAGCATTTTCCACTGAGCTTAAGTAAGGTACAGTCCCCCTCCTCTTCCTAAGTCATACTTCGTTGTGTAGCTTTGGATGGCTTTTTGATGTTCCTCCATCCGCTGAAGCATATACAGCGTGGAGTTCCACCTTGTAACTACCTCTTGCTTCAGCTGGTGACAGGGCAAATTCAACATTTATTGTGTCGAAGTCAGATAATTGAATATAATCGCTCACAATTATTATCTGACGATCTGATCGTCTATAATCTGATGTCAAGTAAACCACGACGCTACTTTGCGTTGCGCAATCCGATGCGCTAAGCTGCATATTCACCACACACATACACTGATGCACATAACGCACACAAATATAAATGTATATATGGAAGTGGAATTGGGAAAAGGCATGCGCCTAATAGTGTAGTATTTAAAACAAGAAAACACGTGCTCAAAAATAAAATGTGCGTACCAAATAATAAAACTTTAAAGCTTATCTGTGATTCCTTCACTGGGGTTCCATATGGTGAAGTGTGTGTGGTCCTCCAACAGGTCAGGAAAACCTTAACAGGGGAGGCTCAAACCGAGCCAGATAGAATGCAAATATAGTGTAGTATTTTTGTTTACACAGCACATATAGTTAATTAAATATATATTGCGTACCAGAAGAAAACTTGAACATCTGCATGTAATACTCTGATATCTCTTCTCTAGGATCCCCTGCAGGCCCTCATAATCCACACACGGGTGGATAGGGTTAGCCTCAAACAAGCAAAGAATGACCCTTATCACAAGTGAGCTTTTTCACAAATAAAAGGGGTCTTTTAATCACATTTACAGGGATACAGAGTATAACAGGGGTTAACAAAAACATAAAAGTTAGAAATGGTAAAATGCTTATCTGCAATATATTCAGCAGAGTGGAGAGGTACTGGAGCAAGGTCCCAATGTATATATACTTATATACACGGATGCTCATATGCATACACACATACTCACACATGGACGCTCATTTGTATATAGTTGCTATTTCAACACACAGATGCACATATGCAGACACATATGTGCAAGATGGTTCCCACACATAGTTAATAACCAGTGTTATTAAAGGTATTATTGACTAATAATTATGATGTAATATGTACTTAAACGAGATCTAAGGTTTAGAACATAGTGGACATGTCATGTTTGGTATCATACAAAATCCCTGTTTATTTGCCCCTGATGACAATGTATGAATCAACCAATGACCAGATTATCCAGAAGCAAGCACCAATGGAAACCTGTAAACTAGTTCCTTTGTTAACGTAGAACTCTGTAAGGTATATAAGCTGTGACCCGACTCCAGTGTACAGACATCCTCTTTGATGATCACAGATGTCTGGATTGATGACTGTATACTAGGACCGGTGCGCATGCGTATGTATCGGCTTGTACTATTATTGATTGCTTTTTACTCTAATTGTTAAATCTTTCATTGTGTTACTTTTTCTTTACATAAATAACTTTTTGTGCTATGGAACCACACGATTGGACTGGAAAGCAATTCTCTCTTAAGCGACTTGCAGCGCTAAATAGCAACTACCGACTAATAGGAATCAATACTTACATGCACCTGCTGAATGGCGAAAATGTCCAGAAATTTGGCGGGCCACAGAGAGCATCTCCAACACAGCCCTGTCATTTTTTAAAAAAAATATTGCACCACCCAGTTGATGGTGTGAGCAAAACATGGGATGTGTTGGAATTCACCCAGCTGTAATGCTCTCACAATATTAATGGCATTGTCAGAAATCACAAATCCTGAGGAGAGTCCAAGCAGGGTAAGCCATTTTGCAATCATTTCCCTATTCTAAGAGGTTGTCACCGGTATGCCTCTTAGTGAAACAGGTGAAACACAGAGTAGCCTGCCTCTGAATGAGCTGCTGTTTATTAGATGCTGCTGCTGAAGCAGTTGGTGCCGCTGAAGGCAATACACCCACCAGTGGGCTGTTACAGTCATGTAATCTTGCATTTGCCCTGTTCCACTTGTCCACATATCTGTGGTTAAGTGTACAATGGCATTTTGGAGGACACTAATTAAGTTTTTTTAATGTCCCTGTACAGGCTAGGAATTGCTTTTCTAGTGAAGTGGAATCTAGATGGGATTTGCTTTTGGTAGGACCTCAATTAACTGTCTGAAACCCACTGCACTAATGGCGGATATCAGACACACATCTAATACCAGCATGGATGTTATGGCGCCAGTGATCCGCTGTGCAACTGGTGACTGCTGTCATACTTGCTCCCACTTGCAAAGGAATGTTTAACAGTCAATTATTTTTTTTAACTACTACTAGCAGTCTTCCTGGTTCTCTTCTGGGATGAAGATCCACTCCCAGCAGCAGCAGGTGTAGCACTCAAGGATTCTTCTAAGGAATTCAGGATAGAGGAGGACTGAGTTAGCCTTATCAAATTGGATGCAGGACTACTTCCGATCATGATTAAGGATATTGTTGATGAAGGTGTTTTGTGGTGAAGATGGCAGGTGATTGAATCTAGCAGAGAGAAGGGAGCTAGCTGACATTGGACTGCTTGTTGTTACTTTTTTAGCCAAGTTTCTGAATTTTGCAAACACTTTGGATGGATGAACTGTAGAATGTAACAAGGAAGAGGTTCCAAGATGGTTACTACTTACTCTGGCTTTAAATGGTTTACAGATTGCTTGACCATTGTGGTCCGGATTTGGGTAGAAATGGTTCAACACATAAGAAGTGTATTTTTTGTCTTATGCCCAGGCATGACAATGGGCTTTCCTTATTAAGGGCAACAACTGTGTTCACTGGTGCCTGATTTACACAAACATCCTCATCAACATCCTTATTAGCTTCAGTTACACAAATATCCTCCTCATCCTGGTGCACTTCTACAGAAGCATCCTCAATCTCTGTTAGCATATGTTGCTCATCCCATTTGCAGAGGACGCACAAGTGGTGGAAGGCGGCTCCTCTTCGAGTACAGTTTTTGAAAGGTCAGGCTTACACATGGTACCCGTCGACACAGAGTCTCCTCAGGGATTTGTGACATTTCTGAGCGCACAGTTGGTTCCTGTGCCTTAACGATTATCATTTTTTTTAAATCTACAGGGAGAAGGACTTACATTATCATAAGAGGCAGAACCACTAGTCATAAATAAAGGCCTTAGCCTTTCCTTGCCACTTTGTATGGTGAAAGGCATATTGTCAATTTTATGTCTTTATGCAGCTAACTTTCTCTTTGATGTTTTTTCTTTACCAATGTAAAAAATTACTTCTTTGATTTTAGATGCCCTGAATTAAGCCCTGCAGCCTTTGGGCATCGGTTTAGTAAATGACATAGATGAACTAGTATCAGTGTCACAATAAGTGTATGAATATGTCAGATAGTTGCCCCATCCTCAAACAATTGTTACATAACTGCCCCCTTTGCAGTGCCCCCAGTAGTGCCCATCATACAGTGCCACCAGTAATGGTCCCCCCTATGCAGTGCCTCCAGTAGTAGTCCCCCCATGCAGTGCCCCCAGTAGTAGTCCCCACTATGCAGTGGCCCAGTAGTGCCCTTTATATAGTGCCCCTAGTAGTAGTCCCCTCTATGCATTGCCCCTTATATAATGCCCTTAGTAGTAGTCCTCCCTATGCATTGCCCCCAGTAGTAGTCCCCCTATGCAGTGCCCCTTATAGAGCCCCCAGTAGTAGTCCCCCTTAGCAGTGCCCCCAGTAGTAGTCCCCCTATGCAGTGCCCCCAGAAGTGGTCCTCCCTATGCAGTGCCCCCAGTAGTAGCCCCCCTATGCAGTGCCCCTTATAGAGCCCCCAGTAGTTGTCCTGCCCATGCATTGTCCCCAGTAGTAGTCCCCCTATGCAATTCCACCAGTAGTAGTCCCCCCTATGCAGTTCCCCCAGTATTGCCCCTTATATTGCATCTCCAGTAGTGGTCCCCCTATGCAGTGGCCCCTGAGTAGTAGTCCCCCCTACGCAGTGCCCCTTACATATATTGTACAAAGACACACACACAAAAAAAGACACTTACCTTTATTCCCGCACCTGCCGCCGTCCCCTCCTCTGTCCGGCATCCTCCCGGCCCGCTCTGCACTATGGGAGAGTCATCATGATGTCTCTCCCATCACCCACTGTGGGAGCCAGAAGGCAGAGCTCATGAGTGAGCTCCAGCCTGGCTCCTGCAGTGGGCGCAACAGCCAGTGAGAGTCTGTCTGACTCTCATTGGCTGCCAAAATACACTGCAGCCAGTGGCGGTGTTTGTTTCTGTGGAGTGCAGACCACGCTCACTCCCGTCTACAGTAACCATCGGCGGGCCACGAGTTGAAGACCCAATATGTACAGTGTCACAATATTTTTTATGAATATTACACTCTGCTACCACTTACAGTGTCACAATACGTGTATGAATATTACACTGTGCTACCACTTAGTGTAACAATATTTTTTAGAACTATCACACTGCACTACCACTTCCAGTGGCACAATATTTTTTATGAATATAACACTGCGGCCCCACTTACAGTGTCACAATATTTTTATGAATATTACACTGTGGTTCCACTTACAGTGTCACAATACATTTATGAATATTACACTGTGCTACACCTTTAGAAGGTGGCCACTAAGTTGTACTGTGGTATTTAGACCCTGCCCCCTCCTCACACAATTATGTCCCATTACTGCCCCCTCCTACAACTTTAATTAGGTCCCAGAATGGCACTCCTTCACAAATATAATTATGCCCGATAACTGTCCCTCCTATTCCATTATGTCAGAAAGTTGCCCCCGTCCTCAAACAATTATATTACATAACTGCCCCCCTCTGCAGTGCCCCCAGTAGCGCCCATTATACAGTGCCACCAGTAGTGGTCTCCCCTATGCAGTGTTACCAGCTGACATGCTTTTCACTGTTGTGAGATTTGTCAAGGCAAGCTGATTGCCTCTACAGCCTCAGACTTCATACTAGAGGACCAATCACGTCGCGTCCCATAGTCACGTGATAGCCGGGACCAATCAGGTGTCACCTTTCGTTCATGTTGAGGGCTCCAATCACATTGCAGTCCATTCCGTGATTGGTGGAAGGGAACACACCCTCTGTCCATGGTCTAAGGAATAAGAGATATTATTGGCTGAGACACAGAGCTCTCAACATGAATGAAAGGTGACACCTGATTAGTCCTGGCTATCACGTGACTACGGGATGCGACATAATTGGTGATCTATTATGAATAAAGTCTGAGGTTGTAGAGGCAATAGGCTTGCCTTGACAAAGCTCACAACAGTGAAATGCACGACAGCATGCTCACTGTGGACCTCATTCAAAGGCGCTTGTAAAATGCGAGCGCTCGCTCTGAATGAGGGCGGCTGCATCTATTTTCTGACCCGGCCTCCTGGCCGCTCGCTAGGTGTGGGTGACCACCCACAGCTTTAGCGAGCGGCCAGGTTGATGGTCGCGATGGTCAAGACCATCGCGACCATCGGGGGTTGCGACGAGACCCTTGTGGTAGGGTCTCGTCTACCGCAAGCCCCAGTGAGCTTTTAGCTCTATTGGAGCGGGAAGCTCACCACTAACATCACGAGTGATGTCAGTGGGGCCGGCCCCAAATGGCAGGCATTTCGTCGGGAATGCGTCTGTTTGGCAAGACACCCCCCCGCCCCACCTACAAAATGTTGCGAGCTGTAGTAAGCCCCGGAGCAAGAGAATTTCTCTCTCGCTTCGGGGCTTGCGCACGCGCAGTGCGGCCGCTGCATGTGCACAGGGTCTCTACATTGACCAGCTTGCAAGCGCACCGCCCTGTGTGTGCCTCCAAGAATGAATTGTGATGTTGTAATTGAATCTGATATGCAATAGAAGGGTGGTAAAGTGAAATCCATGATTCCAGTCAAGCTGGTCTCCGCTGAATCCAGTTTAGCACCTGAGTCAGGTAGCTCCCAGACACCAATTGTGATTCACAATAAGCCGTACACTCCATAGAGCTGGGCTATATGGAAGAGTGGCCAGAAAAAAGCCATTAATTAGTGATAAAAATAAGAAGACACGATTTGAGTTTGCCAAAAGGCATGTGGGCGACTCCCCAAATGTATGGAGGAAGGTGCTCTGGTCAGATGAGACTAAAATTTAACTTTTCGGCCACCAAGGACCGAAAAGAACACCATCCCCACAGTGAAACATGGTGGTGGCAGCATCATGCTGTGGGGATGTTTCTTTAGAATGCAGGGACTTGGAAATTGATTTGAGTTGAGGGAAAGATGGATGGTGCTAAATACAGGGATATTCTTGAGCAAAACCTGTTTCAGTCTGCCTGTGATTTGAGACTGGGATGGAGGTTCACCTTCCAGCAGGACAATGACCCGAAGCATACTGCTAAAGCAACACTCGAGTGGTTTAAAGGGAAAAAATTAAATGTGTTGGAATGGCCTAGCCAAAGCCCAGATCTCAATCCAATTGAGAATCTGTGGTCAGACTTGAAGATTGCTGTTCACAAGCGGAAACCATCCAACATGAAGGAGCTGGAGCAGTTTTGCCTTGAGGAATGGGCAAAAATCCTACAGGCAAGATGTGGCAAGCTCATAGAGACTTATTCAAAGCGACTTGCAGCTGTAATTGCCGTAAAAGGTGGATTGACAAAGTACTGACTTTAGGGGGGTGAATAGTTATGTATGCTGAAGTTTTCTGTTATGTTGTCCTAAATGTTGTTTGATTCACAGTATATAAAAAACATGTTGGCATGTTCTGTTAATGAAATGATACACACCTTTTAATTCCAAGTTGTGAGGCAACAAAACATGAAAAATGCAAAGGGGGTGAATATTTTTTGCAAGGCACTGTATATTCAGGGTGTGCAGTCCAGGAATCTTTCCTATACACTCCATTTAATGTGCTTTATTGCACACCTGAAGGAAAGTAGATGCCTTCAGCCTGGACTAGCACCCCTCCCTTATTGGTTTAAAAGCATGGAGTCTGGTTTGTATATGCACAATAGTAATAGGCACAATTTTAGGTAAGTCCTACAAGTTATATACTGTAGTGCAACTTTGGGTTGATTTTTGGGGCGTGGGTCCACTGGATTGCTTTGGTTGGTCTGCCTCAGGGTATCGCATTATAACACATTTTCTTTTTTGCACAATTTTAACACTTTACTGTTTGTTTTTATTGTATTTGTATTTTCACCTTTCTATGCAGCCATAGCTGCTCTTATCTTTCTTACTTCACATTTCACTTTTTTCATTATGGCAATGCCCTGGGGTGGCTCTGCTGTGCCGATTTAGGGGTGTCCTGCGCTCTGGATTTGAACCCTAGTATGTTAAGGACCTACCCTACAGAGGTTACCTGGATATGGTGGGTAGGCCCATAACCTTGGCCATGATTATGCTAAAAACATCTATTAATTGCAAAATTTTATTGCATAATGTATTTATATATAATCAGTAATTTGGAGTTGTGCACCTGTGATCTGCCTGTTTCTGATTTAAAAAGGACAATACTAACTATAGTGTATATTTATTCAAGTCTCCGAAATAATAACCAACCAGAAACAATTAATATTTATTAACACTATACCAATTGGTCAGACAATTATATGCCACATACAACGGATAGGATCCAGTTGAATTGTCTCTCTAGTTTCATTTGTGTAATATATAGCTTTGTGGGTTTAAAACACAAATACAGGAAATAAATAAAGAACGAGGACAACTTTTGATTTTATTACACATTTCTGACTTTATACACATTACTTTTCTGTAATTTGAAACCTTATTTCGCTGAATATTGTTCCTGAATGGGACATTTTTAATGCATACCTAATAAAGATTGAAATTTTATTTTAATAACAATTGAAAATTGTGCGCCACATCCAAGACAAAATTTTCTCTCTCTTTTGTATATTTGTAAGCATAGGAAAATATTACCTTTTGTCCATTGGCAGCACCCCCAATCCAAACATAATTATATAGATACAAAATATGGAGTCCAGTTATATAACAGACTGAAGTGTGCGGATATAAACTTCTTCCACATAATACTTTGCATAATGTTCATTATATGGTTTTTATTTTCATATTTTGTTTATTGTTATAACTGTTTATATCACATTTATACTGATTCTATTGTGATATTAATATCTACCTGAAGTACCCAACCTTGCCCAGGTTTAAATCTTCAAGTTATTAAGTTTAATTATGCGATGTCGTCCAAATCCTTCCAGTGGAAGGCCCAGAACAGGCTTCCTGGGTCAAAGTTCTGCCCAGCGTACACCAACAGGAGGTCCAACAGGGACCTCAACCCCCTAGTATGTCTTCTGGGATCCAATGTTACCACTCTGAAGATTTTGACTAAATCCAACCAATGGAAGGCTCAGAACAAGCTCCCCGAGTCTGAAGAGGCTCCCTGGGTCAAAATTCTGCCCAATGCACTCTGCCATGAGGTTTGACCGGGACCCCGATCACTACATTAGGGATCCCAGACCAATTGCCACCCCTCTGTGAAGTTTTCACCTAAATCCATCCAGTAGAAGGCCCAGAACAGGCTCAAAGTTCTGCCCAGTTGTCCCCGGGTCAAAGATCTGCCCAGCGTACCCCAGCGGGAGGTGTGACCAGGACCTCAACCCCCTAGTATGTCTTCTAGGATCTAATGTTACCACTCTGAAGTTTTTGTCAAAATCCATCCAGTGGAAGGCTCGGAACAGGCTCCCCAGGTCAAAGTTCTGCCCAGCATACACCAAAAGGAGGTTCCACCCTAACCAACCTAAAACTTGGCCAGGATCCAAGTGAACCACCTCACGTTGGTTTCATCCTGCCACAAACTGCTACAACCGCTGGGTCACTTACCTGTTTCACTGCTCCATGATCCGGCTCCATGACAGACTTCCTCCAACTGCAGTTCCTTCTCATCTCCCACATGCAGAATTTCCTCCAGTGCTGGGTGCAGCCATGAAAGTCTGAATCAAGTGACTGTTCATCCACCAACAGGAGACAAGTTTGCGGTCATCTGATGCAAATGCCTGCTCTTCCAGGGGTATATAAGGATTCTCTGAGCACTTGTCAGTGCAATGTTGTCTTCAGCCCAGCTGTAGAAGCATTAGAAAGCTGACTGTTGATATTCTATCCTACTCAACAACTCCTGTGCAAATATCCATCTCGCTGCACTCCTAGCTCCAGTGTCTGGTTCCATCCCAGAGATCCTCTACCATCAGTTCCAGTCCAGTATCCTCTACCACCGGTTCCAATCAGTCCGATATCCTCTACCATTGGTACCAATCCAATATCCTCTATCATCGGCAGATTTCCATCTCGCTGCACTCCTGGCTCCAGTGGCTGGTTCCATTCCAGAGATCCTCTACCATCGGTTCCAGTCCAGTATCCTCTACCATCGGTTCCAATCAGTCTGATATCCTCTACCATCAGTTCCAATCCAATATCCTCTACCATCGGCAGATTTCCATCTCGCTGCACTCCTGGCTCCATCCCAGAGATCCTCTACCATCGGTTCCAGTCCAGTATCCTCTACCATCGGTTCCAATCAGTATGATATCCTCTACCATTGGTTTCACTCCGATGTCCTCTACTATCGGTTCCAATCCGATATCCTCTACCATCAGTTCCATCCAGATGTTGTCCAGTCTGGTTCCTTCCCGGAGATTCAGTCATCAGCTTCCAGTACAGGGAAACCCAAGCTGGGGACCATGACCTGCATGTCGGGCACAGATAAGCCCAAACTCCCTTGCCGGGGTCCCTAGTGAAGACCACCATCGTGTTAGACTCTGCACCTCTGTTTTGGGTCTCAGCCAATTCCCCAGTACTGTTCAGCTTTCTTTCAGCCTCAGACTTCTTCTTATGAGCCATAACTATATAAGTCCAGCCAGTTTTCAGACATCCACTCCAGAACCTACTCCTGCTAGAGACTCCGGTCCGGATCCACAAACAAATCTGAACACGACAATGACAGTTTGCACTGCCCAAATGGATCCAGAAGGCAGCTCTGATCTTAGAGTTGACCTCCTATAGAATATTGTGGGATGTCTGGAGGTTCTAGAGTCATTGCAGTGACAACTGGTTTAGATCCTACAAGAGATTTGGGCTTGTCAAGACAACCTCCAAACCATTATCACAGGAAGTCAGGCTCCACCTTGTCCTATGAACTTGCTTCCCAGCACTTCAGTATTTGCTTCATCTGCTTTGGTTTCTCATCTGTATCTACCCACACAAAAATAAATTTGATGGCACTCTCAAGCTTTGCCATGGCTTCCTAAGTCAGTGTGATGTGCCCTCCATGTTGCAGCCCTCTAACTTCCCAACTGGCAAGATGTGGGTTGCCTATATCATGTCGCTGCTTACAGGCCCGGCTCTTGAATGGGTGTCTCTGCTGTGAGAGAGTGCAGACCCACTACTGTCTGATTACTCTACTCTAGTTTCATTGCTACCTTTCATATGATCTTCAATGCACCTGGGAAACCACTTCTCGACTCTGGTGCAGTGAAGAAGGCTATTCACCCTGTGGTTCTAGGGTTTTCCTGATTACAAAACTATGACCACAAGTTCGAGTGGTCCTCCATGCAAATCTTGTCTTGGAGAAAAGACTGTTCAGCCTCCTCAGTACCATTCATATGTGGACAACTTCAGCAAACAAGGTGCAGATTGTCTTCCCCCTCACTGCAAATGAGATTGTCCCATAGATTTGATACCTGAGAAGATGCCCCCTGGCAGCTGCACCTATCCTCTCTCCATTCCCGAAACAGCTGCGATGTCTGCCTACATTAAAGAAAACCTAGAAAAGGGTTTTATACATCCTCACCACCTGTGGGAGCAGGCTTCTTCATGAAGAGGCACGGTGGCCTACATTCTTGTATAGGACTATAGAGTCCTCAACAACATTACGGTAAAGAACCACTATCAGTTACCCCTCTTCAATTAACTTTTGACTGGGTCAAGGGATCCACCATTTTCACCAAGTTGGATTTTCGAGGGGCCTACAACTTGATCCATATCAGAGAGGGAAGACATTTAAACACTATAGACAAGCACTACGAATACCTGGTAATGTCATTCGGGTTGAGCAATGCGACTGCTGTCTTCCAGCAATCATTAACAAAATCTTACAGGACCTTTTTTACCGTTCATAGTCAATTTGGATGATATTCTAATCTTCTCTCAGAACCTTCCCACTCAACGGGTTAAGGTCAAAGAAGTTCTAGAGTGGCTTTGTCAGAACCATCTATTCTGCTAACTCGATTAGTGTGTTTTCTAGGTCCCATGTATCCCATTTCTGGGGTACATAACTTCTGGTTTGGATCTCCAGATGGATCCAGAAAAGGTGCAAGCGGTACTGTCATGGGCTGTAAAATTCACACTCGCTGAAAATTACCCCATAGGTGAGAAAGACCTCCTTGCCATGAAGCTGGCATTTGAGGAATGTCAATATCTTTTGGAGTGTCTAGTTTCCCATCTCCGTATACACAGACCATAAGAACCTGCTGTTTCTGAAGACCTCTCAATGCCTAACAACTAGACAGGATCAATGGGTGCTGTTCTTTTCTCATTTTGATTTCAAGCTGCACTTTTGACGTTGATCACAGAACGGCAAGGCTGATGCCCTCTCCTGCTCAGTGTGTACCATTAAACCTTACCCTCTGCTAAATCCTGCAGTCTTTGCATCTACAAGGCTAACTTCCACTCCACCACCTGGGAAGACCTTCGTGGAACCTAATCTGCAAAAAATACTTCTCTTCTGCGCTCATGCTTCTCAATTTTCCAGACAAGCGGGAGCTCAAAAGACCTTTGAGTATATTAATAGATCTTATTAGTGGTCATCTATGCGGTCCTATGTACAGGCTTTTGTATCATCATGTGTGAAGTGTGCCCAAACAAGGTCTCGCATCAAGTTCCAGCTGGACCTCTTCATCCCCTGTCCATTGCCACTTAATCTTGGACCCATCTGTCCATTGACTTTGTGACTAATGAACTTGTGGAGGATACAATACAATCTGGTTGATTGTGGACTGCTTCACTAAAATGGCCCATTTTGTCCCTCTCACCAGACTTCTTTTAGCCCCTCGTCTGGCCCAGTTATTGTTATGAATCTCTGGGAAGATTCACAGTGGAACCATTACCAGGAATATGAAACTCAATATAGTATAGTGAGTTGATTGATTATGAAGCTTAGGTGAGTCCATTGATTAAGAGTCGATTGATAAAAGATACTTGAAGAATCAATTGTTAACGAGTCGATTGATAAGGAGTAGTGAGGATAAGATGGCTCCTAACTGAATTGTGGCCTTGAGGACTGATAAATACTTGGCAGGTTGCAGCCTTGAGAGCTAGTATGCACTTGGCTGGTTGCAGCCTTAAGGGCTGGTATGCACTTGGCTAGTAACAACCTTGAGAGCTGGTATGCACTTGGCAAGTTGCAGCCTTGAGAGTATGCACTTAGCTGGTTGCAACCTTGAGGCCTGGTATGTACTTGGCTGGTTGCAGCCTTGAGAGCTAGTATGCACTTGACTGGTTGCAGCCTTATGGGCTGGTATGCACTTGACTAGTAACAGCCTTGAGAGATGGTATGCTATTGACTAGTTGCAGCCTTGAGAGTATGTACCTGGCTAGTTGCAGCCTTCAGAGCTGGTATGCACCTGGCTAGTTGCAGCCTTGAGAGCTGTGGTATGCTCTTGGCTAGTTGTAGCCTTGAGAGCTGGTATGCACTTGGCTAGTTGCAGCCTTGAGAGCTATAATGCACTTGGCCAGGTGCAGCCTTGAGAGCTGGTATGCACTGAGGTATATCATTAACTGCAGTAAATGTTTATTGCTTGCTTTTATATACAGACAACAAATTGCAATTGAAACTGAGTAGTAAATAGCAGATAGTGCACATATACACTGAACTGCAGTGCAGACAGCTGGGTAAATATTTAGCTGATTGGCCACACAGACACAAATTCTGCCTGTTCCATTCTCAGCCCGGATTCTGCCTGCTCCGGTTCCGATGTCTCCGTCGTCCAGACCACAGGAGAGGACATCGATATACCAACCACAAAAGAGGTATCTGAAGTACCGACTCCAGTAATGGAGTCTGATGTGCCAACCTCAAGTGAGCAGGCCAATGTCCCAACTCCTGAAACACTTCCCGATATTCCAGTCATCCAGACCCCAGGAGAAGACTTCGATGTTCTGACCTCAAGTGAGGTGTCCGATATACCTTCCTCAGAAGAGGTGCCTGAAGTGCTGACACCAGGAGGGGAACTCGTTGTACCAACTTCAGAAGAGGTGTCCAATATACTGACCCCAGGAGGGAAGTCCGATGTATCGACTTCAGAAAAGGTGCCTGATGTACCGCCCTCAGAAGAGGTCTCCATAGTACCACTCCCAGGAGAGGAGTTTGATGTACCAACCTGAGAGGAGAGGTGTGAAGTACCGACACCAAGAGGGGAGTTCAATTTACAGACACCAAAAGAGAAGTCTGATGTTCCATTCCCAAGAAGAGAGTCCGATATATATGTTCCAGCTGGGGATCCTCAATCTGTCATGCCTAACCAGGACTCTGACTATCTTACCTTTGATGGGAACTTAGAACAATTTCGGGACCTAATGCTTCAACTCCAGGTGCTTCCTCCAGATCTTTCACAATATTGTAAAATCCTGTTCTTGCTCTTGGCATTTAAAGGAGAAGTGAAGAGATGGGCTGAACCCTACATTAGATCGAAGGATGCCATTCTCCTTGATCTTGATTAATTTGTCTGTGCTGTCCTTAGGAGGTTTGGGGGTCCAGACATAGTGATCGCTGAGCCTTCTAGAAGTCTTACTTGTGCTTCAGAAAGACCATCTAAATTAAAACCTGCTAAGATCTTAAAGGACCAGCTTGCCAACAAATCATGACCTCCTCAAGATCGTAGTACCTCCTTATCTCCACAGGAGACTCTGCCTACATATCTCCACTCTGGATGCTAGTTAATTTACCCAGGGATACGATCGCCAATGAATTTGGAAATGAAGAAGTCAGTAGCTTCTCTATCTGTCAAGCAAGCCATTTTTTATATAAAAAGTGTGTGGCTCAGCCTGTTGACAATGACTCTAGTTCTGACTACGATCCAGTAGCAGATGAAAGATTCTTGGAAGAACTGTCTGTGCTTCCTGTGGACAGTATTAATATCTTTCGGATCCCCATTATTAAGCCTAAACAGGTGGGGAAGAAAAAGAGATCTCGTAAAAAACATTGATCATTTTCTGTCACACCAAGATTCATGCTCCCCTTAGTGACATTGGGGAGTCTGGAGTCCACCCTCAAGGAGGGGTACTGTTAGGATTTGCGGTTAGCAAATCATCTTGGTGGTAGTTACTAGTCTTAGTGTTACTGGGATACTGCATCATGTCCTGTCCTTTTTCTGGCTTTTTGCAAGTAGCTGGGAATCCTGTCTTACCTGTGTCCATTCATGGCCTGTCATTCATGTCTGTCTGTGTGATGTTTTCATGTGTTCACTAATTAACTAGCTCTCTCTGCAGAGCTCAGGTGCACACATGCCTTTGATTAGGAAGTGCTCTCTCCAGGAATTGGTTCTGATTGGACCCTGCTTCCTTTAAGTTTCAGCCAGCCTTTCACTTCACTGCCGGTTATATTGCCTGACATCTGGAGAGTGTTTGTGCTCAGAAGTCTGAATCCTTTGCCGGTCTTACCTTGTTCCACAGTTCCTGTATGCTGAGTTATTCTTCCAGTATCCTGCACCTGTCTGCCTGTTTAGGATTAGCCTGTGGAATATACCCTGCTGCTTCCTGTGGACTTTCATTCCAGAGTCCAGCCTAGCCGTGTCAGTCTGCTTCCAGCCTGTGTTCCTGTCATGCCAGAGTTCATCTGTCTGCCATATTGCTCCAGACACACCTCAGCCTGCATCTCATCTCGGCTCTCAAGCTGCGTCTCGGCTATCATAGCCACACCAAGTAGCATCTGTGCTACCACCAGTCTCCAAATGGCTTCCCAGCCGCATCTAGCAGCCCCCGTGCTGCCAACATTCATCATACGGCTTACTAGCCGCTCCAGCGCCGCAACATCGGCACAAGTACCACACCATCGCCACAACATCGGCACAGTTGCCACACCATTGGCTCTCAAAGCCATTTCCAACCCCTAGGCTGTTTATCTACGGCTATTGCCGCAACATCGGCACCATCGCCGCAACATCGGCACAAGTACCGCACTATTGCCACAACATCGGCACAGTTGCCACACCATTGGCTCTCAAAGCCATTTCCAACCCCTAGGCTGTTTATCTATGGCTATTTCCGCACCATCGCCGCAACATCGGCACTATAGCCACACAACAGCCCGCAAGGCCGCACCTTGAACTTATTGATTCAGCCACTGGTCCTGCCACTTCGTTGTTCATTGTCTGTCTAGTCTTAGCTTGTGTTTTGTCTGTCTAGTTCTTGTATGTATCTTGTCTGTCCAGTCCTTGTTTTGTTTTTCTGTCACTCTTGTCGTAGTCCATTCTTGTCTAGTCTTGTCTTGATATCCTGCAGTATTGAGTCCTGGTCATTCCTGCTGTGCTGCCTGCTTAGGTTGTCCTCTTGCTTCTTGCCTGACTACCCAGCTGCACCATTGTCCCTAGACATTCCTGAGACCTATCATCTGCCGCTGCTAGAGTATCCTGTCAGTCCCTGTACTCATCATTTGCAGCCTCACTCCAGCTAGTACCAGTACAGGAAGCACTGCCACTCCTCAGCAGTCCTGCAGTCTCTCATTGGTTGTGTAAGCCTCTACTGCTAGAGGCGTAAATCCAGGCGGCCACCTAAGTACCGGTGTGTAAATAAAGCACTAAGGGAACAGCGGGTGGATGTTATTGGTAGAAGATCCTCTCCCTGGCTCTAGAGGTCTTACACAACCGTGCGAGTATCGTAACAGATTCCTAGTCAAGGCCAAATGAATATGAGAAGCCAGAATGATGGTCTCTTCAGATGGAGTAGAAGATATATGGGTTGGAAGCTTTGTGAAAGAGCATCTGCCTTGAGATTCTTGGAACCAGGCCTAAAAGAAATAACGTATTTGAAATGAGTAAAAATAAGTGCCCAAAGTGCTTGTTTGGCATTCAATCTCTTAGCATTTTCAATATGGGATAAGTTCTTATGATCGTGTCAAGACAGTAATTTGATATTTAGCTCCTTCCAACCAGTGCCTCCAATCTTCAAAAGCTCACTTGATGGCTAGCAGCTCTCAATTACTGACATCGTAATTCCTTTCAGCTGCAGCAAATTTGCATGAGAAAAATGCACATGAGTGGAACTTCTTATCCTGGAGTTTCTTTTGTGATAAGATAACACCAACACCAACTTTGGAGCCATCCACTTCCACCATAAACAGAAGATCCAGATCAGGATGACGGAGAACAGGAGCAGTGATGAATGCAGGCTTCAGAGAATTAAAAGCTTGTATCGCCTTGACAGACCAGTTAGCTGTATCTGCTCCTTTTTTAGTCAACTCCACAATAGGTGTGACAATAAAAGAAAATTACTTGATAAATCTGTGATAACAGTTTGCAAACCCCAGGAAGCATTGGATGGCCTTGAGTGTGGATGTTTGAACCCAGTGAGAAATGGCTTTGACTTTACTAGAGTCCATAGAGAATCCCTGGGAAGAGATGACATACCCCCCAAAAATAGAGACCTTCACCTCAAACTCACACTTCTCCAGTTTCACATATGTATTGTTCTCTTGGAGTTTTTGTAAGACTTGTCTCACATGCTGGCGATGTTGCTCCAGGGATTTAGAATAGATAAGAATGTCATCTAAATACACGATGGCAAAGACTCCAAGGAATCCTCTCAATACAACGTTAATGAAGTCCTGAAAGACGACAGGACCATTTGACAGACCAAAAGGCATGACAAGGTATTCATAATGACCAGAATGAGCATTGAAGGCAGTCTTCCACTCTCACCCTCTTTGATCCGGATCAGGTTATAGGCCCCTCGTAGGTCGATTTTGGAAAAAATGGATACCTCGTGAAGTTGGTCGAAAAGAACTGAAATTAATGGTAATGGATAAGAGTTCTTTATGGTGGTGTTATTTAGCCCCCGGAAATCAATACAGGGTCGTAGCAAACAGTCTTTCTTCTGCACAAAGAAAAACCAGCTCCAACTGTAGATTTGGATGGATGGATGAATCCCTTCTGAAGAGCCTCTTGAATGTACTCCTGCATGGATTGACTCTCAGGTAGAGACAAAGCATATAATCTGCCTTTCGGAAGTGTTGTTCCCGGCTATAGTTCAATGGCACAGTCATATGGACAATGTGGAGAAAGGGTACGCGCTATTTTCTTACAAAGGTCGTCACCGAGGTCCCGATAAGGAGCAGGAATAGCAGACAAGGACTCCATCTGGACAACAGCAGCCACTTGAACTGGTATGGCAAGATATCGAGAGGAACAGGTGGACCCCCACTGAAGCACTTCAACCGACTGCCAGTTAATAACCGGGTTTTAATCCCAGTATTACAAGTGCAAAGGACAATGAAACAACAGAAACGTTATGTTTTCAGAATGTAAAGCTCCAATAGAGAGTCAGATAGGCGGAAAGTGAGAGTTGACTACTCCTTGGGTAATGAGGTTCCCATCCATGCCGACAATAGAGAGATTGGGGTAAAGACTCAGGAAGTAAACCTAATGAGTTAAATAATTAAATGCCCATTAAATTATCTGCAGAACCACTGTTCAGGAAGGCAGATATGCTTAATTCTTTATCAAAAACTTGGATAACTGAAAGAATGAGGACTGAATTACTGTGAGAGACAGATACAAAGCCTAGATGTAACTCTCCTTGAAAATCTAGACTTTGCCTTTTTCCAACTTGATTGGGCAAGCATAGGCAGTATGTCCATTACCACCACAGTAAAGACACAACCCCAGAGATTGCCTTCTAAGCTTTTCCTTGGAAAAAAGATGGAAGACCCCTAGCTGCATGGGCTCTACTTGATCAGAAGGCGTCAGCCAAACTAGAGATCGTGGAGAGAGGATAGGCAAATCTTTCTCCAGTCTATGCTCCCAGAGTCGACGGTCAATATGGATGGCCAGGTGCATTAAACCATCCAGATTTTCAGGAGCAGGGTACTGGATAAGTATATCTTTGATTTTGTCAGAGAGACCCAGACGAAATTGACTACGGAGCGCAGGATCGTTCCATCTGCAATCAACTGACCACTTGCGAGACTTACTGCAATACTCCTATGCTGCTTTTTGCCCTTGTCTTAAAGATCGAAGACTACCTTCGGCCATGTCCGCTTTGTCTGGGTCATCATATAACAGACCAAGGGTGGAGAAGAAAGATTCTACAGAAAGGAGTGCTGTATGGGTAGAATGAAGTCCAAATGCCCAGGTTTGAGGATCACCTTGGAACAAAGATATCACAATACCCACATGTTGAGCTTCTGAACCAGAGGATCGAGGGCACAGTTTAAAATACAATTTACAACTCTCTCTGAAGTTCAAGAAATCTTTACGACTCCCAGAGGAATGGTCCGGATGGTTCAATTTAGGCTCTCAAACCGCGGCCTGAGCTGAAGAAACTCAACCCGAAGTGTCCTCAACCCGAAGTGACAGTGCTTGGACCTTTTGGGTTAAGGCTTGAATTTGTGCAGCTAGAACTTGGGCTGGATTTTGAGTAGGATCCATGGTTAAGGCAGACGGTTTCAATACCTGTAATTGACCGGCTATACAGTAATGTTATGAATCTCTGGTAAGATTCACAGAGGAACCATTACCAGGAATATGAAACTCAATATAGTATAGTGAGTTGATTATGAAGCTTAGGTGAGTCCATTGATTAAGAGTCGATTGATAAAAGATACTTGAAGAATCAATTGCTAATGAGTCGATTGATAAGGAGTAGTGAGGATAAGATGGCTCCTAACTGAAATGTGGCCTTGAGAGCTGATATGTACTTGGAAAGTTGCAGCCATGAGGACTGATAACACTTGGCGGGTGGCAGCCTTGAGGGCTGGTATGTACTTGGCTGTTTGCGGTCTTAAGGGCTGGTATGCACTTGGCTAGTTGCAGCCTTGAGATCTGATATGCACTTGGCTAGGTGCAAGCGTGAGAGCTGATATGCACTGAGGTACGGTATATCAGAAACTGCTTTAAAATGTTTATTGCTTGCTTGTATATACAGACAACTAAAACTGAGGAGATGTAAATAGCAAATATTGCACATATACACGGAATTGCAGTGCAGACAGCTGGGTGTTATTTAGCTGATTGGCCACACAGACACAGAGAAGCTGCTGAGACTGCTGGGATGAATAAACTAAAAGTTCACACAGAACTGAAGTGCAGCTGACACTGCAATAATGTACTTGCAGGGGATACACAGATGCTGAGGTGTGACAGGCACTGTTCTGATGTGACTAGCAGGTAAATCACACATATGCTGGGAAGCGGAAGCCACTGCTTAGATGTAACTTGCAGGGAGTACACAGACGCTGAACACGAGGAGCTGGAAAACACAGGAGGATGAACTTCTCACTAAAACCAGAAGCCACAAACAATGCTATAGCCGGCATCAGAGCAGAGAACCAGCAGGGGTAAAAAAGGGAGAATCAATTAGCGCAGGTAGGTGGAGACAGAACAGTCAGGTAGGAAGGCCTCGTGGAGCAGCAGCCCGGCGTTCTTGTCTCCTAACAACAGGCCTGAGAAAACCACCCAAAGCACCATTGTCGGACAAGACACAGCGGCGGCTTGTGACAGTTATTCATTTTGGAAATTTTCTATCTCAATGGACTCCCTACTGAGTCCAGTTCATAGGTAAATTCTGCAGGGCTCGCTGTTCATCTCTCCAGGTCAAGTTAAAGTACACAGCCCGTTGGTCCCCAGACCAAACGGGCAGACTGAGTGCGTAAATATGGACCTGGAGATTTTCCTATGCCTGTACATATAGTCATCCCAGGATGAAATGGTGAAACTTCTAGTTTGCCCCTAACAACTCGTATCATTCCTCTTCTGGCTTCACACCTTTCCACATTTTATGGACATCATCCCCAAAGTACCAGAATTTCAAACTCTTTTTGCATTTGATGTGCCAGCAGCTAAATCATCTCTTCAGGACTTTATGAAAATCTGGAAGTAGGTGCACTCTACTCTGAAGAAGCCATCCCTATGTTACAAGATCTTTGCGGACAGAAAGAGAAGAGCTGTTCCTAGTTTAAAAGTCAGAGACAGAGTCTGGTTGTCAGCACGCAACATTCAATTGCAAGTGTCATCCATGAAATTTGCTCCTCTATTCATTTGACCTTTTCCCACAATCAAGGTAATCAATCCAGTGGCATTCAGATTTAAGTTACCAACAACTCTCCGGATACCAAACTCATTTCATATGTCAGACCTGAAGCCTCTTGGGGGTAAATTTACTAAAGTGAGAGTTTTTAGAAGTGGATATGTTGCCCATAGCAACCAGTCAGATTCTACTTCACATTTAACTAGCACCTTCTAGAAGAAAATAGCTAGAATCTGGTTGCTATGGTCAACATCTCCATTTCTAAAAACTCTCACTTTAGTAAATTTACTCCTTATTCTCAACTGATTCCAAGCTGTTCTTCTGAAGTCTCCTAAAGTTCAGACATAGTGGGGAGTGGAGGTCGAGGTAGAAAAGATTCTGGATTCCTGTATCCACTATGATCATCTCCAATGTCTTATAGATAGGAAAGGGTACGAACCTGATAACCTCACAAGGCCAAGAAGCATTCTGGGGCAACTTCTAAAAAGGGGGTACCATCACAAACTGCAAGGTTGCTTACCTTGTTCCCAGCTCAGTGACAGTCTGGATCAGGTGAATGGATCTCCATCAACAGAAGACCAGTATGCAGGCACATGACATCTGTAGCCAATCCCTGCTCTCCCAGGGGTATATAAGGATTCCCTCTGCACTTGCCAGTGCAATGTTGTCTTGAGCCCAGCTATAGAAGCATTAGAGAGAACTCCTCTGGATATTCTATTCTACTCAGTGACTCCTGTGCAGATTCCATCTCTTTGCACTCCTGACTCCAGTATCTTGTTCCATCCCAGAGATCCTATACCATCGTTCTAGTCCGATATCCTCTATCATCATTTCCAGTCCAATAACCTATACCATCGTTTCCAGTCTGATATCCTATACCATCGGATCCGGTCCAATATCCTATACGATCAGTTCCATCCAGTCCAGTTCCTTCCTAAAGATTCAGTTGTCAGCTCCAGTACTGGGAAACCCAAGCAGCTAAGCCCAAACACTCTTGCATGGATCCCTGGTGAAAACCACCGGCATGTTAGACTCCGCACCTCTGTTCTGGGTCTCAGCCAATTCCTCAGTAATGTTCAGCTTCAGACTACTTCTCATGAGCTGTAACTATATTAGACCAGCCAGTTTCCAGACATCTACTCCAGAACCCACCCCTGCCAGAGACTCAGGTCCGGAACCATAGACAAATCCGAACACAACAGTGACACATCCCAATCAGTGCAGGGGTGTCCAAACACATAACCGGACAGGCAAACTAATGAATTTTATATATAAGATTTGTCGCTTTGTCGAGTTGTTGCTATGTGGTTTAATAGTTATTTAGTATCAAAAAAGTAAGCTATGTAAGATTTTGCAGCTTTACCTTGAGAGCTGTGGAAGGTATTCATCAACAAACAAACTTCTCTCATATATATATTAGGGATGTGCAGGCTCGGATAGGTTCGAGTTTGCACGTGGAGTTCGGATTTTTCCCTCCAAAAAAACGGAACTCAGAACGAGGCAAAACGTCATCTTGCATGGACGAACATCATCATTCCTGGACAAAAGACCAGGAATGATGATGTTCGTCCATGTAAGATGACGTTTTGCCTCGTTCTGAGTTCCGTTTTTTTGGAGGGAAAAATCCGAACTCCACGTGCAAACTCGAACCTATCCGAGCCTGCACATCCCTAATATATATGAGTCCTAAATGTCAAATGATAGCACCATAACATAAGCATAAGTTTCATGGTGTATATATCTATCCATAAGAATAGTCACAGCAAAAGAAAATTGTTCTGGAAAGAAATTTAAACCATAAAGAGGACAATAAAGTTGTCATGATTCTGACTTATTTCCTTCATATTTTGCTAATATGTCCTGTGACTTACCTCTGCAGGTTAGGATATCCAGATTTGCTTGCAGGTTGCAGTGTGCTGAGCTGCTAGCTGCTAGAACCCCCTGCTGGACTGATTGTGCACCTGTGGCAGCTGCAGACTTGTTACTACAAACAGAGATTTTGCAATCCAGCTAGTGGGGTAGATGTATCATAGTGGCACATTAAATGCCGCTATAACGCTTCCTGCTTCGCCTCTTTACCGAGGCGAAGCAGGAAGCACTACCGGTGAGATGTGTGAACATCTCATCGGCCGGAGAGGGGAAGCGTTAACTCCCCCTCCGGCGCTACCCGCTACAGACCACATCGCATCAGCCTAGTGCTGATGCGATGTGTGTCAGGCCCGCCGAGCTCCATTGAGCATGCGCGGGATCTCGCAAGTATCGCGAGATGCCCGCCCGCAGTCTGGAGCCGGCAGCTGCCGCAGCAGGGACAGCGCTGTCCCAGCTGTGGGGATAGGCTAGCGCCAGGCTGTAGCTGTCGATAACGACACCTACAGCCGGCTGAACGGTCATGCGGTATGACCGTTCGTACATATCCCTGCCGCTCGGCGCTGCTATCTTGTAGATAGCAGCGCCGATAATGACAGGGGCGCAAAGCGCCCCTGTCATTTACCGCCCAGACCCCGATCATACATCGGGGAGAAGCGGTATCAGCGCACATAACGTGCGCTGATAACGCTTCTGGGCTTCATACATCTCCCCCATTGTGGTAAGGTGCATACACACATAACGATTTTTTTAACGATTTAACTATAACGACGTCATTATCGTTCAATCGTTGAGAAAATCGTTCAATTTCTGAGTAATAACGATTATCGTTCATGCACGTTCCCGTTTGTACTTCATTCTGACTGAACAACTGAACGATTTTCATTAAGGGAAGTTACAAAAATCGTTTGTAGTTCAAAAAATCGTTCATTACACTTTAAAAAATCTGACAGATAATCTGACAGAAAATCGTTCATAAAATCGTTGATAACAAAAGCTGATTCCTGCGTTCAATCCCTGCTGGTCAGGGGGGTAAAAGCAGCAGCCCAGGAAGTCCCAAGCTGCCAGTGTCTCTACCTCGCACCTATTGAGTCACTTGTGGTGAATAAAAATCAAATATTCCTCCAGCAGCCAATCGGCACTGGCACAAGGAGAATGCCAGTCCCCACATACAGAAAATAGTACAGAAAAAAATGTGCAGTAAGCCGTGGCGCTCAGAAATAATAGTGTCATATTCCAATAGATTACATATATTTCTAAAAAAAAAATTCACAAATAAATCGACTCCCGAGAGTACATGTAAATAACAATGGGCCTGATTCAGAGCCGCTCGTAAGCGGCCGCTTGTACGCTCCGAGCGATGTTTGCCCAACTGCGCATGTGTACGGATCGTTATACGCATGTGCAAACCAGTCAGTGCGGTCGAAATTCATGTGCTCGCAAAATAGCGAATGCCTGATAATTTGAGTGACAGAATGAGGCGTATGTGGGTGGTAACAGGGGAAGGTGCTTGAAAACGGGGAGTGGAGATCCGAACGCAGGCGTGCTTAAAGGTCAAAACGGGCGTTTTATGGGTGTGCATAATTAAAACAGCAGCGTCATTGACCACGTCACTGGGTTATTTTATAGCCAGATTGTGGTAGCAAAAACCAACCACAAGCATAGCGAGCAGTTCATACGCTGGTCGATGTACTCGATTAATCTAATAAATAGCGGACATGACGTAGGATGCGAGCTGCCAGGGGGCGTATTGATCCAAAAAACGACCGCAAGTTTTGTTCGCTCGTTCAGACCTAGAGGCGTGAACAGACCGCAAAGAGCGAACGGTTCATTTGAATAGCCACCCCTATTTTCTGGACGAGCGAGCGCTAATTGCGTCCGGCTCTGAATCAGGCCCAATGTGCACAATAATAACTTTAACCAAACATGGGGAGAAGATGTGTAATAGATTCTTCGCATATTAAAAGATTACAACATTATTCCTCTAATGCTTAAAAGTAGCAATATACTGTGATCGTAACAAATAAAGCACACTTTGTATGGAAACAAATAGCAATGGCCCTCATTCAGAGCCGTACGCTCTGAGCAGAGCGCACGCTCTGAATGAGGGCCGGGCTCCATTTTCATGGAGCATCCTCCTGGACGCTCGTATAGCTGTGGGTCACCACCCACAGGCTATACGAGCGTGCATTGTGATGGTCGCGATGGTCGAGACCATCGCATTTGCGAGCCGGAGCCTGCGGTTGAGGTTTTCAACTGCAAGCTCCGGAGTGATTTTGGCTCTATCAGAGCCAAAATCACTCCCACTGACATCACTAGTGATGTCAGTGGGCCGGCTTCTGACGGGAGGCGTTCCCTTAGGAACGCCCCCGTCAGGGAGGCACGCCCCTGGCACGCCCACCAAAGGGGGCGTGCTGTCAATCAACATTGACAGCACGCCCCCTTTGATCGGACACAACGAGCGAAGGACTTTCCTTCGCTCGTCGCGTCTGGCGCATGCGCACGACGGAGCTCCCTCCGTCGTGCGCATGCTCAGTCCATAACATCGACCCACTTGCGAGCGGACAGCCGCTCGCGAGTGGGTCTGAATCAGGCCCAATGTCTCTTATGGTAATCCAAAAGCGCAATAATTCTCTCAGTAATCAGCCTTTTCCTAATCCTCCATGACGAATACTGAGCATAAATGGAAAAGCGTAAATATGCATATACAGTTCAGTTCAAATAAAGCTCTAATCCTCAGTCCGGTTTGTTATGAATATAGGGGTAACAATTTCTTACATGTTAGAAAATTCGTAACAGCCAATATCCTCATTAATACTCATTGTCCATAAGCACCAGACCCACACCGCCACAGCCAGTAGCAGACAGGAGCCCCGACAGGTTACTCACGCTGCTGCACGGGCACACCGAGAATTCAGCTTTGTGAACGGGTAGGGAGCAACAATAACTCCGGCGGTCAGCTGCTGAAAAGGTAAGCTACAGTGAGTTAAGCCAGATGGGCCATCCATTCACAGCCCTTGCTGCGTGAGGAGAGAGCGCTCCCCTGTTGGGTCCTCAGAGTGACTACTGTGCTATTTCACCTTGCACCTCTTGCTCCATCAGCTCCAGCTGATAAACGCAGACCATCGGTTGCAGCTGATAACCGCAGACCATCGGTTCCACCTGGTAATCACAGTCCACCGGTTCCAGCCAATAATTACAGTCCATCAGTTCTAGCCGATAATCACAGATCTTCTATTCACAAGTTCCCAGTGCTAGTCCTGAGTGACCTACGGGGCCTTGACCTGCCCGTCGGACACCGCAAAGTTCACACTCTGCCAACACTCAGTACTAGTTTTAGTACCAGTCCCACACATGAGCAGGAGTTACATCCACTCAGCAACTTATACCACAGAATCCAGAGTCCCTGTCATCCAGACCCCAGTCCGGATTCACAAAAAAAACAAACTGTGACAAAAATAATGACAACCATCTAAAAAGAGAAAGACAATATAATCCTACCTCATTTTTCCTATCTAATCACTCTGCCTCTGCTGCCTCCCTCTGCCAGTCGCTCCCTGTCAGTCTCAAAATCAAATAAAACCTCTTTTTCATCTATGAAGCTCTTAATGACACCTATCCAGGATGGTGGGGCTCGGGATCCCGGTGATCAGAATCCCGACGCAGGCATCCCGAAAGGGTTAGGCTACCGACACCTGTCGCTAAGTATCCTAACCAGAGGCGGCCCTAGGCATAGGCATTCTAATCAAATGCCTAGGGCATATGGAGTGCCTAGGGGCATTCCACGGCTCTGCATCTCCCCACATGCTCTGCTGTTGCGATGGGAGCTCAGCTCCAGCAGCACAATGGTCAGCCCGGCCAAGGCGACTGTGGTGACCAGTCACTGACAGCCAGGCCAGAATGAGCTTCGCTGCCTGAAGCCCCATCTATCTTGAAGCTCCGCCCCTGGGTCATATGAAACTCCATCAGCAGACAGTCCTAAGGTACATCCTCAGTTGTGCAAAGCTCCGCCCCCAAATTGTATTCCACATGTTGCCTAAAGATCCATCCACAGGTCTGCTGAAGGAGGACTGCCTGTGACCAGGTGCGTGTGTCCGAAGACTTGCGATCAAAGCTGAATCATGGCCAGAGTGCCACCGTAACTCCTGTGCTTTCAGACCTTACCACTTCCAAAGGGACAGGTCTAGCACACACAGGCTGGGGGGAGGGAAATGGAAAGGGAGAGCGAGAGGGAGAGGGAGAAAGAAAGAAAATCTGCCAAATGTCGGCCGGCACTCATTGGTCTTTCTTTCAAAGTATTAAAGGAGGCACGGACTCAGGGCTTTATTTAGAGGCGGCCGTACGGTCTACGACCGCACGGCCGCCTCGATGTTTGTCCAGTGCGCATGCGCACGAGGGAGCCGGCTCCTTCGTGCGCATGCGTGAGACCCGCTACGACCGACAGCGCTGGTCGTAGCGGGTCTCTTTCCAAAGGGGGCGAGCTGTCGATGTTGATTGACTGCTCGCCCCATTTGGAAGGCGGACTGGGGGGGTGGCAGCCCAAATGGAGGCGTTCCCATGGGAACGCCTGCCCTTTGGGGGAGGCCCCACTGACATCACTATTGATTTCAGTGAAGAGCTTCCGGCTCTGACAGAGCCAGAAGCTCTCCGGGGCTTACGACAAGTGAGACCCTACCCTAGGGTCTCGTCGTAAGCCCCAATGGTCACGATGGTCTATGACCATTGCGACCATCACCCTAGCGGTCGTTAGAGCTGTGGGTGTAAACCCACAGCCTAACGACCGAAACAGAGGCGGCCGGTCAGAATGCAACCGGGCACCCAGTTTCTGAGTGACCACTTGCATCCTCCGACCGCCTCTGAATGAGGGCCTCAATCCTTGGATCAATGTTCCAATTCTATCGAATTTTCATCAGGCTCACATAGACATATCAAAAACATCTTACCTTTATAGCAAAAACACCTCGTGTGCAGTACGTGTCCTCCTCGTTCAGCCTGTCGGGACCCAATGACGTCACAGTCCTTCTTAATTTGGGAAGGACCATCTTTGCTGATGCAATCCGCCCAACCATGACACTTCATGCATCATCCATTCCCCGGTCAGAGGGCCTGATTCAGAGCTGAACGCTCTGACCAGAGCGCTCGCTCTGAATCAGAGCCCTCCTCCCTGAAAATGGAGCGTCCTCTTGGACGCTCGCATAGCTGTGGGTGACCACCCACAGCATATGCGAGCGTCCATGATGATGGTCGCGATGGTCAAAGACCATCGCGACCATCGGGCTTGCGACGGAGACCCTGCGGTAGGGTCTCGCTGCTGCAAGCTCTGGAGTGATTTTGGCTCTATCAGAGCCAAAATCACTCCCACTGACATCACTAGTGATGTCAGTGGGGCCGGCTTCAGACGGTAGGCATTCCCATGGGAACGCCTCTGTCTGGCCGCCACGCCCCCAGCACGCCCACCAAAGGGGGCGTGCTGTCAATCAACATCGAAAGCACGCCCCCTTTGGTGCGAGACCCGGAGCGACAGCTTGTCTGTCGCAGTCCGGGTCTTGCGCATGCGCACGACGGAGCTCCCTCCGTCGTGCGCATGCACAGTGGGGCAACATCGACCCGTTTGCGAGCGTCCTTTGCGAGCGAACGGGTCTGAATGACCCCCAGAGTCTCAAAAGCCCTCAGCAAGGGCTCATAATTGCAGTGAATAATATCACATTCTCTAGCCAATTGTACTCCTAAATACTTGAGTGATTTAACTTTCCAAGAGTATTTATATAGCTCTTTCAATCTATCCAATAGGGATTTGACTATGTTGAAAGCTAGGGCTTCTGTTTTGTTAGTATTTAATTTATAATACAAAATTTTGGCATAGGCTTCTAAAACAGAGTGTAATGCACACAAAGACCTCTCCGGGCGAAGTAAACATAATAAAATGTCATCAGCGAATAAACTAATTTTGTGTGACATACCTCCAACTGTAGGACCATGTATATGGGGTATCGACCGAATCCTTTCAGCTAAAGGCTCGATTGCAAGAGCGAAGATTAGGGGGGATAGTGCCGTTTGTGATATTGAAGCTGGAAGATAAACAGCCATTTACAATCACCTTTGCCGAAGGTTGAGTATATAGCGCTAGGATAGAATCTAAGATTCTTCCCTGAAAACCAAAATGACACAAGACCTTCCTCAGGTATCCCCAATGAAGTCTGTCAAATGCTTTCTCAGCATCCAGGGACAGAACTAACAATGGTTCCTGAAGACGTTCATAATGCTCTATAATATTAAGCACTCTCCTAGTATTATCTGGAGCCTGTCTGCCCATCACGAACCCAACCTGGTCGGGATTGAAAACAGCCGGGAGGAGGTGGTTTAATTGACTAGCAACCATTTTGGCAAACAGTTTTACATCTGTAATAAATTGGACGATAATTGGCTATTAATGTGGGGTCTTTACCAGATTTCAGGATGGCAATTATATGCGCTTCCAGCATTACATTTGGAAATTGGCCGGTATCAGAAGCTTTGTTAAACACTGACAAAAGGATTGGAGCTAAATCAGCTTTAAAAGCTGTATAAAAATTTGCAGGATATCGTTCTGGACCGGGCCCCTTATCGAGTTGCATCAAATCTATTGCAGTCTCAACCTCCTCCAGCGACCAAGGAGTAACTAAGGGACAGACAGGACTCAGGGTTCAAACCAGGAAGAGAGATTTCCTTCTTCAATATCGACGTCCCGTGGTTGAGGGGTGCTGGAGTCATCTTTAAGGTTATATAATTTAGCGTAAAAGTTGGCGAAGGCATTAGCTATCTCTAGTGGGTCTGAGACTTTCGCACCCAAGGAATTATAAACCTTGTGCACTCGTTCCCTTGCCCTATCCCCCCTCAGTTTATGAGCCAACAGACAGCTGGCTCGATTTCCAAAAACATAGAACTTTTGGTTTAATTTAGTAATATTATGCTGTACCTCCTGAAGAGAGAAAATATTCACCTTTTCTCTGACCGTTAGTAATTGTTTGAAAAGCATTTTATTAAGAGGATCAGCTTTATGAGCCTCTTCTAAACGAGCCGCTTCACCTTCTGCCTGCTTATAACTTTTTTATATTTTCTTTTCTGTCTAGCAGCTGTCTGAATTGCAGAAACTCTTATAACCGCTTTCAAGGAACACCAGAAATTAAATAGTGTAGTTTCTTCAAGGTTATTGGTGCTAAGAAAAAGGGAGAGGGATTCTTGTATAGCTTTATGAGTCTCTGGCAAAGACAAAACACCACGGCCTAACCTCCAGGGGCCAGGGGCAACTTTTCTAGTTCCAATACTCCAAGTGAGAAAAAGGGGGGAGTGATCTGACCAGGACATGGGGAGGATATTGTCACGCTGGGAGGCGGTTTTCTGGAAGCTGAGGCCTGAGGCTGCGGGAGGAAACGGAGGCGAGGGGCCTGAATGTACGACCTCCGCATCCACGGGTCTTGGTCGTTGGCGAGACCTAGTCAAAGGTGCAGAATTTAACCCACGAGATGGTGTTCGCCAGTGACCCCACCAATCGAGATATATGGGCTTGAGCTGCACCTCGTAAGCAGGTCGCGGTCCTTTGACTAGATGACCAAAGCCTGCGGGAAAAAGGAGAGACGAACACTCGTGGCCCAAAGGGTCGGTGCCAGTAAGGGGCACGTAGGGACACTGTACTTGAGGTACAAGGAAGTGTGCACTGCAGACACACTTTACCGGGTTGCCGGTCAGAAAGAGTGCACCACGGTGCAATACTGTAACACGTAGGTAGGGACCACAGAGTCCTGTAACGAGGTGGGTAGTAGTACTGGAGCCAGCCAGAGATTATAACGCTGGAGATTTTGGTACATATAACAACACTCAGGCTGTGATGGTAAAGCACTGGTGAAATGGATAGTATAGTGCACACAGGCTGCGGTGGTAACGCAGTGGTGGAATGGAGGTATACTGCACACAGGCGAGGTGGTAATGCACTGATGAGATGAATGATATAGCTGCACACAGGCTGGAGTGGTAAAGCACTGGTGAGATGAATGATATAGCTGCACACAGGCTGAGGTGGTAAAGCACTGATGATATAGCTGCACACAGGCTGAGGTGGTTAAGCACTGATGATATAGCTGCACAAAGGCTGAGGTGGTAAAGCACTGGTGAGATGGACGATATAGCTGCACACAGGCTGAGGTAGTAAAGCACTGGTGAGATAAACGATATAGCTGCACACAGGAATAGATCACTGGAAGCAAGGGAACCTGGAACGAGAGACCACTAGTAACACTAGCAGCGACAATGGTTGTTCAGGCAACTACCTGATACACAGGAGCCAGATATATACCCCTGGAAGCCCACTGATTGGTCCACATCGTCAGCTGACCGGCCAGACTGTCAGGGAAGGAAGGACAGTCAGAAAAGGAAGTGTCATGGCGGCGCCCATGACAGGGACTCTGATCCCCGCGCACCAGGCCGACCGAGACACCAGCATCAGGGAGAATGCTCAGCACCTCCCACATCGCCGCACCAGCCGCCCGACTGCCCGGGAAGTCAGAGGAAGCCGGTGGGACGGTAAGGTATGGCCGATCCCTGGCTGAACTCTGACAGATATCTATTTTACTCACAGAAGACAGAGTCCACCTATCCAACAATGCCAAGTCAATCCTGGAATACGACTTGTGGACATGGGAGTAGAAGGAATAGTCCCTCACTGTAGGATGTTTTGCTCTCCATATGTCAAACAAGTCGAACTCTGCTAATAACTGTTGGAACCCTTTTGAAAAATCATGTGATTGGCTTGAGCGAGGTATTGTAGACCTATATCTATCCATCACTGGGTCTAGACCTAAATTGAAATCACCCAAAAGTAAAACCGCTCCTCTAGCATATTTCTGAAGCTTATTGAGAAATCGCTTACAGAAGGCTAATTGCTTAGTATTAGGTACGTAACACGAAGCAAGGGTAACTTCAACAATGTCCAATGTTCCCACTAGTATTACATACCTTCCATTTGGGTCTGAATATTGAGATAACAAAATAAATGGACAATGCTGAGATATCAAAATGGCTACTAGGACCACTAGCCCTAAAGCAATGTGGAAATCTGGAGTTGCTAAATTGAGGTTGGGCAGAACTCTGAAAATATGTCTCCTGTACTGCAATAATCTGGGCTTTATTTTTATGAAAAAAGTTAAGAGCTCGTTTCCTCTTTTGAGGTGAATTAAGGCCCTTTGCGTTTATAGACAATATTCTAACCATTAAATCCCAACAAAAAAGGGAAGCAATTTACTGGGATCAGTGTCATACAGAACAATATACAAAATATACACCTGGCTTGGAAAAAAAAAAAACTGGACCTATACACACAATAAAAGGAAAGGGGAAAAAAAGAGAAAACTGAAATGACCCCAAGTGGGGCCCACAGGTGCCGCCATAAACTGCGACTCCTAAAACAAGAACTAGGGGGGTAGTGGTCGGACCCCCATCACCCAAAATCAAAAAATAAATATATAATTATATATGACCTAACTTTAACCTGGTATCAGAACACCCGCTGTCATTGAAACGTATAAAAGCCAATTGAACTTGTCACTCCTAGCGGGCAGCTCAGCAACAAATAACAATCATAGAATCTCATTGCTGAAGGGAACATTTCAACTCATGAAATACTTAACAACAATATGAATATCCTAGTAAGTAAACAAGAAAATAACTATATCTTATTTCACAGCTCGTCAAGACATATTGTGAATCAACATATAAATTGCCGCTACTCAATGTTAATTAAGCTCAACAGAACTCTCATAATATATTTAAAATGTATATATAGTAGCAAATTTAAAATATTAAATCAAAAACAATACTCATGCATTAGAATTCACAGTAGACCAATCTTTTTGCAGTTGTCGTTCGGACAAGAGGTCAGAAGATAGTCCAGTAATGTTCCATTTTGAAAGAGCCTTCACTCCTTCCTCTAGGTTGTTAATAGTGATAGCGGAGCCATCCCGTGTTACCACTAACTTGGACGGAAATCCCCAGTGGTAGAGGATATTGGCTTTCCTAAGAGCGCTGTGATCAGGTAAAAAGAGCGTCATTTGGCCAATGTCACCTGTGATAAGTCCCCAAAAAGCTGAAGATCAGAGAGGACATCTGCCGTCTCCTCCAAAGGTCTAGTAGCTTTTAATATAGTGTGAAAAAAATTAATTCTCATCAAAACATCTCTGGGGGCCCCCTCAGGTGCATTTCTGGCTTTGGCAAGCCTATGCATACGGTCAATTAAAAGATCATCAGCTCGGACATTAGGCAGAAGCTTCCGGAACAGATCCTGTGCATATTCATGTAGACTACTGTGAGACCGTTTCCGGAACTCCTCTCAGTTTGATGTTATTTTGTCTAGACCTATCTTCCAGATCACTCACTTTATCCCGGAGAGAAGTGACCTCAGCTTGCAAGGATTCATGTAGAAGAATGAGGTCATTATGTGAACCCACTACCTCTTCCATTTTGTTTTCAAGATGGTCCATTCTACCGCCCAAGTCATGTATGGACTGTTGGCATTCCTGAAGAGTTGTACGAAATTCAGCAGCTACATCTTTCTTGAACTGTGCTAGTAACTGCTTCATGGTACCAACCGTAAGAGCGTCACTATCCCCGGTGAACTCGGAACCGAGTCCGTGGGTGTAGGTGAGGGGCACATGTTAGATGAGAAGGCAGCTGTATCTTTTTGAGCAGGTGACTGCACTTTTCCATAATTTTTAACAGGAAGAGGGGTGGGTTTAAAAAAGGCAACCATAGATACAGGTTTGGCTACTTTAACCCTTTTTGGACCCATGATTAGTTTTGGAGACTCTGGCCAGCCTCAATTGGATAGTCTAACACTTAGAAAAGGACAGAAATACAATACGGGTTTATGCTTCACTGTATGTAACAGTGAGGACATAAAACACATTTGGGCGGTAGGGGATTTCCTTAATTTTAAATCATCAGACTGGTATTACTCAAGTAATTAATCCACCGCTTAGAGAAAAACTGTAGTATTATACGGGTTTAGGCTCCACTGCGTATAACAGTTAGGACATAAGACACATCTTGGTGATAGAGGGTTTCCTTAACATTAAATCATCAGACCGGCATTATATAGTCCCACCGGGCGGTGTAGTGAAACTTATATGGAACCCATGGAAACTTCGGTAAATGGGTTACTAATATGTATTGATTGTGATGAACTGTAACAATAACAATCACCACCACCAGAGGGAGCTCAGAACATATATAGAGAGTCCAGCTAGCAGAGAGCTAAAATAGTAATATAAATGAGGTTTATATAGCAGACTCTGCTGGTGTGACACTGAGGTTAATAAATCTTCATATGGATTATATATAGAACTGCGAGGGGTTGTAGCTGAGATATGATCTCTCCAGCTTCCTCTACTCAGCGTTCTGTGCTGCAGCACTGAAACAAGATGGCGGCCCGCTATAATAGCTGAATCCTGCACACCCCGATACCTGTCTTCCATTCCAAGTAAGGAGCAGGGGTGTCCAGTGGGGGGTGAGTCACAGCAAGCAGGGTCTTGTAGCCGGGTCTAATCTTCGGCAGCGGGCGTCCGCGCCAGCACCGCGTATGTCTCCAGGCAGTCAAAATTTAGGCCCCGGCTTCACGAGTGGCAGTGGGCCGCAACCCACAAAGAGATAGAAGTTCTCTTCCGGCTCCGCGCACGCCACTAACAACCGTCGGGTAACGTAGGTACACCAGTGGGACACTTTAGGGAGGCTGGGGGCTCAAAATAGCTGTCCAGTGGGCCAAGAAACTCCAAGCAGGGACGGAGCTCCAAGACTGCGTGTCTGTCTCCAATGGATGCCAGACCACGCCCCGTGATACAGCTTTTCCTTTCCTCTACCTGGATACTAAATCTGAATAAATAGTTAATTAAACCTATAAGAAACAATTCAAACTGAAATGATCATTTAGGACGTGGGGAGATACAGTGTTGAGATAGTGGATCCATTGTGCCTCACACCTCAAAAGGGCACTAGCCCTATTACAAACTCTAATGGATTTTGGAATAAAGTCAATGATTTTATATCGCAATGCTGCCAAGTTGTGTTTATTGGTCTTAAAATGCCTGGCTACAGGCTGATCCACCTCTCTTTCTTCTAGGGCCAGATGTATAGATGACCTATAAACAAAAAGTGTGGTGGTTGCTCAGATCAGCTTAATGACTTAGCACAGGTGCTTGTTAAGGGCGGGGTTTACATTGAACACAGAAAAAAGGGATTTGCCCTCCAGCACACTGTAGCAAAATCAACAAAAAATACTTATATCCTACATAATAATAGAGATTCAGAGGTATTAGTTACATACATTTGCAAATATATGAATAATCGCCAGGCCAATAGTCAAGGCTCCTCTATCCTGGCATCCCTAACATTAAGGGGTTCACATCCGAGAAGCAGGGTACTCCAAAAAATTCCAGCCAAGGACCATCCCCAGGGCATCACACGAAAAAGGGGAAAAAAGGTGATAGTATTTAAGTATTTTTTGTTGATTTTGCTACAGTGTGCTGGAGAGCAAATCCCTTTTTTCTGTATAGATGACCTATGTAAGGCCATTCTCTCCTTAAATTGTCTAGTGGTCTTCCCTATACAGAGAAGACCACATGGACAATGAATATAATATACAACATATTCAGTGGATCATGTAACTATATGCCGTATCTGCAAGCGCTTACCCGTCTGTGGATGTGTAAAAGTCCTGCCTGTCTCCATATATCCACAGGTTGTGCATCCTATGCACCTGTAGCAGCCTGGTTTATGGGATAAGAAATTACCCACTTGGGATTTACCCCTGGATGTAACATCATTTCTAACTAGCATATCCTTCAAGTTCTTATTGCGTGTGTAACTAGGCATCAATATTGTGTCCTTGAATGTTCTGAGATCCGGGCAGGGGCGTAGGAAGGGCGGTTCCAGCGGAGCACAAGCTCCAGGCTCCATACAGATAAGGGAGCCCTTGCTGTGGCTGGAGCCGGACTCTGTCAGCTGTTAAAACTCAGACAGATTGCCGGCTACAGGTGCATTGCTTCTGGCTTGCCTTTGATCCTGACACCAAGGAGCGACTGCCGCGATTGGAGCTCCGCTCCGATCGGGCAGCGTTAGTTGACAGACAGCTACTGAATCTGCGCTTGCGCTGAAGATACCTGTAGAAAAAAAGAATGGCCGACGGAGAAGCTGCTGCAGCAGCTCCTCCCATAAGCATTTGCGGTGCCTGTCACCACTGATGGCTCCGCCTCCGGGTCCGCCTTCAGCTTCCTCTGACAAGCAGCAACCAAGAACAGGAGCCGGTGGCCAGGAGGGCGGGTAGCTACTTGTGTAACAGAATCAGCAAGTAAAATATTTAAACCATCCATGTTTTGTATAGGCAGCACTTTACGTCATAAATATCTGCCTTTAATAAAAGTATATATACATATATATATATATATATATAAATCCGTGTGTGTATATATATATAGATATATATATAGATATATAGATATATATATATATATATATAATATGTACAATCCACGATCTACCAGCATTAATAGAATCTTGCTCCAGTGCACATACTGTAGTAAAAAATTACAAATAACGGCACTCAGAGAGAACGAATAGATACACCAGCAGTGTATAATAGATCTAACGTTTTCAGGGCAGCCGCCCCATCCTCGGGACCATACACATGACAAATACTTCAAGTACTAATTTCTTTTTGTTTTTATATTAACATCACTCTTGCATAATAATATATATTCTATTTACCTTTGAGTGTATATTTTTATATTTGCTCCATTTATATTTGACAGCTGTGAGGTGAGCTGAGTACCCACCCCCCGTGCAAAAATAAGGGAGTATAGACGGGCTGTGGGTAACATAGCATTGTGCCCTGGATGGAGAGGGGTGGGATAAACAGAGCCACAGGGTGGATTCATGATTTTGTTTTTCATTCTAATTAGCCTCCCATGCTGGCCGTGTCCACTTTAGCAAAATTTTGTAGTGGGGGGAGGGTGCGTAACATAAGCATGCTCCAGGCGCCATGGTTCCATGCTACACCTCTGGATCCGGGTCAGACATCACCATAATTGTTTCCCCTAGGGTATTTTGGGTAAAAGACACACCCACCATAGGAAGGCATAACCCGGAATTTTTCCGCAGATGGGTGGCCATCCTAAACAATGCAGCTTTGATTTAATATTACTGGTAGTCGAAGAAGCTTCCCAAGAACTCAGTGTGATAAAAACAAAGGATGTCTTTTGAGGCTTTATATCTGAATACATTGAAGGAAGATATTGATACAAAATGATTGGAGAAATTATCAGCACAGGTGGACGACTACAGGAGAGACTTGGTGAAATATAAAAGAGATAAGTTGCAAAAGGTGCAAAAAGATTACCAGGAATGCAAGGTGTACTCTTGGATTAATAATCCCGAACAGCAATTTTCGGATCGTAGAAAATTCAGGCAATACAAACCCCTACGAAGAGATGGAGAAGTTGCCAGTGGGGCATATACTTCCAACAGCGATTCCGAGGAACCAATGGGAGCACATTCCAGGAAGCCCCCTTTGGGGATCAGTACCCGCGCACAGAGGGGTGCGAAAGGAGGTACCCCACATGTAGAAGTAAACAGTGTGAAAGGAACCTCAAAAAAGACAAAAATAAAAACAACATAATCTTCAATCTGTCTAAAAGAATATTTTCGAAAGACAAATTAAGTATTTTGAATAAAGGTTTTTCATTTGTTCCATCAAATAATTTAAATTAATTCTAATGGAAGTTGGATATGTACAAATTTGGCAGACAACTGAGGATGAAGGAATACTTTCAAGCACAGGAAGCTTCGGTTGAGAATCAAGAATCACTTAGGTCTAAAATAAACCCACATTCCAGTTTTGACTCTTTCTCCACAAATTGAACTTTAAGATGCTTTTCTACGGTGTTAGAAGACAGGGTGGTAGTGAATGCTAAGTCCAATAAATATTGACAGAGTAATATAACTAAGGCAGAAAGACTGGCACTTAAGAATTTAAGTTCATACCAATATGTGGTTTTCCGCCCAGCGGATAAAGGAGGGGGTGTAGTCATTCAAGATCTAGACAGATATAAAGAAGTAGTATATCGACAATTAGGAGCTAATGCTGTGTACAGAGAATTACCTGGGGGCCCGACGGAAAAATTGAATTGGGCACAATATTAAGACAGGCAGTAGAAATCATACAATTAGTGAATACACTTTTAAATCTTTGTGGCAAGAGTAGCCAGTGACACCAGTGTTTTACACCATTCCCAAGCTACATAAGGACCTGGTCTGTCCTCCAGGACGTCCCATAATAGCGGCAAGAGACTCAATCTATTATGCCATTTCAAAATACTTGCATGAATTACTGCTACCGGTTATTCAGGATCAAGATACTTACTTGAAAAATACGACATTTCTCCAGAGATTACAGCCTCTGTCACCTTTATCTAAGGGATCTTATATATGTACATTAGATATAGTTAACCTATATACCAATATTCCTCATAAAAAAGGACTTGAGGCAGTGAGAAGACTTCTGACCAACAATAGTAAATACAGGGGACCAGATGTGTCGTTTTTTCTTCAGATGTTACAATTAACATTAACTAGAATTTTTTTTTTTTTTGACGGATGATGGTACATCCAGCTGCAGGGATGCGCCATGTAATCATGTGTATCTCTGGCATTTGCAAATGCGTTTATGTTCGACATGGAAAGACAATTATTTTTGACTAATGAGGATGTTTCCCGATGCCTCCGCTTTTTAGTTAGGTATATAGATGACTTATTTATGGTGTGGATGGGTACAAAGTCCCAGTTCATTGATATGATGGATATAGTAAACAGTCTTCATGAGAATATTAAATTTACCTACGAAATTAGCGATGTTTCTGTACACTACCTGGATGTACAAGTCATGCTGGAGGATACTGCTGTATATGATAAGCCTACAGACAGGAATAACACATTACATGCTACTAGTCAACATCCAATACCTACCAAGATAGAACTCCTGTATTCCCAATTCTTGGAAGCACATCGGATTACGGATAATCTGGATAAAACTAAGGAAGAAATCGATCGGATGATTAAGGATTTCAGAGTCAGGGGATAGAGACAGGAAGACCTTTTTAGGAGTAAAGAAAAAGTTTTGGCCATCCCTAGGGAGCATCTCTTGAAGTTTAGAGAACACAAATCCGGTAATACAGATAGAAAGCTTCCTTTTGTACAGTGTTACAATTCTTCTAGCGCCTATATGGCGCAAACAGCAAAATAATTATGGCCTATGGTGATGTCTGGCCTGGATCTCAGAACATTCAAGCCAGTAGTCCAAGTGGGAATTTAGAGGTGGGGGTATGGAGATTGAATGAGCTTGGCAGCTTCTCATTGGCTGGTGGCCCGCAAGCCCCGCGATTGGCTGGCAGCCAGAGCTTGCTATTACATAGTGCAGCCGGGACCCAATGCTCGGACCCAGCTACATGCCACTGCCGCCGATCGAGATGTGTCCCCTGCGGGACACATCTCTACACATTGCCATCGCTGTTCCAGCGCTGGGATGCAATACTGTATCTCAGCGCTGGTACAGTCTCTCTTCTGCAGCTACGTATACCGCCCCACTTCGACCACTGATTCAAGCACACAACATTGATGTCTAGTTACACTCGCAATAAGAACTTGAAGGATATGCTAGTTAGAAAAGATGTTACATCCAGGGGTAAATCCCAAGTGGGTAATTTCTTATCCCGTAAACCAGGCTGCTACTGGTGCACAGGATGCACAACCTGTGGATATATGGAGCCAGGCAGCACTTTTACACATCCGCAGATGGGTAAACGCTTGCAGATTCGGCATGTAGTTACATGTTCCACTACACATGTTGTATATTATATTCGTTGTCCGTGTGGTCTTCTCTATATAGGGAAGACCACTAGACAATTTAAGGAGAGAATGGTCTTACATAGGTCATCTATAAGTCTGGCCCTAGAAGGAAGAGAGGTGGATCAACCTGTAGCCAGGCATTTTAAGACCAATAAACACAACTTGGCTGCATTGCGATATAAAATCATTGACTTTATTCCGAAATCCATTAGAGTTGGTAATAGGGCTAGTGCCCTTTTGAGGTGCGAGGTACGATGGATCCATTATCTCAATACTGTATCTGCCCACGGCCTAAATGAGAATTTCAGTTTGAATTGTTTCTTACACTGTAGGTTTAACTATGTATTCAGATTTAGTATCCAGGTACAGTAGAAGAAAGGAAAAGCTGTATCACGTTTGTTACTTTGTATTTTAACATGGTGGTGGGTTACACTAGTTGCTTGGTAACCCCCAGACAGCCCGGGAATGTCGGCTGTGGTGCATCGCAGGACTATGACGTCATTGGGTCCCGACAGGCTGAACCAGGAGGACGCATACTGCACATGAGGTGTTTTAGCTATAAAGGTAAGATGTTTTTGATATGTCTATGTGATCCTGATGAAAATTCGATAGAACTGAAATGTGGATCAAAGGATTGAGGTGTCCATGCCTCCTTAAATAATAATAAAAAAGACCATGAGTGCCACCAGACATTTGGCATATTATACTATTCATTGGTGAGGAGGGCGCCGTGGCATTATATACAACGGAGAGAGACGGAGAGCCAGTCTTGGGGACTGTCATATATATATATATCTCTGCTACGGGGCACCAGCCAAAGTCTTGCCTTTGGCACCAAATTGGCACGGGCCGGCTCTGATCCTAACCCTTACCCTCCCTGCAGCCTAAACCTAACCATCCCCCTAGGGCCAAACCCTAATCCCACTACTTACCGTCAGGATGCCGGCATCAGGATTCTGACTGGTGTCGGGATCCCAGCGCCGGGATCCCAACAGCCAGGATCATAACAACATTCCCACCATACAGTACATCTCCAGCCTCATTTACTCATATACTCCCTCACACTCTGCTAATGACTGCCGCCTCATCTTCCCAATCACCACTTCCCACTGTAAAGCGGCCCATACACGGTGCAATATGCACCATGCAATGCGACGGGGGATCCGACATCCAACATATCGGGCGGTCCTCACACACGGTGAGCGATTGGGTGGCCGACCGCCCGATATGCCACCCCCCCTACATGGCTCTGCTTGGGATCGCGCATCGATCTCCTGACCAAATGAACCTGTAGATCTGGGGGGGGGGGGGGGGGGGGGAGTCATACCAGTCCGTCAGATCGGCTGATTTATCGCACCTTGTATGGGCCGCTTGAGATTCAGGATTTTTCCCAGATGTACCCATCCTCTGGAATGTCAATCCACCTTTCATTAGATTTTCATACAGCCTTCCAGCCTTCAAATACGACCTTGTTACTCATTTTTTTCATACTAGCTTTCCTTCCCTCCTATCTGAGCAGTATCTGCCCTCTTCTATTCTGCCCCCTTATCCATATTGTTCTTATTCAGATTCCCTATAGATTGTAATCTTGTGCGAGCAGGACCCTCTCCTCTTTTTCCTTTATAATTATAGTGAATAGTGCAGAAATAGTAGTAATGTATTTATGTAAATTTATATATTTTTTGTATTAGTCTGTACTTATGTACAGTAACTTGTTGTCAGAATAAGTTGAATTCCCCTTGTTCAGCACTACAGAACCCTTGTGGCACCTTATAAATGAAAATAAATAATAAATAGCCTGTTTATCAAGTAATATTTGCATGATATTCCCTAAAAACACCAGTTTACGGAAGATATCTGCAAATATTAAGTGTGGTCCTTCCATTTCCAACAGCAGACGCAGGCTCCATTGGTTTGTATGGGGGCTGCAAATTTACTAAGATCAGGAATATAAAGCATTCTGGAGTTTGGTTCCGATTAGCAACGCTATCTCCAGATGGCATTATCCTATAGTAGCCTATGGGCTACTAAATCACAAAAATTATTGGGAAAGGGTTCCTTCTTGATCAGCAGACTGTGGGCCTGATTCAGACCCGCTCGCGAGCGCTATGCGCTTGCAAACGGGTCAATGGTGGTCCAGTGCGCATGACAGAGCCGGCTCCGTCGTGCACATGCGCAAGACCCGGATAGCGATGGACAAACTGTCGCTCCGGGTCTCGTACCAAAGGGGATGTGCTGTCGATGTTGAGTGACAGCAAGCCCCCTTTGGTGGGCAGGCCGGGGGCGTGGCTGCCCAGACGGAGGCGTTCCCATGGGAACGCCTACAGTCTGAGGCCGGCCCCACTGACATCACAAGTGATGTCAGTGGGAGTGCTTTCGGCTCTGTTAGAGCCGAAAGCACTCTTGGGCTTGCGGCAACGAGACCTTACCACAAGGGTCTCGTCGCAAGCCCGATGGTCACGATGGTCTTGACCATCACGACCATCTTCCTTGCCGCTCACTATAGTTGTGGGTGGTCACCCACAGCTATGCGAGCGGCCGGTAGGCCACTCTAAAAAAACAGAAGGCCGGCCCTGACTCAGAGCGAGCGCTTTGTCAGAGCGTCCGGCTCTGAATCAGGCCCTGTATACTGTATGTGCAGAACTGATTGCTTTAACAATCATTTCATTTCTGTACACATGGCAGGAATGGGCTTCCTTTCTGCATGTGATTTTAAGAACATTTGGGCAAATAAACGTTTATATTGCCGCGAACAGCAGTGATATGAATCGACGCCCACGGGGGAGAGCTTGCGCTGGAATGGACACCCGCGGGGGGGAGGAGGCCGCCGGGACAGACACCGCTGGGAGGAGGGAGCAGAAGACACCAACAGCAGTGGTGAGGGGTGACACCAGTGACAGCAGCGGGAAGGAGGGGTCAGACACCAGTGGCTGCGGAGGGGGGGGTGGAGGGGGAGAGGGTTCCGGGATGAAACCTGGTGGCCAGGAATGCGGGGGGGGGGGTTAGAGACAGGCAATGAGGAAATCCTTATGGATACCTCAGTGGTAAGGGGGAAAAGTATCACTTTTACAAAAAGCTCACTCCGTAAAAAGAGCAGCTTTTCGCAGGTGATACTTTTGTTAGGGAGACATGATGAATGTCTACAAAATACTTTTTAAACTGACAGTGAGTTTAAAACATTATTAGAACTAGTGATAATTTTGTAATGCTGAATAGGCCCCTAAGAGAGCTCTCCTGGCACATAATATAGACAATTAAAATTTAAAAATCTAGAGATTTCACATTTCTTACTTGCAGTGTTATATTTCTCCTCATATAACACTTGCATAATTAAGCTTCATACATACTGAATTTTCAGATTTATGAGGTTAATTTCATTGAGATTCTTCAAAGATATGGCTCAGTCTCAAACACGGCTTGCAAATAAGACTGTTAACTGGAAAACAAGCTATACGTTTTCGTTTGTTGCATGCAATCTGAATCAGCTTCCATCTGCTGTCTCCTCAACATGTAGGAACTGATATAAACAAACGCATGCAGAGGATGAGTTCTTGTTTTACCAGCAGATGGCTCCCAGCAACTGCCAGAAAACTGCTAATATCATGTAACATTGATTTGTACAACTGCAAATGGTACTACAGACCAACCAATAGCTGTAAAGAATACAGTATCTGCCAGGTGGCTAATTTGTAGTTTACAGTTTGGAAGGTAATATCCAGGAAGTAAGCTGCCAACATATGGTGGGTACAAATTAAAATTTATATAATTAGAACAATATTAAAATATCAATGCATTTATTCTACCTCATTTCTCACTCACAAAAATAATTCTAAAACTGTTTAGATAAATAATAGAAGGAACAGCTTCAGCAGATTGTCCATATTGACACCATCTCATTATTTATTTATAATTAACAAGTATAGCATGTGTGAGGGTTTGGGGGCAACCAAAATGTATGCACTGGTAGAGCCCCTGCTTGTACTTTAGAACTGATGATCCCCAACTTGTGCCAAGTCCTGGTGATTCCTTGCTTCTGCCAGGGCCCTGGAGAGCCACTGCTTGTGCCTGGACACCGGTGAGCCCCTGCTTGTGTCTGGGACTTGGAAAGGCCCTGCTTGTGCCAAATCCTGGCGATTCCTTGCTTCTGCCATGGACCTGGAAAGGCCCTGCTTGTGTCTGGGACCTGCAAAGGCCCTGCTTGTGCTTGAACCCTGGTGAGCCCCTGCTTGGGGGTCTGAAGAAAGCCTGCTTGTGCATAGGCCCTTGAGAGCCCCCGCTTGTGCCTCGGCCCTGGTTACCTCCTGTTGTGCTTGGGGAGCTCTGGCTTGTGTCTGGAAACTGGAAAACCCTTACTTATGCCTGGGTACAGATCCTGGAAAGCTTCTGCTTGTACCTGCACTCTGGAGCAAATATTTCTAAAGTCATAAATGTTCTCAACCTAGAAGCTACTGAGGGCCGTATTCAATTTGAGGCGAAAAGTCCGTTGCCGGAAATTTTCGCCATCATCGGAGGTTTTGCCATCGAAAACTTGCGTGTCCCCGTATTCAATTCCAAATTGGCGAAAACAGGACCCGGCGAAAATGATATTGGCAAAAAGTCATGTAGTTTTTGGGGAAATCAGCCTGACACCCCCGTATAGATGCTCTGACATGGGGGTTTGGTACTTCCTCATCTTTGCGGCCCCCTGCTGGAGGCGCTGGTTACGCTACTTACGTATCTTCAATAGTCAGTGAAGATACGTAAGTAGCATAAAGATGAGGAAATACCATTCGACCCCTTGCGGGCTCGCTTTGCTCGCCACACTGCGGGCACGGTTGCTCGCTTCGCTCGCCACAAAGATATATTCCCCCTCCATGCCCACTTGGATGGTAGGGAATGATGTTGGACACTGGCTGATCTTTACACTACTTACATATCTTCACTGACTAGTAACCAGCGCCTCCAGCAGGGGGCCGCAAAGATGAGGAAGTACAGGGGGTTTTCTATGGGTACCCCCGATTAGCCCTGCTGAAGGTATTTGGGTTCTTTAAATGGTCTCAATAGGAGCAATTTATCGTCTTTGGGAAAGTGGTGAAGAATAGCATTTAGCAACTTTTTTTGGCCAAAATAAGTATTCTCATCAAATTTGGGGTACATGAAAATGGGTGCAAGCATGGTTCAAAATCACTAAAATCAACCTTTAAAGCACACCAAAAAAGGCACCTTTAGCAAGCACCTGCAATAAAAAATACCCCTCCCCCATACTTGCATACCCCCCCAAAGGCTATTTCGCTAGTTTTTTAATTTGTACCACACTTTTAATTTTTTGAGGTGTCCTTTGTATTTTTTTATGCGTTTTTTTACGCAGATTGCATCAAGGGGGGTGTACAAAGGGTGCAGAGTGGTTTCCGCACCTCTGCACCCCAATTCTGCACTTTTTTCCGCCTGGTATTCATAGGCGAAACTTTTTTGTCTATTACATTGCATTATCGCACCGGCGAAAAGACGCTAAAATTGAATACGGGGATAAGTGAAATGGGCGAGAACGGCTTTTCCCTCCAAATTGAATACGGCCCTAAAGCTTTATCCATGTCCTCACCAAGTCTCCCCTACATTACTGTAATCTATTCATCTCTGGCCACTCGCTTTTCCCTCTTTTCAGTCTATCCTAAACTCTGATGCCCACATATTTCTCTCTACTCACTCTACCGCCCCCTCTGCCAATCACTCCACTGGCTCCCTATCCCCCTCAAAATCTAGTTAAAAACGTCTCTTCTTCACCTTCAAAGCTCATCAGAATCACACCTCTCCTTTCTACAGCTTCAGTAATGACCTTACACACTCCCTCACATTCTCTTAGCTCTGTCACTGACTACCACCTGCTTGTGCCTGGGTCATGGAGAGCCCCTCAAAACTAAAACCTGGGTGCTGGGTGCATGTTCCCTGAGAGTGACGCTCCTTGTGTTCTGAGGTGCCTTTCCTCCTGCCCTGGCACCCCTAAGGCACAGCCAGTGGGTTTACACTTCTTTCCACTTGACGCCTGTGCCCAAGGGAGCCCACACTTGAGCCTGTGTCCTGGTGAATTAGTCCTGTGGCACCTGTAGTATCCTGGTGAGCCGCTCCTTGTGGCTGCTGCTCGTCTGTCGTCTCATATGTCTGCCAGAGCAGAAGGAGGAGGCCGGGTAGGTGAATGTGCTCAGGGAGAAAAAGCCTCTGAAATAAAGCTAGAGGGAAAAAGACAGAGAGCTGCTGTTATCAGCCTCCCCTCCTCCTATCTCTCATACTCCCCACCCCCTCTCCCTGTCTCATTAAGCCTCTCCCCCTTACTAGTCAGTGCAAGGGATTTCTCTCTCAGCCGGGATACATTTATTTCCTGTTGTATCGGAGTAACCTGGAGATCTGGGGCATGGAAGGTTGCAACAGTGGCCATGTACAGTAGCATTCAGCTGAACCCGCAATTGGAGTGACAGCAGCACGTTGTTGTGGACATTGTGTGGCTGATTTGTGTGCAGCTCACTACCTGGTACCATCACAGACAAGAGGGGAAAATGACAGAAGAGGTCTCGGAGGTCCCTAAAGAATTATTGGGTGAGAGTTGAAATAATGTGTCCCCCGTGGATAGTTGTTATTGTGGGCAATAATCGCTGTGTGTGAGCGTCGTGTCCGTGTGTATGTGGCTTGCAGGTGACACAGCGGTGCTTCTGCTGCTGGGAGGCAGCATTACACGGGTTAACGGAGTGGGCGTGGCCGTGCATAGTACGCCTAGATGCTGGGCTGCTGCTGTGTGCTGGGACTGCTGCATGCATGGCTGTAATGTACTCAGTACTGACAGCGGTGTACACTCACAGGCCAGGGGAGGGCACACAGTTTATTTGGGATCAGGATGGATTTAAATACTCGCATAACATCCAGCCTCAGAGATGACAGGCGATGTGCCCCTAAGTTGGGTCATGCTGCAGCTGTATAGTACATTAAAATATGACACCTACACAGACATCTGTGGGAAACTTATCATGTTTGTTTACAACAGATTTTAATTCCATAGTGCTTTCCAAAGCCATGTAGTAATATATTAATATAACAAGTCCACAAAAAATGCATTTAATGCAGTCATTGGTGTATAAATTAGTTTTTGATAAGCATAAATTCTAATTGATGACCCATGGCTTTTTTTGTGGGGGTGGGGTGGGGGGGTATTGGGAATCCAATACTATGTACACAGCAGAGTTTGAGCAATATGTGTCTTTTTTTCATTTACTGTACATTGCATGAATGCCAGAATGTGCATCATCATGTAGTTTTCATATCTACAACCTACAATGTATGTGTATTGCCAGCTAGCCTTGCGATATCTCATTCTGTGACCGATACTGGCTGCTGATTATTATACAGATAGGTTTGAGTGTGTTTTTTTTTGTTTAATGTTTGTTGTTTTACATAGTCTTTTTAGAATACTCAGGGCTCAATTCAATTATATGAGACACAATTACGCCCACGAATAAGTTTGGTTATATGCAGCACTTACGGTACCACCTACTTTTCCTCATAGGGCTGCACACAAAAATCCATGAGTCTGTGGTGAGATTAGGCTGCGAGGGGGGACGAGTTCCGCTGCCATTGCCAGTGGTTCTACTCCATTGTAATGGCAACTCGCCCCTTGCTCGTAATTGAATTTACCCCTAAGATTCCAATTACTAGTCTTTAGTACAAAAAGCTAGCTTATTCTGTCTGATTAAATATATCTTCATTTTTCACAAAGTCTATAATTTTATTATTATTACATTATTATGTTGTTTAACAACATATAGTAATTGTAAACTGAATTGTTGCTTATGTAATCAGTAATGTAACCAGTATCTAATGGAGCGTACACACGGTCAGATTTGTCAGATTTGTCAGATGAACGATTTTTTACTACATTAAAATGAATGGAATCGTCCAAGTCTGACTGCAAACCCATCAGATGTCAGATATCGTTATCTGACAAACGGGAACGCGCATCGTTGATCATCCATCGTTCAGGCATGTCAGATATGAACGATTTTCCTTCAGATATGAACGACTGAACGATTTTTAAATCGTTATCGTTCATATCTGAAGGAAAAATCTGATCGTGTGTATGCACCATAAGGCCCTTGGCAGAAATAAATGGTTGCATTATTTCCCAAATATACTGCCAACCTGTTAGTACCTAGATGGAAAACTGTCATGTTGTACACGAGTCATCCATAGAGTGGTAATGAAATGAACTGGTGGCCATTTAAATAAAATGGGTTGGGTATGGGATCCCGGCGGTCGGGATGCCGCTGGTCAGAATACCGACAGCAGAATCCCGACACCATTAGTAAAGTATCCTAATGCTAACCTTTAACCCTAACCCCTACCCTAGTGCCTAGACCTAACCCTCCCCCTAAGCCTAACCCTAAACCTAGCTCTACCCCTGATACTTACCTTCGGGATGCCAGCGGTCAGGATTCTGGAGCCGGGATGCTGAATACATCCCAAATAAAACAATCGGTACAAAAAAAAGTATAGACAGAGCCATGTTTAGACCTGTGGTCATTCACCTAAGTTAAGTACTTGTAAAGTTACGTATGACTATAGGACCTATGTACTATTAATCGTGGAACTGCCAAGACTATTAAGGATTCGTTTTGCGGTGGAATTACGTTATTGCGCCACTACGCCCCTGCACCGCCCACCATTGCCGCCACCACACTGTGCAGCGCCGACCCCGGAGGAGGCAGCCAGAAAGTCGGCATGTATGAGATGGTGTAAACTAAAGGAGCGTTTATATATGTCCAAAGGCCGCTTATTCCTAACTTCTGTGTCAGGTGTCAGCTGAGACAGACGATAAATACAGTCGGAGGGTGACTGCATCTGTCAGTGTATGTGGGTATCATCTGACTGTTTGTCTTATTAGGGTTTGTCAGGCCCATTCAGGCCACACACGGATCTCTTTGGCCACACGTTTATGTACTTGTATGACTAAATCTGACAAACCTTTCAGGAGTGCTATCCCTTTATCGGAATCGGTATGATTTACTGCCGGACCCATGCACGGCGGTTCAAATCCCGACAGCGGCAGCCTGACTAGGATGAAAATCCCGATCGTCCCCAGGTAAGTATTCACTAACCTATTCTACCCCCTAACGCTAACCCTCCCTTAGGGGTGCCTAACCCTAACCTTTCCCCCTCAGTGCCTAAACCTAACCCCCCCCCCCCCTCCCCTAGCCTAACCTCCTGGGGGGTGCCTAACCCTAAGTCCCCCCCTGCGGAGCCCCTAACCTAACCCTCCCCCCCTCCTGCGGCTGTCCGCGCTCGCCATCACTTCGATCAGGATGCCGGCCACCCGTCGGTAAAATGACAGGAGTCTAGATTTAGACGCCTGTCATTTAACCCTCGCCAGGATTAAGCAGTCGGGAAGCCAGCAGTCGGGATTAGTTCAGCCGACTGCATACCCCATTTATCACTTCATAGACCACCAGATTTGGAAATTTAGGAACCATCTAACTATCTTCTTCTTTAACTTAACTTTAACTTCTGAAGATACTGCTATATAATGTCTGTCTTTGTTAATCACCTACTTTATCCATTACAACTTTCCATCCTTCTTCAAGCCCATAATGAAACTTCTTACTCTAAAGGGGCCTATCCATTAGCAGATAAAATGAGTGATTGAACGATCTATCGTTCATTATATCTGCTAATGGATAGGCCCTGAACGATGACAGATGCGCACTCCCGCGGCTGATAAATCGCATCTATCATCTCTCCAACATGTTGGTCAATTATCGCATATAGCTGTACGATATTAGCAATATTGTGCAGTTTATATGCAGTAAACGACGAAAGATATTAGCAGAAGTTACAGAGCGCTGCAGAGAAAAAATCCACTCCCTGAATGCTGTCATGTGATATCGTTCATCGTTCAACATTTGCCAAAACCTGTTATGTACATGACAGATATCGTTCAGCACAGCCACCGGAAATTTCCAAGGATATCTTTTGTCTTTCATCGCTCAGAAATACATCTGCGAATGGATAGGCCCCTTAACCTGACAAATGACTTGCACAAAAGTTATTATAAGTACTTGTTAGTACTCTTGTACCTCTGCATTATCCATATCATTATCCATTCTCTACAGTACACTATCAATTTCAGGGTTTCCTTCTATTTCAGATTACACAGTTTGCATCTTTTATAATGGTGTATCCACCTCTCCCGCTTTCATTAGAGGTTCCTTAAGGTCTTGTCTCAGACTCCTTTATGTTTTATACATCCTACACATTATTCCCTGGTTATCTGATAAATCCATTCAGCTTCTGGCACCACCACTGTGCTGTTGCCAGAAAGAACATTGGCACCCCCCCTATGTTTCAAATAGAGACATAACCCACCAGAAAAAGGGGCATGGCCTTATGGGGAAAGGCCGGGGCAGAGATAGGGGAGGTCAAAAGATGCTGAGGATAAAATAAGATGAAGCTACAAGTGAGAATGATAATAAATAGAAAATTGACAGGCCCGAACAGCTCCCCCTGCCCTGCGGTGCCCTTTGCCATGGTACAGGTCGCACCACCCTAGTTACGGCCCTGATAAAGTGTATCTATTTACTCCTCAGTACATGCCTATAATACTATCTCTTGTTAAGTATTATCTGTACCCTAATTTCTATTTAAGGGTGGCTATTCAATTGTTTGTATCTCCCATCTAAAGAGCCCGGCCCGGGAGCTATTTAATTGTTTCGAGCGACCACCCCCGAGGCTGCACTTTACATGGATTTCTGCTTGTATCCTCCTTAGTTACGAGCAGAAATGCAGCATAAGTAGGGTTTCGGGCTGGTCTCTAGTGCAGTTAATGCGCTCCCGACACTTAGCATGGGAGAAGTTGCGTAACGCGGCTAATACCGCGCATTTTCGTTTGAGAATGCGGCTGTTGTGACCTATTTTAGGCTGACCGTGCAAAACAATTGAATAGCTTCCGGCCACTTTAGATGAGAGCTAAATTCTCCCATGCAATTGAATCGCTCCATAAGGATGCAGTCAATATCCCGGCAAGTGCGATGACGGGGCTTAGAATACCGGCACCGGAATCCCAACACCTGTCAGAATCCCGGCCTCGGCATTCCAACGACTGGCATCCCAAAGGTAAGTAGCGGTGTTAGGGGGAGGGTTAGGATTAGGCACTGGGGGGAAGGTTAGGTTTAGGGTGTGGGAGGCAGGTTAGGTTTAGGCACTAGGGAGGGTTAGGTTTAGGCAGTTTTGGGAAGGGTTAAGGATAGGGGTAGGAGAAGGGTTAGGACACCTACCGATAGGGGTCGGTGTCCTTACCCTGTCAGGATGCCGGCGTCAAGATTTTGACCGACAGGATCCCAAGCGCCGGCATCCCATGCCCAACCCCGCCCCGTACATGTCCAGTTGCTACCTAAAACTGTTGTCCAAACAGAATTGGTATGATTTCCTCTGTTTAAAATAAGTTTGATTATGTCTAAAAAAAAATAGAATTAGATGAACTAAAATCAAATAGTTATGCTGCATACACACACAACGATTTTCGTTTGAATAATCGTTTGAAAAAATCATTCACTTTCTGAGTCAAACGATGAACGATAATCGTTCATGCGCGTTCACGTTTGTAGTTCAGTAAGACTTGTCAACGCAATGATTTTCATTAAGGGAATATGCAAAAATCGTTTGTAGTTCAAAAAAATTGTAAATTACACTTTAAAAAATCTGACAGATAATCTGATAGAAAATCGTTCATAAAATCGTTGTGTGTGTGTATGCAGCTTTAGGTTTACTTATTTATACTTGGTTGATGTGGTGATTTGGTGTGTGGCTTAAGGCACCTATTAGTCCAATCAAAAGATCGTCCCTCCAGCAGGAAGGTTGCAGGGTTGTCTAAGGGCCTGATTCAGAGCCGCTCGTAAGCGGCCGCTCGTTCGCTCTGCGCGATGTTTGCCCAACTGCGCATGCGTACGGATCGTTATACACATGCGCGAACCAGTCAGTGAGGTCGAAATTCATGTGCTCGCAAAATAGCGAATGCCTGATAATTTGAGTGACAGAATGAGGCGTATGTGGGTGGTAACAGGGGAAGGTGCTTGAAAAAGGGGAGTGGAGATCCGAACGCAGGCGTGCTTAAAGGTCAAAACGGGCGTTTTATGGGTGTGCATAATTAAAACAGCAGCGTCATTGACAACGTCACTGGGTTATTTTATACCTAGAACTGCTCGCAAGATTGTGGTAGCAAAAACCAACCACAAGAATAGCGAGCAGTTCATACGCTGGTCGATGTACTCGATTAATCTAATAAATAGCGGACATGACGTAGGATGCGAGCGGCCAGGGGGCGTATTTATCCAAAAAACGACCGCAAGTTTTGTTCGCTCATTCAGACCTAGAAGCGTGAACAGACCGCAAAGAGCGAACGGTTCATTTGAATAGCCACCCCTATTTTCTGGACGAGCGAGCGCTAATTGCGTTCGGCTCTGAATCAGGCCCTAAGTCTCTTTGGACTTCTCATTCACATGGATAGAACATTCATAGGGGTGGGGCAACCTGACTAAGGCCCACCCAAGCAGGAGAGAGGATCTTATGTTTGGACACTAGACATTGCTGGTTCTATAGAGTGCTAGTAAGTAAAACTTAAGCCATCCAGTTCCATCCAAGACAAAATGTAAATTGTTGCATAGTGTTAGCCTCTAATGAATGATCTTAAAGGAAAACCAACTTATCATTAATTGTATGTTTTTCTCTCCTCAGCTATTTGTTCCCCCTGCTTGTACATTTTCCTATCTCTAGTTATCTTTTCTTTTGACTTTTCTCCATGCATTGCTCTCTTTTCTTCTTCGGGGTCCATGGGGTCCACAGCAAATACGTTGGGGTATGTGGTGATCCAGGCACCAAACAGTTAAAACAAGCTCTCAGCTCCCAGGATGCACTGGGTCCTCTCCATGTATACACCGGCTACAGGCAGTCAGTTGTTCTGTTTGGTGTGAGAAGGCACCTTATTGACAGTGGGACTGCAGGAGCAGTCCCAGAGACAAGTTTTGTTTTTTTTCTTTCTCTTTTTCTTTGAGCAAGCAGCGCGTTCTGTGGTTGGGGAACCTGAAGCAGCTAAGCGTCTGACAGGAGATGCCCGGGTCGCAGCTCCATCTACACCCGCTGGCACCGCAACACTGGTGTGAAGCCAGTGATTTCGGCAGGGACACAAGGCCCTGGACTGCAACCGGGATGCATGGGGATGCAGGTAAGGTGGTTTCGGCGGCCGCTGACACCGGAGCCACGTGGCGGTCCATCCTCTGGCGGTGGAGATTGGCCGGGGGGAAAGCTGTAGTGAGGAGCCAGGGTAGTCTCCTCATCACGGATTCCTGACAGCCGGGGGGTCAGTGGCGGCGGCCATGTCAATGAGCCGGGTGGATCCATACAGCATAGGGGAGGTTCGCTCTCCCCCGGCGGCCCCTCCCACAACCCTCATGCTGGCCCTTCTAGGTTCCCATGTCTGGGTTGCTCCTCCCAGCCTTCCTCTATATGAGTCGGCTAGAGATCACTCTCAGGTGCTCTCGGTGGCTGTGCACTCAGGAGGTTGGGTCATTCTCCCTGTATGCCTTTCCCCCCGGTGACTGGTAATACAGAGCTCTAGAGCTCTATATCCTACTTGGCCTGAGGCTGTTCGTAGTGTACTAAGAGCTAAGATGCATATACTCATATGAGGGGATATATTATACATTACATGTGACTTTGAAAGCTGCTGTGTGTATGTGTGGTACTGCCTTTTATGTCTTTATAACTGTCAGTCTGTTAACCTATCACTGCTGTTTCTCCTTATAACCCTCTACTACAGGTGTGTTGGGGTGAAACATTGTCACGTGTGCTCAGAACTTTGCATAACTTTTTTTATGTCTAAAGAATCTGAAAGACAGGTGGCGGAGGCCCCTGTGCTGGTGTCATGTATGGATTGCAAAGTGGAGTTATCCCCACAGGATTTCATACAAAATGGATTATGTGGTCACAGTTTTAAGGAGTCACCACATCAGTCAAACTTACCAGCCTCTGGACAAGAGCCCCCTTGGGCTTCTTTTTCCCAGATCATGGCACAGGTTGCAGAACGACTGGCAGCCCCAGTGGCACCAGTATTGAGATATCCTCAGCAGCTGCAACCTGCTATGTTTATGCCACCTATGCTTCCATCTTGGGTGGACATGTATGCGCACTCTGGTCACGATATGGTTCAGCAGCCACTACAAGCAGCTAGATCAGTGCAGCCAAAGACCAGAAGAAAGCGTTTGGTCTCGCATGCAGGCCAGGTATCAGACTCCGGTACGTCCTCTGATAGGGAGAGGAGGCGTATGATTCCTCTCAAGAGCATAGAGGAGGGAGAGCCATTGCAAAGAAAGGCGCCGGTATTTAAGCGCCAGAGAGTGGTGAAGGCTGAGTTTCCCAATCTGAACACTTGTCGGAACTTATGGGGGAAGCATGGAATGCACCAGATAAGAAGTTCCATCTTACTAAAAAGGTTACGGAGCAATGTGCTAACTGGGAAACTCTGCCGTCAGTAGACGCGCATGTGGCACATCTGGTAAGGAGCGCCACATTGCCCATACCATCTGCATCCTCTCTTAAAATTTCCACGGATAGGAGGCTTGAAGCCTGTCTCAAGGCAATCTTCTCGCTCTCAGGAGCAGCCACTCGCCCAGCTATGGCTACAGCTTGGGTTTCCAAAGCCATTGAAGAATGGATAAGGACACTGGTGGAATCTCTGCCAGAAATGTCCAAGGAACAGCTGGAGATTATTTCCTATGCCAAGGAGGCTGCTACCTATTTGAGAGGCAGCATTGGATGCGGGTATATTATCTTCTAAAGCATCGGCTGTCTCGATTGTGGGGCGCAAAGCCCTGTGGTTAAGGGATTGGAAGGCGGATGCCGGGTCCAAGAAGGCCTTAGAATCCCTTCCGTTTACGGGAGGTATTCTGTTTGGCACAGAACTGGACAAGATTGTGGCTACGGTGGCAGCCTCTAAACCGGCTGGTCTACCCTCAGCAGCGATTGCCAGATCTAAAGGGTCGTGCTTTCGGCCGCAGGGGAAGGTTAGAGGTCAGTCCTTAGCGAGAACCAGTTCTAGCAGAAAACCATTATCTAAGAAACCCTGGCCGAACAAACGTCTGGCTTCAAGGCCCCAGGATAATCCTGCTTATGTGGTGGGCCTCCCCCTGGGGGATCCCAAGGTAGGAGGCCGACTTTTTCAGTTTTCAGATACCTGGCATCTCACGACAACAGACGCCTGGGTTCGGGAAGTAGTCTCCCGGGGATACGCCCTGACATCCTCAGAGGTTCTTTTGCATAACTCAGGCAGTAAGTTCTGCAAAAGCCTTGGCCCTCCAACAGGCTATACAATCCCTGCTAATGTCAGGTGTGATTATCCCGGTTCCGGGGAATGAATTACGGAAAGGTTACTATTCCAACCTATTCTTGATTCAGAAACCAAATGGGTCCTACCGGCCTATTTTGAACCTAAGGGGGCTCAACACATTTATCCGGGTGCCCAGGTTTCGTATGGAAACGCTGCGGTCGATTGTGTTGGCAATGGAGCCGGGGGATTTCATCGTATCCTTAGATATCCAGGATGATTATCTGCATATAAGAATTACACCATCCCACCAGCAGTTTCTGCGGTTTGCGGTGGGGCAGAAACACTTCCAGTTTCAGGCACTGCCTTTTAGTTTATCAACAGCCCCTTGGGTGTTTACCAAAGTTATGGCAGTAATGATGGCATGTCTCAGGCGCCAGGGCGTCCGAATTCTGCCATACCTGGACGATCTCATGTTATTGGGGCAGTCTCCACAGGAGTTGCAGCATCATCTCGGGCTGACAGTTTCCTGTCTACACAGACACGGCTGGATTATAAATTGGAAGAAGTCCTCTCTTCTTCCAGTGCAGCAGATGGTACATTTGGGGGCACGCCTGGACACTCTGTCGCAGAGAATAGATCTGCCGGAGGACAAGATTGCGGCCCTTCAGTTGCAGATACGCAGATTGCTTCACAACAGGCTGGTGTCTGTGCTGTCAGCAGTGCGGGTGCTAGGGTCGATGGTGTCCACCTTCAGCATGGTGGATTATGCCCAATTTCACTCCAGACCATTGCAGCAGTTGATCCTCTTGCTCTGGAATGGGAAGTACTGCTCAATAAAATCTCAGATGATCCATCTCTCACCAGAGGTTTGGTTGTCCCTGTCGTGGTGGTTGCGAATGTGCCATCTCAATCAAGGTCACCCATTTTGGATTCCAGATTGGGCATTCCTCACGACGATGCCAGTCTTCACGGCTGGGGGGCGGTGACGGGTCAGCAGACTTTTCAAGGAAGATGGACGAAGGCAGAGAGTCTTCTGTCCATAATGTCCTAGAACTGAGGGCAGTATTCAGAGCGATGGAGTAGGCTCGGAGAATACTGAAGGGCAGGCCTGTACAGGTACAATCTGACAATGTCACCACGATAGCATACCACAATCATCAGGGAGGCACACGGAGTCGGAGTCGGGGGCCATGGCAGAAGTATCAAAAATTCTTGTCTGGGCAGAACGTCACTTTCTGGCAATATCGGACGTGTTCATACCAGGGGTCCTAAATTGGGAAGCGGACTTCCGGAGTCGGCAGGATGTAAACGCTGGAGAGTGGGCACTTCATCCACAAGTATTTCAGAACTTGGTGGACAAATGGGGTCTTCCAGAAATGGACCTCATGGCCTCAAGGCACAACCACAGGGTGCCCAGTTACGGGTCCAGGACCAAGGATCCGATGGTTCACCGATCTACAGTCTCTCCATAGACACTCTGTGGCCTCTTCCTCTAAGGCGGGACCTGTTAATACAGGGGCCTTGCTTGTACCCGGATCTTCCTCGTCTGTCTTTGTCTTTAGGACGGAGGCTTCAAAGCCATGCCATCAAAGGGTTTTTCGGATTCTGTAATACGGACAATGTTGAGGGCACGAAAAACCTTCCTCTGTCCAGATTTATTATAGAATTTGGCACTCGTTTTTTCAGTGGTGTGAACTGAGAAGATATGACCCTAAAATGTTTAGGGTCTCTTGAGAGCTTTCTTTTTTTCAGACTGGTTTAGAGCGGGTTTCCATCTGGCCTCCCTGAGAGTTCAGGTTTCGGCACTTTCAGTTTGGTTTCAGCGGAAGATCACCCCACTACCTGATGTAAGGACATTTTTTCAGGGTGTTCTAAGGGTTCAGCCGCCCTTTGTTCCCCCGGTAGCCCCGTGGGATTTGACATTAGTTCTCAGGGCTTTACAGGCTCCCCCATTTGAACCCCTGAAATCAGTAGACTTCAAGTGGTTGACGGCAAAGACAGTTTTTCTTTTTGCTATCGCCTCTGCCCGTAGGGTCTCTGATTTGGCAGCTCTTTCTGTACGCTCTCCTTTTTTGATATTCCATCAGGATAGAGCAGTACTGGGGTGGGATATCTTCCTAAAGTGGTATCGCATTTTCATATAAATTAAGAAATTGTGGTCCCAGCTTTTCAGACTTCAGGCCTTTCGGTAGGGGAGGCTTCTCTGGATGTTGTCCGTGTGCTACGTATTTATGTGGATCGCACCAACGACTTGAAGAAGTCAGATTCACTTTTTGTGCTGTATGGCGTACATAAGCGTGGCTGGCCAGCCAATAAGCAGACTCTTGCTAGATGGCTTCGTATGGCAATATCTCAGGCATACACTCAGGGCGATCTGGTGGTGCCAGATCCGGTAACTGCACATTCTACACGGTCAGTGGGACCTTCGTGGTCGGCTCGCTGGGGTGCCTCTGCAGAACAATTATGCAAGGCAGCCACGTGGTCTTCCGTCCACACCTTTGTCAAGTTCTATGGATTTGACACCTTTGCCTCTCAGGATGCTTCCTTCGGGCGTAGGATTCTCCTTTCTACTGAGACACAGGAGCGTCCCCACCCTTAGGGGAACTGCTTTGGGACATCCCCAACATATTTGCTATGGACCCCGAAGAAGAAATTAAGAGTTATGGTATATAACATACCTTCGTTAACTCTTTTTCTTCAAGGTCCATGGGGTCCACAGGACACCCACCCTAACGCACGTGGTATTATGGGGTAATCTTTTGTATCTCTCTGATTTCCCTCTTCTGTGAAAGAATGGTCTAGAGAACAAGGGTTCTTCCTTCCTATCCTTTGCCTTCTCCTGCTTGGGCTTTGTAACAAACTGATTGCCCGTAGCCGGGGGCGGGGTATATGTGGGGAGGACCCAGCGCATCCTGGGAGCTGAGAGCTTGTTTTAACTGTTTGGTGCCTAGATCACCACATACCCCAACGTACTTGCTGTGGACCCCATGGACCTCGAAGAAAAAGAGTTAACGAACGTATGTTATAACATAACTCTTATTTTCACTCCATTAACACTTTTTCCCTACCCTGATTTAGTTCTTTTTTTTTTCTCTGTTCAGGTCCCTCATTTTAGCTGTCTTTTCTCCCCTTTATTACTTTTTTTTTTTCCATTTATTCTCTCAATTCTGTCTTTCTTTTCTGACAAGACATTTTTGTTTCACCCCACTTTACCAACTAATTCCCTGACACCCCACATGTTGTCCCTGCACCATTTGTTGGTGACCATTGTGCATTCAACCATCCCAGAAATATTGCCAGTCCGCAACAGGCAGGCTGCCCTGGAGAACATAATACAGTAGTGTATGTTACAGACAAGAGGCAAAATAAAAAAAATGGGTACACTCCGGAAGGCCCTGCAACTATTCCACAGCACCTGAGACATATGCCCCACTTTTCCTATCTTTGTTCCAGCTATGCTTTCTACTCTTTTTTTTTTTTTTTTCTCACAATCTCCTATTTGATTTTGGTGTCCTTTTTTAAGCCTGTATTATTGGGGGAACATCCTGTATGATTTGCAGATTTTTTTTATTTTGTAGTGGGGTGCTATTCAGGGAATATGTGCCCCTTTAACATTTGTAGTTCTCTAAGGTATGAATACACAAGCGCTACAGTGTTTCCCACTATTTTATCGGAAGCTGCTGGGCACACGAGTTGTCCAGACTCGGAGGGTAAGTATTATTTTAAATTGGGTTTTGTGACCAGCGCTAACCTTAAATGGTGTATTACAAAAAATACATGAGAAGTTGTGTATATATAAAATAAGATATTTAATCTAATATATTAAGTAAGGAGTCACAATGCTCCTTAAATGGAAAGTATAATGTCCAGGACAGAGTACTCCTGTCACTTGAATAGGCTTGTATTAGGTGAAGTAAGAAGGCTCCTTTAGGGTGCCTCTTTCCGCATGGTGAAATATGCCTTACGTTTCCCTATGGCCAGATATCATGTTGCAAAGGTGTGAACGATGAGCACAAACACATCTGTAACATAAAAATCGGGTATGACAATCAAAGAGGTGCATGATTCGAATCCATCAGATTTGTTCTTCATAGCAATAGAACAACCATGCAGGAACTGGAGGGGTGGCAACCACTCAGATAATCTAGATAAGCAAGCGATGAAATGAATCTTCCCCTTTAAAAACAATGACTCCAAAGGGCTTGAATGTAGATTTCAATAACAGCATACTTACGAGATAATGTGATCCCAGACCAGATCTAAATGGGGAATGTACTTTAAACTTTAGATTAAAATATGTAGAATATCTATAAGGGGTAGAATGTCATCCAAGAATTAGTGGTAGAGAGGACCTAACAACAGGATAACATAGAACCAAAAATTCATATGGCAAAGCTATATACAGTAGATACTATACACTACCATATTGTATGAAATGTCCAGCACACGGACTGATAAATAGAATTATACATTCAGAGAAAATAAATTTGAGAAATCTCACACTACCATATTGATTAGAATGGTAGCTAGACCAACCGATAATATTAACAAACTCACATACATTTACACAGAAGGAAACAGCATTACGTAGTAGATGTGTATTCTGGAGAAGATAAACTATAGAGATATGTGCAGTACACACATCCATTTAAAATAATTAAACAATGACACATTAGATGAATTTTAGGAACCTAATAGTGGACTCAAGCTTACACCCCCAACTGATTTCCTCCTAATCCCTTTTCCTTTCCTTTTTCTCTACCCCCCCTGTTCTCTATCACATCCCCCTCTATCTATTTCATATAGATCGCTCCTTTCCCCCGTCAGGTTAGGTTAGTTTATACTTACCTTAGGGACGATCGGGATTTCCAGCACTGTCGGGCTTCCGCTGCCGGGAACTCTGCTTCTGTCGGCCTGCCGATGCCGGGAATCGAACCGGCGGCCGGCGGTATTTCATACCGATTCCCTTTAGCATTTGTTTAACTGAGATTTATCCAATGAATGTACCATTTCTATGTGATTAAATCTATTGTGTCAGTCTGGGTCGCTGCTTAATTAGCTAACAGCCTAATATTCATTTATTAAGGCTGCCCTTTTTATACATGGCCATTTTTTTTTTCCCAAGAATGTTTTTATTGAAAATACTATATTCCAAATACAATGAATGTTGAAAATAATTTTCTAATTTTTTTGTATATAAAATCTGAATAAAACACAGTATATAGAAGTATAGTAACGGCCATATATTAACTGGTTTTTTTTTTTGTTTGTTTCTTTTAATCCTTTGTTCTGGAACAATTCTCATTTTATTGATTTATTTATGTTGAATCAGTTCTCTAATTGTCACGGTAGCATCTAGTATTCTGAACCAGTAGTGGCAGAAGTTCTGCTCTTCCGCTTACCTTTGGTCTGGATTTTTCTCTAGACTAGAGGTGGGCAATAAGCGGCCCCCCCAGGTGTTGTAGAACTACACATCCCAGCATGCCCTGCCAGAGTTTTGCTATTTGGGATTTGCCATGCTAGAATTTGGAATTTGTAGTTCAACAACAGCTGGAGGGCCATTGCCCACCCCTGCTCTAGACCAAGGAACACCAGGATGCAGAAGTAACAGTTGTTTTTTTCCTGGTTATCTTTATCATGTCCTTTAGTAAAGATGGGTACACACTATACGATGTGTACCCAGCCAACGGTGCAATGCGATGTAACGATACATTGCTCGCTTTACACACAGCACGATCTGGTGTACAATGGCGCAATGCATCGTTACATGCTGCATTTAACTGCATCACAGATGGGATGATGCGATGAACGACCGCCGTGCACGCGCAATCATGCATTACACACTATACAATTACAATCCATATGATATATCATTCCGATCCATGTTGGAACAATATATCGTACAATATAGCTTATAGTGTGTACCCAGTTACCAAAAGTATAAATTTGCTGGTGTTATATGAAGTTTATCAATATGTAACTGCTGAAAAAAAGAAGTGTATTAGTTTTAAAAAGTAAATGTCCTCCATTTTATAACTATACACCTACTGTAATTTTTTTTTATTCTATATTTGGTCATTTTTAATTCTGATTTTGGACAGCTGTAAACCACCTGGTAACATCTTGTTAATTGTTTTTTAAAGACATTGAGGGGAATTCAATTAGAGGCGAAAAGCCATATTCGCCTGTTTTTTTGTGAAAATTTTGCTTAAAAAAAATTCGCCAAATTCAATTCCAGGACAATTTCGCCTAAGCGGAAACAATTCTCCAAAAAAGATTCTCCAATCAATAGCAGGTGAAAAGAAATGTAAAATCTTTATTTTGGGGTGCAAACGTGGGGAAACAACTCTGAACCCTTGGGATAACCCCCTAAAGGACAAATCTGCAAAAAAAACAGAAACAAAAACCTAAGAACACCCCAAAAAAGACATGTCATTTTTGGGGTGAAAATTTAAAAAGTGGGGGGATACACATAAAAAGTAGCGAAATAGACTTCTTGGGGGTCCCCAAGGATGGGTCAGGTGCTTTTGGGATAGCAGGTGGATTTTTCACACTTTTAAAAAGTTCACTTTAGAGACATTAAAAATATGCTAGCACCCATTTTCAAGTACCCCAAATTTGACAGGACTGCTTATTTTCACCAAAAATACTGTTTAATGCTATTCTTCACCACTTTTAGAAAGACGCTAATAACAAGCAATTTACATAACTTAAGTACGCAAAATAGTTTTATTAGGGCTATTAGTACACATCTATATTAATTTCCTATGTTAGTGCATCTTTTTCTGGGGTACAGACTGATTTCCCCAATTCTTTCAGTATTTTTCGCCTATTCCGCATTCGCCTATTTCCGTTTTCGCCTGTTTTGCAATTGAATTAGGCGAAAAGCGGGGACAAGCACGGAATAAATTTGCCTCTGAAACAGGCGAATGAAGCGAAAAGTCGGACATGCGAAAACTTCGCCTCTAATTGAATTCCCCTCATTGTCTATGTATATAATGTATTAAGAGCAGATAAATGTAATCGGAAATAAGTTATCCTTTGAAAGCTGATACATTTCCTCCCCCTTACTAAACTTATGGCACCCTAACTGCGAGCATTCATGGGATGTCTTTTCACGCCGTAGAATTCAAACACGATTGATGTGGCTGGTCAGCCGCTGCTATGGAGTGTCTTCTACTAGCAAAATGGATGCTGTGGATCTAATACATTTATTGTCATTGTTCAAAAACATAAACATGCACTGACAATTTATTCAAACTTCTGATTCTCCTAAGATTCTAATAAAGAAATAAGGAAACTAAAGTTGAGTGAACCTAGTTGGAATTCATCCTAGCAATGACTGAGGGAAAAAAAAAACAAATATTTTAGATAACAGTATGATTACTCATTGACAATGCTTGCCTTCCTTAAAGACACACATCCACTAGACCACAGGTTCTCAAACTCGGTCCCCAGGACCCCAAACGGTGCATGTTTTGCAGGTCTCCTTACATAATTACTAGTGAAATAGTTAGCTGCACCTGTAGATCTTTTAAAATGTGTCAGTGAGTAATGAATACACCTGTGCACCTACTGGGTGACCTGCAAAAAGTGAACTGTGTGGGGTCCTGAGGACCGAGTTTGAGAACCACTGCAGTAGACTATTTCTCTGAGCGATTGAACGATAACGTTATCTTTCAATCGCTCATGAATCGTGCATTAATCGGGCACATTAATGTCGGAAACAACCAGCAATGCGCGCTCCCGCTGGTGGTTTCTGACAACAATCATCGGCCGAACATGCTGTACAACCTGACGATAACATCAGGTTAAGCATGTTAGAGGATGATTGATGTGCCTACACTGAATGACTACTCGTTCAGTGTAGGCACAGCACAGACTATCAAAGGACTGCACGATTACAATCGTTGTTTGGTCTGCAAGTGGATGTGTGCACCGTTTATTAAATCTGTCCTAACCATTGACATATACTGCAGATGTCACTACTCTGTAACAATTTAAGATCCGTTGCTGTACTTGTACCACACCGTATTTTTAGACAAATCTGCTGTCTGCATTATAAATAATTTATATTACATAACATTTTTAAAAGAAAATGTTTTGAGCTGCTATTGAATTCTTATTTCAGAGAGCATCCGAGATGTGATTGGAAGAAAAATTAAGATTGCAGTGCGGAAGAAGGTGAAACTTGAGATCAAGGGAGACAAGGTTGAAAACAAAGTGCTGGTATGTAATGTGAAAATACTGCTGATTTTTGTTAGAATTTATTGTGATTTAAGGTTTTGTTGCCTGTGACTTTTCACATATACGATTGGTGCTACTACAGCAACTTCAGAAGGGCTTAAGACCAAGGACCTGAGAGCTGCATTGACAGAGGCCCTGTTTGCATTCTGGAAAGGTTGTAAAGAACCTGAAAGAAGCATTTGCAAATATAGTTTATATGAGTGAATTTTAAGTATTGTTCTAAGTGATTTTTATTTACATATTATTTAGTCTTCATTCTAGCCTGTCACAACCTGTGCAGTTCCTCATTTCTGCCTGGGGTATCACACTCTGTTCTGGTGCTTCTAGCACACTATGATATGTATATCAGAAGTTTGTTGCATCAACTGACTGTGCTAAAAGCACCAGATCAGAGTGCGACCACCCCAAGCAGGAAAGAAGAACTGCACGGGTTGTGACAGGTGCAGGGTGCTAGAATGAAGACTATTATTATGGTTTCAGTTATTACCCATTAGGGCTTTTTCTGTGACGAACCAGCTGGTCCAGGAATAACCAGCCTCATTTTAGGCTTGTTGCTCTAGAACTGTTTTTTATTATCAGTTTGTTGGCATGGAAATGCAGACTTACAAACATGGTGTTACTCGTATGTTTACAAACTTTTTTTTTTTTTTGGCAAGGCTGAAATGAAATCTAGCCATTCATATTTAGAGTTGCATTGTACTAAGGGGCATCTCAGCTCTGTAACAAGCATGAACGTTAGTACTTGCATGGCAAGGAATGGAAAATGTAAATCACAGGTACTGGTTAGGAAAAGTGGTGCAAGAAAAGAAGAGAGATGATGTGAAGAAGGTTTCTGTTAGGAGAATGGCCTCATTAAACTGTTGGTTGTCAAATGAGCATTTAGGATATGAGAAGGTAATTGAGAGTATAATTGAGCATAAAACAGTGGATAATTCATGTAGTTAGAGATTCTAGACCATGTGGATTAGATACTAGAAAAAGAGGTGGATTTGATCATCTTTATGCAGGTTATACTGTTACACATTATAGGAAATTTAACCTAAATGTGACTCTTTTCAACTTTTGTCATCACATCTGGTGTTCATTTCTAATGGTGCATACACACGATCAGATTTTTTCTTCAGATATGGACGATAACGATTTAAAAATCGTTCAGTCGTTCATATCTGAAGGAAAATCGTTCATATCTGACATGCCTGAACGATGGACGATCAACGATGCGCGTTCCCGTTTGTCAGATAACGATATCTGACATCTGATGGGTTTGCAGTCAGACTTGGACGATTCCATTCATTTTAATACAGTCAAAAATCGTTCAATCGTCCAAATCGTTCAAATCGTTCAAAACTTTGGTCAAATCGTCCAAATCGTTCAAATCGTTTAATCGTTCAGTCGTTCATCTGACAAATCTGACAAGTCTGACAAATCTGACCGTGTGTACGCTCCATAAGATTAACATTTAGAAACCATATGATTGAGATGGCTGATCAAGGTCCTGTATGCCTCATACCCCCTACTACTAACCATGGCTGTAAATTATAGTGGATTCAGTGATGGCCTGGCTCTGAAATGTATAGTACTGTACATCACCCTTATGAACTGATGCGGGAAATGTCTCACATATGTACATTTTTGCAAAAACAAAAATATGAATTATGCATGATATGCAAATCCTTATCTTGTGGTTTTTGGGGCTGGGGAAGAGACACTGCAGTGACCTAGAGGAATGTGGCAGGGTTAGGCCGGGTACATACTAGGACGACAGGCAATTGGCACGATGGTCGGAATGAATTCTCTTAATCGCAGACTAAGCGAGATTGCTCGTAAACACTGTGCATTCCTATGAACGACGGAACGATATCTAATTCCATCCGTCATTGAACTTCATCACATCGTACACGATCTCTTTTGATTAGCCATGCTGCACGGCCAACCAGATGATAACATTATACAACCCGTGTAATCTGGTGTACATACTGTACGATCCACACGATATGTTGTTCCAATTTGGCTGGAAACGACATATCGTGCAGATATCGTCCTAGTATATACCCACCCTTAGACTGCAACTTCACTGTTTACAAGTCCTAGTGGATTAGCGGGCCCACTGCAGTAACCCCAGTAGGTGCTTTTTCCTAAATCTAAAGACCAGAGTATGGCAGTGCTAGATTAAAGCTATGGCGTTTTGTGTTTTATTTTATTGGTAGAGGTAATCCCAAGAGTAAAATCAATGTTACAAAAGAAGAGGACAAGTATAAATGGGCACTCACAATATGCAACTATTAGAATAAAATCACATTTTTTATATTCTTCATTAAAACAGGATTTTATCTGGTGTGTCTTTTTGGTTTAATATGACAGTATGAAAATATTAATTATTAGTTCTCATATGATGTTGACAATGTCAGCAAGTGATAATAATATATTATTATTAAAATAGGAGTAATTCACTTTATGGCTGTTTGTTTTTAATTGGAATAATAACTATCCGGTGCTGCTTGATTTTCTATATATTTGCTATAGCACTTTTGCAGACCATGGTGGTCAGATGCAGTGAGCATCAAGTCACCCATTAAACTGCTTTATCTATCACTTGGCAAAGCCTCTGCACAGGTGTGGTATGATATGTCGACAGTCTTAATGTCGACATTGGCTATGTCGACATTCATCATGTAGACAATGATGAAATGTTGACATGTTAGAATTTGGGGCGCTCTCTGTTCACGGTTGGGCACCCATGCTTATTAGGAGACAACTTTGCCAGGGATGATCATCCCTAGCACACTTTGGCCTCAGATTCATTGTGTGACCTATAAGTATCTGCAAACTAGGTGGTACTACAACCTTACACCAAAGTGTAAGGCCCACTGGCGCCCCGAAGGAAGAGATATAGGAAGGAAACTCACCACTTCTGTTCTTGCCACCAGGACCAGCGTCAGCGGTCTATAAAAGAGGGACACGCTTCCCACACAACTGTCCGTTTTATTAACCCTACTGGAGTGCCCACCCTGCTATTTACTAAATCTACACATACAGCTCCTAAACCAACTGGACCTAGTGTAATAACAGAAGCAAACTAACTATATGTGTGGTGCACTACAATGCTAACCTTACTACCAACCAGGGAATACAATATTTTGATACACAAGTAAATCACAGTGTACAGGAGTCCCAGATCTTCCTATAATAGAATATATAGGGGTACTTTTCCTATCTAAGCCGACTGGCCTCTAAATCCTAAAGGGAGGAGTGTGAAACATGTGGGGCCAGTCAACCTTACACGCGAGAGAATGAGGATGCAATTAGGGAAAGTGTGGGAGTCAGACAACTCTTCCACACTCTGCAAACAGTAAAGTCTGGAGACGCTCACAGGCCTAGAGCCGAACTACCGGGACTGATGAGGGCACTGGCCTAGTGTCGGACTAAAGAATGTAACTGTGTAACTAGCCAATGGGAGGCTGGGGGTGGGCAGATACAGAAGGGAGGTGCTGATTGCTGTGTCCCAGCTGCAGCAGGTGTGATACACAGCGCTGAACCCCGTGGAGCTTACCTGCCAGGTGTCAATATTAAAAAGACCAGGGTCAATCTGTCCGCCCCCACCCCTGCTACGTCCGCTAAACTCTGTCTGACATTTACACCCTCGTTGTCCGTCCGTTATTATTCAGTTGTGCCTAATAATAATGCTCTATCTCTTTTTTTTGTTTCATTCTTATTTTGTATTGTACTTTGGGGAATCCCGATAACCACTGATTAACCTGATCAAAACTTATTTTTCTTATGCAGTCTATTAAGGCAGATGTTCCTAAACTCTGTCCTCAAGGCATGCAAATGATCCAGGTTTTAAGGATATCCATGGTTAAGCACAGATAGTTAAATTAAAAGACTGAGGTACTAATTAAGTCACCTGTACCCAAGCATGGTTATCCTTAAAACCTGGACTGTTAGGGTGCCTTGAGAGCCGATTTTGGGAACCTCTATAGTAAGGTATAGAGTTGGGGGTGGTAGACCTGAATGAAAAAAAAGAGTATGTTTAAAGGCTGTGAGGCTGAATGAAAGTGTTAGAGTTTGGGAGTGGATTTCATAGTTTGGGAGTCCCCCTAACATAATGGTAACCAGCCAAACTGGTCAGCATAGAGCTGGAATCCCCCCAATAAAACAAAAAACGGGGTCACTAGTCCCCAGCAAATAATACATGGCTATCTATAGCATAAGAAAATGTCACTGCGCCAATCGTGATACTTAGACACCTGGTAAAGGAAACCTATTGTTAAAGAGACTTTGGGCCTGATTCAGAGGTGGACGCTAATGCCGACGCGACTTTCTCTGCAGCATGACTGCGTCTCTATGCTATTGCCACAGCCGGCAAAGCGTTGCTTTGCGTAAAAAGTCGCACCACTGATTGCACCATGGAACACTGCACCAGCCATAGGGAGGTTCAAAATGTCCGTCTGAACATGGCCGCTGTAATCGGTGCAACTGAGGAAAAAGTTGCAGTCCCTGACCGCGGCATGCCCACATCTGGCCAGCCACTCCTTGTTACCACCCAGATACGCCCACTGAAATTCCACCTCTATGTACCCAAATTCGCTGTGCGTCCCCTGATGGGAACCATCGGAACACATGCGCAGTCGGAAAAAATCATCCGCTTGAGTCCGACATTAAACTGTATCCACCTCTGAATCAGGCCCTCTAGGTGTGAGCTGGACATCTCCGTTATACCTTCCTGGAGTGGTGGAATTGTAGCGCTGCTTTGCCTAGAATTCACTGACATTTCATAGAGCATGAAGTATTAAGTAGAAGTAGAATTAATCATTACCTGTAATGAGGCACAGTGTAAACTTCTGCCTTCAGGAAGTTATTCATTCTGAGTCACTGAGTGTTCGTAAATGTTGTCATTTCTTTTCTATACTGTCTACAATTGTATATTTCATTTTTTTTAACTTGTTTAGAGCATAGTTATTGATTGCTGAAGTCACTTGTATTTGTGATTTAGTACATTACTGCTGCAGAAAAGTAGCTGCTTTGCTTTATCCTGAGATAGCTTAAACCAATACACAGCAATAGGGAAGAGCGATGTCCGGATGACTTTGATTTATCCTTGCATGTACAAACTACTCTGCACACCTGGCGTGACATTTTCCCGGAAGTGCTAGCCTGCCATTGTAGAAGAGAAAACCCTTGTAGAGGTGCTGGGGTTCCAAGAGGAGCCCTGGATTGGTAATTTATGGCGCTAATAATATGCATTGCCATGATATGCAACCATACAGATTTGTAGTTTGCACCAATAATTAGTAAGTAGACTGATTTGAATGACAAATATGTTCTCTAGCTCTGCATAATATGTAGGTGCTGTATAATAAATATCATGATCTAACATATTATGTAGTAGCCCTGGCAGATAACAAATGTATTTACATGCCTAGTTGCCAGATATTAAACTTTTTCCACCCCCCTTTCAGTATCTTTTGTCAATCAGTGTTCCCTCTGAAGTTGGCTACCTACTAGCTAAGTACAGGTCGAGTCTCCCATATCCAAATATTCCGAAATATGGAATATTCCGAAATACGGAATATTTTTAGCATGACTGAAAAAGTGAAACCTTTGCTTTCTGATGGTTCAATATACACAAACTTTGTTTGAAGCACAAAATTATTAAAATACAGTACAAATTAACCTTCAGGCTGTGTGTATAAGGTGTATATGAAACATAAATGAATTTCATGTCTGTACACAAACTTTTTTTTTTTATGGACAACATTTTTAAAGATATTGTATAAAATGACCTGAAGGCTGTGTGTATAAGGTGTATATAACACATAAATGCATTCTGTGTTTAGATTTGGGTCCCATTCTCAAGATATCTCATTACGGTATGCAAATATTCCAAAATACAGAATATTCCGTTATCCAAAATACCCCTGGTCCCAAGCATTTTGGATATGGGATACCCAACCTGTAGTTAGAAGCTTAATCTAATTTTGCAAGAGAGATGCCAAACCAGTGTATTCTTTTTTCCTCAATCGTTTGTATTGAAAACAGAAGAGAAAAATGGAAATGGGGTGGAATGGTCATATTGGAGATCCGAACTGTGAATTTCTACTGCAGGTTCCATAGGGTATCCATAGGATACCTTGGGGTATAGGTGATGACGTCAGTCACCGGCACCACAGAGTTAACGTTTTCCAGCCTCCCAGGATGCACTGGGGTCCCCCTCCTATACCCCGCCCCCGAGCCAAGGCAAATCTGTTTCGTTGTTGCCTGGCTTAGAGTCGGAGCACCTTCTACAGAGGAGGGCTTTTATGGCCCCTGAAGTTTTCTAAATGCAGCTGTAGCTGCACATCTGAGTGTACAGCATGGACTGTCACTACTGACGTCCATGCTGTCTCCTACACCCCGCCGGTACCAGAACGCCGGTACCGATCCGGGGATGCTGGTAGGTATCTGGGGTCACAGCTAGCGATGACCCCGGATATCTGGACTGTGGCCGGATCCAAGGGGCACGTAAGCGGCGAGGTCTCGCGGTGGGTCCCAGCCGGCAAAATAATCCAAAATTCACCGAGCAAGGGGGCTCCCTGGGGACTGGCTGCAGCGTGGAGCCAGGTTTTAACCTGCGCTTCCACTATGCCCCTGGGACAGGGGGCCGCGGCTGTGCGGCAAACTCATCCGGTGTCCCAGGGGTTAATTCCAAGCCGGGGGAGCGCGCCTTCCCTGTTCACAGCCAGCGCCTCCCCCGCTGCACACGGCCTCTCCACAGCGGTCTGTGCCTGTGTGTGCAGCGCTCCTCTCTGCTCCTCGGCGGCCATCTTCAAAGAACTGGCAAGCGCTGCTGGAAACCGATACCGGTGGCTGTGTGGTCCGGGTCCCCCTGCATACCTCTTCTCCGTAAAAAAGGTCAGTGTATGTAGCGCTGTTTTCCTACCAGACTTGTGTCTGTGTAGTTGACTAAGCGCTGTTAGTGCAGGGATTCTTCTGCATTGTATGTGACTACTTGCTAGCGCTGCTGTCTGTACTTTCACTTTCTCTGTCAGCCATTTTACTATCCCTGACTTCCTCTGCTAAAGCCCTTGCGGTGCGGTGTTGCAGGGTGCTTATTGCCTCACTGTACAAGTATTTACCTGTGAGGTGTGTCACATACAGCTCCGTTACACTCATCATGTCTGAGAGTGAACGTGACTTCCCTCTCCAGCTTAAGTGTACTATATGTAACGTACCATTAGCAGAGGGTGACGGTAACTTTGATGGGTTATGTAGGGCGTGTTATTTACTTTTACGCCCGATTTCGGTCACTGCGCCGTTGCAAAAGCCGCCCTGGGCTTGTTTTGCTAAGGCGTTTTCAACTCTTGTGGGTCAGCTAGCGACGCCCCCTGCATTTCTCCAAATGGGGTTTTCACAGCAATCTATGGTGTCGTCTCCTATGCAGGGGTTCCCCAGACAGTTAGTGGTACCCCAGAGTCTCCCGCTGTCACCCCCCCCAGGTCTCACAAGAGCCTGCGTGGGTTAATTCCTTGTCCACTTCGGTGCAACACCTGTCGGACGTTTTACAGGGGGAGTCATCTTTGTGGCCGCATAAGCGTCCATTACCATCTCAGCCTGCTCAATATGATGAGGATGATGTGTCGTCTGATGATGGTGAGATATTTGACCTTTCTGACCAGGAGCCCATCCGTACTAAATAAACGGATTCTAAGTCTAAGGTCTATATACCTGGCCTAATACGTGCTGTCCGTACGGCTTTTGTTATTGAGGATGACAATCCCCCCGTGGCTAAATCTAAATACGTCTTCTTTAAAGATGTTAAGGGTGATGCCACAGTTTTTCCTCTTTCTGGTCAGCTAGTGGATCATTTAGAGGAGGCATGGAAAAATCAGAGTAAACGGTACCAGCCTCAAAAATGTTTGGTTTTTGCCAGGGGCGCTGAGAGGGGGGGGGGGGGGCAGGTACAGATTACCCGACCCGGGCTTCATGAGGGGCCCGGCGGCGGCTGGCTCCGCCCGCCCCCCCCTCCCTCACAGCAGCCACAGCAGTCTCCTATGCCTCTGAGGGGGAGCGATCACACTGATCGTGTCTCCCCTGGCTTTGCGCTGGGCTGAGGGGGATCAGAGCGCCCCCCTTCCCAGCGCGCGTGATTAGGCCACACCCCCTAATACCTGGGCCCGCCGCGGCTCTCAGCGGGCCTGGTTTTTGCATACCCATTTGCGGATAATTATTTATCTAAGTGGGAATCTCCTCAGCAGGTGTATTCTCATGTGACATGCCTAGTATGAAGTGCTACATTACCCATGTCCTCCTTAAAGGATGCTACGGATCGCAAGGTTGAAATTTGCCTTGTCCATTTATTCCCTTGCTGGAGGGGCGTCCAGACCGGCTATGGCTGTGTGTTGGGTGGCCAGAGCCATGGAGCGCTGGACTGACAGTTTGGAGGCATCTCTGGACTCTGACTCGTCTGCAGAGCAGGCAGAGTTAGTCGGTAATCTCAGAGATTTGGCTACTTACATTAATGAGGCAGCCTTGGATATCAGTCTCCTCACCTCCAGAATCTCATCTGCAGCTGTGGCCGCTCGTCGCAACCTATGGTTGCGTTCTTGGAAGGCGGACGCCGATTCCAAGAAGGGCTTGGAATGTTTGCCGTTTAATGGACAGGTCCTGTTTGGCCCTGATCTGGACAAGATTGTGGCTACTTTGGCCGCAGCCAAGTCTGCGTGTCTCCCATCGGCTCCAGTCCAGTCAAGGTCGGGTACTTTGTTCTTTTGGCCCCACAGGCCCCAGGGTAGGTCCAAAGCACAGTCTTTTCCAAGACAGGCTGGGTCCACAAAGTCTACCAAACCCAAGAAACTAGCTTAGAGTACAAGACGCCCGGCCACCAGGTCTGACGACAAGCCGTCGGCCTGACGGCCCGGGCCTCCCTTTGGGGGATCCCAAAGTGGGAGGCCACCTGCTTCTGTTCGCCCAGTGTTGGTACCTGACTACCAAGGACACTTGGGTACACGAGGTGGTCTCACAACAGGCCTTCCGTCAGATCAGAACAAGGCCCTGCAATTGCAGAAAGTATTGCACTCTATGCTCCAGGCTGGAGTTATAGTGCCTGTTCCGTTATCCCAGGGGGGCATGGGTTTCTATTCCAATCTATTTCTGGTGCAGAAACCCAATTGGTCTTACCGTACTATTTTCAACCTCAAATTCTCAACAAGTCTTTGAGGGTGCCTCGGTTCAGGATGGAGACCCTGCATTTCATTATACTGGCGATGGAGCCTGGGGATTTCATGGTGTCGTTCGACATCCAGGATGCTTACCTGCATGTGCCCATTGTCTTAACGCATCAACAATACCTCAGGTTTGCAATACGCGACAAACATTATCAATTCCAGGCTCTGCCTTTTGGTCTAGCAACAGCGCCTCGGGTTTTCACCAAGGTCATGGCAGTTATGGCGGCTCACCTGTGGATGCAGGAAGTCCACTTATTACCTTATCTAGATGACCTTCTGTTGTTAGCAAGGTCTCCAGAGATGCTCCAGGTTCATCTACAGCTGACAATCTCAGTATTGCAGAATCACAGCTGGTTAATAAACTGGAAGAAATCCACCCTAGTTCCCTCACAGAGGATTCTCCATCTGGGGGCCTTGTTGGACTCGCAACAGCAGAGGATCTTTGTGACGGAGGTAGAGATCTCTGTATTGCAGACGAAGGTACGGAGTTGTCTTCAGTGCCGCCGAGTGTCTATTCACTCGGCGATGAGGTTACTGGGCTCCATGGTGTCACTCTTCGACATGGTGGAATATGCCCAGTTTCACTCCAGACCTCTGCAACAATTGATCCTGTCCAAATGGGTTGGGTTGCCTCACCGGATAAAGACGCAGACCATGGTGCTTTCTCCGTAGGTCCGTCTGTCTCTGGCCTGGTGGTTGCAAACAACTCACCTGAACAAAGGACGTCCCTTTTGGGTGGAGAACTGGGTCCTTTTGACAACGGACGCCAGCCTCAGAGGCTGAGGAGCGGTCATGGGTCCACACTTGTTCCAGGGCAGGTGGACTCTGGCAGAAGCGGAACTTCCAATAAACATCTTGGAGCTTCACGCTGTGTTCAATGCTCTCCATCACGCAAGACTGGTCCTACAAGGAAAACCCTTGCAGGTCCAATCGGACAACGCCACCACGGTGGCTTACATAAACCGCCAAGGAGGAACCAGAAGTTGGGCAGCGCTGACGGAGGTGTCCCGCATTCTAGTTTGGGCAGAGGGCAATCTCCCTGCTATCTCAGCGGTGTTCATCCCGGGAGTCCTCAACTGGGAAGCGGACTTTCTCAGCCGGCAGGACATACATCCGGGAGAATGGACTCTTCACCAGGAGGTATTTCAACTCCTGGTGGACAAATGGGACCTTCCGGAAATAGACCTCATGGCCTCCCGACACAACAACAAACTTCCTGTGTACGGGTCAAGAACAAGACACACGGAGGCATTTCTAGTAGATGCCCTATCGGTCCGCTGGACCTTCCAGTTTGCATATCTCTTCCCTCCTTTCTCCCTTCTTCCTTGGGTGATCCGAAAATTCAAACAGGATGGCGGCAAGCTCTTGTTGATAGCTCCAGAGTGGCCCAGACGTCACTGGTTCTCAGACCTTCGAAGTCTCTCCATAGACGCTCCTCTGCAGTTGCCTCTACGTCCGGACCTGTTGACACAGGGTCCTTGTCTTTACCCGGACCTCAGTCGGCTGTCTTTGACGGCGTGGCTGTTGAGACAGCCCTCTTATCATCCAGGGTTTTTTCCAGCTCTGTAGTTAAGACCATGCTAAGAGCTCGGAAGCCTACATCGGCTAGAATTTACCATCGAGTATGGCATACGTTTTTTGAGTGGTGCCGCCCTAGAGGCTATGATCTTCAAGTGTTCCGGATATCCCAAGTGTTGGCTTTCCTATAGGCGGGCTTGGATCACGGTCTTCGCCTTTCATCTCTGAAAGTGTAGGTTTCTGCTCTTTCGGTGTGGTTTCAGCGTAGGATTGCTACACTTCCTGATATCCGCACCTTTATGCAGGGTGTTCTCCGTATACAGCCTCCCTTTGTTCCACCTGTGGCTCCTTGGGATCTGGCTGTGGTCCTGAGGGCTCTCCAAGGACCGCCTTTTGAACCACTGGGCTCAGTGGATTTGAAATGGCTTACGGCTAAGACTGTATTCCTTCTGGCCATTGCTTCAGCCAGAAGGGTCTCAGAATTAGGGGCTCTTTCATGTTGACCTCCCTTTCTCATTTTTCATAGGGACAGGGCGGTGCTTCGTACTCGCCCTGGTTTTCTCCCAAAGGTGGTATCTAGTTTCCATATCAACGAGGAAATTATTGTACCAGCCTTTACTTCACCGTACCTTTCGGTTGGTGAGGCCACCTTGGATGAGGTGCGGGCCTTAAAAATCTATGTTGACCGCACTGCTTCTTTTCGGAAGTCGGACTCGTTGTTTGTCCTTTATGGCTTCCGGAAGAAGGGTTGGTCTGCCACTAAACAAACGTTGGCAGGATGGATTCGCCTGGCTATTTCTGAAGCTTTATGCTCATGAAGGTCTTCCCGTTCCATTTCGGTCAGGGCTCATTCCACTCGGTCTGTGAATCCTTCGTGGGCAGCTCGACGTGGCGCCTCAGCGGTTCAGCTTTGCAAGGCAGCCACGTGGTCATCTGTCCATACGTTCATACGTGATTATGCTTTTGATACCTACGCCTGTCAGGATGCTTTCTTCGGGCAGCGGATTCTCCTTACAGCACAGGAGCGTCCCCACCCTTAAAGGATACTGCTTTGGGACATTCCCAAGGTATCCTGTGGATACCCTATGGAACCTGCAGTAGAAAATAAGAGATATGGTAAGAACTTACCTTTGTTATCTCTATTTCTACGAGGTCCATAGGGTTCCACAGGACTCCCGCCCTTTCGCACCTGTACTGCAGATGGGCTTTTATCTGGTCACCGTTTGTACCGTCTCCTTCTGGTGAGAATGTGTTTCTTGTGTGTTCCAGATCTTTATTCTCTTTCCTCTCCTCCTCCGACCTGGGGCTTGTTACGTAACTGATTTGCCTTGGCTCGGGGGCGGGGTATAGGAGGGGGACCCCAGTGCATCCTGGGAGGCTGGAAAACGTTAACTCTGTGGTGCCTGTGACTGACGTCATCACCTATACCTCAAGGTAACCTGTGGAACCCTATGGACCTCGTAGAAATGGAGTTAACAAAGGTAAGTTCTTACCATATCGCTTATTTTTAAAAGGGCAAAATTTGATAAACTCAAATAAAATAAAACCACATAGACCAAATTAGTTTCAAATAATATTTTAAATATATATTGTTGCAACTGCATATCTGTGAAGCAATAACATTTGTAGGAATACAATGCAACCAAAGAGCTACTGCAACACAAATCGCTGAAGAAGTTAATGCTGTTTATGATGGAAATCTGTCAGAACACATAGTGCATCACTGCTTGCTTCATATGGGGCTGCTTAGCCACAGATCGGTCAGAGTGTCCATGCTGACCCCTGTCCACCGCTGAAAATATCTGCAATGGGCATGTGAGTATCAGAACAGGACGATGGAGCAATGGAAGAAGGTGGCCTGGTCTGATGAATAATGTTTTCTTTTACATCATGTGGACAGCTAGTGTGTATGCGTCATTTAATAGAGATGGCACCAGGATGCACTATGGGAAGAAGGCAAGCGGGCAATGTTCTACTGGGAGAACCTTGGGTCCTGGCATTCATATGAATACTACTTTGACACGTACCACCTACCTAAACATTATTGCAGACAAAGTACATTATTTCATGGCAACGGTATTACTTGATGGCAGTGGCCTCTTTCCGTGGGATAATGTGCCCTGCCACACTGCAAAAATTGTTCAGGAATGGTTTGAAGAACATTACAAAGAGTCGACTTGGCCTTCAAATTCCCCAGATCTCAGGGCCTGATTCAGACCCGCTCGCAAGCGGATCGATGGCCGGGCAGTGCGCACGCGCGAGAAATCACTCGCTCCGGCGCTCGCATCCAAGAGGGGCGGCTGTCGATGTTGATCAACAGCTCGCCCCGTTTGGAGGCGGGCAGGGGGTGTGGCTGGCCAAACGGAGGCGTTCCCGAAGGAACGCCTGACGTTTGGGGGCGGCCCCACTGAGTGAGTCAGTGGTGAGCTTTCGGCTCTATTAGAGCCGATATCTCACTGGGGCTTGCGGGAACGAGACCCTCCCACAAGGGTCTTGTCGCAAGCCCGATGGTCGCGACCATCACCTGGCCGCTTGCAAAAGCTGTGGGTGGTCACCCACAGCTATACAAGCGGCCAGGAGGTCGGTTTAAAAAAAAAAAAAAGCTGCCGCCCTGATTCAGAGCGAGCGCTCGCTTTTTGCGAGCGGCTCTGAATCAGGCCCTCAGTCCGATCCAGCATTTGTAGGATGTCTTATAAAAACAAGTCTGGGCCAGGAAGGCCCCACCTAGCAACTTACAGGACTTAGCAGCAGATTCTTTAACGTCTTGTTGCCAGATACCACAGGACACCTTCAGATGTCTGTGGAGTCCATGCCTTGATGGGTCAGAGACTTTTTGGTACAACAAGAGGACTCTACATAATATTATTCAGGTGGTTTTAATGTTTTGGCTGCTGGGAGTGTGTATTATTATTTATTATTATCATTATCATCATTATTATTATTATCATTTATTTATATGGCACCACAAGTGTTCCGCAGCGCCTTGCAAAGTACATAAACAAATAGGTTGACCAGTGACTTACAGTACGATACAATCCAGGACAAGGATAATATACATTGCTACATTGTCGACCATAACAATGTAGACCCCAGATAAGCAACAGAACAAAAGCAACCATTCTAAAGGGGAGGGGCAGAAAAACCGGTGTGTGTGTGTACGTACGTACGTACGTACGTATATATATATATATATATATATATATATGTGTGTGTGTGTTGTGAGATGGCGGCACTCCAGCTTGTCAAGTAAATTACACTTAATTCAGCCTTGTATATTCAACGTTTCAGAGGATCCTCTTGCTAGACTAAGGTTGTTAATTTTGTTGTTAATTTTGCATCTCCTAGGTCCTGATGACTGGGTCCCCAGAGGCCCTGAAACGTTGACCTTGGGCCTGATTCAGTAAGGATTGCAAGGCTGCAGACGCATGCAACCGATCGATGTTCACGTTCTGCGCATGCATCACAGTGCGCGTGCGCAAGCCGGTCACTGCGATCAAGTATGCGAACGCAGTGGACACGCAGCGGCGCAAATAGATGATTGACAGGAAGTGCCGTTTGGGGGAGAAGAGGGGAGGTGGTCAAAGGAACAAAGGCGTTCCTTTGCATTTGAACACCGTTACAGGGGCATGCATAATTAAGCCACAGCGACAGCATATGCAGCCATAACTCTGCATGGCAACAGGAAGCTTCGCAGGTTGTGAGGCATGTCAAGCTGCGGATGTATGTAATGGGAAGTGGGTGGCTTTATGAGCTGGAGACATCTTGTTATAGTGCTCCGATCTCGCTGCGATCGCATTGATTTGCATATTTTCGATACGTGCGGGTGCATGCAATTGCAGACTTGCGATCCGTGCTGAATCAGGCCCCTTGTTCGAGGATTATGAATATATATATATATAATATATATTAGTGACAAAAGCACTGGTAAGGTCATACACGTGAAATATTTTTGTCCCAGGTATTAAGAGCTCAGGAAAATGTCTGTTATTGCAAAACAGATTTGATAGTATTTGAGCCTTAATAAAAGCCGGATAAAGTGTTCCTGGGGTTATGGATGGAGAGGGAGGGTGGGCTCCATCCATTAGGCCCATTTCAGTTCTTCAGTCTGAAAACAGGCAAATTAGCACTTGTACCTGTAAGAGGTTGATAAAACTGTCAGGGGTTTGACTCAGTGTCTCACTACCTGCGGAAAGAGTCAGCAGGCCTTTTAAGAGACATTGTGGATTATGACAATGAGTACTGTGCATATGCCTATGTTGTGGCATTAAGTCCTACCACTGATAAGATAGGGAATCTGTGACTAGTTAGAGCCCAGACGGGTTAGGATTTTATTTTAGGTTTTCTTTTTCTGCACAATAAACTATCTTCGGCTAACTTCATGGCAACCCTGGACTGGTGTGCTGTTTTCTGGTTGCTGTGTGTTTTGGACGTGCCCATCTACCACAGGAGAGGGTACCCCTAATTTGATTATATATATATATATATATATATATATATATATATATATATATATATATATATATTATATATTATAAGTAGGATGAAGACAAACTTTGTTAGTTTATCCCCAGGTGCTTATTAACTGATATCCCTGGGTGTGTTCCTGTCTCTTTAAGCCAGGACCCATACTGTTGTTTAAAATTTATGTGCTATCTTGAGCCAAATCTGGCAGGTCACAGATCAATTTATCTGAGAGCCAATGTATGGACTGGCCTGATGGGAAGACCGTGAAGTGGTTGGTCAGCTTGACGGCTTGTTGCAATGTTTTGGAACTAACATTCCCTGTATTCAAAGGAATTGCAGTTTGAAAAGTAAGTGAGTGCTGAGTTTGTATGATCTTTTTTTATGTAGATGGTGCGGTCACATACCAAGGGCACCCCAGATGGTTGAGCCAATAAATATTACAAGTCTATCACAGGAATATGTACATTTATGCCTAAACAATATTGAGATCGATAAACATGGCATTCACCTATGTGTGCTAGAGGAACTAAGGGCCTGATTCAGCAGTAGACGCTAATGCGATCACAGCTGCAATTTCGCACAGAATGCAGCTGTGAAAATATAGTCATGCTGCCAAGGCTCAGCCAGCATAAATACGCCCACTGCTGCTTTCTCACATCCGTCCAATGTTGGTCTTCTGCGCAAACATCGGTACCATCGACGCACATCGGTCGGTCAGTCACGTAGGATTTACAACAAGTCTGGCCAGCTGCAAACACTGCAAGTCTCCCCACACGCAGATTGTTCTAATACTGCATCTGTTTATACGTATACACGTTGTCACATTTCGCTGTATCTGCATCCGTAATTGCCAATGCGTACGCTGCTGAATCAGGCCCTAAGTTCCACAATCATTAGACTATGGTTTCCCGCTCATAGCTACTGGGTCAGTGCCACAGGATTGGTGGAAAACCGTTTTGGAAATCGTATTTTTCATTTTATAAATGGAACAGATCTGAGCCATAAAATGATTGACTGCTGTTGCATTTAAATTATTCTCACGAGATTGTGAGGGATACAATTTAAAATATAAAATTTGTTAACACAGTGTCAACTTCAAGAAAGATTGTTCATGGTTAATAGATGTTGAGTTTCAAACTGGGCATTGGTTGAGCAATTAATTCCATGTATTTTCTGTTTGTGTCTGGTAAATGAGTTCTAGATCTAGAGTATTTATTTGTGGTGTACCACCAGACCTTAACATTTGAATACTTCAATTAATTACACCATAGATAGTGTATACTGTTAGGTATTTAATGATTACACTAATCAGAATATTGAGTAGCAGTGCTCTGTGCCAGGCAGCAGTTACAAAGGTGAATTATATCCTGAGATGTAATGTATGGAAAGGAGGATAAACGCATATTCGGAAAACATAATATTATCATTGTATGATATGAAAATTGAAAAACCATATTTTTCACTAATACAAGGGGTCATCGATTGCAAATAAAAGAGAGATGGATTTAACCACCAGTATAAGAAAGGGTAAGCTGTGGAATGCCTTGCTGCATCAGGTTGTGATAATAGAAGGTCAAACATGGATTGAATGCCTCCTTACAAAATGGTATGTGTAATTAGAATAAAATATTGTGGAGGTGACCCCTCCCATTCTCCCTCTCTCCTATACCGCCCTCTCCCCCCGCCTCCCCCTGTCTTTCTCTCTCCCCCCCGCACCCCCACCCCCTTTCTCTCCCCCTCCTTCCATATGAAGCTAAATTAGCAACTGTCACACTTGGGGTTTTGTTTTGTCTTCTTAGAATTTTTGAAGGGGTGAATTCAGTGGACCTCTGTCTTTTTACATCTAGGTGAGAACAGTCACCTACTAGAACTCGAAGTAGAACTCTTTGGATACAGTGACCCCATACCCACCATTTACTTCTCAGGAGTATGTGCATTGACACTGCTTTTAGAACATTACTGCTCCATTTACTAATATTCACTGCAAATATTACATTGGGATGGGATCGGTAATCCTCCATTGACAACTGTATCAACAAGCGAAAGCACAATCACATTTGACATGCGGTCTCATTGGAAGTTAAAGCAACACAAGTGTTTTCTGCGCCTTACTGTGTAATGAGAACACCTCTATTGAAAATGTGATTTCCGTGCCACCCTGCATATTAGACATTTCCTTATTACTTCAATTAGGCCTACATTATTTCTACATTATCAGTGCCTCTTTACCAGTGATAAAATAAATAGTGATTGTCTATAGCAGTTCCATGAGCAAGTCTCTAAGGGCCTTTCAGACAAGCCATTTAAGAACAATTGAACAGCCATTACATATGTCCCGATCAGTAGGGAATAGAGATGCAAGAAAAGCTCTGTTAAAGATGCATGGTTGGGGACCATTGATGCCTAAATCTATGTTTCTACTACAAACAATGATCACAAAACCCGCACTTCGTGTTTAAGCAGTAGATACATTTAGGCATGGTCATCAGCAGCCGATAAGGGTCGATTAATGTGTGGCCTGCTTTATACATGTCTGTATCCTTAGGGTTTGTGAATCACTGAGCATTCTGTAGCTCAGTATTCATGGCTTCTTATTTAAACACTTTCCCAGCTATTTTCACTTATGGTTGCTACAAGCAAGCGTCAGGAAATGAATGTTTGCCTGAAGGGCTTTTAAATACTTTGAACTATTGTATAGTTTGCAGCATTGATTTCTTTCACTAAGATATGCAATGCATACAGTATATAGCTAAAACATCCAGCAATGTTTTCCCATAATAATTTAGAGATCGCTGTCTAGAGATAACTCACCATACTGTGGTAGGGCAGCATACAATTATTGGGCAAGTTAAAGACCTTGTCATTGTATTTTCTCCCAATTATTTACAAATAGTTTTTGCATTGTTACCTGTAACTATTATTTTAGGTATTATTTGTATGTGTACATTTATAAGATTGTTTGATATGTAAAATGCTCAGGGTATAGCCTAAGGCAAAACAGCATGTGACTTAAGCCTTTGAGTAAACCATGAATTCAAGTCTGAACAGATTGTAAATTCCGCTAGACTCCCTGAATTACATTGTAGTGGGAGAGAGCAGTAAGTAGCTGGCTGCTGGAGTGGGAATGTACAGCTGCAGCCCAACTTTTATTGTACAAGTGACAATAACAAATATGTAACCTTTCTTAGCCTTTGTTTTACAGTACAATAAGGGGATGATTCTGAGTTGCAAGCACAGTGGCTGTAGTAGCCGGCATCCGCAGGGCCTGATTTACTAACTTATGCTACTGTGAGTACCTGTTCAACTAAGTTGGGGGTTCGTACGTGTGCAAGCGGAAACCAGTGCTGACCATTAAATTTACACCGACTGCTGTAATGGTGAGTACACACTATATAGATATATCTGCAAATGGTTGTTCGTACACACTGAACAACCATCATCTGTGCCTGCCCGCAGGTCCCGGCACCCAGGGGGCGTGTCCCGGTGGGCGGGGGGCATGTCCCGCCCCCCTCCTCGCAGCTGCCGCTGTGTGTCTATGGGCGGTCTGCCGACTGCCCGTACACACCTGCTGATGGACAGATATGTCTGCAGACATATCTGTCCATCGGCTGTGCAGCACAGCCAATGCGATATGTCGGTGAACGCCGATGTTCACCGACATATCGCGGGTACACACTTCCCGACGTGCATCAGATACTTTGGCCGATCAATTGATCGGCCAATGTATCTGTCAGTGTGTACCCAGCTTGACAGTCATCATTGGTATCTGCACTGGTACCAGCCCAAATGCTAGGTGCAAGAGATACAGTATGAGTTATTTATTTATCAACCGTTTCTTATACTGTATAGCACAGCATATTCCGTTGCGCTTTACAGGCTTCCCTTGCCCGTACGCACAACTCAGAATCGCATGGAGCTTTTTGGTAAACGCCACAAGTCAGGGTGTTTTATATGCAATATCATTGCCACCGCCCAGTTCATGCCCCGAAACGCCCTATATCACAGAAAGACAGATTTAGCCAAGTTTCGACAGACTCAGAATAGGACGGATATTAGAAAAGATGGGTACATTTTCATCTGCGCTTACGCTGTATGCAAAAACTCGCCGCTGAACAGAGAACCATGCTACTGAGAATAGCCGCTAAGTATACGGTTACAGTTTAAACGATGAGACATATACAGCTTTTTACTGTTGCTTCAGCCTCGCCTAATAGCCCCTCTTGGAGCACCAGGTCCTGTGCCATGCAGCTACGCCAGGCATCATTTTTATTCAAAATGTGCATCAACTAGAAGCTACAATGGGGTATACAACATTTATACATCTGTGTGCGTCTGAGTCTGTGTGAAAAGGGCTCCAATGCAGCAGCTGCAGTTTTTCCTCACGCCAAGTTCTGTTTCATCTGCGAATTTGTACGCGTGTAAAACACATTAATGTGCAGTTAAAATCGCAGCCTTGCCTCTGCAGTACGCGGTGAGTGGCATTTTGCTGCATCTGCGTTGCGACTAAAACGATAAATTTAAAGAAAAATACAGTACACTACTCTTCGGAGAGACTCAGTTGCGCCGGGTGTCTCGTGCCACATGATGTAAAAACGTCTAGTAAGTGAGGACACATCTGTAGATACTTTTGTTATTTAAAATAAATAAATAACAACAAAAATTGTGGGACTTGCCAAATCTATTTACATTCCAGTTACATAGAGACTAGTTAAATTCCAGGTACATAGGGACTTTTTCTACAGTATGTATACTATATACTGTAGAGACTATCATTCATGGGGGGAGGGACACTTATGAAAACTTGTGTAAAGGAAAAATGTAACCTACTCAAGATTTGTGCCCTGTGACAGATTCTAGCCTAATACATTATATAAGTAAAATCAAATCCATTTATTTACAATTAAATTAAGTCTTGTTTTATTGCTGTGTTCCCAATTGTGCAATGGTCAAAAGCGCAATGGAATATGCTGGTCCTATATAAATGTTAATAAATGTATTTAATTATATACTCCCTCTTAGAAATTTGTTTAGATGAGTGTTCTTATCAATAAATCATAAACTTCCTATTTATCTTGTAAAATTATTTTTTAAGGTTGGGCATAACTGGAAGTTCACCATTTTAAGTAAACTTCGTTTTCTGTTTATTCTTTTAGAAACATTCAGTAAATCGTATCTGCACAAGTTGTTATACAGTCAATTTTTCTGAATATATTATTTATTTTATTTGACATGCAATGTTGCATGTTCAATTAAACAAAGTAATATATCATCCATCATCTTCATCGATCCAGAATTTCAACTGGGCACGAATAGAATTGAATATGATATAATATTGCCTTGTCTTTACCAAGCAACAATAACAATGCATTAAAAAAAAAATCACCTCTCAGATTTGGGACTACCCTAAATACAGAGCTGTTCCCCGGCCCGGGTGCTTGAGCAGGCATAGCCAAACACGTAGGTGTGGCCATACCCAGTCGTTAACCATTTGACTTAAAATACTATGCTTTATGGTGGCATACGCCTTGAAGGGGGGCACTCAACCTCCTCCATGGCTGACCTAGGCCCCCTAGTCGAGTCTGGGCCTAGGAAATCGGTACCCTCCCCAGCCTCTTTGCACCCCTGCCTACATATGTCTATCTGTGTGTGTCTCTCTATAATTTAGTTACACGGAACGGATTACTCCGTATGGTAGAGGAAGTGAAGGATTTGCAATAAATTAAAGCCGTTTGTAACCTTATATGTTTTGAATTGTGTACGGTTTGTGAATTTGAGCTTTTAATTCATGGTAATCCTGTTACTGGAAATTCGCATTCCTGGCCTAATAACACCTTTCTGTAAAATTATTGGTATCATTATTATTACTTATAGTTATTTATATAGTGCACATAAGTTCCTGCCCCAGTGGAGCTTACAATATATGTTCCCTATCACTTGCACACACACTTGCACACTTGGGTTTATTTTTGTTGGGAGACAATTAACCTACCAGGTTTTTTTGGGGTGTGGGAGGAAACCGGAGCACCCGGAGGAAACCCACGCAAGCACAAGGAGAATATACAAACTCCACAGGCCATTATTTTAAATGAAGTTCCTTTTTATATTCTTTAACGACTATGCAGAGAATATAATGATACACACAATGCAGGTACTTTATGATGTACACCCAAGGTGCAACTTGAAACAGCATTTACCTGTTACACCTTAATGGTCCATCTAGAATACATGTCTCCTCTCCACAATCCGGAGCCACCTGCGTTAATGTATCCACCAATGTGCCGAGAAACAGAAAGCTCAGTTCAGCCATATTTAAGGCTTTCATTAATCATGATGGTTAAGGGACATGTGTGATATGTGTGTGAGAAACTTTGCATTATATTGCTCATAGTGTGCCTAGAAATGCACTTCTCTGCCATCCTATGGCTGCACAGACGGTGTAATGGTTAGTATTACTGCCTCACAGCACTGAGATTGTGGGTTTGATTCCCACCACGGCCCTAACTGTGTGGAGTTTGTATATTCTCCCTGTGCTTGCATAGTTTTCCTTCGGGTTCTCCGGTTTCCTCCCTCACTCCAAAAATATACTAATAGGTTAATTGGCTCCTAACAAAAAATTAATCCTAGTTTGTATGTGTGTGCGTGTACATGTGGTAGGGAATATAGATTGTAAGCTCCACTGGGGCAGGGACTGATGTGAGTGGCCAAATATGCTCTGTAAAGCGCTACAGAATATAAATAACTGTTAATAAATAAATAACTGGTAATAAATGAACTAGCTGAAGTACCTGGCGATACCTCTGTTTAAATCTTCACGTTATAAAGTTGAATTATGTGATGTCGTCCAAAGTTTTGCCCAGCGTCCCCAGGTTAAAGTTCTGCCACCAATGTGAGGTTCGACCGGTACCTCAATCCCCTAATATGTTTTCTGGGATCCAGTGTTACCACTCTGAGGTTTTTGTCCAAATCCATCCAGTGGAAGGCTTAGAACAGGCTCCCCGGGTCAAGGTTATGCCCTGCGTACACCAACGGGACAAAGCAACAATTGAAATGCAAACATTTTAATTCCCCCCAATGAGTATGAGGCCCCATGACATAGATAAAACCAGTGCAGGCTGGTCAATGAAGGGCTAGTTTCCTTTTTTTTCGGACAGGATGGGTTTGGAATTAGCCACCCTCACAGAGGATACCAGTGCCCTGCTGAGAAACACTGAGGCTGCACTTGATGCCCTTGATTGTAGGAGTTGGTTTAATTAACAACAACTTTGATGCTCCAGTGGTCTCAATATAATAAACATTCTTCTGCCCATTATACCCAGAGAAACGGACATGGCTGCCTTGCGTAATCTTAGACGCTGTTCACATTTTAGACTGCCAGATTCTTTGGATCCCCCTGGATGTGTGACTGTGCTAACTCCTCTCCAGGGGCATCTTAAGAAAGGAGGGGGCCCGTGTGCACGCCCCGTGTGGGGCCCGCTCCTCTCTCCCCGGTGGCCGGCAGCCATTATTAGACTCCGGGCACTAGAGTGTGTCCGGAGTCTACTGTGAATGCGAGAACGCCGGAAATATGGCCGCGGCGGGCATTTTCCGGTGTTCTGAGCAGCGCTGATACCCGACGCGGGACCACAGACAGGTAAGTTTAAACTAATATGGGTGCAGGGTGTGCGGTGCGGGGCCCGTGTGCCCCGCACACACTGCACCCATTATAGATACGCCACTACCCCTCTCCCAGACTGTAGGCCTGATTCAACAAGTACCGCAATTGTAAAGCTGCACGCAGGCTATAGATATATGATGTAATGCACGCAGGCAGCTTTGCAATTGCGTTCCTTGCAATTATGGTAATGCAGCAGGAGGCATCACGCCTCCTGCTGCATTACGTATCCGAGCTGCGTTGTCCAATGCAGCATCGGATACTCTGCGGACCATCGGCTGGTTGCGTGACCCATGGGCTCCCGCAGCCGGCCGCCACAGATTAGAGTAAGAGACGGATATCCTGGCCTCTTCCCTCCCCCCAACGGCGGCAACGCACCTCCATTTCAGGAAAAGGAGGCCATCGCCTACCCCTCCCCGCCCACAAATGCCAGAAGACACTCACTCACTAACTAACATATGTGTATATGTGTGTGTATGTATGTATGTATATATATATATATATGTATATATATATGTATATAGAATTATATGTGTGTGTGTGTGTGTGTGTGTGTGTGTGTGTGTGTGTGTGTATAAATGACAGGCTTAATCCACGGCTCTCAACTATCTGGGGTGCCCTTGGTATGTGACCACACCATCTACATAAAATATATCATACAAACTCGGCACTCACTTGCTTTTCATACTGCAACTCCTTTGAATACAGGGAATGTTGGTTCCAATATATTGCAATAATTTGTTAAGATGACCACCACTTCACGGTCATTCCCATCTGGCCAGTCCCTACACTGATTCTCAGATATATGATCTTGGTCTGCCACCTTTGGCTCAAGCTTGCATACATTTTAAACATGAATATGGGTCCTGGCTTAAAGAGGCAGCCAGGGATATCAGTTAATAAGCACCTGGAGAAAGACAAAAAAAAAGTCCAAAAATATATATATATATATATATATATATATATATATATATAGTCAAAAAGTCCCAAAATGTGTGATATATCTATATCCATTATAGTGGGAGCAATGGGTTTTTTGGTTTTGACCCACATGTCTGTGAGGAGGGTAGGGAAGGAACCTCTGGTTGGATTTTAGCATGGCAGAGGGGCTCCATACTAACACCTCAGGCTATATAACACTGGAGCCGGTTGGGGACCATGTGGTCTATTAACTAAGCCTTGGATGGAGATAAAGTCCCAGCCAATCAGCTCCTAACTGTTATGTGACAGGCTATGTTTGAAAAATGAAAGGAGCTGATTGGCTGTGACTTTATCTCTGTTCAATTTATCTCTTTCAAAGGCTTAGTAAATAGACCCCATGTGTGTGAGTGCACATTTCCAGTTTTCAGAATTTTATTATTATTATTGTTGCTATTATTATTATTCTACATAGTGCATTTTTAATGGGAACTGTTTTCTCATTAAAAGTATAGAACAAGACCCGATTTCAACTTTTATGAGATTATGCAGAATTCAAGTACTGTTGCTAAGTGGGAATGGCTGGCATGATAGGTAAGGCTAATTAAAATACACTCTCTTTATCCCATTACGTGATTGTAATAGCAATTGATGCACTTATGGGTATATTTACTAAAGTGCGGGTTTTCATAGCAACCAATCATATTGTAAGATTAGTAAATATATTACTCTGTACTTTGCTAGGGTTGCCATCATTAGATTAGTCTCCTCCCTTTTAGCTATGCAGGTAAGCCAGAATTACCAAAATCTGGAGGCAGCCAGGTGGGCACAGCACGGATTATAGCGAGGGGGTGTGTGACACAAGTTTGGGGCGCAGCGCGGGGAGGGGGGGGCGTGACTGCGTCATCGTGGCCCTGTTCCCGCTACACAATGCCAAGATTACCGACATTGTGTAGCAGGGGGCGGGGCCATGAGGACAGCGGAATCCCCCTTACCGCCCACTTGTATTGTATAAGTGGGCGGCTGTGGGGGTAAGGGGTCACTGATGGGGGGGCAGGTGGTTGCCGATCGGGAGACTTATCCACCTTTCCGGATGTCCGGGAGCGCCGCCCAATTTTCTGGAGCCTCATGGTCATATTGGGAGGATAGGCAGGTATGAGATAAGCCTATGTTGTGCCTCAAATCAATACACATTCCCCATTATTTTTTTGGCTATGCCCCTGTTTTACTCTCAAGACCCCCGATATGAGGAGGTAAGAATACGCCTTAATATGCATCTAGGTGCATTTGCACAATTCAAGGTGCACAGCATTTCACTACAGAGCTGCCATTCTGCCCTTCATAAATAAGCTCCAGGGGTAGTTTTACTAAATCCTCCAAAAAATGGTGGTGTAGTCCATAGCAACCAATCTGATTTATAGCAATCATTTGTCAATTGTATCCTAGATAATGATAGACAGAATCTAATTGATTGATATGGACAATTAGTGTTCACTCTAGCTCCGGCGGCACGATTGTTGCGTTCTGCGCATGTTTGAAGACCCCACTGCGATTGGGACTGCGATCGCAGTGACTACGCAGACCCATCGCAGAGAGATTGACAGGAAGTGACCGTGTGGGGGTGGTGACGGGGCGTAGGGGTGGTCGGCGAAACACAGGCATGCCAGTGCGTTTGAACGCCGTTACAGGGGTGTACATAAATTGGCCATTACTAAATCTACCCCCCTGTTTTTTCCCTCAAACTAAAGCACCAATATAACAAAGCAATATTTATGTCTACATATTCTACTAAATATTATGGTTTTATTATATTGGTGAAAGCTTTAATTTACGGAATAGGGTTATTTTTACATTAAGGTACACTGGTGCTATTGATGTCTACAGGGCCATAAATAGGGGGTATGCGAGTGGTGCCCTGTGGATGGCACTGCCACTCACCCTTGGCCCCTGCAACTGACTAGCAGTAGGCTGTTACGGCACCCTGTAGCCAGAATAGCTGCTGCAGTGCCTCCAGACGTGCACACTGCAGCTCTTACAGCCCCCCGAAGCATCCTGAGGATAAACCGGTCAGTGCTGTAAATCCTGGTGCTTCTGGCCCCACCCCCTCCACATGATGTAATATACCCAGAGGGCATGGCCAGCACAGGTCACAGAAAAGCACTGTTCTGATGCTGGCTGTCTATTAAAAAATTTTACCTTTAGTTCTTTTGAGCAATAGCTCAGTAGTTTCCTTTTACAATAACGGGTGTAAATGCAATGTAAAACACATTTCCTTTTCTATTACATAATAAAACTATTATAGGAAAAAGTAAGGTTTACTATTTTTGTTGTTGTTGAAAACACTATATTTAAAGAGAGTGTATTGCAAACCTTTGTGCCTGTCTTTTAGCAGCTTGTTCATACTTGTATTCTTTAAAGATTTTTGCTATTCATCGTGAATACCTGGTATTGCTGACCTTTTCACTTCTCATTTGTTTCTATAGAATGGCATTGCCTTTAAGCCAGTTCTGTTGCCGTGCTAAATAACAGGATGAAAAGGATCTTGTGCTTTTGTGCTCTTCTCTTATTTAATGTGTATTTTATGGAGGTTATATTAAACAAATATATTTGTATTGTTGAGACTTTCAGCTATATTTCTAAGCAGAGATGAAACAATAATGTAGACTGTAGCAGCCTGTTGATTAAGTCTTAATTTAACAAGCCAGCAAACCTGTGTGTATATTAATGCCACCAATAGAATGACTCCCAGACAGGGATGTAGTCAGCATCACGGGGTGCGGGATGCCGACGGTCTAAATACCGGTGCCGGAATCCCGTTAGCGTCTGGATCCCGGCACCAGTATCCCAACCGCCAGCATCCCGAAGGTAATATGTCGTCTGATCATGCGGATCACTCCTGGCATCGACAAGTGTGTGTACGCATATGCCGATGCCAGTACCCCGCCGGGTCCCATCGCTAATGAGGTTGGTACACACTAGACATTGTCTAGTGTGTACCGGCTTTTAGAGAAGAAGACAAACACTAAAGCTGGGTACACACTAGATGGTATGTCGTCCTATCTGGCAGATCTGGCCGACATATCGTCCATATTGGCAAGGTGTATACACTGTGACCAAACATGCACGCTCCCGCAGGCCGTTCATCGCATTGACAGATGGAGCCTACCTGCTGCTTAGTCTGTCAGTTTGGTGAACGACCGGCTGGTGAATGACATATTATGTGGTCGTTCACCAGATTGTGCGGTGTCAAACAGCCGCACAATAAGTCGTTCATCGCATCGTGCGTCGGCCAGGAACACACATCGTCTAGTGCAGTGATTTTCAACCTTTCTTAACTCGCAGCACACCGAACACGATTTAAAAATTGCCAAGGCACACAATCAGTCCCCCACTGGAAAAAAAACACACACACTGGCCCCCACGGGGAAAAAACACACACAGGTACAAATATATAACACATTGCTCCCCACAGAAAAAAAATAACCATGGCTGGCCCCCACGGAAACAAACAAACAAAAAAATAGCTCACCACAAAAAAATTATTGGCTGGTCCCCACAGAAAAATAGCAACCATATTGATCCCCATCAAAAACAAAAACCTGTTACTCACACAGTGCAGAGCTGTCAGCATTCGAGCGGGCGGGCGTGCAGGCAGCCGGACGGGAGGTAGGGAGAGCGGGCTGGCTGGCGGCTAACGGTGCGTGTGTGACCTGTGATGTCACGCTGCCACATCTAGGCAGGTCATGGCCTGGGCGCGCCTGAGCCTCCCTGAGGAGCTCAGCGGCAGCCCGGTCCGCAGTACTGTAATATGACCGGCGGCTCTGACCAGCGCGGCACACTTCACAACGGCCCGCCGCACACTAGTGTGCCATGGCACAGCGGTTCAAAATCGCTGGTCTAGTGTGTACCCAGCAAAAGGGGCTTCCTCGCTATAGCCATTTGCAAATTAGTAGTCCGTAGGCTACTAAAGGATAACACGATCAGGAGACGGCTTTGCAGCCCTCATAGAAAACCATGGGGCTAAGACAGCTGTCGGTAATGGTATCCCCGTCTGTGGTACATTTGGGGGATACTTAACATTTGCAGATATTCTCCAAAAATGGGTGTTTTCAGGGAATATACCGCAAATGTTATTTGATAAATAGGCCCCTTAAGGAGAGGCCATGAAAGGACACATAACACGGTGGAAATTAATTGAAAAATAACACATTACGGTAAAGTGAAAACCGTTTCCTATCAGTTTTTTTTTAGATGACCATGAATATAAGCCAAGGCCAAAGTTTAGACTCTGTTGGTATGTATTTACCATCTCCGGAATTTAGACATGGAAATTCTTTTTTGCCTTTACTTGACCAAAATCCTTTTATCAAGTCAAAGTTAAAGTTTTCCAACTGATGTACACGATGATTGAGTATTACTAAAAATTTGTTCTTGGAGCAGTGGTGCTCCTGGGTGTGTACTAAGCAGCAATCTCTGGGGTGCAGGTTTTTGTGGCTTAATTGTTGTTTTCACTGTTATTGTGTACTAAAAATGTTGTACAAAAGAAAGTCTTCACTCAACATCTCCAACCAGTGGTGGTTTTAGCAAATGTACCAGGTGTTTTTTGGTTTAACAAACCCTGTGGTGCAATAGACAGAACAAGGTCCAAGCTCTATTTGTCTTCAGCTAATACGTAATTATTTGTTTGGCTACAGGTACCAATGCAGTTTACATTTTTCATGCAGGTCTAAACTACTAGTCTAATATGATCCAAATACTAATAATGTATGGGTGAGTGCATATATTAATTGCTTTCAATGTAGTTTTTGCATTGTCCAATTAAATTGCATCTGATTATTTTAATCCTTAATCAGAAGTGTTAAGTAAGCATTTGGGATGTGGTCACAATGTTGACGGTCACTATGTCGACAGTACATTGTGCACAGTTATGATGTCCACATTGTTGAAATGTCAACAGCTAACCTGTCGACTTCTGTAAAATATCACAATGTCAACATCACAATGTAGACAAGTAAAATAACACAATTTAGCAAAATGCCGACATTTGGGTTGCTGACACAACAGCCGGTTTTGCTATATTATTCGTAACCTTTGACTAAAGCCATAATATCCGGGTTACGGTACTTACCTCCGCAACCGCCACATCAGTGTTTGTCGACACGCTGAACATAATCACATTTATGGCAATGTTGACATTTTAAACATCAACGAAATATACCAAACCCAAACATTCCAATATAACTTGTACAAGGTTAGAATATTTTAGACTATATTTAGTTGTATAGTGGGCCTGATTGAGATATGTACGTAATGCAGAAAGTCTCGAAGGTGAGCTGTTATAGGCCGATTACGCATGCGCACACTCCATGGTACCTTAGCAATGCTGCTCGCAGTGAAGGTTTCTTTGCAAAGTGATTGACATTCAGGACTGTGGGGGAGTTGACTGGGAGGGCTGCAAAACGCAGCATGGCGCCAACATTTTTGGGACATGTCTCAGCCTATAACTGCGATCCCATGTGAAGGTAAAGTGCTTCCGGCAGCCATTCTACACGACCTTAGGGCTACTCAGATGGGCGATTATCAAATGATCTGCGACGGTGGCTGTGTATGTGTACGCAATTGCTTGGCTTTGTGATAGCCCCGAAGGGCGTCTCTATACTTAATCCCGGCAGCTGCAACATTTAAATCGTATGCAGGAACAGAGCTTGCGATAAAGCTCTGTTCCTGCGAATCCACTTCACATACTTTTCACTGTATTTTCCTAAAAAAAAGCATGCGCCGCTAGCCCCCCACCACCGACACCCCCCTGAAATCAGGTAAGTGTTTTGTTTTGTTTTTTTTAACTATTTTTTTTTCCCCCAGTGATCAGCTTGTGATTTATTTAGACCACACAGCTGATCACAGGGGTCGGCTCCCGGCTCTGCTCTGCCTGTCATAATGGAGCAGGAGTCGGGGGACCAGTGGGAAAGCCCTGAAGATGGCGTTATTATCACAGGGCTTTCCCACTTATTTTTTTAACAATTTATTTTTAGTATATCTCAGGCAGATCCCATTTCCCATTACAAGTATGTGATCTGCATACTAAAAATATGCGAATAAAAGGGCATAGAGTAGTTTTTCATGAAAACGTCTCTAATTTCCCTTTAATAAATTCATACGATACTAAAATAATTTTTTTTCTTTTTTAGTAAAAATAATATTGATAAATAGCCCCCATAGTGTAAAAGACACAGATGCACAAGAGTATCAGGACCTCATTCAGAGGTGGTCGTTGCGGCCGCTCGGTCGTACGCCACCGATGTTCGCTAAACTGCTCATGCATAAAATTTGCAATGCGCGTGCACAAACTAGCTATTACGATCAGAAAATGCTCTCTCCTTGAACACAGCCAGGTCGTTAGTTTGAGTGACAGAGTGAGGCGTTTGTGGGTGGTAACAGGGGAAAGTGCTTGTGAACGGGGGAGTGGAGATCCGAACGCAGGCATGCCTGACTATGCAAACGGCATTTTATGGGAGTGCATGATTAACTAAGTAGTGTCACGGCGCTTGTGACATGGGAGGTTTTTACACTGACTTGATCATAGTGCTTAAGAGAGGGTATGGTCAACCTTAAGCTCTACGACCAGCTCCGATGGTTCCCGATGGGCTCGATTAATCCTTATATGCCCGGAGATGACGTGTATTGCGAACCAGAAGGAGGCGTGTTTTTAGTCTTACGGCCGCATCCTCCCCTCGCTCTTCCAGCTAACGATCCCATCTTAACGACGCAACTTGCGAGCGCTTCATTTGCATATCCGGCCCCTTTTACCTTACGACCGAGCGGCCGCAATGACCGACTCTGAATGAGGTCCTCATCCCCATCATCTTTAATGCAGTATAAGAAGATCTTTGTTAAAAATGCGTTTAACTTCTGTTTTATTTTTTAATACAAAAAGGAACATTTTACACCACCTCCTAAAATCAATTACTCTAATTAAAATCCAGTGTTGCTGGAAATACAGCCATGTTGCCACGTTCTGTTCACTATTAGACTCTTAGCTGAATGGCTTTTTAATTTTTATTTGTACATGTGCCCCTATAACTCATGTTATTGATTTATGTTAGGTTGTTACAATCTGACTATACTTTTAGTCACTTGAAAAACATCAGCCATGTATGAAAGTTGGACTGAGAACAGGGGGCCTGATTCAGAGACGGACGCTCTGAATCAGGGCGTTTTTTGTTTTATGTTTGGAGCGGCCTCCTGGCCGCTCGCATAGCTGTGGGTGACCACCCACAGCTATAGCGAGCGGCCAGGTTGATGGTTGCGTTGGTCAAGACCATCGCGACCAACAGGCTTGTGACGAGACCCTTGTGGTAGGGTCTCGTGGCCACAAGCCCCAGAGAGCTTCTGGCTCTAATAGAGCTGGAAGCTCTCCCACTGACATCACTGGTGATGTCAGTGGGGACGCCCACAAACGGCAGGCGTTCGCTTGGGAACCCCCCAGTTTGTGAAGCCACCCCCCGGCCACGCCTACCAAACGGGTCGAGCTGTCAAAATCACCATCGACAGCTCATCCCCTTTGGTGCGAGACCCGGAGCGATGGAGCACCAGTCGCTAGCCGGGGTCTCGCGCATGCGCATTCCCAGTGGGCAAACATTGACCTGGTTGCGAGCGCTCAGAACTTGCGACCGGGTCTGAATCAGGCCCAGAGTCCAGTTTACACCTTACACTCATTTCATATATAATGCCTAGAAATTATAACTAGAACAACTCCACTTCTAATTTAAGTGAAGTAATTACTGGCTTTTTCAATAGAAGTAGCATGCAAAGACCATACCCACATTGACTAATCTGGTCAATCTATGAATTTAAGTGGATTATAAAGGAAACAGCAATTCTAGTTTTTTTTTATAGTTATATCCGAAACGTGCAGCGCTCTGGAGGCTATTAAAAACGTACCCTTAGTAACTCCAGCAGAGAGGTGTCCTGACCTCCTAAAATAACACATTATATAAAAATTGGTGCTCTCCAGGGTGCTGGTAGTATCCTGCTCAATCTAATCTCTTAAAGTGCATACACACAACGATTTTTTGAACGATTATCGATAACGATATTGTTCAATCGTTGAAAATATTGTTCACTTTCTGAGTTAAAACGATGAACGATTATCCTTCATGCGCGTTCACCTTTGTAGTTCAGTCAGACTGACCAACTCAACGATTTTCAGTAAGGGAATATGCAAAAATCGTTTGTAGTTAAAAAAAATCGCTCATTACATTTAGTAAATGAACGATTTTAGTAAACGATTTTCGTTCATTTTTTCCCTTGAAAAAATTTACGAAAATCGTTTGCTAAAATCGTTCATTTACTAAACCGTTGTGTGTGTGTGCAGCTTTAGTCTTTGGCAACCTTACCTATTCAAGATCTCACAGGACATTGACATTAATAATATATGCTCCTATTCTTCTCAACTGTATATATGGAGTAGCTAGGTTAACACTGTATTACTATTGACTACTGGACGATTGTCTTTATAATAAGAACATTGGCCCTCATTCAGAGCCGCTCGTTAGCGGCAGTACGCTCGTTCCGAGCGATGTTTGCACATCTGCGCATGCGTACGCGTTTTAGTACGCATGCGCGAACCAGTCAGTGCGGCCGAAAATCCTTTGTACGCTATATAGCGAGTGCCTGCTATTTTGAGTGACAGAATGAGGCGTATGTGGGTGGTAACAGGGGAAGGTGCTTGAAAATGGGGAGTGGAGATCCGAACGCAGGCGTGCTTAAAGGTCAAAACGGGCGTTTTATGGGTGTGTATATTTAAAACAGCAGCGTCATTGACCACGTCACTGGGTTATTTTATAGCCAGAACTGCACGCAAATTTGTGGTAGCAAACACCAACCACAAGAATAGCGAGCAGTTCATACGCTGGTCGATGTACTCGATTAATCTAATAAATAGCGGACATGACGTAGGATGCGAGCGGCCAGGGGGCGTTTTTAAGAAATAAACGAGCGTATGTTTTGCACGCTCGTTCAGACTTAGAGGTGGGAACAGACAGCAATGTGCGTACGGATCATTTGAATAGCCACCCCTTGTTTTTAAACGAACGACCGCAAATAGCGAACGGCTCTGAATGAGGGCCATTGTCAGCCAATACCAGCAGATCACATTATCACTATATTAGATTGAGTAGATTGATATACCAGCACCCCAGAGTGCACCAATTTCTATATAATATGTATTTTTTTTATTTATATTTAACATTTGCTAATTAAAAGCTGTTTCAGTATAAAACAAAACAAACAAAAATGTAGGACCCCATTTCAGAGCCAGTCGCAAAGCGGCTTTAATATAGACAGGTATTGGCCATTCTCGTAGTCCTCATAGAAAGCTATGGGTACTGCTGCTGTTATTGGAAACTGAAGGACCATCACAGATATCTGATATCTGCTGCAAATAGCCCCCATAGTCCATACCATACTTCAGTATTGCGGAAAGCCTCAGAAAATGACAAATTTTGAAAGATTGGCCACAAACACACTATGATTAATATGTCCTTAAGTGCTGATGTCATTCTAGGCACCTTATATGTACAATTGTGTTTAATTGTGTGTACCTGACTTATTAAGAGGTGAGTGAAACTATTTGGATCTGGTAAATCTTTTAAGTAATTTCACTAAGAGCAGGGGTGGCCAAAGCGTCGACCGCAGTCACTCAACAAGTCGATCACGTTGGCACGTCCAGCAGCAGTTACCAATAAGGATCAATGTGATTCTTATTGGCTGCTGCACCGAATTGAAGCCGTGGCTAGCTGAAGCCACAGTGGTCTCTTCGGCTGTAACTGTGACAGCAATAGCCAATAAGAATTGGGCTGATTCTTATTGTCTGAGGCCATGGGCGGGCTGGGCCAGGGGAGAGGGTGCCATCTACCCACCAGGCCGGTACGGCAGCAGGCATGGGTGGGGGCTTTGTTGTGGGTTTATGGTAAACTGAGACCATGCTATCCAGGAAGAAGAGGCTGGGGGACGCGCAGAGCGACAAGTGGGTGATAGCTACAGGTACTACCACCACTGGGATGTTACCATTACCTGTCCCACTTTCCTACTGTCATGTAATGTCATGTAATGCACACATCTCCAGATAGAGGGCCTGATTCAGTATGGATCGTAATTGCGATCGCAGCTGCGAAATCTCACGCAATGCAGCTGCGAAAATCTGCCACAGCTCAGCCAGCATAGAGACGCCCACTGCTGCTTTCTCAATACCCCGCACTCCTGTGTATACATTGTTACCATCGAAGCACATTGGCCAGTCATGCACAATTACAGCAGGTCTGACCAGTCACAGAATCTGCAAGTCTCGTCGCACGAAGCGAGTACTCAAGCAGCATATGCAATCACAGTGGCTAATTTATGCACGCCCATGCAACGGCGTTCAAACAAACACACGTCTGCGTTTCTCCAGCCACTCCCTCGTTACTCTGCGATGGATTCCTATATGCGTGCGTAATTGCAGTGCGATTGCAGCACACGCGCAATGCGGTGCATACGCATGCACAGTACTGAACAATTGTCCGATCTGCGTACGTAGTTGCAATTGCATACGCTGCTGAATCAAGTCCAGAGTTCCATGTCAGTGGTAAGTCAAAGTTGAATTTTCATTGCCAGCACACCTTGTGAATGGCAGTGGTGTAACTAGGGTATTTGGAGCTCAGGGCAAATAAAAAAAACCGGAGAAAGTAGGTCGCGCGTGCCGAAAAAGTGTGCGTAGTTACATGCCACTAGAAAATGGGGACGTGGCAACTTATGCAGTGCTCCTTATACAGTGCCCCAGTAGTAGTCCACCCCTATGCAGTGCCCCAAGTAGTAGTCCTCCCCTATGCAGAGCCCCAAGTAGTAGTCCTCCCCTATGCAGAGCCCCAAGTAGTCCCCCCTCCCCCCAGCAGTGGTCCCTGAAGTGCCCCAGTAGTAGTCCGCCCCCCAGCAGTGCTCCCAGTAGTGCCCTTTATATAGTGCTCCCAGTAGCAGTGCCCCTCATATAGAGCCCCCAGTAGTAGTCCCCCCCCCCCTATGCAGTGCCCCCAGTAGTGGTCCCCCCTATGCAGTGCCCCCAGTAGTAGGCCCCCCTATTCAGTGCCCCCAGAAGTGCCAGGCAAAGACACACAAAAAACACCAAACATTTGAATCCTCATTCCTGCCAGCCGCCGTCCGCTCCTTCGTCCTCCCGGGCCGGCCCGCTCTGCACCATGGGAGAGACGTTGTGACGTCTCTCCCATCACCCACTGCGGGAGCCGGAAGATGGAGCTCATGAGTGAGCTCCAGTCTGGCTCCGGCAGTGGGTGCAGCAGTCAGAGAGTCTGTCTGGCTTTTATTGACTGCCAAAACAAACACACTGCCACCGGGTAGCACGAGTGTACTAGCCGGTGGCAATGTTTGTTACTATGTAGTGCAGTGCGGTCCGCACTACACTGATCTGTGTCCTGGACAGTGGCCGGCGGTCCGACGGCGCCCAGGGCACGAGCTCTGCTCGACCTCCCCTAGATACTCCACTGGTGAATGGTAATGCTTTGTTATTGATTTTAGGCAAAACCTCTATTTCGGAAAAAAAATTAGCAAGCTGGGCACAAAGTACGTACTAGTCAGGAAAAATCTGCCACAGTTATGAAGCAAATGTGTTGCCTATATTAAAGTGTCATCCCTCATTCCCACTCCAGCTATATTCGTTTTGTGACCTGTGACCTGCACTGTATTGAAGAAAGCCTCATAGTTTTTTTTTGTTTTTTTTCTGTGAGGGCCAATGTGTTTAATTTTTATAATGTGGATCCAATGTGTGATTTTAAACCGTCCCCATGACGGTTGCTGTGAGTTCATGCCCCCTTTTTGCACACCACGCCCCCATTTTTGCATGTCATGCCCTCTTTTTTGGGCTCGCACCTACAGTACGAGCAAATTACATAGTTGGTAGATCACAAAAGATTTTTTAGCTTTATAAGTAGGTCACTGAGTCCAAAATTTAGAGGGTCGTCCTTTGCAACTCCGTGTAATATGCATACTACGCCATAGCTAGGTTAGAAACTCCTCTTCAAACAGGACAGGGCAGCACAAAGTGATCAGTCATTGAACCAATGCTGCCTAGATGCTATTCTTCCATTTCAGTCAGATACTTCTCTCCTGGTATGTGCCAGGTTCCTATTGCACCAGGCAGATTAATAAGAACTTGAAATAGACACATATACAATAGAGAAATTAGACTGAGCATGGAAAAGTTGGCTGTCTAGCAGGATATAGGCCCGTATTCAATATGAGCCGAGCCGCGATACTTTTTCGCGGCCTGGACCTTCTGCCTACTTCGCCTGTTAGGCGGAAAAGTATCGCGTGCGTGCACGCTTTACCTTGTATTCAATATGACAGTACGCAAAAACAGCACCCGGCAAAACTGAAACAGGCGGAAAGTGCTGTCAGATTTGGGGAAATCAGTCTGACACCCCCCAAAAGATGCTCTGATATGGGGGTTCACTATGATACTCCCCGATTTGTCTTGCTGAAGGTATTTTGGGTTTTTAAACAGGCTCAATAGCTGCTAAATAGCGTTTTTCAATACGTGGTGCAGAATAGTATTCAGGAGTATTTTTTTTATGCAAATAACTATTCTCAGCAAATTTGGGGTACTTGAAAATGGGAGTCTGCATATTTCTAAGTTTCTAAAGTGTACTTGTAAAAATCTTGATAAATCCACCTTCCGCAAGCACCTGCAATCAAAAAAACACTTTGGGGCATACTTGGGAGTCAAGTTCGTTAGTTTTTAACTTTGAAAAAGGGGGCAAAAAAAAATATGGGGTACAAAGTCATTTTTTGGGGGTCCTTAAGTGTTTTTTTTTTATTTTTTGACACAGTTTACCTTTGGGGGACTGTCTGAAGGCTGCAGGGGGTTCCCGCAACTTTACACCCCAAAACCCCAATTCTGCACTTTCCGCCTGCTAGTCATAGGCAAAGCTTTTTCGCCTGGTACATTGCATCAGTGGCGTAACTACTGCCCCTGCGGTGGCTTGGGGGCACTGGGTAACTTGGGGGCAAAGGGGGCAGTAGTTACGCCACTCAGTGGCGGAACTCCCGTAACTAAGGAGGGTGCAGGGGGTGCGGTCACACCCCCTGCACCCTCCATCTGCCGGGCGCCTGCTGAGTGTTACCAGCGAGCGCCCGGCTCCTATTCAAACCCCCGGCGGCAGCCGGAGGATGGAGCTTCCTCCGTCTTCCGGGTCCCACAGAGCACTATGGGAGTGACGTCCATAATGCCGAGGAGCGGACGCCGGAGTATGGACGGCAGCAGCACTGGAGCGGGGATAAAGGTAAGTGGGTTTTTTTTGTGCGGGGGGGGGGGGCGGAGCAACTACAGGGAGCTAACTACTGGGGGCAACTACAGGGGGCTCACTACTGGGTCAACTGCAGGGGGCTCACTATTGGGATCAACTAGGTGCAACTACAGGGGGCTCACTACTGGAGGCAACTACTGGAGGCAACTACTGGGGGCTCACTACTGGAGGCAACTACTGGGGGCTCACTACTGGAGGCAACTACAGGGGGCTCACTACTGGAGGCAACTACAGGGGGCTCACTACTGGAGGCAACTACAGGGGGCTCACTACTGGAGGCAACTACAGGGGGCTCACTACTGGAGGCAACTACAGGGGGCTCACTACTGGGGCAACTGCAGGGGGCTCACTATTGGGATCAACTAGGTGCAACTACTGGGGGCTCACTACTGGGTGCAACTACAGGGGGCTCACTACTGAGGGCAACTACTGAGCACAACTACAGGGGGCACTACTAAAATGGGCACAACTACAGGGGGCAATACTTGAAGGGGCACAACTACAAGGGGCACTACTTTAATGCGTGCAATTACAGGGGGCCCTGCATAATGGGCACTACTACAGGGGGCATTGCATAATGGGCACTACTACAGGGGGCATTGCATAAGGGGCACTAGTATAGGGGGCATTGCATATGGGGCACAACTACAGGGGGTACTATTTTAATGGGAACAACTACAGGGGGCCCTGCATAATGGGCACTACTACAGGGGACATTGCATAAGGAGCACTAGTATAGGGGGCATTGCATTTTGGGGCACAACTACAGGGGGCACTGTATAAGGGGCACTAACTTGATACACACAGTTTATAGGTTATAAACTATGTTCCCAATAATCTGGTTCTACACGGACATAAAAACTGTGCAACCTGTCTTGAGCTGAGGTGACAGACTGGCAGGAGCAGAGAGGAGGGTTGGTGAAGGAGATCTGTCAGGGTGGGATGTAATGGGCATTACTGTTTGTGCACACAGTAATGCCAAATACACATTATGCCAATGTGCTAATAGGGGCATTACTGTGTGGCATAATGTGTAAGGGACATTACTGTGTGGCATAATGTGTTGTATGTGGCATTACTGTGTGGCATAATGTGTTGTATGTGGCATTACAGTGTGGCATAATGTGAAATAGGGGCATTACAGCATGGCATAAATTTGTTATAAGGGCTTTACTGTATGTCATGTGTTATACGTGGCATTATTGTGTGGCATGTGTAAGGGGCATTGCTGTGTGGCATAATGTGTTGTAAGGGGCATTCCGGTGTGGCATAATGTGTTTCAAAGGGGCATTCCGGTGTGGCACACTGTGTTATAAGTGGATTACTTAGTGTGCCATAATGTGTAAGGCACTTTGCTGTATCATGTAACCACACACCTTAAACGTCGTCTTTGGGTGTGTTTGATCTTTTTTTGGGCACCTGAAACTTTTTTGGCATGGGAGAGCAAAATATATAGTTGCACCACTGCATTGCATTGACTTTCCGCCTAGGCGGAAAGTCCTTCAAATTGAATACGGGGTAAAACCAAAACAGGCGAAAATGACGTCACCCGGTAAAAGTTTTGCCAAAAACACGCGAAAACTGCTTTTCGCTCCAAATTGAATACGGGCAATAGTCTTGGAAGGAATAAGGATGGTGTATTTATATTTGATATTATTGGCTGTGCACAGGTAAGCTCAACTGTAAGACATTAGAAGAGTATTCTAGAATACTTTATTTTGAAGCTGTTCTTCTAAATAATCTAATGAAGTGAACACAGCCAACGGTCCAAAATTAATGTTTTCCTAATTGTCTTTCTCTACTATTCACTCCTTTCCTTCCCTGAAAAGAAACTTAACCCTAATGGAGCCCATACATCAGCAAGCAGAGAACATCATACATTGCAGATATTTTTACGCAATGACCTGCAAAACGCAGAATTGCCCCAATTAAATTGTGATCTATGGGCCCCTTAAGCTCATGTTGGAAGCTTTTCTAATCCCAGCTAGTGGACAGGTCACATTTGGGCTTATGTTTGGTTTATGAACTGTAGTATCAGACTTTGGTAATGTGCACACAAATTTGCAAAAGCCAAACAACTAATGATGTCATTAGTAAATAATTAAGCAGCCACGGCTAGTACTATATATCTAGATCCTTGAATCCTCTGAAGATTTGGCTAGTTGATCTAAGGTGTTTTACATGTTAATTTATTTTCAAAATAACTAAACTCTCCTTGTTTAAATTAAACTGCAATGCTACCAAATCTATTGTACATTCTCTTTTGAATGCAGTACCATCATTATAGGAGAGATTAGGGAAGCAAATGTGTTGCCAGATATATAGTTTGTGATGTTTTCTTGATTTACTAATGTTGATTCATGGTGACAGGTTTATCATTGCATATAATTGTACTGTCCTTGCTGCCTTTACCCTATAGTTTAATGTTTTGCCGATGTACTTTAAAAAAAAATCATTTTAATTAATGTCCAAACATGGTTTCAAGCACTGCAGTATTGAAAATGCTATAAATAAATTTCAAATTGCTTTGAGTAAACAGACAAAAACACAGTATGCATAATTTTGAAATTAGAGGCTGTTACAAGCAAGAAATGGAACAAAAAAACATGGATTTAACAATTCAGGAGTACATGTACTATGTTCCTAATATTGAAATGAAATCCTATATTTTTTTACACATTTTTTATATTTTGTACACTTCTTATCTTGAAACTTGAATTACTGTACTAGTCAAAATACAGCCAACAGACCACTTGTGTGCTGTCAAATATAGATTATGTATTAGATGCACTAAGAATAAAGTATACGGAATAGGCAGCGCCTGGCCGACCACAGCAGAGTTTCCGGCAGTGGAAACACGACAGCGTTGGAAATCCCGATCGTCGATAGGTAAGTATTGACTAACCTAACCCCCTAACCCTCCTTAGGGGTGCCTAACCCTAACCTTCCCCTCTAAGTGCCTAACCTTAACCCCCCCTTCCCTGCTGCCTAATCCTAAGTCCCCCGGGGGGGTGAATAACCCTAACCCTCCCTCCCCCTAGCCTAACCCTAACCCTCCCAGGGGGGTGCCTAACCCTGAGTCCCCCCCGGTTGCCCTAAACCTAATCCTCCCCCCCCCGTGGCTGTCCGCTTGCGGCGCCCGGCAACCCTTCGACCGGGATGCCGGGCGCCGGTCTCCCGACGTCGGGGAATTGTCAGGCGTCTACATCTAGACGCCTGGCATTTCACCCTCGCCAGGATATGACAATCGGGAAGCCGGCTGCCGGTATTAAGGCAGCCGGCTTCCCGACTGTATACCAAGTATACATCTCACAGATATAAAATAATGCTCATTATTGTTATTAATGTTTTATTACTAATGATTAAGACATAAATAGACTTGAGCATTTATGTTTTTCCATTTTACAGCAAATAACTTGATATATAGGCAGGGATTCTCCACTCCAGTCCTCATGAGTCATAACCGGTTTAGGATTTAGGGATTGCACTCTCTGAGAACAGGTGTTATTTTATAGTATAGCATTTAACAGAGTTTTTGTTGTTTTTGTGGCCTAAAACAATAGTTATGTCAATGCAGCTTGTGATTACTGTAGATAGCATAAGTAGGTGAGCATTTGTCGTTCGGTATCTAGTTTGGCAACTTCCAAGGCTGCTTTTTGGGGACTCTGATATATTCCCTGCTTTGTGGTCAGGGAGATTTCTATCTGGCCACAGTGGGCCTGATTCAGAGCCGGACGCTATTTGCGCTCGTTCGTTCAGAAAAAGGGGCCGGATATTTAAATAGAGCGCTTGCTCTTTGCGGTCTGCTGACGCCTCTATGTCTGAACGAGCGAACGAAACATGCACTCGCTATTTTTTAAAAAAACGCCCCCTGGCCGCTCGCATCCTAAGTCATCTCCGCTATTTATTAGATTAATCGAGTACATCGAAAGGCGTATGAACTGCTCGCAGTGCTTGTGGTAGCATTTTCCTACCGCAATCATGCGAACAGTTCAGGCTAAAAGACAACCAAGTGACGTGGTCGATGACGCTGCTTTGTTAATTATGCACACGCTTAAAACGCCCGTTTTGACCGTTTGGCACGCCTGCGTTCGGATCTGCATTCCCCGTTTTCAAGCACCTTCCCCTGTTAGCACCCACAAACGCCTCATTCTGTCACTCAAATTAGTAGGCATTCGCTATTTTGCGAGCACACAATTTCCGACCGCAATGACTGGTTCGCGCATGCGTATTACAACCCATACGCATGCGCAGTTGTGCGAACATCGCTCGGAGCGAACGAGCTGCCGCTTACGAGCGGCTCTGAATCAGGCCCAGTGTTCCAACAGAAAGCATATCCCTGTAATTGGTAGACTGAAGTTGAGGTGGAAATTACCTGATAAACATTTCCATCTGCTCCAGTCACTATGGGACAAGGTGGCTGTGAAATGTCTAACACCTCGGTTGGGTAGTGATATGGAGCAGGATACTGACCAGGGTGGTTGCAGAGTCCTATCCCACAGCTTATTCATTGAAGAGGAAACAGCACTTATTTAAGCTTTACTGTACATCTGTGATGTCACCAGCTCCTCCTGGACGAATTCTAATTGCTGAAGCTGTTAAATATTTGTATGAGTTAATCATAATGTAAACCTACTATGAATCCTAGAAACAACCCATATTGCACTTGCTAAAAGCTCAGTTATGTAAAATGTTTTACTTTCACTTAACAATTTTATAAATCCGCAATAAAACAAACAGACATAGGTTATTTTGCACACAAAATTGTTATCTCTTTATGTATTGATTAATGTGGGAACTCTCGTCCTTATTTCTCTAAAATTAATAACTTAAAAAGATGATGAAACAGAGGACCTCATTCAGAGGCGGTCGCAAGAAGCGATCGCTCTCTCTGAATGAGGGCAGCCGCTTCTTGTTTTTTGGTGCGGCCTCCTGGTCGCAAGCTAAGCTGTGGGTTACCACCCACAGCTTAGCTAGCGACCAGGGTGATGGTCGCGATGGTGATCACCATCGCGACCATCGGGGCTTGCGACCAGACTCTAAGGTTGGGTCTGGGCTCTCGCAAGACCCAGGGAGCTTTCTGCTCTGATGGAGCAGGACGCTCCCCACTGACATCTCCTATGGGAAGGAGTTCTGGGGATGTGAAGAGGGATCTGAGCGGATCCCCCCGCCGCTTTCTCGCGGACTTCCCGGCGGCTGTGCGCATTATCCTTCTCTGTAAACATATTGGGGAAATGTAATAGCCTGCACAATGCAGGTATCGGCGACATTCTAATATGTCTGCCCATTGTTTTTAAAGTGGCAATAATTTAAAAGGGAAAACTGACTTGTTACCGTTATTCTCGTAAGGTTACAAGTTGGTACAAGATTTATGGTAGCTTCCATAGGCTGTAAAAAACTTTTGATGTTTATTTTATTCATTTCTGAAATGGTTTCACTGATTTCTTCTCATTTCTGGAACTACTGTAGTTATAAGAATTATAAATCCTGATAGTACTGTGGATTACTATCAGAAAAAGCACTGCTAAGATCACAACAAGTTATTACAGTATGTCACTAACTTAGAGGTAACTTACTGGTTGAAGTCCAGTTTTGGTGACATCTCTGCTCACAAAGTAATGGTTGTCATCACCAAAATCCTCAGAATGTTTTTTTAATCAGTTTTGGTATCCATCTATGATGCATGTTTTCAGGGCAATATATTTTCATCTTCTATTTAATACGATCAATTAGATGTAATTTTAAAGATGACACTGATACAGTTAATTTGTTGTTTCTTTTCAGACTTGTACCATCCTGATCTATCATGGTTTTGTACTGTAGTAGTTTATGAGAAATGTGGTTTTGTGGTCATGAATGGGCTCATTGGCAGACTTTCAAAAGTCTAGTTAAACATTGTTTTCTGACTGGCAAGATATACTTTTTCTTTGCCTAATCACAGTCTGGTTTATTACAGTTTTCAAAATGTCTCACGGTACAGTAAATTTTAATTCATGAACTGTAATTAGTGGGTGTTTGTGCACTTGTTGCTTAGTTAAAATGTTTTGCACCTCTTTGATAACAGTGATTGATTGGCTAATTTCCCCCTCACTCTTTTTCCATATTTTTCTGTCTCTTCCTTTTCTGCACAAGCAGGCAAATCAGTTGCACTTTTTTTTGACAGTATGAGCGGGTACTGCATACTGGCACATTTTGTGTAAAGGAATGAGGTGCTGCACAATATTATATATACTTAAGTACAACTGCTACAGAGTGTCTCCTTCTCATACTAGTGTCACAGCTTAATTTTGGTGCCTTTGTTCTGTACTCCAATGAGAGTTCAGCACACGGTACTCTCTCTGACTTCTGGCACATCTTCATCCCTTTATTCTGGAATCTATTACGTAATCTTACTAAATATCCGCCTGGCAGCTGTGCAGTGAGAGCTGAAGAGAGACAATGCCCCGACTCAACCCCAACAGCTCTCACTGGCTACCTGACTCCCAGGACACGTAACCTATCTACTGCACCCAGTGCTATTTTTATTCCTGGTATTGTTCCATGAGTTCTGCCAGTGCCTAGAGCAGAATGCTATTCTGCCCTAAAAAAATAGCAAGCAATCATCTACTTTTATTGTATTAACTGGCAACACTAAACATAAATGATGATCTTCGTAAATAGCCATCATGTCATTCACAGTGAGGAACTACCTTTATTAAACATGAATAATTTATTAGTGTTACTACTGTGATCAAGTTGATTGCTAATGTAAGCACTGATGTTCTATGGAATGTAGTGTGATATAATGTTTGAAATGTTCGATGTGATCAGGGCCGTGTATGATTTGATATAAAAATTATTAGAATACCACAAAGAATATATTTATAACTTATAAACATCTTCTTTGTTTATTGTAATAATTTTTATAGTTAACACTCATCAGCTTTGTGGAGCTCTCTGGGACTGCAGGGAGACTATTATTTTTATTATCCTTTATTTATATGGCACCACAAGTGTTCCACAGCGCCTTACAAAGTACATAAACAAATAATTAGACCAGCGACTTATAATACAATAGAATATAGGACAAGGATATGGATAATATGCAATGCTACATTAGTGACCAAAACACCTAGATATGCAACATAGCGTAAGCAACCAAGGGTTAGGTGCCCTAGTGGGAGGTAAGAAGTAGATGAAAGTAAAGTAAGGAGAAGCACAAGGGTGTAGAGGGCCCTGCTCGTAAGAGCTTACATTCTAAAGACTAGAGATGAGGCATCAACAGCTCAAGCTCGCTTCTGTATAATCAGACACTGCTTGCAGATCTGGGGGCAGGGCCACACCATGGACAGTAAGCTGCACAGAAAGAGAGCTAATAGAGGCATGACTTTGAGTATGAAGGGGCGTGCCTTGAGCACTGATGGACACCTTGGATGTGTCATGTGACCAGGAAGTGCACTACATTGTTTAGAAATCGGAGCTCAGCAGCAAGAGAAGACACAGTGATGCAGGTAGGAGAAACAATTGACACTGAGGGGTAAATTTACTAAGATGGGAATTCTATTAAGAAGTGATGTTGCCCATAGCAACCAATCAGATTCCTGGTATTATCTTCTAGAAGGTGCTAGATAAATGAGAAGTAGAATCTGATTGGTTGCTATGGGCAACATCACTTCTTAATTAGAACTCCCATCTTAGTAAATTTACCCCTGAAGCTTAGTGTAGTGAGGGGAGAGGTACAGTGAGTAGGGGATGAGACAGGCTCCCAACACTCAGACCCATCTCCATGTGTGCTCCCCAGCCATTGACCTCACCTCACGTCACTGCATGTGATGTAATTGGTCACATCACCATTTATGATTGAATTGTTTTGAATAATGTCATCAAAAGATCCTTGGGGGTGAGGCCATTTAACAGCTCAATTTGCTGTGTTTATTTTTCATTTTGCTTTGTATAGCACTATGAATTACAACTCTGTTAAAGCCTCTTTTCCCTGTATGTGAACAGGAAGAGCTGGATCAAGTGTCGGACTGATGTCTGGAAAAGAGTGAACAGTCTGCTTCAATAATCCACTTCTTAATATATCCCATACAGAGCCTGTGTTTACAGATCTATTACATATACCTCCCAAGCAAGTTGCAGTGTATAAGGATAAAGGAAGGATAAATTATATTCATCTTTTTTTACATACATTTTCTTTTTAAATAACAATGTCCCAATTAATGAAGAGAAGATGCAAATTGCTATATTGATGTTTCTTGTATGTTACTTTTGGCAAAGTATAAAACAGTTTACATATATGTCAGGAAGTTCCTGTCATATAATTTCTTATGAAAAAAATGTAATCATAAATATCTCTGTAGTATGAAATATATGTAGTATGATCTTATATATTTTCCCCATGCTTGCGTGGGTTTCCTTCAGGTGCTCTGTTTTTTTTTTTTTTTTCCCCCAAAATCCAAAAGTATACTGGTAGGTTAATTAGCTCCCAACAAAAATTATCCCTAGTGTGTATGTGTGTGTACAGATAGATTGTAAAGTCCCCTGTGGCAGGGACTGATATGAATGGGTAAATATTCTCTCTAAAGCGCTGCGGAATATGTGTGTGCATGTTTGTATATAACAGTTAATAATAAATAATTATCTTTTTTATCCTTAATCTGACTTTTCCATTAGGTTACAATCCAATGGTGAATAGAGGCAACACTGTATGTGGAATGAATGGTCAGATATATGTAGGAAGATCTCTGCTGAAAGAAGTAATTCTCTGGCATATAGGGTATGTGCAGTTCAAGGTCATGGGAACATTTGTATATAATCTGGTTTACACACTTCCTTATGAAAGATATTGTTTGTAGATAGGTCATGCAAACACTTTATTGAGAAGGGGAACCTGTCGCAACACGGCCACATAGTTTAATTTTCCATTCTTTAGTGCAGTGCTTCCCAAACTTTCTCGAATCGTGGCTCCCCAGCATTTTTTTCACGGCACCCCTTAGGGCAAAAGTTTCTTATTCAGAAAAAAAATATTAAATAAAGAAAATTGTGCTTATCTGTCATTCCCTTATATGGCAGCTACTAGCTCTGGTTTTGCCTATCACATTGACCATAAATAATTTGATTTGGTCCTGGAACTCCAACCTGTGCCACCCCTGCTAGTGCCCCATGGCACAGCAGACAGTGAAGGAAGCACTGCTTTATTGTAAGGATTCACCTTACTGGGACTGCAGAAATGTTCAAACAAGATTGTGCTTGCAGTGCTGGTCTGGCAGTATAGGTGCCTATCCACTAGACTATTAAAATGAGCGATTGAACAATATCGATATCATTCGATAATCGTTTGAAAATCGTTTGTAGATTGTTTAAAAAATTGGTCTTTTGGACATCTATCATCGTGCAAACATGCTGGTCATCCTGACGATAACGTCAGGTTCAGCATGTTTGCAGATGATTGTGCCTACACTGAACGTCTGCTCATTCAGTGTAGACGCATCACAGACTGACAAACGACTGCACGATTACAATGTCGTAATCGTGCAGTCTTTTGCCTGTCTTCTAGTGGATAGGTACCTTAAGGTGAAGAGTTCCCATCTTAATAATAGATAATGTGCAATAAATTATATTTCACTCCAAACTCTTTAATGGGTTTCATATACTGTTACATTTTGCACAATATTAGTTGCTGTTTTATAAAAATAAAAAAGAGCATTTATTTTTATATACAATAACAGCAACTAATATTGTGCAAGTATAGTGAGACTGTTCTTGAAGCAGCAACTTGATTTTCATGCGTTTAACACTACTTTATAGGTCTTTTTTTGCTTTTTAAGCACCTTTGAAGTGTATGAATTGAATAAAATCATGCTCAACACATGAAAAACACATAAAAGTGGTTTTCATGTGTTGAGCATTTATTCAATTCATACTCTTCAAAGGTGCTTAAAAAAGGAAATAAAAAACCTATAAAGTAGTGTTAAACGCATGAAAATCAAGTTGCTGCTTCAAGAATAGTCTCAGTGCATATGCCCTGAAATTTGTTTCTAAATCGTCTAATGAAGAAAAGTGTTTTATCCAGGGATAGGCGATGTTCTTACAGTTCAGAACTAACCTTGTAGGATACTGATGATTTTATGTCTGTATTGTGATTTCTCTTGTCAATAACAGCTGTCAAATCAGGAGACTTTTATATGATCCCAGTTTCTTATAATTTGGAGGGTAATTTATAGGGAGTCATCAAACTTTCACAGCGGCTCTATTGGAAATCTCCATGGTGTACATTGGGATGTGCAGCCATCAGCAAGTTCATGATGAATTTGGGATGATGCTCAAATCAAAGCTTCAAAATTGCTGTATTTAATAGATAATAAAGAAAAATATTGTAGGCAGATGTGATAACAGCACTATTAGAATGTGCCAGTCAATCTGTACCCTGTTTAGCCTCCTCCATAACCATTTAGCTTTTTTTTAGGCTACTGCAGCCAGGAAAGCAGGGTCATCTTAACAGCAGTGTGGGCCCTGGGCAAAGCAATGCACTGGGGCCCCTGCCCACCCATTCACGGGAAAAAAAATTGAATGGTCAATGAAATTAAACCCTCCTGCATGCCCATCAGACCTCCCACACATGCAGAGAGACTCTCTCTGAGTGGTCTGAAGCCGACGGATGAAGTGAAACTGGGACTGAGGTGAGTACACGTCACTGGGGGGGGGGTTAGATCAGAATAAAGTGCTTCGGCGGCCGGCTTATGAAAATATCACAAATTTATCAACTGGCCGCGGCTGCAGGGGGGCATGTTGGCAGGCCCATACAAGCTTCAGGCCCCTGGGCAACAGTACAACAAGCTCAATGGAACAGATGGCCCTGCAGGAAAGCTCTGCCTATTGTATTGCAGTTATTTATCATGGTGAATCTCATATTATTGGCACATTTTCCTCTTCCACTGCCCATCACGGACTAGACAGCTAGAGATGTATACTTATTTTATTCCAGCTCTCCCAGACTAGGCAACACTTTAGGTGTCACTGCGTTCTGTGCAGCTATTCAGAAACAGTCCTGACAAGGATAGATAAAACTAAGATTTAATTGTGTAACACCGACTTCTGTCATTACCGCATTTGTTTTCTGTGACAAAAAGATTCATCATCAGCAGTTCTCTATTGATTTCAGTGGCGTTAAAGTTATTCGTAGCTGTGATTCAATTTAACCTGTCACTTGTATCCTTGCAGTAGCTGATATGGCTTCTGGGAAATTTTCAGTGACACAATAGTACTATACACACTTTACATCTTTGATTTCAGTCAGATATTATTGACATTTGAAAGCTTTATTCATAGACTATAAATGTATCAAAATGCAATTTTATAAATACAAAATGGAATGATAAATCTTCATAATGATGGAACAAAAGGGTAACTCAAAGATTGCATTGTGGGAATTCTGCTCCGTTGATAATGTCCTGTTCCACTGCAAAACTTGACTTTTTGGTTTGTGGTGAAAAGGGTTCGCCCAAGATGTATCCCAGTTGTCACTGGTGAATTTCACTGCTTATCTCTATTTTGAGTATTTGGAGTGAATTCGTAAAGCTTAATCTCTTTATGTTAGTGGTGAATGTGTATAGAACTGTTCAACAAAGACTTGACACTAGGTCACATCGGCATTCCTGAGTCCTTGTGTGTTTGTATAATGCCTGAAATAATACACTAGATATGGGTTGGTTACGGGATGCTGGCCATACGCGCACGCAGGGGGGGTTTCCGAGTACCTAGACAGGTCTGTCTTTATCACAATGCTGTGGGCTTGAAAAAGAGGGTCAAACCTCGAAACGTCGCCTGGCCCATTGGCCTTTACGGAATATAACTTTATACCTTTTGCAAAATCTCTGAGTGCCGTCTATTCTTTTGGTGGATATATATATATATATATATATATATATATATATTTTATTACATTTTTTTTAAACAACGAGTGCTGCTTCTTCATCTGGGTTTATATCAAATTGGCACCGTTGGAGGAGGGTTTCCAATTGAAAAAAACCACATATATATAGTCTGTGGATTTTTTTAATTGGCTCTGTATTCGGAAATTGGATCCCCCCCTTTCAAAATCCTGCGTTTGCCACTGCTGGCAGTCGGGATGCCAGCGATCGGGATCCCGGCGGACAGAATCCTGATACTGGCATCCCGACAAGGTTAAGATACCAACACCTGACGGTATGTAACCTAACTCTACCCCTACACTTAACCCTGACTCCCCACACCCTAAACCTAACCTTCCCCCCCCTGTCGGCCTAAACCTAGAGTCGCACACCCTAGTTACAGCTCTGGGTACGCACAACTGATTATGGGTTCGATGTACATGTTAGACATTCACCCTTACACTAACCTTATCCTTAAGTCTCATAGGAATGTTGACATTATGACAATATTGACCTTATGCTGTAGACATTGGGAATGCCGACATGGTGACTATATACCCTGATAATTTAATATGAAGAGCTCCCATTTTTTCATAATTGTCTATCACTGCATATAGCATCTCAGTTGTTCAGTATACATTACTATTGGCCTGGATAATTTATCCCAGAATTCTGTTCCATTTTTTTTCAAATCTACTTCTTTGCTGCAGTCTCACCAAACAGCTACTCTTGGCATGCCTGGTTCTGTGCAACTCTAGCGCCGGGCATCTATTTTTGCCAAAAAGTGTCTAAGTCGTAATATAATGCAACTAGAACGCATCGGGAAGTTGTGCTGATTAATTTGATATGTGACACTTGTATATCTGTGTTGCAAATTAGTCTCTGAATCAACATTCGATGTGCTACGATGCAGTGGCCTCTGCTTTTTTCCATGCCAAGTTCCATATACAGACTCAGTAGCACACAGATATACAAGTGCCACATATAAAAAAAATCAGCAGAGTCTCCTGGTGCGTCCTAGTCGCATCGCATTGCCACTTAGATGCATTTTTCGCAAAAAAAAGACGCCTGGCGCTAGCAGAGGTGCACGGTGCCTAGCGGCTCACTTAAACTACACACAGATTAGACCTTAGTTGATATCCAACTCAAGACCCCAGCACGGTGAGGAAGCAATGCTAATCACTGTACTACCTTACAACTCTACCTGTCTGTCTTTCTTGTCTCTTGTCTGTCCCGATTGCCTCCTCAAACTTCTTTTTCGCCCATGAGTTATTGGACCTCTTTTTTGTGTTATAATCTGACAGTGTAAAAATTATACCCAACCCGTACAGACTAACCGTCGCACATGACACAGAAGCCCGTCGCTGGCAGAATTAGGTTGCCAGCAGCTGAGCGGAGGATGCCGCCAACGAGGAGGACATCGCTGGACCTAGCTGGCAAGATATGTAATGTTGAATATCAGTGGCATATTTGTTAGTATCACTGCGATACTAAACGAAATATGCCACCGTTATGAACATTTGTCACTAAATGGGACCCTTAGGGGCTCTATTTATCAACATTATTTTTACTAAAATAATGTGAAAATGGGTGTTTTCACACCCTTTTCACATTATTTTAGTATCACCTATAGTTATTACAGGGCAATTGGAGTAGAATTCGTAAAATTCTACTCCAAGCCCTAAGTATCACTTATTTTTAGTAAAGCAGAATCGCATTTCCCATAACTGTAATGGGAAATGTGATCTGACCATAGTTACTAAAAATAAATGTGAAAAAAAAATCGGGGAAAGCCCTGTGATAATAACGCCACCTGGAGGTGGCGTTATCCAGGGTCTCCCCCGGTTACCGGCCTCCTGCCCTGCTCTAACGGGGAGAGCAGAGCCGGAAGTCGGTCCCTGTAATCAGTTGTGTGGTCTAAACAGACCGCAAGCTGATTACTGTAAAAAAAAAATTACTTACCTGACTCCAGGGGCCGGTGATCGGGCCTCCGGTGATGACTCCCCTCCGGTCAGCTGGTCTCCTACAGTGCACTGCTGCCCGGTCATCAGGTGGTCGGGCCCCAGTGCAGTATGGGAGATCACCTGACCGGAGGAATGGAGAACATCACCGGAGGCCCGGAGCATGCACGTAGGTGTAAGTGAGGGTGGGTCGTGGGGGGAAGGGGGGGTCCGCGATTGCGGGGGGCGGGGCTTAGCGCCGGGGGGGTAGCAGCGGCGATCGGTCGGCACATGCGCGGGCACTTTATCACGGTATTTTTTGCGAAAATACCGTGATAAGGCTCCGAAGGGGATTAGCAGGGACAGAGCTTTATCTCATAGCTCTGTCCCTGCAAGGGATTTGTAGTAAATCCCTGCGATATTGCCTGAATTCGCAATGCGAATTCACTCGGTAATATCACACTACAATCTGCATTACCAGTGCGGATTGTAGTAAATAGAGCCCTTAATCTCTATAACTTTTCTTCTTTTCTTAATGTAAAAAAATCATGTTAAAATTGTCCATGCATCTCGTTTCTTTCTGCTCCTACCAGAGGCTACACCCCAGCTGATAGATTATGCTCTATAGTCCGTGGACACTTGGTCTGCTCAATGTAACTTGGGAGTGATGTGGGAGTAATTTGTGGTTGTTACTGCCCCCTTGCCATGAAAAATGTTTAGACTGGCCAATCTACTTATAGTGAACTATTTAGTTTTTTTTAGGTGATCTCTGCAGGCTTAAGATGTGCTACTTTAGTTCATAAGCCTGTGTTATTCTGATTACCACTGAGTAACATTGGCTTCTTTCATTTTTTTTTTTCTGGGAATCTACCATGTTATGGAGTTTGAAAATGTCTTCGGTATTTCCTATCCACACCCTTGTAAACCTTTCCACACAGCCTCTCATTCATGGCATACTAGTTCCTTCTCATTAGATGTCTTGAGGAAAGTTTTATATTATTTTTAGTAATGTGTTACTCTATGTATACATCGTTTACTTCTATTTAGTATTGCACAAAGCATGTTTTCATGCAGCCAGTGATGGCGAGCATGTGCTGGATTGTTTTATTAAAGAATGTGTGTGGCTCATTATTCCTATTGGGATATAGTTATGATGCCGGCTTTTGAAATCCCGATGTCAGAATCCCGACCTGGGGCACCAAGGGAGGAGGGTTAGGTTTAGCCACTAACTGGGAGGGTTAGGGTTAGAGGCAGAAGGGGGGAGGGTTAGCATACTTAAGTACCCCTGTCGGGATACTGAGCATCGGGATGCCGATGTCTGTAATTTGATAGCTGGCATTAATGTCAGTATTTCATACCCAAACTATTCCTATTCTACATTTTGTGTACTCAGGTCTACAGAAAGTGATGATTACAAATAGCGCCTTTTATAGTCTTAAGTATTAAAATACGCCATACTTGCCAACTCTCCCTGATTGTCAGGGAAACTACCTGAAACAGTAGCAATCTCCCTTATTGTGCCTTACAACCATTATGTAGCTGTTTTATATTTGGAAAAACAAGAAACGAGATATATATAATACAAATAAAATGGTATTAATCAGTGCCTTTTTCCTGCATTGGTTATAGAGCACAAATGGTCCGTATGGCTACATGCATTTTTAAATGGCGTTTTCTAGACGATGCCGATGCGCGTCCCTGGTGTGAATCGGCATCGTAGATCAGATGAACCTGCAGTGAGATTTCGACCAATAGTGTACGATGTGACATACATTGTATGCTGTTTTGCTTGTCGAAAGATCCGATGTGCGATGTACGATGTCTTGAAAATTCCCTGGCCACTCCTCTCCTTCATTTTGTGACAGACTACGTTGGAAAAGAGTACAAGGTACATCGTGGAGAACGTCTGTGGTGAGCTGTTGACTTTTGAAGAAGTGAGTATATACATCGCCTATACTATACAGTACATCCGCATTGTACACCCTGACAACCCCTGGCACACCAATGTTTACACCCCTGGCACACCAATGTTTACACCCCTGGCACACCAATGTTTACACCCCTGGCACACCAATATTTATACCCCTGGCACAGCTATGTTCAAATATAACGGCCACTCAATGGTGCATATTAATGTACTATGAAAATGTACAGACACTTTAAAAAAAAAAAAAAATTATTAATACATTAAAAACAAACTAAATTGACTTGAACACATTAAAAACAGAATATATTGTCTAAAATAACCCTACTGGTTAAACATTAAAAATATGTATTAAAACAGTTTATGTTCTGTTTTTCCACAGAAATGACAAGTAATCGAGACTGTCAATTTTGTGACAGGATTCCTAGAGCGCTATCGCGCGCCATGAGTGTTAATGGCATGTCAAAAGTCCACATTACAGCAACAAGACCAAGAGAATTGCTGCTATAGACGAGCTGGTAACATTTAGTTTGCCATACCGTGATGAGGCCTGTCCAAAATGGGTTCAGGCAAAAATACAAAATCTCAGAACAGTCTTATGTGAAGGAGCATAAGAAAGAGCAGGATTCGCAGGGATCTGGACCTGGGGCAGATGACGTTTATACAAGCACCTTGTGGTACTACCACCTACTGAAGTTCCTCCATGAACAGGAGCCACAGTGAGCATCACAAACCCTCATGGTAGACAGTGTCTCTGATGAGCAGTGTGTGGACAACCCTGAGAATGAACCGTCCTCTTTGGATGTCGTAAGTACACTTAAACACCATGCCAATTGTTTTTAAATTGTTCAGGAGTCCACTATTGTTCATATGTGATTAGTAGATACTGTCCTCCTGCCATGGTACTGCTCCCACTCCATTATAGTAGGCCAGGTATTGCTCCTGACTTGTTTAGCCAACGTGCTCCCTGTTGTCTCCATTACTGTGGGTGTGGCCATAGAGGGCATTTGCTTTGCTCAATCTCGTGTGTCTGTTCCTGGTCGTCCTCGCCCATCCCTGTGTCTAATGTCTGCTGTTGTTTTGAGCTGGTTTTTCTTAAGATATTGTGTAGGACACAGCAGGCAAGAACGACATCATCAATTTTATCCACACGAAGGATTATAGGCGTATAGGATATCCTGAAACAGCTACTGAGAATCCCAAACGCATTTTCAACTCTTCGTCGTACCCTGTATAGGCAGTAGTTGAAAATGCGTTTTTCTTTTGTCAGGCCCTTCGTCCATACGGCTTTAGTAAGTGCTCATGTAGAGCAAATGCCTAGTCTGCCACAAAAACAAAGTTCAGGCCGTGCTTGCTAACTGCTGTTGATGGCAAATTCAGACTGTCCTAAAATATAGTTTGCTTGAATGACCCACCATCTGAAGCACGGCCGTTTTTGCCCACATCAACAAAAATAAATTCAGAATTTGCATTTACCACCGCCATCAGCACTATACTAAAAAACCACTTCTAATTATAATATAAGGAGCCGCTGTGGGCAGGCAGGCTAATGCCAATGTGTTTGCCATCAATAGCTCCTCTGCAGTTGGGGAAATTCCACTGCCGTTCAAATTCCTAGGCAATGGTCTGCCACTCCTCCACCGTTGTTGGGAACTGGAATAAAAAAGAAGCAACAAAATTAGGCTTTACAGTATATAAACATTAATATTTTATCTCTCTCCTCCTGCAGTCTGCTACACCTGATGTGGACCAGTGTTTTAGCCCGCAAGTACCCCAGCCAAGCAAGAGCGAGGCCGAAGTGAGTCAGCCTACTGCAAAGTGCAGATGATACCAACGCAAAAGCCATCCGCAGCCAGATCCCCTGTTGAAACAAGTCCAGCATGCCCTCGCCAAACCGCCTGACATGTTTGACAACCTTGGCACACACATTTCCAGTAGTTTAAGGGCTAAGGATGAACAACAGCAGCTCCATGCAGAAAGGCTCAATTACTATATTGTTGTCCGGGGGAAATTCAAACAGCTGGGCAGCACAACAAGGCTGACAGGTGACCCTCTGCCCCTGGCAACACTCCAGCCACCCTATGGGTCTTCCTTATCCCATTCCTACCCACCACCAACCTACCAGGCCACACATCTGGGGCCCATCCCACCCTACACCCCATCCCACTTACCTGACTCACGAATCCACCAACCCCTCCACATCCTTCTCTGAGGTTCTTTACAGAGGCATGTTGCGGAGGATGAGGAGTCACCCCAATTTGTTAATTTTTAAAAGTATTGTAATTTTAAAATATAACAAGTTTTATCTCTCCCAATAGATACTGCATGGTATACGATGCGGATTGGACAAGGTCACTAAATGCATGGCGCAAGGACAGATTGGGGAATGCCAGGGCTCAATCTGCACTTGCGCCATGTGCTTCTTGGCCTGTTCAATCCGTCATCTGACACACCGTATACCATACAGCTGCCTAGCTATTGGGAGAGATAAAACTTGTTGGTATACCAGTTCTTATACATTTCAAACATTAAAAAGCAGCCATGTTGGTTGTGCTTTTAAGAAAAATACATTTATTGATATTTACAGTCATGCTGGTTGATTTATTCCCTCAAAGTGAAAAAAACAAAAACAAACATATTTTCTTTCACCAGTAAAAGAAAATGTGTAGTGTTTTTACTCCTTAAAGTAGAGGAAATTCAGGACATTCACAATGGCTTGACAGGTGTCCGGGATGATACGGCCCAAAGCCTGGGCGGATATGAGCGTCCCAAACTTCACGTCTTCGAAAGACCTTCCTGTAGCCAGGTACCTCTGGGTAGCCACCAACCTCTCCTCCGCCGGAATGGCCCCCTCATGTTGGTGTCCTGCCTCTGGATATATTGGGTCACCAGACACAGCAACTCTTGGAATGTGGCATCATCCATCCACAGGTAGTTGCAGTAATTGTCCGGGTTGTTCTCCCTAATCTCCTTCAGCAGGGGCATATGGGAGCGAGTCTCCCTCCTCCTCAACCACTTCTTGGTCCAGCAGAACCTCATCTTCCTTGTCTCTTCAGCTGCATCAGCTTGCAGCCTCAGATAGCCGTAGGCTAGCAGAAGCTTATAGCGATTGGAATCCATCTCAAAACCACTTTGTAGAGCCAGGCAATACAATGTAGAGCACACTAGCAAAGTACAACATTCAGCAGGGTATAAAACCAAGCCTCACTAGTCACTGAGCAGAGTGTGCCCAGATGTAAAATGAATGCTGTCTTTTATACCCCCTAGATAAGCCCTCTCCTATTGAGATTCCAGCAGATGCATCGTGAGGTTGTTTGCAAATAGTATACAATATATCGTATGCAGCAAACGCTTTAGGACACATCTGATCGTATGCTCGTTTGTACAATCGCTCCATTTCTTGGCATAAATTGTAAAGAATTTCAAGGGAATAATCTGCAGGGAAATCATATACGAGATTGGAACGTTTGGAAATCGCACCGTGTATGAGCCGCTTTAGACACTTATATGGAACCCTTGTAAAACGCAATACATGAGTAAGCCCTGCAAAGTATCAGTGTGTTTTAATCAACAAATAGATGCTTTGGGGCTCGTTTACATTTGGATGAAAGTAAATTTTATGACATGCCTCTCGGAGGTAGCAGTACACATCCACTTTACCACCGTGCTCATAGGTGCTGCTTTAGCCATCACCCTGAAATGGTTTTTCAAAAGTAGGCACGTATAAAATGCACCGTATTAATCCATTATACATGTGTTGCTAAAGCCCACTTTCATAGTCTAGAGCAGGGGTGGGCAATAAGCAGCCCCCCCAACATGCCCTGTCACAGATTTTCTATTTGGCCATGCTAAAACTGTTGTAAGACATGCTGGGATTTGTAGTTCAACATCTGGGAGGGCCGCTTATTGCCCACCCCTGGTTTAGAGCATTTTCACAATAGGAGGACCTCTACTTCCTCATTTAGCTGGGAGTTGGTATCAGACCCTGCACGTTTGGGCAAGGGTAAAGTGAAAAGAATGTCTGAGGATTCAGAATTCAGGTCACAATGTCCCAGATTGGATGGAACAGCTATCATAGCATATAGGGTAAAAGAGGTAGGCTACGCATGAGATATGCGAGCTGTGTTAATTTCCATATTTTATTTAAATATAATTTCTAAGTATTTGTGCTTCCATTGTTATATATTTGCTGATCAATGTCAGTATTTTTTTTTTTTTTAAGATGATATGGCTTTTTTATGGTCCATATTAAATCAATATGGAAGCATGTGTTTCCACATTAGTAACAGAATAACCATTCTTTGGTACGTCCCTGGTGAATATCTGCAGAGGGCGGTCCCAGAGGTCACTGTGTGTGGCCTGGCACCATGATTAGAGTAATCACAGCCCCGCACATGCTGCAAAATGTGCAATTTACAGTGGGAGGCAGAGCTACGATGACCGGATTCGCAGCAAATCACATCTGTCTTCATGACCTATCCACTTCACTGCAGGAGGAGACACATGCTTGAGGTTGTTATTCAGGAGTCTCCTGGACATTCCCGGAGAGTAAAAGTGAATAAAGTCACATTTATAGCTGTCCAAATAGAGGTTGCAGTATAGTGCACAAATCATTTCTAAGTGAAAAGTAGAGTATGACATAAGAAGAATATCTGTAAAATAATTCTTGGTCATGTTGGTCATATGTATAAGTACTTGCGCTCCTTTGATTTATTTTAAAGCCGCTCAGTTTAATTTAGTATTTTAGGAAACCGCCGATGGGTTGGAGGCGGAGAAACGCGTAAGTGCCCACCTGACAAAAGGCTGAAGGTCTGCAGGCTGCCGTCCCCTCTGACTGTGGTTCCCTGCTTCATTTGGAAACATCGCGACTGGTAATCATTATTACTGGCTCTGCCTTACTGAGCGTGCAGTACTGCGATTAAGACAAGGGACACCCTTGGGGCTTTTTTATCTTCCCTTTCACGTGAATGAGATGTTTCTCATAATACATGCATTTTTTTAAAATTACTATCGGCAACCCACATGTGAACTTTACAGCCTTACCAATCACAAAGTATCTAAATTGGATCTATTTACAAAGCAGCAGCACATGAAACACACTGATTTCTTTTGAGAACTGTGCTGTAAAGACTCTTTTGAACTTGTCATGATTCCATAATAAGGATATTAAGTATCCATTCGAAAGGAAGTCATAATGTGACAATTTATGACATTTATAGTGCAAACCGGATTTTTCCTTATTTGAGCTCCTAAGCAGTAATACCTGGTCTATCTGAGAGCTGATCTCTTGTTTACACAGTACCATATCAATTGTGGTGGATGCTGATTATATCGTTCAATTGTTATATATTTATCCTTTGTATTTATATTGTTGTTATTTATTTATTTTTTATTTATTTATTATTTTTCATTTTTATTTATTTTTTATTTCAATTATGTATTCTTTATAATATTTCTCTGTATTGTGAATATGTATTAAAATTTACCTTTTTATTGATTAGCGCCCAATACCTTTCTTTACATTGCTAAATCTAGTATTACATTGGTAAATAAACGAGCGCTGGAAAATGTATGTGATAATCAGTGTTCTGCTGCATAAAAACATATATATACTGTGTGTGTGTGTGTGTGTGTGTGTGTATTTATGTATATATATATATATACAGTGTATATATATATATATATATATATATATACACAGTGTATATATATATATATATATATTATATATATACACAGTGTATATATATATATATATATATATATATATATATATACACAGTATATCGGTTACCACTCTGTGTAAAAAATATGAACAATTAAAAGCACCTTCTATATCTTTTGATAATGTTTATAGCCCTTTATAGGGAAAGTGAGCTTGTTTGGCAGGTCTTCTGAATGCTGCTGCCACCGAGGTGTTCATTAGTTGGGCTGGACTGTCAGGTTCCTCCATGCGGACCGACTGGCAACATCACTATGTTGCACTACTGATCTAGCGTATGCCATCACAGTGGCTAATTTATGCACGTCCATGCACCCCCAAACGCTCACAACCTGTCACTCACTCTGCGATGGATTCCTATCTGCATAGGTGATCGCAGTGCAATGCATGCACAGTATGCACCATCGGCCAATCTGCGTATGGTGTTGCGATCCGTAATGAATTAGGCCCAGAGTACGATATAGCAAGTAACTGTGATCCTTGCTATACAATGCAAGGAGGTGCAAATACATATTTTTTTGCATGTAGGATAAATACTGGCTGCTTTTGCATGTAGCCCACAAATACTGCACAGCTTGATTTTTACACAGCAATTTAGATTTTAGTTTGGACCATACTTGCCTACTCTCCCGGGAGTCCCGAGAATCTCCCGAAAATCGGGTGCTGTTCCCGGCACCCTGCAAGACTAGGCATGTCCCCCAGAATGGCGGCCGACCCCCCTGCGCCTGGCACAAAAGCGACGAATTGCCTCATAGTAGCACCGCCCCCTGCCGTTGAAGGCAGGTAACATTGGCATTATAAAGTGGGGGGTGGAGCCTCAATGGCACGCCCCCGCTCCGCCTACCTGGACCGCCCTCCCTGCTGGACCGACATGGCAGCATCCTCCCGGAGGGGGCTGCAGAAATGTCGGTAAGTATGGTTTGGACACACCCCTCCCAAATGTAATTCTCTCTGCACATTTTAAATCTGCCACACCTACAGTGCAGCATGGTTTTACCAAGATGATTAGTTACTTGCTATGTCTTACTCTATTCCCAAAGCTGAATCAGGCACAATATTTCTGTAAGGTTCTAGAGAAACCTGAGACTCTGATGATTTAAATTTATATTATCACCAATTTAATATTTCTTGAAAACAATAAATAAGGCCAAACATTGCCACTCAATTAGTCATTATTAGTAATTATTGCTGTCTGATGTTACCACTCAATTGCTTCACTCATCAGTTCTTATTGTTTTTAATCATACCAACAATGTGCAAATCACAGACTTAAAAGCAGCAAGAAAACTTGCACTGTGTATATGGATCCCCTACATTTTATTCCCCAAAGCCTGGCCTCTCACTACAATGTAGGCACACCCTTGTCTGCATTTTCTATAAAATGGTCCTGTTTAGAAGTTTTTTTCTCTTTTCAAAACTCCAAACTGAGGGCCGTATTCATTTAGCTGCAATAAGTCAGAATCCGCGGAAAAGTATCATGGATTATGTCATTTCGCCAGTGTAAACTTATCCCCGTATTCAAGTCCAAAGTTCGCCGGTGTGGAAAGTCAATGCATTGGTATAGGCGAAAAAGATTCGCCTATGAATAGCAGTCGAAATAAAAGGCAGAATTGGGGTTTTGGAAAAAAAACCTCCACCGTTGGGACAGTCCCCCAAAGGTAAACCACGTCAGAAAAAGTTTAAAAAATACTTTAGATCACCCCAAAAAACTACTTTCATTTTGACGGTAAAAAAAAAACAAAGTTGGGGGATACACTTTAAAAACTATCGAAATAGACTCCAGGGGGGTTGGTCCCCAAGTATGCCCCAGGTGTTTTTAAGATTGCAGGTGCTTGCGGAAGGTGGATTTTTAACGTTTTTAAAAACTTTGCTTTAGCAACTTTAAAATATGCTAGCACCCATTTTCATGTACCCCAAATTTGCTGACAGGACTTGTTTTCACCAAAAAAAAACCTGCTAAATACTATTCTTCACCACTTATGCAAAGACGCTAAATAGCAGCTATTGAGATCAATTAAGTACCCTTAATAGTGATCCCCAATGTCAGTGCATCTTTTTGGGGGTATCAGGCTGATTTCCCCAAATCTAACAGCACTTTTCGCATGTTACAGTTTCGCCGGGTCCCTTTTTTGCAGATTTTTAATTGGATACGGAGATAAGCGGGGTCGAGCGCGATACTTTTTCGCACTGAAAACTAGCGATGTCGGCAAAAAAGTCCCGTACTTTTCGCGGCTAATTGAATATGCCCCTTAATGGGAATGTGTTAGCAATAGAGAAATTGAAACATAAAATTATCCTACTGTAGATGCAGTTTAGAAAAGGAGACAACCTTTGTAAGAATAAGCAGAATGAATTAATGTCTGGAATCTGCAATTATTTTGTCTACAATTTGTATGACTATAGCTTTTAATAAGAAGGAGAACAACTTCTCTGTAAGCTATGTCTCATTGTATAAACCTAAATTAAATGTCTTCCCAGTGTGACTTGTACTCACCTCTGTGCAGCAGACAGCACTTGTTCAAGGTCAGTGATACTCAACCAACGTGAAATATGAATAGTTTGGCTGGTATTTTCTGACAATCTTCTAAGGACTAGTGCAGGTGTCTAAACAATTACAAAGGTACTAGTTGATTTAGTCCTCCCCTAAAAATCACCTACATTTTTTTTTATTAAGGGTTGAAAAGATTGTTTGGGTAAGCTCATCTAATAATGCCTTTACCTCAAACACATGGAGGTTTTGGGCTTATGCTGAGTTGAACCATACCAGCAACTGTCCCACTTTGTTCTGCTTTTTAGGGACTGTCCCATCGGCGGGCTGCAATGTCCCATCTGTGTGAGTTGGGGGAGTAGGGGTTGGCATGAACACTTGCACACTGCAGTGGATTAATAAATGATGCTGTGAGAACCTGGGTGCAGCCAGCACCTTGCGCCCAATTTTGGATTACTGCGGGTATGCCCGCTCTGAAAACCCGTCGCCGTGTAAAAAAAAAAAAAAGCCACTTACCTGCCCGGTGGTCTCCGCGGCTCCTGGAGGTTTACCCTCCATCTTTTCACTGGGGAGGGGGCCTTTGGGAGGCTCGAGGGGCTGCAGGGAGAAGGAAGGGCTGCTGGGAGATGCTGTTTTTCTGCATCCGTTACGCGGGGATACACTTACAAGGGGAGGGGGGCACACACACCGGGGGGCACACACACACTCATGCGCACATACACACTTACAGTCACACACTGACATATTCACCGCTGCTGCAGGGGGCCGTGTCCCGACAATGGAGGAAGAAGACAGCTCTTTGGAAGGTGAGTAAATAATGACTAATTAAGCTAACTGGAAACTTCCAATTGCTTAATTAGTCCTCAGAGGGGGTACCGCCCGGGTTCCCAGATCAAGCAAGTCCCGCAGATTTTTCCTAAATTTACCGATTTTAGGAAAAATCAGACCTGCTCTGGAGGTGCTCAAAAAAAAACCTCCCGGCGCTCAAAATAGAAAAAACCCGCTCCTAATTGAATAGCAAAAATCCTGCACCTGCAGGAAAAACATAGCAGGTGCGGGATTTTTGCTATTCTTGCCCCCAATTGAACATGCCTGCATATGTTTTTGAGGTTTGGTTGATTGGATTCTAAAAAGCTGAACATAAAAATAGCATATTTATGCTCCTATCCTGATCAAGAGCATCTCACGATGCTGCCAGCTCTGCTGCAATAGTAACATATTTATCAGGTGTTACAACTAAATACCCTTATGCCTAACCAATTCATAAACACACAAACATTTTTTCTTAACATTTGTTTTGCTAGTGAAAAACTCTTAAGGCCCTCATACACGGTGCGATTTGCAAACGATCCAATCTCGTTTGCGATTTCCCTTGAATTCCTGAACTCTCCCGGTCAAACAATATTGTGCCCACACATGGAACGATTGTACAATCGACCAAACGATATAGATGGGTCGTAAACGATTGCAGATCATAAAAGATATATCATTTATAGCAAACAACCTCAATGCTGGAATTTAAATAATGGAAGGAAAAGTGACAACATATTGTCCATCGTCCATCGCATCGTTCATAATGCACACACACAAAACGATGTGTGCCAAATCATAAAAGATAGGTCGATATATTTTTCTGCAGGTTCAATTGATCAGCGACGACTATGTACGACGGTGGGGGGGGGGCGCATCGGCATCCCCACACACGGCACTTTCTACACGATTGGTTGTTCCAATCGATCGAAAACGGCCAAATCGTGTTAAAAATCGCACCGTGTATGGGGGCCTTTACTTATTAGGTTTAATTGAAATGAAAAAAGAAACAACACAAAACCCCTCTTTAATAAAGCAGGTACAATCTTCTTTCTCATATACGAATGAAAGTACCATAAATTTAATACACATTTTTAACACGTACCCACAAAATCATATAATGTATGCCCAATCAATTAAGGAATCGCTATCCATTTCAGAAGTGAATCCACAATCAGCCAGTCAGAAGCAACTAGCTATTACTAGCGACCATCAGCATCTGTGTATTTGTTCCAGCTCTTAGGGTACTGATCAGTGTACCTGCATCTTTGTGTGGGTCTGTCTCCATTTGTACTTTCACAAACATTATATCAAATACAGCCCTTTTCAGTTATGTAGCTTTTATAAACAGCCATGTTTAACTAGCACTTGAGTTTAAGAACACATAGACAGAATGTTTTTAAATAGAGTTTAATATCATGAAACATTGTCACAATTACATTTTTGTTTGTAAAGGGGCACACATTTATTTTTTTTCACCTGCTACTCATCAGGCAGTGGTACCAGGATGGAGCCAATTGCCTGGGCCTCCCTACAGTGGCAGTAGTCCTTAAATCGCTCACGTTTTTTGCTTTATGTCGATTTAGGGATTTGTAGTCGCTGACCATTGTTTGCGATTTGCGTCTGAAGCTTAATAAATGCAGCGGTCTGGAGGGCAAAATCACCAATGATTTGTAGTGACTATAACCTGCCAGAAAAAATATCTTGATTTAATAAAATCCCCCTTAGGTCTGTTTAAGTGAAAAAATGCTTCATGACCGGACACTGGCCACAGCAGAGTATATGGGTAAGGCAGATGGGCAGATTACACTGTCTGCGTATTTAAAACTAGTTATGGGACTTGGTCAGCTCAGTCGGCCTCCCTGCTCCGCCCTGTCCTGGCCCCTCTCTCTGCAGCTCCGTCTCCTACTCTCACATAGGTACAAGACAAACAAAAGGAATTGTCTTTCCAGAGCACATATAAAGACATCTCCCTCTCTTTCATTTGTACCTGTGTGATTCTTTACTAGTTCTCATACACAGCTCTCCCCCCCCCCCCCCCCCCCCAAATGGATTATCACATAAACTAATACAGGGATTTCTCTTGAAACTATTGTCCATTGAATACAACTTGTGCAGAAGTTTATCTCTGTTTTTCATTTACTGCTCTGATTGCTGCTTTTTCCTTGCCCCGCCACCCTTGCTCCATCCCATCGTGCCCTCCTCTCTCCCACAAATGCACGCACTCCTCCTCACTCCCATACTTACCCCATCAAGTCCTCCTCTCTGGCTACTTCTGTGCCTTCGCCATCTCCCTAGCAGTGGGAGATGATATTTTTACCTCTAGTGTAACTGCACATAGCGGGGCCTATGCAGAGTTGAGAGCAAGTCTGCCGTAATTGCTCCTGCATTGCATGCACGGAACTAAATAGTAATATTTGTTCTTATGTTGAGTTTTATGCATATCTGAGGCTCAGTTGGCCCTATCCATATAATTGCATCAACTTTATGCTCGGTGCAAAGATGTATAGAACAGACATGTATTAATGCTTCTGAACAAACCTGCAACATGCCTTCAGTTAACATTGCCTATGTGAGAACGCTCCATTAAGCCCCTTCAGTCGCAAGTGAAGATGTGATTAAATAACATGTAACTCTGTATTGTTTGTATAGTTTGTATAGTTGCGTACCCTTGATTCCAAAGCATATGCAGAGCAAAAATATGCTCCACAAATGGGCTTATATTCAACTCTACAACAGCACCAGAGTCTTTACAGTTACGTCTTTGATGGAGAGTGATCTATAAAATAATTGTGTAAGGGCTGACCCATCTGCATCCGCAGGCGGAGCAGGGGTACACGCCACCCCAAATGGCTCCCACGTCTAGGGTGACAGGACAGACCTAGCGCTGCAGAAGGTGAGGTCCTGACCAGCCATCAGGAATGGAGTTAGGTGAGGGTGAGGTGGCGGACGGAGCAGAGACAGGGGGAACAGGGGGTGGCTGGTGGGACGAAATGAGCAGTAGTCACAGTGCCGCAGGGGTTGAATGATGGAGCTGCAGAAAGGGTGGCTGGGCTAGACAGAGCAGACTGAGGTGATCTGGCTTATGGGTCCCTTTATTAGTGTTTTTATATTTTCATATATTTATTCATAACTCATGAGTAAGTCATAATCATAACACATGCACTTACTATCCTTGGTGTTTGCTTGCCCAGGCCTCAGGAACCCCTAACATGTTTTACAGATCTCGTCGGTATCACAAGTGAATTCATTATCACCAGCACCATCTGTGGATCCTTTAAAAAAATTTCAGCCAGTAATGAATACACCTGTGCAGCAACTGGAGTTGGGAAACACTGCATTCATCCAATCTGTTCATAATAATGCTATGGCACCAGTCATTTCAGCATTGCTAATTGTTACTAGTAGTTTGTACTCCTCATACTCCAGATTGCAAGCATTTGAAATGCATTCAACATTTTAGTGTGTGTCCGACGGCAGCCGTGTTCATTGCATGTCACTGTGGACTTGCATGAACCGCGGACTCCACCAGCCGGGAATAAAGTGTCCAAATAGCAGTTTGCGGGCAAATTATTGGTTATGTAAGGGGGGAAGTGGATGAGTGGCATGGCCAAAATGGGGGAGGCAGATTGCAAAGAATGCAAAAGTAAATAATGTTCTTATACTTGTTACCACTCTATCCCTACTACAGTATTTCTTAAGTAATGAAGCAAGACTAATTGTAATCTCTTACCACTCTACATCTACTGCACCTCTCTGCAGATCCCTACACTAGCTCCCCATAACCTCCAGAATCAAATTCATGCTAACGGATCGTCCAAGAGCTCTCTCAAAATTCACCTCTTAATTATAACCTATGCTACTACCACCTGATATTCTGTTTGTTACTGCTAGCTACATTCCCAGTCTTCACTGGGTCCCATTATTGCCTTCTCTTGACTGTAAGCTCTCAGAAGTAGAAACCTATCTTGCTTATGTATCTTGACTGCATCTTTTTCATCTACATTGTTGTTTTTTATTTTTGTATTGTTTGTTTTTCCTTATAATGTTTGATGCTAACTGTTTGGCGGTGCAGTGTTTTGTGGCGACTTACCAATAAATGCTGATAATAATGAAAAAAGCATTTGTAAGTGTCACTGGTGGATATAGACAATTATATATCTTTCACAGCTTGTATATTTTTGTTGGCATCTTGTCATAAGTTAAATTTAAATTTCACCAATGTTGCTGGTTCTTGGGAGAGTGTACCAAGCCTTGGCGAGAGGTAAAGTGGATAGAGAAAGTATCAATCAATCAATCAATTAGCTCCTAATTGTCATGTTATAGACTGTTCTCCACTTTATTATTATTATTTTTATTATTATTAAGTTTTATTTATAGGGCGCCACAAGAGGTCCGCAGCGCCGTACATACAGTAAAGGGTACACAGAACATTACATTACAATACAGTAACCAAAATATAAACAGAGCACAAGTAACAATTAGCAACACAATTCTCCATGCACAGTACAGCTCTGAAGGTGAAGGCTGTCATAGAAGTGCTAGAGAAGAAGACTGTGAGACAGTGGGGAGGAGGACCCTACTCCTAGGAGTTTACAATCTTTATCTCTCTCCAAGGCTTTGTACATCTCCTTATATGTGTTAAATGAAGGAACCCCTTTAATGACTCCATTTTATACCTACTAACTGCAAAGACAGATATGGTGTGGATTGCAAAAGAGGTTCTGTACAATGAGTGGATACTTAATTATAGTACATTAACATCACAGTTTATTAATAGCCTCCATATTAATTTGACTTTCTAGAAAACACGATAAAGACTGATTTGTCACACAGAATGATGAAGGCTTTTGATTGTTTTTAAACAGCCAAATATAGAACATGATCAAGCTCATGATGTTTTTATGTTCTACTTGTGCGTGGGATCATTTGATCAGTGATGGCAGTACCTCATAAGTATTGCTTGTCTTCCACTAGCATTGGGACATGTTTAGAGCAGATAAATTGACAAAATAATTGCTTTTGCCTTTCTTTAAACAATTCCCAAAGATTCCTCATGTACAATCATTATAGTGTTCACTCTAGGAACACACCTAGAAAGGGACACTTCTGCGCATGCCCAAAAAGGGGATGTGGCTACGAGAAAAGGGGGCATGTCTTTAAGACGCTTCCCCTTTTCATCACTCTTGGGGGCGTGCCCGGCACTTACGGACATAATTGGCTGTCCCCAAGCTCTCCCTTCTCTGTGAAGAGATGCCGGGCGCATGTACCCGTCATCTAATCACCAGAGGTGATCGCTATACCGCAGTTTTCCCAAAAGTGCAGGACGAATTCTGGCCTTTAGAAATCGGGTAGGATGTGCGGAGCCCCGCTAAAACAGCCTAGCGGGAACGCTACAATAAATTAATAAGCTGGCGATATATTGTATATTTTTCCTGATGATCCGACCAACAGTTCGATGGTCTGGAGGATTCAAACTATTTTGAAGTGCCTCCATACAGTGAATGATTTATGTATGTCTGTTGGGGCTTCTACCGTATTTGAGCAGATTTTGGGAATGATTTCTGCCTATTCAGATTTGCTTAGGTTGTACAGGGTAGTTGGATGACATTCTGCGATTTTCAAATCGTATGTTTGCTAAATTTTGTCAGCAGCGTTATATATTTTTAATGAGAAGTTATACATGTTTAGTCTTTAGATATTGATGTATACGTATTTATAATATAAAATTTATTGATTTAAACAGATGGTGTCCTCAATTCTTGATTCTGCCATATTGGGAACATTACCCTTTTTGATTAGCACATCACCATTTTTTGTTTTAATCTATTGCTGTTGATGTGAGCCCTCACAAACTCTTTGGGTGTATTGTTGCTTTAATAATTTAATTACTATTATTAGTGCCAGGTATTGGGGGATAGTGGTGATTTTCAAAAAGCTGAACTTTCTCCCAAGCTTTAGTTTCCTAGAAGATTGAAGCAAGTTGTCTTGCAGGATCTCCCTGTATTTTTGCATCCATTGGTCCATCAATTTTAGCAATATGCCCAGTGCCTACCCTGAAAAAGCATTTCCACAACACGATGATCCCACCCCCATCAAGATGGTGTTTGCTGAGGAATGGTTTTGCGCCACATAGCTTTTTTAATTTGGGCAACAAAGCTCCATTTTAGTATCATCTGATGACAAAATCTCACCACACATTTTAGCTGAATGACTGATGTTTTCTGGCACAGTCATACTTTGGTATGGTCTTCAAGATGACCGGAATGTTGGCATCTTTAAATTTACATCAGACCTTGAAGTGGATGGGCTACAGCAGCAGGCGGCGACACTTGGTCCCACTCCTGTCAGCTAAGAGGAAAGTGAGAACAAGCTCACCAATTCTCACAGGATGTCACATAAACAACTTTGAAACCATGGTTCCAGCCTGCTATGTGTTAATGTTGGTGGTCATGCTGTAATAATGTGTGGACTGTATTATATAATATATCTTACTACCAATGGAGCATTGTTTAAATGCCACAGTACCTGAGTATTGCCATCCATTGATGATCACAATCCTTCTTCTCTTTGCTACCTCCATCAGGATTACATACCATGTCACAAAGCACTTCTCATTTCAAGCTGGGTCCATTGATATCGACAGAGTACAGTCTACTCCATTGACCTCCACCAAATCTCAAGCACCTTTAGGATTTTGTGGAGTGTGAGATTTGCAGCATGAATGTGCAGCTGAGAAAGCTGCAGCAACTACATGATGCTGCTATGTCAGCTTGGACCAGAATATTTGAGAAAAGTTTCCAGCATCTTGCTGAATCCATGCCATACAGAATTCAGACTAATGGGGTATAAGTGGTCCTATCCAGTACTAGAAAGGTGAACCTAAGTGTGACCATTAAGTGTATATATTGTATAATACCATACTTGCCTACTTTTGAAAGAGCATTTCAGGGAGATTGTGAAAGCAACACCTATGAGCGCGGCGGTAAAGTGGGTGTGTACTGTTACATCTGAGGGCGTGTCATAATACTGACTTATATCCACATGTAAATGAGCCCCAAAGCAGTTAGTAATATCTATTTGTTGATGAAAACACACTGATACATTTTCAAAAAATGCATGTAGCCATAGGGATCATTGTGCCTTATTACCTATGCAGGGAAATGGCACTGATTATACCATTTGAATGTATATACTGTAGCTATTTTTTTTAATATAACAGCTTCATAGGGGTGCAATCAGGGAGATTACTAGACTATTCAGGGAGACATGGAGATTGCTACTATTTCAGGGAGTCTCCCTGACAATAAGGGAGAGTTGGCAAGTATGTATAATACATAGACATGATATAATTAATGTGTGTCATTTTTATGTATGGATACGTATTTACCAAGCATTTATGATTCTTTCTTTGACAAAATATAAACATCACTGCTCTTAAACTAAAAGTCATGAAGAAAATTAGCGGTTTCCTATTTGTATTTTATACAAATTTTGATCAAGCTTGTTCCAAAGAGAGGATGAACAATGTAGGCCTATTAAACAACAATAAACCGCAGTAAAAATCATTGTGTATTCCAGTGCTGTGCCCATTGGGATTATAGTTTGGAACTTTGCTAAGGCACTTTTAGATCCTCTGTGAATCCACCCATTGAGTCCAACTTTCAAAACAAGTTTTATTCTGGCCAAGTAGCAAAATAGACATTTCCTGCATATACACAGTGTTTTAAAGAACCTACATGATGAAATCCTGCACATATTGCCAATTCACAGCTAACTAAACAGCTCTTTTCTCTTGATTGATGAGATCATGACTTTTTGTTATTTTCAATAACTGGCTTGTTTAGTTCAGAGATATTCTCAACTTCACTTTACCCATGAGTTAAAAGATAATTCCAGAAACCAGTTAATCAATATAACTCCTTAATTTTTAGTGCAATAGCCCATAATGTATGTGGTTATTCAAGTTTTAAAGATCTGTACCAGCAGTTCTCAATCAGGGGACTATGAGACTGGAGAATCAGCTGTATGCATACATGCCTACTCTCCTAGGATGGGTGGGGTCTCCCGAAAATCTGGTGGTGCTCCCGGCCACCCAGGAAAGTAGGCAAACCGTCCGGACCCTGTCCCACCCACTTGTATTTCCCCACGCATCCCCATACATACATTCCTGCAGCGGGGTAGGCCAGTGATGCGATTCGTGGTGAATCGCGTCATCGTGACCCCGCCACCTGCTTCACACTGCTGTTAACCTCGGCATTGTGAAGAGGGGGCAGGACCACAATGCCTCGCTCGATCACGCCCCCTTCTCTGCCCCAATGCTGCATCATTGCGGCGTCTCGCTCTTCTGCCGCGCTACATCCCCCTGCCGTTGAAGCCTGACCACCCCTCCCAGAAAAAAGGAGCTGAATGTGGTAAGTATACCTGTACGTATTATCTGATATCACTGCATCTCACCCCTTCACACTATCCTCCCAGACCTTGTGTTAATTAGTTGATCCACCAATTCCTCTGGGGGTCTGGGGGACTACCTGAAATATTGGGAGTCTCCCACACCTTCTCGAAAGACTAAGTATGTATTAAATGTAATAAATTGATAATCATTTTAGACCAGATAAGGTAAATATTACAATATATTGCTTTCATCACTGTGGTCCTTATAATGTATACTTGAGTAACTGTAGATAAGTAATTCAGAGCACTATAGGCTTGATGCAGAGTTAGGGGTTTATTTTCAAATCAAGCCGGTGCTTCTAATTGTGCTTATGCCTGATATTTAATAGGGCAATGCTTTTACTAGCTAGACTTTCACCATTTACCCACTGTAGTGTCCAACCCAGACTTACCTCTGGGACTCCCTCCAACCTAGTCCCCCGGTGGTCAGCAGATGGATTCCTATGGAGTGCAATCCTGTCTGATCTACAATGCACTTTCAACCTTCATTCCCAGATCTTCTGGATCTATCTCCAACTTACATTTTTTTCCTTTGTTTACCTCACCCTCATACACTTCAACAGATGCCCTCTCCATTTGAATCTATCTGTTCACAAAAGATCCTCCTAAACACCAGATCTCAAAATTATACCAACTCTGTTTAGATAGTTTGCCCGATTCCCTCCCCATATTTACATGGGCATGGAATAGAGAACTAAATGTGAACGTTAGTGAAGAGCAGTGGTTCCGTATATTCCAATGTACCAATGTCAGTTCTTGTTTATTACCTGTGCTGGAAACACAGTACAAAATATACTCAGGATGTTACAAGTTCCCTTCTCTGCTTCAACAGCTGTACCCAATGTCGGTGAACTAACCAGGTACCACACACTCTATCCATATCTGGTGGCACTTTTCCTCACTGGTGGGCTTTTGGCAAACAGTAAAAAGTTACTCCACCCCTTTTACTCCTGAGTTCTGGCACTTATCAAGCCTCAATTTTAATTTATTTCAAATACCAACTCATCACGTCAGGTTTTACCTTTCGTAATTGTGTTGGTAAAATTGTCAATTTAAAAAAAAAAAAAAATAAATTAAAATTTGCTTTTTAAATGTCACTCCCTACCTAACATTATCATCATCATCAATTGCAATTGTACGCAATCGAACCATCGGCAGACTTAAACTGCATTGCACAAAGGGTATATCTTAATCTTTGCATAATTGTAGTTTAACAAAGGATCTATATTTATACATTTAACAAATATAAAAAAAGGTCTACTGGCACTTGAAGTTATCAAGTCCTAAAATCTAATTCTGTACTTCTCCATGCTCACATGGCACACTGGGCCTGATTCAGAGCCGCTCGTAAGCGGCCGCTCGTTCGCTTCGAGCGATGTTCGCACATCTGCACATGCGTATGGGTCGTAATGCGCATGCGCCAACCAGTCATTGTGGTCGGAAATCGAGCGCTCGCAAAATAGCGAGTGCCTGCTAATTTGAGTGCCAGGATGAGGCGTTTGTGGGTGGTAACAGGGGAAGGTGCTTGAAAACGGGGAGTGGTGATCCGAACGCAGGCGTGCCAAACAGTCAAAAAGGGCGTTTTAAGGGTGTGCATAATTAACAAAGCAGCGTCATCGGCTATGTCACTTGGTTGTTTCTTAGCCTGAACTGTTCGCATGATTGCGGTAGGAAAATCCTACCACAAGCACTGCGAGCAGTTCAGATGCCTTTCGATGTACTCGATTAATCAAATAAATAGCGGAGATGACGTATGATGCGAGCGGCCAGGGGGCGTCTTTACAAAATAGCGAGCGCATTTTTCGTTCACTCGCTCGCTCAGACATAGAGGCGTCAACAGACCGCAAAGACAGAGCGCTCAATTTAAATAGCCAGCCCCTTTTTCTGAACGAGCGAGCGCAAATAGCGTCCGGCTCTGAATCAGGCCCACTGTACAGTGACAATGTGTCCCTGACACAGTGGTGGCCTGCTGAATTTGTCTAATGCTGGAAGGTATGGCCACCACGTATATAAAAAGGTGTGCCCACATCACCCTCTCCTGCCACACAGCGCACCCTGACTAGCTCCAGTCTGTCATGCCCATCTGCTGCCAGAATAGAAGAGGAGGTAAGCCGATGTGTGGACAGGAAGATGCACAACACTGCAGAGATGGCTGGTGACGCAATGGCAGTGACGTCACCGCCGCTGCAACCCATCTTTGGATTCCTGGACACCACCCGTCTGAGATTAGGCAGCCTCTGGACTGTGCGGAGGAATTCCGGGAATGGCGGCGCCCCTGTGTGTCACTTCTCCTCAAATGGCCCTCGGGGTAGGGGAAGGGGAGGAGGAAAGACCTTTACTCTGGTTAACTGCCCAGAAATATCAATAAATAAAATGAAAGGAAAGAGAAATGAGTTAAAGGAAAACATCTAATTTATTCCAGGAATGCCAGGGATCTAAAACCAGCTGGAATTTAGAAGCAGTGAGATGCCCACTTTCAGCATCCCTGCATGCTGTAACACCGCTGGTGATTATTGACATGCCACCACTAGTGAGCCATTGTGTGCACCATCAACACTTACACCAGCCTATGGCAGGTGCAGTTTCTCCGTCTGAACCGACACATCAGCGATGCTCCCATAATACGCCCATAAGACTGACTTTTTCTTGCGTTCATTTCATGCCACCTCCCAGTCACCACCCAGAAACGCCCATCACTTTGCCACCCCATTTCTCAATCACATCTTTGTGGGTAACGCATGCGCCATAGGGTTTCCAGGACTATTTGCGCAGTTACAAATCACTCAACTACATGAGCATCAGAATTTTGTGCAGCTCTGAATTAGTCCCTCATGGAATCTGTATGTATAATAGACTGGCAGGCTGGGTGCTGTTTTAGTAATCCTTGCCTTGGCCCTTCGCATCTGGTGACCTAATTTTCCTTCTGTTCTCAAAATAAGAAAAAGAGTTCTCTGTACTATTCATCGCCCATGTAACTGCAGTTCATTATGACCAGACTATTACCTCTTTGGAACTGAGTAATAGGGTATACTGTATATTGCAGTGACGTGTGGTAAGGTCAATGGCTGTGGGGTGGTACACATGTATAAAAACACAGTCTTTATATGAAAACTCTGTGGCATGACAGGGAGTATGGTAGGGCTCTGCCTCCCTGACTACACGTCCCTGGTATATTGTGTGCTATGTCATGTGTACTATTGAGGAGTGCCTCACATGGCTGGTGATTTGATTCAGATAAGGCTGACAACACATAATAAAATAAAAAAAACAAACAACAATTACGTTTGTATTGCTAAGCACAACTGCCTAGTGTACGGGATATCTACATATGAGGCCATTTGTCACTAATATGATTCTCATAGTATAATGTATACATAAAGTATACAAAAACTGCTCATAAATATTTGTTTTAGGACCCAGCCAGTACAAATGATTTTCCTCTGCATAGACACATTGTATTGCTCAAGGAAGTTGCCCTTGCTTCCAACAGGCTGAGCTCTGTCCCTCCTACACAGGAATGTGAGAGTGATCAGCAAATAGCTGTAGAAATGTCACACTGCTCTCTTCATTCATTACAGCTACAGACACTTTAAGTGTGCCACTTAGTGCCAGAGTGCTGTGTTACTATAATTGCGGACTCATTAATACTGGAAAGCAGTGTCCTAAGATCATTTAGAATCTTCATGTTTATAACATTGCTAGAATTGCTTTGTATGCTTAACAAATTATTATTATTATTATTATTATTCAATTTTTGTGGGGAGTTTTTGCAATAAAGGACAAAGTATTTTTTTTGTTGTTGCAGCGCGTGTTTTGTAAGAGCTTCTAATGGAATACTGTAGTATTTTCAGAGGAAAATATAAAAATAAGAGAAGGAACATGTCCTTGGCACTTTCCGCACACTCTCCGCTGTTAGGAAGGCACATTACTGTTACTTTGGGAGTGATCCTTTTTGCTGTAAGAGATTTGTTCCTTTTTCCATTCCTTGAACAAGGTGTGCACTGACAGGAAAAATAAATGGCTTGTAAAGTGAAGGATTCTGGGAAGAGATTACCACCAGAATGCAGATTTAGTCCTGATTATATGCACATCATATACTTGTTTCTACAGCCTGCAGGGCTCATAAATTATATCCATGAAAAAAAGACTGCTTTACAGCAGTGCCAATTCCTGAGAGATGGGTATGCTGCCTCAGATATAGTGGTGTTTTTCAGCTCTGAGGAAATGAAATCTTGTACTATATTTTTGAGAAATGCTCACATTGAGACAAGTTCCTGTATAACATTGTTTTTCTGTCTAATAATTTCAACATTGCTTTGTGATTCTTGAAGGGAAAATATTGAAATGAACAGTATAGACACATATATACAGTAATAACATATGTGGAAATTGAATGCTTTGTTCTACAATAGTAATGTAAAACCGTGTCACCTGCCAAAACAATACAGGGGCATATGGGCAGGGATAGACTGGGGCTCTAGATCAGCCCTGGCCATCCCCTGTGTGCACGTGCCTGCACTCGCGTAAAAGGGTGAGGCCTCACCTCATGGGGGCATGGTTAAATATCACTGGGGCATGCCATGAGTCCCAGGGGCCTTGCCTCGCTGCACGCTCCCATCTCTCAGTATCCCGGCTGTGCAGAGCGCAGGGTGGAGGTGATGTTCGGCCAGGCTCAGACCGGACCGCACCATCAGGCCATCTGCCCTTCTGGCATTTGCCAAAAGTGCTAGATGGCTAGGCCGGCCCTGCATATGGGTTTGTTCAGTGACCTATGCTTTCTGTTTCAGAGATCAGAGAAGTACATACAGTACTTGCCAATTTCTTAATGATGCTTTCCGAGACTTCCTTGAGGCAAGCATAAGTGAGGGGTGCTTGTGTCATCACAACCCTCTTGCTGCTCAATGCCACAATTTTGACACCAGCAGGGGACACGGCCACAATGATGCAATTCACCACAAATCATGTCATCAAGCCTTGGACCACCCACTTCACTGGGGAACAGGGTAGATCTGGGAGGCTGGGCGACTCTCTCACATGGGAATAGGGCAGATCTGGGAGGCTGGGCGAATCTCTCACAGGGGAACAGGGCAGATCTGGGAGGCTGGGCTAGTATCTTTAGGGTGTATGTAAGAGCTCACTGAATTTCGGGAGTTTCCCGAACATTCTTTGAGATTAAGCAACACTGGAAAAATGTTATAAATCGTAAATTCTTACAGGACTGTTAATGGTTGATCTCCTTTAAAAAAGACAACCTATCATTAAAAAGATCATGGTTCTCATGCCACGTATCCACTACGCGATTTAACAGAGCGATTGAATAATAACAACATCATTATCGTTCAATCGCTTGTTAATCGTCCGCAAATCGAGCAGTTTAATGTCAAAAATGACCAGCGATGTGCGCTCGCTGGTTGTTTTTGACATTTATCATCGCCCGACCATACTGGTCAACATGACGACGTCGCCGTCAGGTTGACCATGTTCGGGGATGATTGATGTGCCTACACTGAACGACTGATCGTTTAGTGTAGGCACATCACTGACTGTGAAACGACTGTGCGATTACAATGTCGGAATTGTGCAGTCGTTTCAGAGTCTGTAAGTGGATACGCACCTTTAGAGTTGGGAGTAGATGCAGCTAAAAGATGCAGTTTCACAAAACCCTGTTGTGCTGCAGGGGGAGGGGAATTGTACGGACAGAGCTGGCATGTAGCGTGTCCTAGCTCAATTCTAAACTGCAGTGTAAAAATAAAGCTGCTCAGTATTTGGGCGCGCAATGCAAAAGCAGACAATATTTTCCTGGCATGCAAACAGAAGAAAAATGTGTATGCTCCCCTTGTATCGCAACATTTTTCCAGGTGTAAATTTGCACCCCTGTCTAGATTTGCTTGTAGTTCTATATGAGGCTACATATCTCTCCATCATTTTTTCTGTGTTTTCTAAAAGGAATACACAAAACTTCTGGTTATGCATCAGCTTCTACAGATTCCTATCATTCTTCATTAGTCAACAATGAACATGGCATGCTGGGACTTGCACTTCAACTGTAGACATGTGAAATTCTGCAAATAAAATATGTCCAGCAATAATATATTAAATTTCACCTGATGCTTTGTGGTTATTCATGGCTTTAATTCAAGCTTTAGTTTTTAAGTGTTAGAGAAAAGACAGTGCTGACATAACGTGCAAAATATAATTTGGATTTATTTAATATTTTTTTTTTTTTTTAGAAGTAGACCATTAATTTTGTCTGAAAATTAAAGCCAAGTGACATGTAGGGGGGAATTAAATTAGAATCTAAAGTATATAGCTCCCAGGATGAATGCCCAAAGCTATTAAATTGCCCGCATCATAGCAAACTTAAAAGTCGGTAGATGCAGTTTACCGTGACTCTACCATCGATGGCAACCACCAATGGACCCATCGATGGACACCGCTCCGATGGCCATCCCTACCTCATCCCTAGTATATCTTATGGGATCCAATATTACTACTCTGAAGTTTTTGTCCAAATTATTTGATGTCGTCCAAATCCATCTAGTGGAAGGCCCAGAACAAGCTCTCAGGGTCAAAGTTCTGCCGAGCCTACACCAACGGGAGGTCCAACTGGGACCCTAACCCCCTAAAACCTGGCCAGGGTCCAACTGGACCACCTCGAGTTAATTTCCTTCCAATCTGTGCCGGGGTGTCAGGGTTCAGCCTTGGATTAGCTGTTACTCACCACGGCACTGGCTTCCCCTAACTAGCAGTGCAGTCAGATGCCTGGTGCGGCAGCATGACACGTTGAGTATTCTACCCGGGGCCCAGGTGACTTCCACGCAGTCCTCCTTATTGGAGTTCCTGCTGCGGCGGTAATGGGTGCAGCCATGTTTGTTTGCATCACCTTACAGTCTCTCATCCAACGGCAGCCTTGGCAGCTCAGCTGACTCTCTCCTGCAATGGACGGCGGCCTAAGGGTATATAACTGGACTCCAGGAACAGGAAGTTGCCTGAACAACTTTGCTACTTCCAGTGACGGTTTGCTGTGGCATCGTTCCAGGCTTCACGCTGTATCTACCAGTAATTACTCCCAGCGATATTCACTAGTGTTTACCCCCATGTCTTTTCCTAAGTACTTTCTCTACTGTTACTCTGACGCTATTCTGATTCATCAGTGCATACTTCGAGTGTTGATTACTAGTGTTCCACTCCGACGCTATCCTGCGTCTGGTTCATCAGTGTATACTCCAGATAGTCTTCAGCAGTTAGTCTGTGAGCTGATCTCCAAAACTGCACTCCAGTACTTATCCTGCATCTGGATACCCCAGCTACACCTCAGTGCATAGTCCGTGAGCCAGCCTCCAAGACTACACTCCAGTACTTATTCTGCGTCTGGATACTTCAGCTACACCTCAGTGCATAGTCTGTGAGCCAGTCTCCAGTACTACTCTACAGTGCTTTCCCTGCCTCTGTATGCTTCAGAGCTTACTTCAGTCTTCTTGCTAGTTCCGGGTACCTGAACAAGGGACCGCAACCTGCTTACTGGGTTCAGCAATAAGCCCATAACCCATTTGGATGTTATGGGTCACTGGCGAAGACCATCCTGTAAGTTAAACTCCGTGCCTTTGTTCAGGTCTCACTAACATCCGGATCTAGCTGATGAGGAAGACTTATATACAACCCCCTCGATTATTGTTCTCTCCACATCCTAGTACCCTGACTTCCAGCCCTCCGGCTGAAGACCCCCAGAGCCCGATCTTGACACGGGGTGTCCGAATGCATAACCAGATAGACATACAGACCATTTAATTTTATATTGATATTGCAAGCAGCGTTGTTTTGGAAATGTTATGGACATCTTTAGCTTACACCAGGCATATATTTTATCATACTCATGGCAAGCAAACATCCTCGTGGTGTTAAATAATGCACCTTGAAGTGGCAAATCTCCAGTAGTAGGAATGCACTAAATCCATATATTAGTATTAGTCCAAGGTCATCCAAACTTTTTTTTATTGTAGTGCCGGATTAAGAAAATGACTTTGACGGAAGGCCACAAAATATTTTCTCACAGTTAATTTCCCAGCAATTCGGTAATGTCTCTTTGCTGAGTAATCTTATTCTAAAAAACACTAAAACAAATGAAAATATCTTGAAATAAATGTATTCTGAATTATTTTAAATTTAATTGTGCTCACTGCGATGAGATGCATAATATGCCATGCCACACTGTCATGCCCCCAATAGATAATATGCAACACAATAATGCTTCCAACTGGTAAAAGGCCAGCTTCAGAGCCCAATCAATTATGCCCCTTTATATTCCTCAATCCTCACAGCCCCCTCATGTCCTTATATGCTAGACCAGAGCCCCCTTTCATGCCCTTATATGCCACCCTAGAGCCCACTCATGCCCAATCCGCCCCCTCCTGACCTTATAATTAAGCCCAGAGCCCCTCCGCCTGTTTCATACCTCACTGACATCCCCCAGTTGACTGTCTGACTCCAGTAATGCCTGTGGAACTCAAATCATGCTGGCATGCCCACAGATTCTGGAAAAGCAGGGTGGACTAGAGTTGGAGCTGGTGAGACCAGGCCGGCTGGCAGTGATATTGCCATACCACACCTCACAGTGGCAAGCACAGGGTCAGACTGGCCCGGCGGCGATCCAGGGATATTAATGGTGTGCCTTGCTATCTGAGAGACCCGCCCGCCTATCATTGGGGTTGGAGCCGAACGTTCAGTGTATCTCCGGAAATACATGTTGTATAATAAATAAATAAAAGCTGCGTGTCAATGATCATGATTGTTGTCATGATCAGATCTGGCCACTGCTGCTATGAGGATGTCTCTGCTCCCTCCCCTCCAGAGGCTCAGCCCCCATTCTTCACCTCCACGAGTACAGGCCACTTTCTTTCTCTACCCTAACCCTTTACTTCTCCTCCCCTATTGCTGCCCCTTTCTTTACTCATCCCTGCCAGCCAGGCTGTGTCTGTGAGTGATGTCTCTCCCCTTCTCCTTTGGAGGTCTGCAGTGTGCTGGGAAAGCAGAGCCTTCTTCACAGTGAGATAAGTATATGGGAAGGGTTGGAAGGGGTGTATTATTGGAATCTGGGTATATGGTTGGTGTATTCATGTTATTATCTGGGGGGTGTTTAATAATAATGCAGTGGGGGATGTTTTAATTTTATGGGGGGTATATTGTTTACATGGGTGTATATTGAAGTTGTTATGGGGGTAAATCAATGCTTTGTTGGGTAGTAGGGCTGTAGAAATCTATCCTCCCACCCCATGTTCGAGTTATGGAATAGGATCAATGATCTTGCATATAGGGTAGATTGTGGGCTCCACTTATTACCCATACTTTTTGCAGGCGTCATATTTTAGTTAGTATCACAGGGATACTAAAGATTATGCTGCCATCATTTAACAGTGCTGATCCCTCCGGCTAGGTCATGCTGTGTCATTGTCATTGTGCTTCCAACTGGAAGATTTCACTGAATCCAGAAAGACTATTACTGGGTCTTCATCACCATTCGCAATGTTCTGCTAATGCCAACTAAAGATGGTGTAAACGGTGCAGTGACAAATGGCTAAAAACAGAACTGAGGACATAACCCTTTTAGCACTTGCTAAGGGGTTATGTCTCATTCTTAAATGAAGCCCTATGTCTTTTTAATAGAGTACGTCACTCAGGGACCGTCCAGTCGGCGGTGCAGCGGTTACCTTTGAAACAGCCTGGTCAGTCAGCCAGATACTAATGAGCGACGGATGGTCTCCTAGGTGATCACGGCTGCCGTCATTGGCTGGTGCCCTGGGGGAACGGCATTCTCACATGAAGGAGGTGAGTACACTTACCTTATAAAAGGCCTTGTCCTGGCGGGTATGCTGATCCTTGTAGTGCCATGTTGGAGTGCCTCCAGGTGAGTTAGCTCTCAATTTAGAAACACAGAAATGTGTGACCCAAAATGGTGCTATCATTATGTCAGATTAGCCCCTCCCTTACATGCACCTTTCATGAGCCAATAAATTGATTGATAAATCACCATTCTGTGTATCACTTTCTCTTTGCTTTTAATATTAGGTGTTCTTAAAGCAGTGTATACACCCTAAATGCAGGAAAATGAAAGTTATGGGGGGGGGGGGGTTTGTATGACAATACTGTCAGCAGATGACTTACTGTAATTGTTTGCCACTCACCATAAACAGGGATAGCACAGTTGGCACTGTATAAAAAGCAATGTACATCCCTGTAATCATTCTCTGTAAAATAGGAACATATATTCTTCCAGTGAGAGTGAATTTGTTTCACTCTATAGGAAATTTTCCACATTGTACTAAACTTATATTTTTCATGGTACTATCAGCTTAATATCCCTTTAAGCTGACAACCAGCTGACATTGGATATACAGCATGTTTCCTCTTTGTGGTTATCGCTTTTCTCCCAAGTGCTTTTTCTTTTATACAATAGCATTGTAAAAACGTGATAAGCAAAACCGTGTTAAAAGGACAATGTCAAGATCTCTGGACCACCAACGCTATAAGGGAGGAAACCTCTTAACCACCATCTTTGGCGTTGTTCTTTAATTCATAAATTTACATGTTCTATTGTGTTTTACGTTGGGACAAAAAAAATAATAAAACACATATGCGTAATAACCGATATATTCCTATTGCCCTACAGATAACCTCTGTATAAGTGCTACATGTTGCAAATTGGCACCAAAGGACCACCAGGAACATTTTGTCAACATCCATCACTGTTGACATTATGAATGTCGACAAACTATACCCAAACCAGTGTAGTTTGGTCTGTAGCCTTATATGCAAGTGAAGCAGCAGAAGAAGAACATCATTTTAGGAGGAAGAAAAAGTCTAACTGTTGTACAGTATGTAGGTGTGAAAGTCTGTTAAGGGGAGAACCAGTAAGGAGACTTTTGCAATAATCAATGTGCAAGATAATGAGTGCATGAAGTACAGTTTCTAGTGTGATATATGTTTGAATTCTAGATATCCGTCTTAGATAAATGCTACATGATTTGGATACTGATTGATTGTGGGGAGCATAGGACAGTTCAGAGTCATATATAAAATTAATTGGTCTGTTTGTTTATTGTCTGTCCAGTTATTAATTCACACACCCCTGATCGTTTGGGATGAAATAAACGCGAGGTGGTCCAGGTGGATCCTGGACAGGTTTTAGGGGGGGTTAGGGTCCCGGTCGGACCTCTCGTTGGGGTATGCTGGGCAGAACTTTGACCCTGGGAGCCTGTTCTGAGCCTTCCACTAGATGGATTTGAATGACATAACATAATTTGGATGAAAACTTCACAGAGTGGTAACATTGGATCTCAGAAGACATACTAGGGGGTTGAGGTCCCTGTCGGACCTCCCGTCGGTCTACACTGGGTAAAACTTTGACCCAGGAATTCTGGGCAGAATTTTGACCCGAGGAGTCTGTTCTGGGTCTTCCACTGGATGGATTTGGATGACATCACATACTTAAACTTAATAACTTGAAGATTTAGGGGTCTATTTACTAAGCTGTGTTAGGAGATAAAGTGTTTTGATATAAAGACTGTGGGGTCTATTTACTAAGCAGTGTTAGGAGACAGAGTGAAAAGTGATAAGGTGCCAGCCAATCAGCTCCTAACTGCCATGTCAGTTAGGAGCTTATTGGCTGGTACCTTATAACCGTTCACTTTATCTCCTAACACAGCAAGACCCCTTAAACCCAGGCAATTTCTGGGTACTTCAGCTAGTAAAATACAAAATAAACTTTCATAAAAATACACTTAAATGCTACTTAGATTATAGCAGAGCCAGATACTGTCTGTATAACATTTTGTATACTTATAGCCTTTTGAGTTAGAAATCTCTGAGGATCACCTACTATTGTTGCACACATTATTCATCCTGTTCAGGCAAGCCGGATAACTTAGCTTTTAAGATGCTGAACAAACCGGAGTAGTTTTGGTCTCTTTGAAATATTATGTTACACTGCAAGTTTTCTTTTGTATGAAGACAAAATATGCTTTTTGCTGAGCTTTTAAAAATACTAGTTCTCGGTCAAGTTGCAATATAAACAGGAAATATTTTTAGTGAGACATTTTGTTTAAGATTTAAGCAATGCACTCGTATGGAATACCTACAAACATGAAACATTTTCATTGTCCAAATCATGATAGTGTGTGCCTCTGATGAGGGGCATGCTCAAGTCAAATTGAGCAAGTAACAGCTCCTCCTCCTCCCAAGAATTTGCGGAACAATGCATTTACCTACCCTCAAAGAGACCCCTATATTGCTGCCCAGTGGTAGGTGCATGTGGCAGATACTGTATACCCCCTAGTAGCCGAGACAAAAGTACATCATGGCAAAGCAGTCCCAATTTTTTTTTTTTTTAAATTGAGTTTCTGCACCAATATGCAAAGCAGTATGCATAGAAACACATTCAAGTAAATTCAAGGAAGTGTCCATGCAATTACATGTTGGTACATGGAAACAGGTATAATCAATACCGTACAGGTAAACCATTGAAAGAGTAATGATTTTGGCATATGCAAGAAACATATAATTGTACATAAAATCAGTCTGGTCCAGCGACAGCCTGGTCCCTCATGTCGGGTTGGTTACGATATCCAGGCAGTCGGGATGTCGGTAGTCAGAATACCGACAGCGACATCCCGACAGAATTTTGTAAGTATCCTAATTCTGATCTCTAACGCTTCCCCTAACTCACCTTTCCCACATCTTAACCCTAACCTTCCCCCTAGTGCCTAACCCCTAAACCTAGCTCTAACCATTTACCGTTATCCCCTAATTTATTTACCCTCAGGCAGAGCCGTAACTAGACTTTTTGGTGCCCTGTGCCAGAAAGAGCATTGGTGTCCCCCTCATTTTTCAAAGGGACATAATGCACCCAATAAAGGGCCATTGCTTCATGGGGAAGGGCCAGGGAAGAGATAGGAGAGGCCAGGAGATGCTGGGGATGAAATAAGAGGAAGCTACAAGCAAGAATGATAATAAACAGAAATTTGACAGGCCCAAACAGCGCCCCCTGACCTGTGGTGCCCTGTGCAATGGCACCGGCCGCACTACCCTAGCTACGGCCCTGCCCTCAGGACGTCCGTAGTCACATTCTGGGTCCAGAAGAGGTAGAAACACACCCATAGAGGATACCACTTCTGCCATCTTGCACCAAATTTCCTAACTCTATGGCAAATCTTTGTAAGGTACCAGAAAGTACCTCCCGGAGCCAGGTATTTAGGGCATGTGACAGTAAGCCTCCCCCAAATGTACACAATTGGTCTGGTGTAAGTCCTGTGAAGTATAAAAAACTGAATCTATTGGAAGTGAACAAAGATGGTACCTACACGTGGAATACCCAAGCAATCCACTATTTTATTTGGGACACCTAAATCAGGACAATTGGGAGGCAAGGACCTTATTTTATAATTAATGCAGTAACTACCCCCTAAAAATATTAGATATTCAAATTTTCAGAGCTAGTGTATTACACCCAGCATTATACTGCAGTATCAAAGCTTGAGGGATTTTCCTACCCCGGGTAATTATGTTAAGAAACATGCAAATCCTTCCTTACTTGTCCCCTGTTATCCAAATGTGTCCACAACCACTGGCTTTATATCATATATAGAGATCTAACAAGATTGAAACAGGTTATATTTAAGTGATGGCTATGAATTTCTGGTTGAATCCATACCACAGTTGCCTAGTTTTTTCTCTCCTCTCCAAGGGATATATTTACTAAAGTGAGAGTTTTTAGAAGTGGAGATGTTGCCCATAGCAACCAATCAGATTCTACTTAACATTTAACTAGCACCTTCTAGAAGATAATAGCTAGAATCTGATTGGTTGCTATGGGTAACATCGCCGCTTCTAAAAACTCTCACTTTCGTAAATTTACCCCCAATATTCCCTTTATTATTCTCCCCACCCTGCCCACTTCAATAGGAAATTGGCAGGTGCGGGAAATCCACCCACTCTTTCGTGGGTTTACGGGACTACCCCAAAATTCTGGTCTTCCGGGAAAGTATGGTCGATACTAAAACACTAGTGGTTCCAGACCCCTGGTTAGATGATGTTTTATAAGAGAACTGTGGGTATAGAGAGAATCTACACAGATCTTCTTTGCTTCATTTATTTTGTGATGTTGTTCTTTATCCATAAAACAGTTCAGAAAGACAACATGAGCCAAATATGTTTACAGTGGCTACTCTTGCTCATATATTCAGATCACAGGCTTTTTAAACATATTTGAATACTTTGTATAAGTCCTTACAATAGTCATATATTTAAAGCCTTATACCCACTGGCATTAAACGCCCCAGTGTTGATGGTAAGGAAACTGGCTGTCTTCCATAATTCCAAAGCATAGGTTCCAGTCACCTAATGGGGCACATCCACTAGCAGACTGTGAAAAACTGCACGATTACAACATTGTAATCGTGCAGTCGTTTCACAGTCTGATTGTTCAGTGTAGGCACATCACAGTCGTTCAGTCATCCCTGAACATGGGCAATCTGTCGTTATCGGCAGATAGACAAGCATGTTCAGGCGATCATAGATGCGGGAGTGCGCATCGTTGGTCGTTTTTTACACTATGCTGCCCGATTTGTGCCCGATTAGCAAGCGTTTGAACGATAACGATGTCATTATCATTCAATCGCTCTATTTAATCGCGTAGTGGATACCCGTCTTTAGAGCCCTTCTTATATTTCTCTTTGTAGACCAAGAAATAAATAAACCATTCAGCAAGGTTTCTATGTGAACTTCAATGGCTTCCCCAAGGACTGTATCTTTATATCCTCCGTTTTTCAGATAAATGCCCGGAAAACAAACAGAAAGAGCCATCTGACATAACAATAACCTTCTTACACTTTATTAGATTTTTGTTTACGTGGAGCACTTTCACAAATAAAATCGCATAAACCGTGTACATCTGTAGCTCAAATCATTAACTGCAGCAGCCTGATTCAAAGTTGAATGTAAAGCAGATTTCCGCTTGTATTCAAAATTAGCCGCATCTATGCGACAACTGCTTTTACCAGCAAATGTATGGTGCAAACATCATCATCAAGCATTTGTACCAGCTCTGGTTCTTGGTGCAGGAGATGAAACTGAATTAAACTGATCTCTGTATATACTGTACTCCCATCTGGTGATGTCCCAATTCCATCAACACACCCATGGAACACTTATCCTACTCGCGATCGTTCCGTTGCCGCCAATTAACACCCACTCAGCTGTAAATGGAATTGTGTGTGACTGCAGCAGGCCCTGAATGCCCGGCAGTCTAGTGGATGATAATAAAGACTGGGCATATCAATTTGGATCTTCATCTGGTCTATCTCTCCTTCTGATTGAAATGATCCACAGTTTTGGCAGACAATAACCTCCTGATGTTTCATTTTGTGTCAGTCTTTTTCAAAGCGGATAACATATCAGCCTTTATTCTCTTTTTGAAGGCAGAAGTGCCAAGAGGGAGATGATGGGAGTGTAGTACTAATTGGCCCTTCATTGTCTGAGGGGCCCGGCGAGCTGTGGAGGATGAGATATGTCCGATAACAGTTTTTTTATTTTTTTTCCCTGTAATTTTGCCTTTTCCTATGTTTGTCCCAGGCCAGCAGCTTGTCACGGAGGCCGTACTGATTGGTGGCTAGACTTCAGAGCCTGAGTCCGAGTTCCATGCAGTTCCACAATGTGGCCTATTTCGTAATGTGGCTGGATTGCCAATGTTGTGCTAATATGAGTATACGCCTGTCTTCATGCGTATACATCATGCTTCCTACTGTTTATTTATGTCTGGTGTAGTATACAAAAATATAAGCTAGCTCTTAGGTGTTTGGAACGTATCCTTCGGATCTATGGAAGATATGCATTTCAGGGTTGCCTACACTCCCGATTCGGGCGGGAACCTCCCGATAAACGGGTGCAGCTCCCGCCCCCCCGGAAAGGCAGGCAAGCCTCCCGCATGCCGCCGATCCCCTGTCTCCCCCGCCCGTCAGTACCTGATAAACCCCCTGCTTCACAATGCCTGTATTTCGGCATTGTGTAGCGGGGGAGGGGCCAAAATGACACGATCGCGTAGCCTCCCCCCCGTCACACCCAGAAACTGCCTTCAGCACGCCCAGCCACACCCCCTTTTGCCAGCCACGCCCCCCGTTCTGCCGATCTGGCTGCTCCCTCCCGGAAGGAGCAGCCAGATAGTCGGCAAGTATGATGCATTTTCCTTAGAATCATCAATGGAGTGTATTATACAATAACATATATTTTATTTATTTTTTACCAGTGAAGAGAGGTAAATAGGATAGGTTTTTGTTGGAGAAGATTCCCCCCCAAAAAGTAACTACTGAACACTTCAGCTCCAATGTACAGTACAGGTTGAGTCTCCCTTATCCAAATACTCTGAAATATGGAAAAAAAAATGCAAGCACAACGGAAATAGTGACACCTTTGCTTTCTGATGGTTCAATCTATACAAACTTTATTTAAGGCACACAATTATTACAAATATTGTATAAAATTACCTGCAGGCTGTGTGTATAAGGTGTACAGTATATGAAACATAAATGTATTCTCTGTTTAGATTTGGGTCCCATTCCCTGGAAATCTCATAATTGTATGCACATATTCCAAAATACAGAAGAATCCGATATCCCAAGAATTTTGGATATGGGAGACTCAACCTGTAATTCCATTATGTTTTTCAGTTTGCTATGTATATTTGGGTGGCTCTCTTTATGGTAATTTCAGGCTGCTTTTCCTATATATTTTATTTATATTAAAACATAAGTCCATACCATATTTTATTGTCTTAGAGATTGAGTGATACAATATAAAGGCTTTCTGCCCTTATCGCGGCCGCCATGACTGCGGTAGCCCATAGCTCCTGGTATTTCTGGACGTATTGGTTAATGCACGTTAGCCGCAGATTTACCGCACAAGGTAAAGGGCTTCTAATTGAATAGCTACAAGCGTTATGGTGCATACACACGATCAGATTTTTCCTTCAGATATGAACGATAACGATTTAAAAATCGTTCAGTCGTTCATATCTGAAGGAAAATCGTTCATATCTGACATGCCTGAACGATGGACGATCAACGATGCGCGTTCCCGTTTGTCAGATAACGATATCTGACATCTGATGGGTTTGCAGTCAGACTTGGACGATTCCATTCATTTTAATGCAGTCAAAAATCGTTCAATCGTTCAAATCGTTCAGAACTTTGGTAAAATCGTTCAAATCGTTCAGTCGTTCATCTGACAAATCTGACAAGTCTGACAAATCTGACCGTGTGTACGCTCCATTAAACTCCAGCTTACAACCCTTTTCCTCATGCAGTGACATATCTAGGATTTGGTCCTAAGTGACCATTTTATGCCAAAGTATTTTTTACTGTTTATGATGAGATCTATAGTAAGAATTGTGGTTTTATACTGTGGTGTTCTCTGGCTGAAAAATACATTATAAGCTTAATAAATCCCTTTCCTTTAATCATACACTTTTATAGTGACATCAAATGGCCTCCTAGAAATGTACATATAATGCAGTAAACCACACAAACTAAAGCATTGTCACAAAATCTCACGTTCCCCTATATTCCCAGGCTAAAACAAATACGTATAGACGTATATTTTAGTATTCTGCTTTACTTACAAAATTCTCTCTAGACACCAATTAGTATTGTTGTTACCAGGCTGGTATTTCTACGGACAAGAGATTGAAACAAAAGCCTGACTGCATGAATAAGTAATGCAAAGTTTACAATGGAGAGTTTGAAATGCAGCCTCACACATTGGTATGGAATGAGGGATTTTGTGATCTGAAACATATCTTATTACACAGTTTTACAGGCCAGCAAGGTCAATAACAGAAGGAATATGACTGCATGTTTTCTTTCTGGAAATCTAATGAGCAGATTGGTAAGAAATAAAGATGTTATAAAGGACAACTGTCCATAGGCAAACGCAGGGGGGGTTTCCGGTTGCCTTGAAACCGCCCCTCCCTAGCCCACACCATAATGACCACAACAGAAATAGCATATAATACTAAAGGTGCATGTTTTTAAGATCTCAGTGTCACAAATGAAATAATTAGCACAACCTATTGATCTTTTAAAATGTGTGAGCCAGTAATGAATACATTTGTACACCAACTAGGAAATCTGGAAAACATACACTTTTAGGGGTACACTGAAAAAGATCATCTATAGGGTCAATTATTAATACTGTATAATAATACACTATTTAGTGCATAAGGAGACCACTCTGTACAGTACATATATGTTCAGGGCAGTGCTAGGTTCTTCTGCTGCTCCCCCAGACTCCCTGACTTGCTCCCATGCCTGGAATGGTGCTCACATCTGAAATAAATACATTTAGCTCAGGCAGGATGGCTCTACTGCCACAAATAATGGCTTACTGTGATTGCTGGTCTTGTATATGTCAGAATTATTACATACACTATTCTTTGTATAATGTATATTATATTATATGATGCATATTAAAGGTGATTAAGTGATAATTATGCCCTATTCATGGACTGGCCACACTTGCTCTAAAATCAGTCATTTGGAAACCCCCCTCTAGAAATCCTGCATTTGCTCCTGCTGTCACTTATGTGGCTTTTTCATTATATGAGATTTAGGGCGGTATCCAATTAGCCTCGAACATTGATCGGGTGCTACTGGATCTCCGCGATGGGCGAAATACAGGGATTTTTCGCCGATTATCCCCGTTTGTCGCCGATGTTTTTTTTCACCCTATCCTATTATTTATTTCAATAAATATATTTTATTATTTATTTATTTTCCAGTAATCTAGAACAGTGGACATAAAACACTATTCCTTGTGCTTTTCATCAATATTGGAACTGTTAAAACTGTATAGAAAACCATAAAACAAGTGTTTCCATCCTCACAACAACATTGCCATGCATATTTAAAACCTATTTTGGTATATTGTTTGTACGATTAAATTAAGTCTTTCCTTCATTCAATGTACGCCAAAGTGCCAAAAGTCATGGGATAGTTGTATTTGTAATTGTAGTTGTTGTCACCATACTGTGACATCTTGGAAATGCCCAGACCTGCATCAGTTGTAATCGAACATCTTGTGAGTTAGTTTGAACACCGGCTAGGCTGCTCATGGCAAGGCAACGAGAATTATCGGAGTTTCAATGGGGCATGATAATGGGTGCATTCCATTTGCAAAGTTGTGTGGATATTCAACATTCCTTGATCTACTGTGTACTGGGAATACCTCATGGAATGCATTACCAGTCAACGTGGATAGCACAGTGGCCAACCACGGGTACTTAATAATCGTGACCAGCTCAAACCACATCCACATTCAATGCAGGAGGTACCAGCAGGGCCGCCATCAGGGGGGGTCTGCCGGGACTGGAGTCCCGGGCCCGGACCCTGGCTGAACGGGGAGGGGGAGGGGGAGGGGGGGGGGGGGGGGGAGTCGGCGTCGGCCGCTGCTACTGCCCGCCACCAGTCACTGCTAGCTACCACCCGCCGCTGACGACCTGGTCCGGTCCCATTAAGCAAATAGAGGAGGAGGAGGCAGCCCGGGCCCGCTCGAGCCACTCCACATAAAGGACACTTGCTGGCCCCTGCCATATTTAATAAAGTTTGTTTAGCCTCGGCGTGCGCCTCGCGCTACTGGAGGGCGAGGACGGAGAAGCTGGGGATCGAGAGGAGCAGCATCTCTGCCATGTAGGAACTGGAGAAGAAGCCGGAGCGGGGAACTTGGAGCCTTCTTCAAGGAAATAAGGTAAGTGGGTAAAAGCTGTGCACAGCGGGGAGATGGCAGATGGATTTAATAATAATAAACAGGATGGGGGGAGTAGTTTGGAAAAAAGAGCTGGGCAGGGCACAGACTGGACTTAATAAACAGGGGAGGGGTGGGAAGGAAGTGGGGAATGAGCGGGGCAGATCGTGGCACATATTGAATTTAATAAACAGGGCCAGGGGGGAGTGAAGTGGGGGCCGGTACTGACCAAATAGGCAGTCCCGGGCCCCACAATTTCTGATGGCAGCCCTGGGTAGCAGGCGCATATCCAGCAGGCCAGTGCAGCTTTCTTTAGCTTCCATGGGATAACACTACAACACCAGACACAGTACCTAACCTGATCTCATGACGTCACTCATTGGACCCTGGAGGTCTGGCTACATGTGGCCTGGTCCGATAAGTCACGTTTCCAGTTGTTTTGGACTGATGGTAGGATTCGGGTGTGGCGCAGATCTAATGAGGCCATGGACCCCAGTTGTCAACAAGGCATAGTGCAGGCTATTGACTGGTAATAGCTACGTTGCATTGCTTGATGACCATTTGCAGCCCTTCATGGATTTCATGTTCCCCCACAAGGATAGAATATTCCAGCAGGATAATGCACTGTGTCATTGGTCTCAAGTTGTCCAGAATTGGTCCTGGGGAGTTACGACAAATGGTGTGGCCACCATATTCGCCCGACATGAACCCAATTGAGCATTTATAGGACATGGTGGAGATGTTCATTCGCACACAAGATCCTGCACCTACAAATATAAGGGAGCTGTGGGAATAGATAGATATGTACATGTTTTGGTTTAGTAATAATATATAATACTGGGACTTCATTTGATGTGGGAGCAAGTTAGTTTCTTTAGACAATAGGCCATTTGGAACAGCATAGGAGCAGTTGAAGTGAGCCTAGCTTTGGCATGCCAGCCCTAACAAACGTCCTAAAATTGCATATATTTTTTTTATTGAAGTTACATATAAGCTGTGTGCAAAACGGAATTGGGATGAAATACCAATGAAATACCGATGGGTGGGATGCCGTCTGTCAGTGCACTGACAGTGGCATCCAGATGGTTCAAATCCCGAAAGGGGAACGGTGAGTAATGTTCCCCTGTCCTATTTATCCCCTAACCCTCCTTTCCTGCACCCTCATACTAACCTTCCCTACCCCACACCCTAACCCTCCCGGCAAGTGCCTAAATCTAACGCTCCCCCCTTAGTACCTGAACCTAACCTCCCCTGTCTAGAGCCTAACCACCCACAGCCTAAACCCAAGTCCCCCTGGGGTACCTAAACCTAACCCTCCCACCCGCAGCTGATACTTGCCTTTCTACGATCTCCTTACGATCGGTATGCCGTCTGCCAGAACTCTGAGGTTGGCATCCCCAGTCATTTCGGGATTCCGTCACCGGTGTTCTCTCGGCGATCGGGATTCCAGCGCTGGCAGAGAGCATCCCAGTTGTCGGGATCTTAACCACATCCCGTGCAAGTTAATTGCAATTTGTGAGTAATTTAAGCTCAAAAATGTTGAATCATTTCACATTACAAAATTCATGCATGTTGGATCCAGTAGCACACAGGTTCTCAAACTCTGTCCTTAGGACCCCAAACAGTACATGTTTTCTAGGTCTCCTCACAGAAGGCCTGATTGAGGTTGGTTCACAAGCCTGCGTTCGCACGCACCAGCTCGCTTCGAAAATATGCTAATGAATGCAATATAACGGCAACCGCAGCACTATACCAAGACACCATTACTGTAAAAAGCCTCCCGCTTTCCCGATAACATCGGGAACATTCGCACAGTTGTAGTTGACCTGACCATACCGCAGAAACTGCTAAACTTCCTGTCGTCATCTAGACCTCTGCCAGCGTATGCTATCACAGGGGGTTAATAATGCACGCCCTGTAACGGCGTTTAAACGCCTAGTCACGCCTGCATTTCTCTGACCACCACCCACAAACGGTCACTTCCTGTCAATCACTGTGTGAAGACTCTGTGTGCTCACTGTGATCGCGTCCCGATCGCTGTGGCCGGTTCGCGCACGCGCCCTGCGTCTTATACGCATGCGCAGAATGCAAACATAGTCTGGCTGTGTGCGAACCAACCTGAATCAGGCCTAGAATCACAAGTGATATAATTAGCTCCACCAGTGGAACTTTCAAAATGCAGCACACTGAGGAAGCAAATAGTGAAATGTCCGTCTGTAAGACAGGGACCTGCAGTGCACGTGGGTTACCCTGAGAGAGCGGCAACACAACATAGCCGAGGGATACCCGTATACCGGGGCTGCATCCAGGCACTTGCGACTTACATCACCCTTTAGGGGTAGCCGGTACACTTTTTCTTTTTCAGTGGACTCTGTGTTTTCCAGGTAGTTGAGGTGGGTGTGGACCCTGCGATGTCTGAAGATATCGGAGTCCCTCCACCACCTTAGGATACACACATTCCACGATACTAGACTATATTCTCATGTCTGTTAAATTCGTAAATGTTAAAAATGTAAAAAAAATAAACCTTTTAATATATTCCTTCCTATAAACCTCTAAGATTCACCTGCCTAGAACCTCTAAGACAAAACCCTGCCTAAAAACCTCTAAGACAAAACCCTGCCTATACCTTCTAAAACCACAAGATGTCGCTATTTTGATTATACCATTAATGAAATACCGAGACAGTTGAATAGCGGTCCGAAGCGCTAAAGATTATTATTCAGGTAAAAGTACAGATGTTACAACGCTATGATCTAATAATGAGCGCAAATAAATTGTACAAACATTAGGTCATAAGGTACAGTTAAAATACATGAAATGGTTATTAAAGATCAAAATACAATGAGCAATATGAGAAAGAGAGAGAGAGAAAGAGACACATTAAAATACAACGAGAGATATATCAATGTCTGCTGAGAGCACATGTTCAAGATGGCTGGTGATGGAGTGTGTGTGAGGGGGGGGGGGGGGTTGGGAATGCTTCCTGCCCTATTGTCCAAACCGCATGGTCTACAAACAAACTCCATTATGAAGCTACCTCATTGAAATCTCCCATAATGCCATAGTTAGTTAAATATGCAAGCTGAATATCATATGCCAACACATCAGGCAAACACTGCACCATTTAATATTCCAACATGTACCACACAAGCTGATTCCAATATACAACAATACCATCCTACTACAGACCTCATCCAGTAGTCACTAGACCGTGGGGAGGGGGAAGGGCCGAAGCACATGTTTTTCCTTTGTTTGCAAGCCTCATGATCCCTAGGCAAACTCCATCCTGCACCAAGCTGCAACTCCGCAAATCATCCATCAATGACCACAACCACCACAAAGACAATATACCTATCTGACTCACACAACACCACACGGCAACCACCCACGACCATTCAAAGCTGCCATCAATTCAACCTCCACGATACAACACGTGACACCACCCTATGATCACATTCATGAGTATACAGCACACACAAAGCCCATCTCTCCCAAGCAGAGATACCGTTCAAGCACACGGCAGGGCCCAAACACAGAACACATGGCAGGGCCCAAACACAGAACACATGGCAGGGCCCAAACACAGAACACATCAGAGGATCTCAATCAACCAGCATCAATCATTCACAAATATCACAACAATTCCACAATCAATCCCTTTCCTGCATGCTGACAACAGACCACTGTACCCTACAGTGCAGATGAAAAGCACAGACCAGACAACACATCATCCACTGCATGCCAACACAGACCCATGAATATCCTTAGAAAACTACAAACCACACACCATGCTAAGCTAATAACAGAATAACACCAAAAAGCCACAGACACCCAAATAGGCTAAATATTGCACAATTTATACTTAGCTACAACAACCCAGGGGAACTGAGATCCATATTCTTCCGTTGTCTGGTCAGGGAGTGTACCTCTCTCTTCCTTCTAAAATTTGCAAGTGCCTCTGCTAAACTGTGTTTTCTCAGGATGTGCATGCTATATTCCCGCCCCCTTTTACCTGTGAGGTCATCAGAAAGGGAGTATCCTTTTGGTTATCTGAAACTACTGTTAATTAGATTCTACTCTCAGCTAGCTAGCTCTATTGATTAGACTGGAATAACCAGTCCTTTGGAGAAAAATGTAAATAGGCCTACACCATGTTATTGTCTTTTGGTAAAGGTTAGAATTCTGTTACAGGGCATTTATTGGACAATTCCAAATGGATACAAAAGGTCTCCAATCTCCTTTTGTATCCCCCAACATGCAAATCTAAGCTGCTATGGAAAACAACATTTCAAATAGATATTCTCTCTAACATTCATATTTCATAGCCGCATGTCCTGATCTTCATATTGATGTCACCGGAATGCTGTGGAAATAAGGTAGATCAGAACGGTTCCAAACACAGTTCAATTATCATTTACTAAGCCATAGTTACAGAAAACATTTCTTTACACAGTATACTGACATCGCGTTTAAACCAAGTAATAATTATCCTTTTTGCGTTATGGGACCATTGCTTTTAAATGTATGTATGCGGGGAAAACAGCACTGAATTGCATTGTGCGTCTGATTGCAAACAGATTCTGTCTTCGCCAATTATCCGGTTTTGACATGTCACTGCCAGTGCTGCACCGCTCTCCCCACCAAGGCTTAATAGCATATGGGGAAGCAGCAGCTTGCAGTACTGTGATCAGGTGTACATTATTTACTACTGTTCATTATCTCACTCGATCTTTCTTTACAATCTGGGTACTCTCATTACACCACCTGTATTGGAGGTTCTTGCACTGATTCAACAAGGTCCCCTAAAACAGTGAGTCCAAAAGGAGATACTCTTATACTTATTAACGTCCCATATTAGACCATGTGGTACGCTCACTCCCTGTATTAATGCTTTGCACACAGGGAGCAGCAGCTGCACCATAGCATGCCATAGAGGTATCTGTTATTTGTCTACCTACAGTATCTCTTTCTTACTCATCTCTATATATGTTAAACACTCATTAAGTTACCACAATACCCATGGTGTCTCTCCGCCTATGGCCCGTATTCAATTTGAAGTGAAAAGTCAGAGGTCGGACTTTTCGTCATCATCGCCATTTTTCCAGGAGATAAAGTATCGGGCACGTGCCCGCTTATCCCCGTATTCAGTTAGAGATCGGCGAACACAGGACCGGGCGGAAAGGTAAGTATCAAAAAGTCCTGTCACTTTTGGGGAAATCAGCCTGTCACCCCCCAAAAGATGGTCTGACATGGGGGATCACTATGGTACCCCCGATTTGGCCTGCTGAAGGTAATTGGGGTTTTTAAACAGCCGCTGCAGGTGCATAAATGCGTCTTTGAATAGCTTTTAGCTTTATTTATTTTTTTTTTTTAAATAACTAGTCCCATCAAATTTGGGGTACATGAAAATGGGTGCAAACATATTTTTAAGTCCCTAAAATGATTTTTAAAAATTCTTCAAAAATCCGCCTGCCGCAATCACCCGCATTCTAGAAAACATCTGTCGCATACTTGGGGACCAAGAGTCAATTTCGCTAGTTTTTAAGTTTATCTCCACCTTTTTTTTTTTGCCCCCAAAATTAAACTACTGTTTTTGGGGTGTCCTATGCTTATTTAAAAAAAAAAATGTGCACAGATTTCTTTAAGGGGACATTCCAAAGGCTGCAGGGTACTTTTTTTTAATTAATTCTACACCCCAAAACCCCAATTCTGCACTTTTATTCGCCACCTATGCAGTAGTGAAAACTTATCCCCGTTTTTTCATAAAGACTTTTCGCACCTGCGAAAAGTCTTTGAAATTGAATATGGGGATAAGTGAAAATGGCGAAAATGACGTCATCCGCGATAAATTATCGCCGATAACGGACTTTTCGCACCAAATTGAATATGGCCCTAGATGGGATAACCTATAAGATAATCATTCATCTGGTATAGTGTGATACTCATACGTATACCGTTTGTCATTGTAAAGAACTTGCAGTTGCAATGTATTGCTGATAAAAAATTGTATCTTAATCTCCTTACAACTTATGACATAGCAATTTAAGATTTAGTTTTAGAGGATTCTGCATATTGCACACCAGTTTTTTGTGACGATCTGTGTGACTGTGTTCGCTGCTACATCATTTAGGTGTTCGCACCCCTGTTATTGTATTACACGGTTGACAACATTCTTGTTGCCTCTTGTATCCTTCTGTATTAATATGTTGTACATAGGGAGCAGCAGCTACACTATTACACGATATAGAGGGATTTTTTGTAGTTGTCCATTTCTTATCCTTCTAATTTATTTCATCTTTATATGTGTTTAATATTCGTTACCAAATAACTACCATACCTATGGTGCTTGTAATGTTTATGGGAGATAACCTTAGCAAACAATTATCTACCTGATAGAGTGTAATACCTGCGTATACACAGCGTCAGAATTAGGAACCTGCATTTGCAAAGTTTTGGCTGAATGAGTATTTTGTATCCAACAACCTAAGATACAGGTACCTAAATTCTATTATAGAGGAATTTCACAAGTTGTACACCATGTGAAATTCGGCGCAGATGTCTGTAATATTTTATGTGTTTGTGCTTGCCGCTACATAACTGAAGTACTTGAACTTCTAACATTGAATTAAATTACTAACAATATTTCCGTTGCTTTTTGTATAGCCAATGATTGAGCTCTACAGTTTTTATTTTTTTTTGTTTGGTCTGTAATTTTTTTAAATGGATAAATAAAAGGTAATTTTTTATTCTACAGATGAGTGCCCCCATAAAGAGTTTCTTTTCTTCAAATTCTGCTTAAATATTTTACTCACAGGGGTGCATCCCCATGCTGGTGGTTTTCAGTGATATATCAACATACCATTAACCATTAGATTTTTCTGTAATAGTGGGTAATCTATGACTCAAATTGTACCACCATATTGTGATTTTGTCTGTCTAAAGCTGCGTATTCACTACGCGATGTTACTGAGCGATTGCACGATTATGACATTGTAATCGTGCAATCGCTCAGTAATCGGGCGCAAATCGGGCACTATTGTGTCGGAAACGACCAGCGAAGTGCTCTCCCGCTGGTCGTTTCCTACATCAGTTATCTACTGAACATGCTGGTCAATCTGCCGATCACGACAGATTGCCCATGTTCAGAAATGTTTGATGTGCCTACACTGAACGATCAGTCGTTCCGTGTAGGCACTGCAGGGGAACAGCAACAACGGTCCGATTACAATGTTGTAATCACACTGTCGTGCAGCCGTCGCCTAGTGGATATGCAGCTTTACTAGTGCTTAGGTTCTCCCTTGCTCCCCTTCCCTTACTATTAGTACAACTTTTAAAATGTGTCAGTGAGTAATGAGTGCACCTGTGCACCTGATAGTTGCCCTGGAAAATGTGAACTGTGTGGGGTCCTGAGGACCGAGTTTGAGAACCACTGGGGTAGCATATGCACCAGTTTAAGCCAGACACACATCACATACACTTATGCTTGTGTTTTTAACCATTTGCTTTGATTGCAGAATATTCTTTTGCTAGTAGGCACCAGTAAAATGTCATACACCTCTCTAATACCACTGAAATATCTTGGATTCAGTTAGCCACAAGAACCTATATTGGTGGCTTTTCAGGATAAATCTTGCTGATATTCTGCTCAAATTTATCCCTCTTTCTCCTGCATGAAAAAAAAAACAAATAGCTAAAATCTGCAGACAAAAGCATTATATATGCCTTCGCAATAAGGCTATCATCACCTGGTATTTGCACCTGCCACTTACCACCCACAAATAATACCGCTCAGGTGTATGTGTTACTATGTATCCTGCTGCAAGTGCTTACAATTGTGCTAACATTCCTTTACTGTTCTCATACTGTGGCCCGTATTCTATTTGAGACGAAAAGTCCAGACTTTTAACCTGCTGGACTTTTCGCCTCCTTCGCCTGTTTTCCAGGTGGAAAAGTATCGCGCGCGTGCCTGCTATTCCCCGTATTCAATTCCAAAGTAGGCGAAAACTGGAACAGGCGAAACTTGGATCCGCAAAAAAATTTGGGAATTTTTGGGAGATAATTGTAGGACCCCCCTAAAGATGTCCATACCTGGGGGATCACTATGGGTACCCCCGTTTTTGCCTGCAGAAGAAAGTCGGGTTTTTAAACAGCCGCGGTAGGTGCTTTTTTCCCGACATGAAGAAGTGATGCAGAAGAGCACTTAGCTTTTCTTTTTTTTTTTTTTTTTTAAAAAGTGGTCCCATCAAATTTGGGGTACTTGAAAATGGGTACTAGCATATTTTTAAGTCCCTAAACTATTTTTTTTTTAATTCTGCAAAAATGCACCTGCCGCTAACAGCCTATTCCAGAAAACACCTGCCGCATACTTGCAGAACACCCCTGAACCTATTTCGCTATTTTTAAACACTGTTCCCCCTTTTTTTTTACCCCAAAATTTTAACACCATTTTTCGGGGGGTCCTGAGGGTATTTTTTTTTTTTTCACACAGTTTATCCTAAAGGGACTTAATAAAGTCTACAGGCTATTTTTTTTTTTACCCTACACCCCTAAACCCCAATTCTGCACTTTTTTTCACCTGCTAAAGGCAGGCGAAAAATTATCCCCATTTTTTTACATTTACTGTTCGCACCGGCAAAAAGTCAATGTAATTTGAATACGGGGATATTTGAAATAGGCGAAAATGACACCTCAAATTGAATATGGGCATATATAATAAGGCCTCTTCCTTCTCCTGTCCTGCCTTTCCTGCAGGAGCCAGTGCCAGAATCACGCAAGTCTGCATAGGTGGGAATGGGTGTGTTCACTTTTTCTGGGTCTACGCAAAGCAATTTCATAGAACAATATACTGTATGCTACATGAACTTTTGTACTGTTGTCTGCAAAAACGTGATTCCCTTTTAATTATACTATTTCCTATCACAATGGTAGATCAGGGGCGTGGCAGCATGGGTATTTTATTTAACATTAGGAGTAGGAAAAAAATGTTTTGATCAATGTACTTGGTCAATGCTTGACGCATGGCCACACTTACCCATTGTTTTAATGTTGCACCTGAGAGATCCCAGAGACTGACTTCAAAGTGGGAGATTGGTCTATTATCTTGGAGTCTGGGGACTTTCCGGGAGAGTAGTCAAGTATGCGCATGGTAATCACTGATTGCACAAAAGAAAAAAGAAAAAGTACATTTGTCTTAACTAGCAGAAAGGTTACAGTGGGCAGCGGCCCTTTGCAATGTAGTATGTCATTTGTAGTACACACGGCAACATTATTGTGGTGAAAATGTAGTTTCAATATAATGTAAAATTTTTTCCCCTTATTTTCCAAATTCAATAAAAAACAAACCTACAAAAAATCCAAACACTTTGTTATGCTGGGTACACACTGGCAGATATATTGGCCGATCAATTTATTGGCCAATATATCGGGCGTCCGTCGGCCAGTGTGTACCAGCGATAGGTCTGTGAACAACGTCGTTCCCAGACGGGAAGCCAATGGACGGAATCCCGACTGTCTAATCCCGGGATTTCGACACCTGTCATTTTCCCTACGCCGGGAGCCCGACACCCAGCTTACCGATTGAAGGTAAGCCGGGTGCGGACAGCCGATGGGTGGGGGAATGTTAGGTTTAGGTTCCCGTGGGGGACTTGGGGTTAGGCACCCCCCTGGGAGGTTAGGGTTAGGCTAGGGGAAGGGAGGGTTAGGGTTAGGCACCCCCGGGGAGGTTAGGGTTAGGCACCCCCCCGGGGGACTTGGGTTTAGGTGGCGAGGAAGGGGGGGGATTAGGGTTAGGCACTTGTGGGGGCGGTTAGGGTTAGGGGGTAGAATAAGTTAGTCAACACTTACCTTTCGACGATTGGGATTGAACCGCCGGCCATACTGGACCCTCCCAGACATATCGCGTCGGCTCTGCTGCACAGCCGACGGCAGATATATCTGCAGATATATTGGGGCATCGTGCTGCTTGTACGGGCTATCTTCCGACTGCCCATAAACTTGCAGCAGAGGCCACGGGGAGGGGAGCGCGACACGCCCACAGGACACTCTGTGTGCGTGCCGCAATCGATAATTTGGGGAGATGCTGCCGGCTGGGGGAGCATTCAACTCTGGTTGAGAAAGCGCTAGGTTGGTCTCGGCTGGCTGATCTGGTGTTGGCGCCAGTGGCCAGCTCCTGTCCACTCTTATCCTGGGTAACCGGCGGCCAAGATGGCGGAGAGCAGTGACCTGTGCTGGTGCCTGAAGTGGCTCGGGTGGATACAGGAACAACTACTGCTGCAGAAGGGAGAGGGGGAGGAAGTGAGGTGCCCTGACCCACAGACCGTGACAGTACCTGTTATAATGATAATGGGGCAGGCTGTGGTGTCATGTTATTACACAGCTAGCAAATGTTTATTACCAACTGCTGTAAAAAAATATAAAATATATTGTCTTCTCACCTTGTGCTCCCTGTTTCTCTCTCTCCATGTATGTACCTTTTCTGCTCACCTGTGTACCCTGTCCTCCCACCTGTGCCCCCTGTTCCACTCTCCCCATATCTGTTCACCTTCTGCTCTCCTGTGTACTCTGCCCTCCCACCTCTGTGCCCCCTGTTCCCCTCTCCCCATGTCTGTACCCCTTCTGCTCTCCTGTGTACTCTGCCCTCACCCCTCTTCCCCTTTCCCCATGTATGTACACCTTCTGTTCTCCTGTGTAGTCTCCTCCCCATCCCGGTGCCTCCAGTTCCCCTCTCCCTTTCTGCTCTCCTGTGCACTCTGCCCTCCCACCCCTGTGACCCTGTTCCCTTCTCCCCATGTTATTCTCAGTGCAAAATATGCCATATAGCACACACCTTGACAAAGGAGCCTAAGAGCCCTGAAACGTTGGAAATTATTTGTGACCACTTTTACTACACTTTTTTGCATACCAGTCTCTAGCAGGCTCTAGATGTATACAGAGCTGTAGCTAGACATTTTGGTGCCCTGTGCCAGAAATAGCATTGGTGCCGCCCCCCATATTGTAAACTGGGACAGTGCGCGCTTACCAAAAAGGGTGTGTGGTCTCGTTGGGAAGGGTCATGTTCAAAATATAGTACATTTCATTCACATTAAGCCACGGACACACTAGTAATTAACCTTACACATTATGACCACAGTAGTAATGCTCCATACACATTATGCCACACAATAAAAATCCCCCCACTTTCACATTATGCCACACTGTTAAAATCCCCCCTTACACATTATGCCACACTGTAGAAATTCCCTCAATTACACATTTTGCCAGCCAGTAGAAAAATCCTTTCCCCCATCTCCTCGCCAAGGCTCTCTCCCATATGTAGTCAGCACTCACCTGGTCATTGATACTTTATGACCAGACACAGAGACTGGCGACTGTGGACTGGACTGAGGATGGAATCTGCCTGCCGCCTTGTGTTTGGACTGTCACACTGTCAGTCTGTCACTGTACTGGACCGGCATGCACGCCAAAAAAACATCTCCTTCTTCCCACAGTGTGAGATTGGAGAGGAGAGACATCCTGCCCATACAGAAAGTGCGGAAGCTGGGGGAGGCGGAGCTGTTAGTAACAGTTGAGACAACCAGCTGGCAGGGCTGCAGTGAAGGTGATATGCACAGCAGCGGCCGGCCCGGCAAATAGAAATTGCAGTCAGCAGCTGGTCCCGTCCCAGGGCACACTGCTCTCTGTGCGGTGCCACAGGCCGCACCACCCAGTTCCCCTCTCCCTATGTCTATACCCCTTCTGCTTTCCTGTGTCCTCTGCCCTCCCACCTGTGTCCCCTGTTCCGCTCTCCCCATGTCTGTAACCCTTCTGCTCTCCTTTGTACTATGTATGTGTGTGTGTGTGTGTGTGTGTGTGTGTGTGTGTGTGTGTATGTATATATATATATATATATAATTTATTTATATACTAGCTGTTGTTGGCGGCTTCGCCAACGATGAAATTGCTTATGCATATTTTTATTTGAGGTGTTCTAGTTGTATTGCTTTGCATGGGAGCCCTGTTGCGGGAGTGGCCCATGTGACCAGCAGTGCTATACAAACTGGTGGCAGCACCTTCACCCACTAATCACACCAATGTCACTGTGTGCCCTGTGCACAAACTGCTATGTATCCTGTACTATTCAAGGGAATGCGGGCCCAAAGCATCTCTCCCCCCACCCCTTACTGGCCGCGTGCATGATGCAACACCTATGTCTTTCATTGATGATGTCAATAAATGTTGTTTTTGTTATTGCTCAGCTTTAATTTGATGGATCAAGATGAATCAAAGTGTAGTAGCATTTTGCATTAAACTTAAAATTGTGAGTCTCTCTCTCCAGCATTCCTTGATATTTCAAGTTTAAAGAAAAATGTTGTGCCATAGTACATATCTGTTGTTGTGATGTGGTTCATCAACTGAGCTAGCAAGAGAGACAAAGTAGATGTAATGAAGTTGCCAAACTGAGCTTTATTAGAAGAGACAGGCTACTTGATAGAGATAGTATTGCTTTTATCAGCCCAGCTTCATTCTTTTTGCAGTGGTTTTATGAGCTTTGGATGAAGAAATGATAATAAAGAGCTCAATGTAATAAAAAAAAAAAGGAAAATGTGTTCAGTTTTGTCACAAAAAACAACTTTATTTGTGAAATGGTATTATTGTAATTATGGCAGTGAGTTGGGAATGAGTAACATAAAATATATGAGTAGTATAAAATATACATATATAAATGATAACTTCCACTGATAGGAGTTATTTTATTTTGTGAAGTATCTGTGTACACCAAGGGTTATATATTATTATCTATTATTTCTGCCAGTAATCTATACTGCTTGTGTCTTGCCTGTGGCTGCACACTATATAGATATACTGCAATGGTCTACAACAGTGATTTTCAACCTTTTTCAACTCGTGGCACAACAAACAAGATTTTAAAATTGCCAAGGCACACCACCAGTCCCCCACGGAGAAAAACAAGCACATTGGTCCCCATGGGGGAAAAAATGAAAACAAATACATTGGTCTCCACAGAAAACAAAATAAAACACATTGGCCTCCACATAAAAAAAAAATAATTTTATCCCCACAGAGGGCAAAATAATATACATTGTCCCACATAAAAACACAATTACATTGAACCCCCCAGAAAGCAAGATAAAACACATTGGCCCCCAAATGAAAACAAAAAAACAATCTCACTATCCTCCACAGAAAGCAAAATAATACACATTGGCCCCCACATAAAAACACAATTACACTGGACTCCACAGAAAAGAAAATAATTGAAATTGACCCCCTACCTGTCCGTGGCAGATGCCCTTTCACTGAACGGCCCCTGACGTCATCAGCCCATCAACCACGGCAGTGCTTGTAGCAGCCTGTTACATTAACTGCTCATCAGCAGTGAGCACTGTGCGGGGCGTCAACACAGCAGAGCCCAGCGCTGCACGGGCCCAAAGTTATAAGTTTAACTGTGGGGGGCATCTCTGGGCAGCGCTTCTCTGGTGGCACACTTGGGAACCGCTTGCAGCATACTAGTGTGCAGCGGCACAGTGGTTGAAAATCGCTGGTCTAAACGAACAATTACAACAAGCTTCATATAGTTTTAATTAATAGGCTTGCAATATAAGAGCTAATAGCTGATGTGTTAAGTGTCTAACTGCGGTACATGAGGTTGGTTGTTCAAGTCCTGTCTATGGCATGCTAGGCAATGTATATTTTAAATACAGGGGGATTTAACGAAACTTTATTATTGACAAGATGAACACAAATCACACGATGATTGATTACTCACATGAATATGGTAATAGGAGGTTTGGTGTTGTGTTTTTAAGTAGCTTGTTTATTTCAAACAACTAGAAACATCGACTAATATTGGAAACCACCTGTGTTTCCAAACTAATTTTTGGTCTAAATAATTCTTACGATGTCCCATCTCTATTCACAGGTGTCTGAGGTGTGAGCAGGGCCAATATGATGCAATTCTTTTGACTGCATCATTATGGCTCTACCCCTCCCATACACATATATGGAAACCCTTCCTTGGAAATCCTGCCTTTGCCCTCCAGTGATGTGTTATATAGGTCCCTTACCCACCGGTGTTAAAACTCATGCATCTGCTACCACTGCTAATGCTAGTGAAAGGCTGTAAACCGTTCTAAAGATGAACCTATTGGTTCCAATCACCCATATCTACTTTCTTTTTATATTTAGTCTCCTAGTGCTTTCTTAACACCAGGTTCATTCATCCAATCCGATTATCCAGTCAGCGTGCATGGTACCTCTTGTGATGCAGTAGTTTGACTTCAACGCCACCCAACCACATCTATGCAATTTTACCTTAAGGACTATTACATTGCACTCGTGTGTTTGTCAATATCCTGTTTTTTTTATATTACTGTGTTTGTTCCGAAATGTAAATTTCTGCCGAGTATGCTACAGCTATTTAAATAAATGTTATTGTTATTAATAATTGCACAACACCTGTGATCACTTCCCTGAATAAGCACCTGTTGATAACACAGCCATTTTGTGGGCTAAAACGAAGGTCATAAAAATGTGTTATCAATTTCGCTAGGACAAATGCTGTACTGTACTTAAGTTTCTTTTCCTGCCTTGCTTCTGGGAGATGGGATGTAAGATAGAAATAGAGTGGGTGAGTGTGGCTCGATGACACTACTTATGTCAGATGGGCAAGGCTTTTGCATTATCAAGCTTCAGTCACTTCCGTAAATGGTAACACTCTATTAAAAATTGTTTCCGGAGGTGTGCGGTGATCAGGATTGAGATCCAGGACAATTGTCTGATGTCGCTGGAGTGCAAGAGGTCTCCAACAATTTTGAAACAGTCCGATGAGAACCGATACAAACTACACTGGTATCCCTTGGGGTCTTGTTGGTGGGGGTTATATTGGGTGTAAATATGGCTCATACGCAACTGCCCATCCTTGGAGCTGGATTATGAGTGGGCCAATTGCTTCCTTTTGACCAGCACATTTCCAGGACTTTTAGGCTGCGTAGCACCAACATTTGTCAAGGCTACGAGCGCAGCTTGTGGGATGCGCCTAAGAAGCAGGTGAACCAGAGACCGAGACACCTTTCAGCGTCTCTGTCTAGAATAGTAAATGTATGGTCTGTACTCTCATGATTTCTTCCATTCTGGGTGGAATGTGTTTTTTTTTTTTTTTAGAACTATAAAGATTTTAATGTCAGAACCAGATTAATAACTTACTGTCTACTATTGTGTTGTTACATTTATTGTCTTCAAGGAAGAATCCTTCAGATTTGTAGCAATTACAAAATGCATATATTTAATATTTAATCACATGTTGTTCAGGTTAAACTCAGAGGTAAAATCCTGGAGAATGCTTTCTGAGAGGTGGCTGAGTGTCACCTGATATTCTTTGCAAGCTACAGTATTTGCAGGAAGCAATTTATTCGGCTGCAGCAGCCATCCTGAGTGCAAGTGTAAAGACAGAGATAAATTGAATTGCCCTTTTAATATGTGTGAATCTTTCAATTTGACGGAACCTGCAGATTTTTCATTCTGTTCACTATATTTTTTTTTTCTCCCTACGGAGCATAAAATATAATTTCAGTGAAGACATGTAAGATAAGGATGTTGCCCATCATTACAAAACTGATATGTCATGGTAAATTTTCTACATTACTGATTGGCCTTGGCTTACTAACCATTACATATTGTGATTCCTTTGCTTTCTGAAATTATGTGAAAAAAAAAAAAAATCACTTTTGCATGTTATAAAAGCAATGGCTTATTCTGTGTGTTTGGCCAGCCTTACAAGAAAAATACCAGGGGGAAAGTTACTAAAGTGAGAGTTTTTAGAAGAGAGTTTTAAAAGGGATGTTGCCCCTTAGCAACCATTCAGATTCTACTTAACATTTAACTAGCACCTTCTAGAAGATAATAGCTAGAATCTGATTGGTTGCTATGGGCAACATCACTTTTAAAACTCTCTTCTAAAAACTCTCACTTTAGTAAATTTACCCCCAGGAGTCATGACTAAAAAGAACATTCTTCAAAAGTTTTCTGTTACTTAGCTGTAATTGTATCATATCTTTGTTATTTATGTTTTACAGGTGCTAGCATCATGTCGAGCCTTTATACTAACAGCAAGAGTCCCGACCAAGGTAGGGTCTACCTTCATTTCTCTGGTTCTGCTGTTCCTGACCCCTGTACTATTTTGTATTATTACCCCCCACCTCCACCCCCCCCCCAAACACCCCCCCCCCCCCGAACACCCCCCCACCCCCATCGGTGTCGAGGGCATAATTTCACTGCTTTCTTCCTGTTTATACTCCATAAAACACTTGCGGGTTTCAGCCAAGGTGCTTACCAATGTAAATGTGTGATCATTTTAATAGAGTGGTATTTTTGTAATTGAAAACCCATGTTGCAATAATTTTATAGAGTTCATTAAAATACTAATTGGCTATCAGTGCTCTAGAATAATTCTAAAATCTCCAGTAATTATTATAATCTGTATGGATTACATTTTGGGGCTGATGCTGAGTTGGATGCCTGGATATGCTCTAAAAAGCCATATATAAAAATAGCATGTTAACGACCATATGTTCAGTCAGAAGACTGCATTTAGCTCTGAACCAGCCATATGCCATGTTTAGGTCACGCATACTTACACGCAGACACACTTACTCCCATCCAGATTTTCATAGGAAACATACATTTACTGTTATGTTTGATTTGAATTAAAATCCCCTCTATAATACAGCAGGTATAATGTTACCTCATGTACAAATACATATAGCAAAAAATGCATTAAAAAATACCCCAGCAGCAACGCAATATAAAATTCAATATATGATGCTACAGATGTTCCACCATCCTTGTTCCCACTGTTGTGGAACTTCTGGTATACGGTGAGGAAACTTTCTGAAATAATTACTGGAACATCACTTCCTCTCACCCCCGAGTTCTGGTGTCTACACTTAATGGATGCACACATTTCCCGGTTTAAAAAGTCACTGACCCAGCATTTTATGAACACAGCCAAAGCGGTCATCCCCTGTCTTGGAGATCTACATTTCCCCCCTCCATCTCTCAGTGGTTCAAGAGAATCGAACACCATTACTGTTTAAAAACACAGACTTTATTGCACACGCTGTGTGCTGGGCTGCTGTAGAGGGAGGGAAGAAGTGAGGGGGGGGTGGCGCCAGACCCGGGCCCCCACCGGGCCCCTCTGGAAGCCCGGGCCCGGGTAAACTGTACCCGCTCCCCCCTTCCTCTCGGCGCCCCTGAATATGGTATGACTGGTTGGGGTTTAAAGAATCTGAAGACTACTTTACCCATAGCACAGCTCCCTCTGAAGACAGTTCCCTACTCCCCACCACCAGCCCCCTTAAGCTGGCCACATACTAGACCAACTTACATCCAACCTGCCAACTAGTTGATTGGTTGGAATGAAAATCTGGTAAGGTATGGGAGTAACTGACAATCAGCAATTTGCTCCCAAACGCCAGAAAATGGACAAAAACTGTTGTTTGAACAAATTGTTTAGATCAAACATTTAACAAACTTGTCTGACGACCATTTTCATCTGTTTTCTGGCATTTAGGAGCAAATTGCTGATCATCATTTACTCCTATACCTTACCAGAATTCCAACCAATTAATTAGTTGGCTGGTTGGATGAGAGTTGGTTTAGTGTGTGGCCATCTTAAGAGTAATCATAACTCTTCCTATACTCTATTATGTAAGTTATGTCCCACTGTCTGATACTACAGTTTACCCATAATAGGAGATAAATTCCACTCCACCTACCAAAGGCAGAGACCTGCTCCCTTCCCCCTCCTTTCCCACTCACGTTCACACAAACAATACACTATCCGTCACCATACACCATTATTCTACTTTTATAGTTTTATGTTCAGTTGATTTATATTATCTCTTAAAATATTAATATTATTCATTCTCAGTACTAATTACTCATTATTTGTACGATCCTGTGCTCAAACTACTTTCCCTATTCCCCTTCCCTTGGTTCTTTTGCGATATATTTTTCTGGGTTACCCCAGTTTCTACTTTTTGATGCACGGACATTAGTAAGATTTAGCGATACCCTACGCACGTACCATCTTGAAATTAACCAGTATACATTTCTGGGACCATTATTTATTCATTTCTTTGTTACTCTCTTACGGAGGGAACAACATATTATGGCATTTAGCCTTAAAAATGAACTAAGGGCCTGATTCAGAGCCGTTCGCTATTTGCGGTCGTTCGTTCAAAAACAAGGGGTGGCTATTCAAATGATCCGTTCGCAAATTGCAGTCTGTTCCCACCTCTAAGTCTGAACGAGCGAGCAAAACATACGCTCGTTTATTTGATAAAAACGACCCCTGGCCGCTCGCACCATACGTCATGTCCGCTATTTATTAGATTAATCGAGTACATCGTACAGCGTATGAACTGCTCGCTATTCTTGTGGTTGGTGTTTTCAACCGCTATTTTGCAAGCAGTTCTGAGTTAAAAAAAAACAAGTGACGTGGTCAATGACGCTGCTTTGTTAATTATGCACTCCCTTAAAACGCCCGTTTTGACCTTTAAGCACGCCTGCGTTCGGATCACCACTCCCCGTTTTCAAGCACCTTCCTCTGTTACCACCCACATACGCCTCATTCTGTCACTCAAAATAGCAGGCCCTCGCTATATTGCGTACCAACGATTTTCGGCCGCACTGACTGGTTCGCGCATGCGTACTAAAAACCGTACGCATGCGCAGATGTGCGAACATCGCTCGGAAGGAGCGTACTGCCGCTAGCGAGTGGCTCTGAATGAGGGCCTAAGTTCCAAACGGAAAACTATTGAAGAACTGAACAATATATTCCCCAATGATTTAGCAGGTTTACCACATGAATCTAATTTGGATGAGGACGTGAAAAAACTCAAACTTTTACTTCAGAAACAAACCAGGACAAATTGGGAGCTGACCACGATAGAGAATTATCTGAAGCAAAAGATCGTTCCCCGTGGTCTAAGACCGAAAATCTTTCCCACATTTTAACTTGCCATTAATACTCTGAAAAACGACTGGGAAGCCTGCCTCCTAAAATGTTCCCAAGAGCTTATGAATATCTTAATGAAACATTAATCTTCTCATACTTGAAGAGGTGGATAAAGAAATTGATGCCCTAGGTCAAGCACTTGAACAGTGGGAGAAGGATACGAAGTTTCAGAGATCAATTGAAAAAATAAAAGAGGACTTAAATATCTATGAAGAGACACTAATAGAAAGAAAAAGGAATACATTTATTCGAGACAAAAGAGATTTTTCCCACAGTAACACCTTCAAGTGGAAACAACATCCCTCTAATAGAGAATACAAACATCCCTCCAACTATAGTTCTTCCGAAACAGAATCCTCTGGCACGGAAGATCTGGCATCACCACCCCATAGAAATACACTCATTTTTTTAGAAGAAAGCAGGAGTGCAAGGGGATTTCGCCAAAAAAGAGGACGAGGAGAAGTAACAAGAAGGGGAAGAGACATAAGGACATGGGATTCTCCTATACCCCAAAGACAGTCGTCCAGAACCCGCAACAAGAACTAACAGTTACATCCAATCTTAAAGTTATCAACTTATCTTCAAGGTCCCTCACCACCACGGAAATGAATGTGCTCAGCAAGGAACTTTCCTTTTCTCCAAGCATGTCATTTGATAGGTTCACATGGGAAAAAGATCTACGCCTGTTTGGCCGCAAATTACTACTCAAGAAATTATTTTCAAATAAAGAAAAAATGTATCCTATGACATCTAATATAGAAACTCAAGAATCACCTTTTGACGTTATCACCTCAGCCTTCCAAACAGAGGAAGAATTACAAGCTCTTATGGATTTAGAGGAGCTCATGGAAACAACGATATACCCCAATAACCCTACTGGAGTTTCATCAGCACGAAGAAACATTTGTAAAACTAAGAGCTCTTTTACACCATCTGAGACAATATGTCCAGAGGTTAAAATTTTCTTAGATCTCATTTCGCATGACATGGATAAAGCGCAGAAAGACAAAAGCAATCACCATCTAGGCGATAACCTGAATCAGGAAGAAAGACGGGCACTCAATGAAATGAACAAATGGGATGATATACTTATTAAACCGTCAGACAAAGGGGGTAAGATAGTCCTTTGGCCCAAGGATATGTATTTGAAAGAAGCCTATAGGCAACTGCATGATAGAACTTGCTACAAACAAATGATTTTCAACCCTATGGAACTCTTCAAATTATTGTATCATAAACTCATCAATGGAGCTTTCAAAAAAGGTGTTATCACCAAACAGGAACATGCTTTCTTATTTGTGGACAAACCCAAAACACCGGCCTTCTATATGCTACCTAAAGTCCACAAGAACATCAACAACCCTCCTGGATGACCAATTGTCTCGGGAATTGGGGGACTATCTGAGCAAGCAAGCATCTTCCTGGACCAACAACTACGACATCATGTTGACACATTACCATCATATGTCCAGGACACAAGAGATGTCCTCAGGAAGATTCACGATATACAACTTGATGAAAACCAATTTTTGGTTACATTAGACATAGAATCTCTTTATACTAGTATCCAGCATGATATTGGGATTGCGGCTGTCAGATACATCCTACGAATGGAGGGGATGGATGACTTCAAAGAGTTTTTATTGGAATTACTTGAGTTTGTCCTTCATAGGAATTTTTTCACATTTGATGACAAGTTCTTCCTACAGATCCGAGGAACAGCGATGGGCGCTGCATGTACGCCCACGTATGCCAACCTGTTCCTCGGATGGTGGGAAAGGGAGATTGTCTTCAATGAAACTAACGAACAACTTACTAGCCACATTACCACCTGGCTAAAATATATCGATGATATTCTTATGATATGGCACGGTAGTGAAAATGATTTACTCACTTTCATTCAGGAATTAAACAACAACCTAAATAATCTGAAATTAACATACTCTGTCAGTAAGGATGAGGCCATTTTTCTAGACCTCCAATTATTCACGGATAAGGATGGTCATGTACTGATAGAATTATTCAGAAAAGAGACAGCTACAAACAGTCTTCTTCACAGTAGCAGTGCCCATTTTCCACCCACCATCAAAAACTTACCAAAAAGCGAGTTCCTTAGACTCAGAAGAAACTGTACAACTGATGACACCTTTTTACTTAAAAGTAAAGATCTGACGGAACGCCTTCTTCATAGAGGCTACAGTAATAAAATGATTAAGAATGCCAAACATCAGGCCCTTAAAACAAATAGACAAACTTTGATCTTCAATAATAAAAAACCTCAAGAACATACAAATCAGGTCAGGTTCATCACTAACTATTGTAATGAGTGGAAAGAACTTCAAAAGATGGTTACAAGATATTGGCACATCTTACTTATGGATGAGGACCTGAAAAAATGTCTGGAGTACAAACCCACCTTTAGTTGGCGAAGATCCCAAAACCTTAGGGATAAATTGGTTATGAGCCATTTTGTAGGAACTCCTAGAAGACAAACAAAATTAAGAGGGACCTTCCCATGCGGCAAGTGTAAAGCCTGCAGGTATATCATCAAAAAGGACAATGTTATCGACAGATTTGGTCAGAACATCAACCTTACACAATTTATTAATTGCGATGCCATGGGGGTCATATACTGCCTTGAGTGCAGTTGCAACCTCAGATACATAGGCATGACCAGTCGAATCTTCAAACAACGAATATTAGAACACGTGGGAAATATTAAAAACGCCAAAGATGACCTTGTCAAAATGAAGAAACTTACAACAGTCGCCAGACACTTCTTGAAATACCATAACGGACACACACAGGATCTAAAAGCATTCGATCTGGAACACGTAAGATTGGGCGTTCGAGGCGGCAATTTGACAAAAGTATTACTTCAACGAGAAAGCAAATGGACTTTTAGACTTAATACTGTGAGCCCCAATGGGCTCAATGAAATGATTAACTATAGTACATTTTTATGAAACTATAGGGAGCGGTCATAACGACAATAAATCATCGCTGCCTTATATAACACTTTCTTTATCCAATCCCCCCCTTTTTTATTCATTTCTATTCACAATCCCAATCTTATTAACCATGTGTGTACACTATTACACACCTTTTACTCACTTTAATGTTATATAATCGATACCTTCTACACACTTGTGCCAATTGTAGCCACTATTTATTATTATGTAAGCTATAGGTGACTATCTGACCTAGTGAACATTATAGTGGGTTAATCATTGGTCTCCTTATTTTGGATATTCTTAGTCCCCCTCTGGCCCTCGCCCCCCTTTCGGGCATAACTGACCTTCTTGTGATCCCACTCTATATCCAATTGTCAGCACATTTAATAATTTTGGATTGACCCCTTCTTATTTTCTTTAGGTATATTACAATATGTCATTTTTTTCCACTTATCAGTTATTCATATATCACTACCTCTTATGTCTCACTACTTATTACTCTTACATTATCACACTATACATACTTTTTTCACTTTATTATTAAACCCACTTAATATTTTACTATTCCATATTCTATCACTTCATACACATATATAATTTTTTTTATATTTTATAATTTTTATTTTATTTTCATTTCTTATTAATTTTATTTACTTCTCTTTATATTCATCATTTTGTTCATCTTTAAATATAATCATTTTTGACTTGATCCACCTCTATCATTTACATCACTCACACATCTTCACTATTTTACTCTTAATGGCAATTCATTATACTATCTGTTCCTCATGTAATATATATTCTTCATTCAAGGCATAAATTTCTAAGTCCATTTACTTTCGATTACGCTCTGCATCTTTAGCAATCGATCCCCAGTTTGTTTTCACAGTGACCATGGTTACATAGTATGCAGCTGACCCATTTAATCGGGACGTAGACAGTCTTAAGCCTCATCTAAATATACACCTCCCCTCCTGGTGACTCGTTTTTCTCTTTCTAAGTATTGACCAATAGAGAGTGACATTACTTCAACCTATCAGCGAGTCTATCACACTTGCTTGATAGAGCATGCGCCCTTTGATTGGCCACAACACAGGGTAAAAGTTCACCTGTGTTTCTCTGCTTATCGGCATCTGACTGAGAAAGCGATCAGTGAAACGCGTGTCTCAGACCCGCGAATCCCGCTGTGTACAGGCGGGATTCAGCACAGCAGCACGGTTACAAGTCCTCCATGACAGATCCTCTCCACCTGACGCCGGCTCTCTGTGTATGCGCACCCAGGTACCTTTCACACTATTTTCTTACTCTTAGCACATGTAGTGACTATACATCTTATGTGTGAGCACATGACCATGCAATGCCTATAGGTAACAGGGCTCAGCTCTGGATTAGTCACACTGTAGCTACACAATTTTTATCTTCTTTCCCACACTTCATGCGTGATCTGTGCTTCCCACCACTCACCACAACCTTTTGGTATGTGACTGGCAGCAGCACAGACTGCGATTCCATGCTGTGTGATATATAGTACACTCTCTCTACATACTCTATATGGGCACTCTCATTGGTACCCTGCCATAGGAGGCTCCTGCAATATATACATACACCAGGATCCTCTGGTGTACTTGGTCCAAAAGCAGATGTCCATTGTACTTATTCCAACCCTGGGGAAGCAAGGCGGTACGCTCACATGTCATTCACTGACATATTATAATAACATGCAGCAGCTGCCATTTTGGTATCCTATAAGGGAGTAGTCTATATTCTACCTCTTGGTGTCTATATTTATCTGTCCGCTTGTACCTGGGTCAATTTTTAGGCGACTTATGGATGGTCTGTCATTGGGTATATACACATGCTGATATATTTGTCGGTTGATATTTGTCTATGTCCCTGTGTTTTGTACGTGCAAACGTTGGCATGTTTGGACCTGCTAATGTATTTCAATGTATACTCAATAAAAGTTAATTATTAATTATTTTGATACATACAATTTACAGTAGAGTGCCCCCCAAAAAGAGAGTTTTCTTTTTCTCTTTTTTCCATTATGCTCATATACTTACAATCTCAGGGGGAGCACCTCCACACCCATATACCTTCCAAATTTCCTTTTTAAAGGTATCATCTATATTATTGTGGATTATTCATTCTCAGTACTAATTACTCATTATTTGTACGATCCTGTGCTCAAACTACTTTCCCTATTCCCCTTCCCTTGGTTCTTTTGGTCTTAAGATATATCGTCATAATCAATACTTATTGTTATTATTCAGTGTGCTGCTTGACACCCTATTGTATATTAATTTCTCTTGTTTGACCAGTTTATGCTTTGCCACTGTTGATGATGATATGTTGTGGTGATTTCTTTATTATCCTAATAAAAGAATGCACAGAAAAAAATGCCACAGCAATATCAATTAATATATGTATAATCAATGATGAAAGCACCTATTAGCTTCACAGGAATCTGTTAACAGCCTATCTGAAGCAGTTAAAGCCATGTATCCACTTGCCGATTAAAATGAGCGATTGAATGATAACGATATAGTTATTGTTCAATCTCTCATTAATTGTGCATGAATAGGGCATGAAAATGTGGAAAACGACCAGCGATGTGCGCTCCCACTGGTCATTTTTTACATCAATCATCATCTGAACATGCTGATCAATGTGCCAATAACGACAGATTGACCATGTTCAGGGATGAGGGAGGGTACCTACACTGAATGACATATCGTTCAGTGTAGGCACTTCAGGGGAAGAGGAACGACTATACGATTACAATTTTGTAATCGTACTGTCGTTCCACCATCTGCTAGTGGATAGTGCTGGTGACAATCATCATCAGTATGTATTTGCAGCAGCCCTCATGTACCCGCACGGGTCTGCCTTAATTCACAATTACACAAACACACCGTTACTATGCCCAGCCTGCGTTTACATGGCGTATGTATTCTGTATGTATGGATGTAGGCGTGTGGTTTGTTTTGTGTGCATGCACAATATAGATTTGCATATTTTACTGTAAGCAAACAGGCATACATCCATCTCAACATGAGCCCGATCATGTTCAATCATTTCAGTGACAAAAATTGGCACTTTCCTGTCATAAATGTTACAAGTTAATGTGTTTTAATTGAAAGTGTTATTAAACTGTTCAGGCAACCATCTTATCTGTATTGGAAGGCATAATAATCATCTCTTCCCAGTTCACTTGCTAGCTATACCACCTTTCCCCTATACTATATGTCCTCTCCAGTGCCTTTCTTTTCTATAAAACAAAGTTAAGAGTTCATAAAATATTTATAATAGCTTCCACACTATGGATTGGTGCTAATTATTTTCACATCTGATATTATTTCACTGCTTTCTTTCTGTTTTTTTAAACTGGTTTTAAGAATTAAAAATGACATCCCTCCCCCACAAGAAAAGTGCCAGTATCGTGTACCCCTCAGTACCACCACTAAAAAACACTGTGTCTCATGATTAGGGCCCTCCACTCTCTTATTCTTTTCCTGCACTATCCCTGTCCCTACGGGTGTCCCCACTCACAGTAGTAACTCTGAGCCTGATACAGAGGTGGATGCTATAATCTTTGTAATCGCGAACGCTGCTTGTAATCGCTCCCAAACACCATTAGCATGTGCATCATGCTGCTGCTTTTGGGGCATAGTGAGTGTCATCGAATCCCCAGATCTACACATGTGCAGTACATCTCCTGCGCATGTGCAGATCCACAACCATCAGCCAACTGTGTAAATAATCGAAATAGCTTCCACCTCTGAATCAGCTCTTCTAATCCTTTCTGTCTGCTCTAGGAATGGCCATTGTCCATTGATTCATTGGTTCTCCACCATCAATGTTGCCAGGACACGTAGCCTAGCTCTGCCCACTGATGAAACCCGCGTAGCCCCGCCCACACCTCTATTTGCCCAATAACTAATAGAGCAGTAAGACCATCGTTGGGCGAAACCAAAGAGGGTTCCCCATCAATGGTTTCATACCAACGAGGTTAACCACCAATGGTGCCATTATGAATGCTGTTCAGTTGCTAATTTGCGGTGCAAGTCGCTTTAGAAAGAATTGCTTTCCAGTCTAATCGTGTGGTTCCAAAGCACAAAAGTTATTTATGTAAAAAGAGGTAACAAGAGGTAATTTTCACAGTTAGAGTAAAAAGCAATGAAATATATCAATGAGTACAGCCTTTACATACGCGTGCGCACTTGTCCCAGTATGCAGTCATTCAGTCCTGATGTCTGTGGTCGCAAAGAAGATGGGTGTACACTGGGGTCAGGACACAGCCTATATACCTTACAGGTTTCAGAGTTAACAAAGAGACAAATTGACAGGTTTTCATTGATTCTTGCTTCTGGTCAATCTGGTCATTGGTCAGTTCATACGGTGTCATCAGGGGTATGGTTCAGTCTTCCAACAGTCACATTGTGTAGCTTCCCACCGAAAAACTGGTTAAAACTGGCTACAACACTACATTCAAGTAATAACATTCTACTTAATAACTCCCTATCATCCATAACTAGCGGACGCATGATGCGACTTCTTTGCCGATAGAAACAGATGTCTGCAAATAAACAGGGATTTTGTATGATACCAAACATGACATGTTCACTGTATTCTGAACCTTCGATCTCCTTTAAGTACATTTCACATCATAATTATTAACTAACACTACCTTTAATAACTCTGGTCATTAACTATCATGTGTGGGAACCATTTTATATATATGCGTTCGCATATGTGCGTCTGTGTATTGAAATATTTGTATGTATGTGAATATACATATGAGCGTCTATGCGTATGTATGTGAAGACGCATATGAGCGTCTGTGTGTGTGTGTGTGTATATATATATATTTATATATATATATATATATATATATATATATATATAAAAAAGGAGGTGAGAAAAGGCACTCTCTGGTGTAGTATTTTAGAAATATTTGAATTTTCAAGATAAGTATTTCAAGTACCTTCATCAATTAAAAAACAGACACATCAGGGGTCTTAGTGTGGAGCCAGCGTGTACTCGTTCTCAAAAAGAATCCCAGAATCGACAGATAACTTTATCAAGTGTACCCTCGGAATTCGCTCCTCCCCGTACATTCAATGGTGGAACCTCCTCAAACCTCCTCTCGCCCTGCCGCTGCTACATCCAGGCAGGGCGAGAGGAGGTGTGAGGAGGTTCCACCATTGAATGTACAGGATTCTTTTTGAGAACGAGTACACGTTGGCTCCACACGAAGACCCCTGATGTGCCTGTTTTTTAATTGATGAAGGTACTTGAAATACTTATCTTGAAAATTCAAATATTTCTAAAATACTACACCAGAGAGCGCCTTTTCTCACCTCCTTTTTTAGATACTCTACTACTATTTGAGACGATACAACAACAGTCTCTCAGGAGAAAATTGGCGGCCACCTGTCACACGGGGAGTGTATTTTTGGAAGAATTCATTTTAAAGGACTTAAACACAGATAATTCTTGGTGTAGCGCTATTAACAGTACCCTTGTTCTATATATATATATATATATATATATATATATATGTGCGTTATGTGCGTCAGTATATGTGTGTTGTGAATTCGCATTTGTGCGCATTGCATTGCACCGACGCAAAGTAGCGTCCTAGATAATAATTGTAAAGCAATCATATCCAATTATTTGACTTTGACACCATAGATGTTTAACTCACCGTTGGCAATTCCTAGTCTGCCTTCCCAGGGCAATGAGTCAGTGAGTTTTTATTTGTCATGCATTTTATCATCTTAATATTTCACTGTTTGACTCGTGTCATTTGAATCTCTCTACACTAAATTGTTTGTTTATATTTATGTTTACTGTATGGTGCTGCGGACACTTTCTTATGCAATTTAAATAAAAGATTACAATAATAATATTAATGTGAGATAAATAAGAATATTCTCCACTTTCTGTAAAGAGGAATTTACACGTGGAGAGAATTTACAAGCACTAAGTAAACTATAAAAATAGATGAATTGGTGCAAGCGTGGCCAACCTGTGTCTCTCCAGCTGTTGTGAAACTACAAGTCTCAGCATGCTTTACCAGCTGTCCGGTGGGAGTGTATGCTAGGTCTTGTAGTTTTACATCAGCTGGAGAGCTACAGGTTGGCCAGGCCTGGATTAGTGGGACACCTAATTGGAACATATTGGGGCATAAAATTGGCTGTGGTCAGCTTCCCAGTAAAAAAAAAAACAATTCTACTGTCTTCAATGCATTATGCTCTATTTGAGTTTTGAACTTGACCATTGTATCTCACATTGTGGATGTCATGGGGTATTATGTAGATGAGCAAAATAAGAACAATTTAAAATTGTATTAGATTCTGAAAATTTCTACCATCTCTAAAGTGGAAACATCTTTCACCTCTAGATTAAGACCAGTAGAATGTTAGGCACAATCTCCTTTCACTTTGTGCTATGTAATGTATTGTGCTCAGTGTGGGTGTTGCACAGGGATTATGATGTGAGTAAACAGCGCAGGTGTATGATGAATGGTGAATCTTTCCAGTATCTTTGCTTACATTTCTGGAGCCCTTTTAAATCTCCCCCACCTGCTGTACAGCATGGTTTTACTTGCACTCTTTTCCTTTGCTCCCAACTCAGAATCTGCTTCTATATGTACTGGAATTCAAATCTTTCATAAAAATAATATATGATCTTTTGCTCTGATTGCCATACCCATCCCTTCAGCGACTGGGACACTGGGTCTGATTCAGAGATAGACACAAACCTGATCATTTTTGTAGTTGAGCGATTATCTGTTGTCTGCATGTGCATACGAGTCACACTGCGTATGCGTCAAATTACATTACCATGATAGGTTGCAGTGAGTATTTGTCTGTATGTGATTGACAGATTGGGAGTGCTTGTGGGAGGTAACGGGGGAGTGTCGGCTAAAATGTAGACGTGTTCTGACCATTTAGGGGACATTCCACAGCTAGCGACTGCGATCCCGTGCGCAGTCAAAATGGCTCTGGTGTCTTATATCTGTCGCCCATTCTGCATGACCATAGGGTCACTCAGAATTCCGATTATTGACCGATATGTGCTCCATGCATCTTTGTACATAAGCAGCGAATCTGCAATGCCACGTAGGAGTCTCATTACAATTCTAGGCGACTGCAATATTTGCATATTTTTGCACATCCACTGCATTAAGGATTGCAGATGGAGCAGCATTAGTGATCATCTCTGTATCAGGTCCACTGTCCGCTTTTCCATACTCTGAGTGTTGTTGTCCCTTCCCCTGTGACTCACCACTGCCTGATGACTCTAGCTACAGCCACTTGCCCTACACTTATATTTGTATTTTTGCTGTTTACTGTAGTTGCTTTTATGTCTACCATTTTCTACCACACTAAGTACACATTGTGGCACCAAACAAATAAAATATAATACATTTGGGTAATTTTGTCAGAATCCAGTCAATCTTACTACCTCTGTACCCCCTTCTCTGCAAACCCTTCTCTGTGAATATATCTCCGGCACATAGCAAGCCATAGCGAACCTACACATTTTTGTGTATTTCTGGATGATTGTGAGTGTGAAATGGGCTTATGCATGATATAGAAGCATCTCATGTGAATGTTATGGCTGTGTAGCCAGAGTGCCTAAACTAATGTTGACGGTTGCTTTTGCACACGGAAAAAGTAGGGTAGTGCAATGCATATGCATTAGAACATGCATGTGGTTACATTAGCATTCAGTTTTGAAATCCATCCGCATTCCAAATAGAGCTCAACTTCCTTCTCTCACCTCTAGTGCACCTCTGCCTTCTCTCACCTCTAGTGCACCTCTGCCTTCTCTCACCTCTAGTGCACCTCTGCCTTCTCTCACTCTAGTGCACCTCTGCCTTCTCTTACCTCTAGTGCACCTCTGCCTTCTCTTACCTCTAGTGCACCTCTGCCTTCTCTCACCTCTAGTGCACCTCTGGCTTCTCTTACCTCTAGTGCACCTCTGCCTTCTCTCACCTCTAGTGCACCTCTGCCTTCTCTCACCTCTAGAGCACCTCTGCCTTCTCTCACCTCTAGTGCACCTCTGCCTTCTCTCACCTCTAGAGCACCTCTGCCTTCTCTCACCTCTAGTGCACCTCTGCCTTCTCTCACCTCTAGTGCACCTCTGCCTTCTCTTACCTCTAGTGCACCTCTGCCTTCTCTCACCTCTAGAGCTCCTCTGCCTTCTCTCACCTCTAGTGCACCTCTGCCTTCTCTTACCTCAAGTGCACCTCTGCCTTCTCTCACCTCTAGGGCTCCTCTGCTTTCTCCCACCTCCTGAGCTCCTCTGCCCTCTCTAACCTGTAGAGCTGCCCTGTCTGCACTCACCTCTAGAGCTGTCCCTGTCTTTTCTCCCCTCTAAAGCTGCCCCTGCCTTCTCCCACCTCTAGAGCTGCCCCTGCTTTTTGTCATCTCTAGAGCTCCTCTGCCTTTTCTCTCCTCTAGAATTCCACATCTTTCTCACACCTCTAGAGCTCCTCTGCCTTCTATCATCTCTGGAGCTCCCCTGCATTTCCTCACATCTAGAGCTGCCCTGTCTGCACTCACCTCTTGAGCTGCTGCTACCTTCTTTCACCTCTAAAGCTGCCCCTGCCTTCATTCACCTCTAGAGCTCCTCAGCCTGCTCCCAGCTCTGGAGCTCCTCTGCCTGCGCCCACCTCTGGAGCTCCTCTGCCTGCGCCCACCTCTAGGGCTCCCCTGTCTGCAAGCTGCTTTACAGCTAGCTTCCTTGCATGTACAAACCTTTCTAGTTTCTCTATGTATATGCTCTTTTAGCTTCCCTTACACACAAACACACACAAAACCTTTCTTCTTCTGTCTCTCCAGATTTATGCTCTCTCCCAAGCTACACTTCCCTTTACACATCTACTTCTGACTTATAAAAAATTCTACCTGCCCACTTTCATCTAATGTCCCTCCTTCTAGAAGGTCTAGTTGGAACATCACCACTCCATGGTTGTAGATAAAAAGCAGATTTCTGTTTGGGATATTTTCTTTTATAACTCTCTTCCACAGTTCCTTGAACCACTGCAGTAGTATTTGTTATTTTGATGAAATGTCATATTTAAAAAATATGTACAGAAAATAAATGATTCATGGCATTTTCTACCTTGTTTAAGTAGATGTTTGCTCTACACACAGCAGGAAACAATGATAAATAGTAGCTATAAAATGTAATTTTGCACCCCTTCATCAAAAGCGGAATCTCTACTTACTGCAGCAGTTTATTACTAATGTATTACAAGTGTTTATTTTCTGTCTTAAATAAGGTCTATCGCTTTTTATTTTTATGTTCTAGCTCGAACTAACCTTCAGTTATTTGGAAATTCAAGGCATGATTTGCAACAAACCAGGCCATGTAAGTATTTCAAATATATTATTCTCAAAATATAAAATATAATTTCAACGATAAAGCCAAACATTGAATGACTATTCCATAAACATGTAAATGTGTTTTGAATGAACAGTGCACTATGCATGATAAATATACAGAAGGCTGTTAGATGTAATTGGAGTGATATAAGCAGAGCTTCCTGTGAGAACAGGCAGCTCCCACACCCGTGTGCTATGCATTAGTGTCTTCCCTGACAGGATGTAGGTTGAGTATCTGTAGAAAAATGCCTTATCCTCTCCTTTACCTGTCAAAGCCAAAGTGGTTTCTGGCTTCTATGCTCCTCTAAGATGCCACTTTTCTTCGATGCTACAGTATATAGAGAATATACTCTCTGTAAAATTATACTGTCTCTAATTAATTCAAATAATAAAAACATTTTACCTTACAGTATGTCTGTGTCAGTCTGTGTTCTATCCATCTATCTATGAATTACATAGCTGTGACATCTGGAGTAATGAAAGTGTGATCTCATTTGAATCAGTTTGCAAAGGAAATCAGCTATAATCACTCTGAAACTGGAGATGTGATATTTATACTTCTCCTACGAATAAGTATGACCAGAAATCCCACTGCATGTTTGGTTACCTGACCAGCTGTCTTAAGGAATGGCAATGCTGGCAGAGCTTGAAATAATCTAATATGCTATAAAGTGCTTTCTGTGACTTGTCACTGTTTACAAGAGGGACTGCTAGCTGCTGCTGAATTTTAATCGTACAAAAACATTGTAGGAACTTTCTTTGCTGCTATCTAGTGCCCTGTAGTCTTATTGATGTCTTTACCACTGTACATGGCCAGAAGTCACTTCACAGTAGGTTCACAATAGAGCTCAAAGCCAGCTAAAAGCACAGCTACAGACACAGTAAAATGTTTCCATTCATTGACCTCGTACAGAAGTTACTGTGGATTTGCTGCTTAGATCTAAGCACCAGATAAAAAGAAACAGATCAGAGTTTTGTTGCATACATATCTTTTATGGCTGCATTCTCAGATGCAGTTTCACTGGCCCCAGCAGTGTAGTTTTGACAGTCATCCTGAGTAACATGAGGGTTATTCAGAGATCCGATGCTGCGACCGATGGTTGTGATGTTGATGCTGCTTCTTCAGACTCGGGCAGCAGATCAGAGAAGCCTGCTGTAGGTGTCTTTTTATACAAGACGCCTTCTGCGGCTTTTGCATATTTTCGCACAGCCGCTGCCTACAAACACACAGCAGTGGAAACATTTGCATCCACCTGTGAATCCGGACTCTTATCTCTTTTGGACTATACATTGGGCTAGCACTGTAACTGATGTCCAGTTTGTAACAATGGGAGAGATGTATCCCATCATGCCATGAAAAGAGTGGAGAAGTTGCCCCTAACAATTAATCAGCTTAAAGCTATCATTGTATAGCATATACTTGATAAATGCTACTTCGAAGCTGATTGGTTGCCATTGGCAACTCCTCCACTCTTTATACAACATTACATGTAATATGTTCCAGCATTTACTGTAAAGCAATAGAATACATTTAGGGGAAGATGTATGAAACATTAGAGAGAGATAAACTGGAGAAGTTGCCCATAGAAACCAATCAGATTACAATTTTCATTTTCTGTCTCTAGTACAAAATGACAGAAGCTGATTGGTTCCCATGAGCAATTTCTCTACTTTATTTCTCTCTAAGGTTTGATGCAAGTAATGTTACATGACAAGTTACTAACTATAGTGTAATCAAATGATTTTTTTTTACAACCTAAGGGGCATATTCAATAGGCAGCGAGAAAAGCAAAAAACCTGCACCTGCGAGGTTTTTCCTGCAGGTGTGAGTTTTTTGCTATTCTATTAGGTGCGTGTTTTCTTTTAAAACATGCGCCGGGAGGTACAGTATATGTTTGCACACCTCCTGAGCAAGCATGATTTTTCCTAAAATCAATGATTTCAGGAGAAATCAGCGGGACTTGCTCTGACACCCCTGTGGCACCCCCCCCTGAGGAGTAATTAAGCAATTGGAAGTATTAGTCCTTAATTGCTCACCTTCCTCAGTGCTGTCTTCTGCATCTTCTTCTTCATCCAGTGTCAGGAGCCGGCTCTTCTGCAGCAGGGGTGAGTATGTGAGTGTGTGTGGTGTTTGTAAGTGTGTATCAGAGTGTGTGTGTGTGTGTGTACCGTTGTCCGTGTGCCCCCCCCCCAGTGTCACTGTGCCCCCTCCCCCCCCTTAATGGTCTCTGGGAGAACTACATCTCCCAGCAGCCCTTGCTCCTCCCACCAGCCCCTTGGACTCCCAGCAGCCCCCTCTCCAGTAAGAAGAGAGAAGGGAGGCCACCGGGAGCCGCGGAAACTACTGGAGACCCCCGGTAAGGTAAGTGGTGGGGGTTTTTTTCAGCAAAAAATACGCACCGCGGGGTTTTTAGAACTGAAAACCCCGCGACCAGTATTTTGGAAATTGAATACCACCGGTATCGGGAGCACGCATACCCACTGTATTTCTAAATTGGGCGTGAGATTGTTGACTCGCTAAACCTTGCGCCCAATTGGATATGCCCCTAAATGTAAGCCTGTAGATGACCATTGCATTGAGAAGAACACATAAACCTCCAAAAGGAGAATGAGTGAGAGCTAAACTCTTGTAAATGATATCTGTATTGTAATTTTGGATAATGGTTGTTTATTTGTAAAGTATTTTTGTTTTAATATGAATGAAAAATGGTAAAAAATAAAACATCATTCAAAACAAATATTTATGTATGAAAAGAAAAACCCATTACATGCCATCACCTATTTCTCTGCAAGATGACTTATCCTCATTTAATGTATACAGATCTCCATAGCAATATGTCATTTGAAAATAATCTATACCAATAGAGTGATGACATCAGTGAGGTAATGGTCCACTGTGGAACATAATGCTAATTGTAAATGAAATGAGCAAGAAATATTATCCTGCAAATCTAGAGACAAGGGTTTGACTGCAAGTAATACATGCTACAGTCACCTAGTGGCAACGTTATGTGCCCTAAAAATAAGTATGCAGGCTGAACGTGCAGATTTGTGTGGATTATTGCAGCCTGAAAACATTGACATTGGAGCTGTGCCTACAACTTGTTTATTGAAACAATCAATTTGTAATTAGTACACTTTCCCTGTCCACAACACAATCTGTGTTCTGCAAATGCTGTATATAGTGATGAAATATAAGCTCCCCACACACTACCCAGTCTAATAAGCCTAATAGGATTCCTGCTAGAGTTACTGAAACTTCGTTAAAGTGTTTAAGAATGTTGATCATGAATTTCGAACTGAACTGCGATTGGTTATCTTCAAACCATAACATTGAATTTGTTAAAATGAATAATTATACCTTATACCCGCTAAATGTGATTGCATTTTAAAATGAATCAAATTTGTCAAACATCTCAGATTTCAGCATCCGTATCATGTGATTGATTACTTGGTGTACTTTAATTACAGGATGTTGTATTCAATCAATAACTTGCGCTTTAAGATTCTGCTAATATTTCTCTGTGTACAAATTTAGGAGTAACATCTGCTGTGTATTTTAAACCCAGCATATCTTACTTATCCTTCAGATCAGGTAGTTGTATGCTACGAAATAGACTGGCAGACCGTTTCACAGTTTGCACGATCCCTAAATTGACACCAATTTTCAAATTTTTAATGTGAAACTCAGCAGCATAGCTTCTCCACACAATGCACTGGTAGTGCAACAAGAGAAAGCAAATCTTCAAGTTATGAGATCTCAGGCTACTGTTATGGCACTGCCTGTAGAGTGGCGATGAGACCCTTATTACTGTTTCATGAGGCCTTCACCTATTAAAAAGCCACCTTTCTACTTCAGGGTCCATAGGGGGTCCACAGGGTTGACCTTGGGGATATAGCTGGATCAGGATCCATGGGCACCACACAGTTAAGCTTTTAGCTCCCAGGATGCACTTGGGTCCTCCTCTATACCCCGCCCCCGAGCCACAGGCACCTCAGTGTAAGCTGGTGCCCGGCCGGACTCGGTCACCGCGCAGGGGGGCTGCAGGAGCAGCCCCCAGAAGCTTTTTATTTTCTAATAGATTTTATTTATTTTAGTTTCTCTTTTTACTACAGACGGCAGCGAAGGCCTGTCTGTACAGACGCCCACGCTGCCGCTCTGATCCCCGACTGGCGCCGCGACGCCAGTACTGATCTGGGGATCGCGGCGGGAGGACAGAGTCCGTACTAGCCGGACTCTGTCTACCTCCCAGGACTGCTGCCGGAGTCGCCGGGGATTCAGGTAAGCCGCGCGTCGCTGGCTAGCAGCGGCGCGCGGAATACCTTAAATGCAGTCCTTTAGCCTCCGGTCCTGGGGACAGACCGGAGGCTGCTGGCAGTGGCGGCGGGCCCCCCCCTAACCCGTGGGACCACTAGACCACCAGGGATAACCGGCAAGCGGGAAGCCAGCATCCCTGGGGTTAATGGCCAGCCAGGGGAGGAAGCCTTCCCTGTTCAGCGGCTCCTCCCCTCAGCTCAGCGCGCTTTTCAGCCTGCATGTCTAGCGTCCCTGAGCTGCAGTTCACTCGGCCACTCCTCCTCTGAGGTCTCTGGCGGCCATTTTTTTCTACATGTGGCAGCGCAGATCCCTCAGGGAGCACGCGGACCGGTCCCCCTGTGTACCTCTCCCCTGTTAGGACGGTGTACACAGCACTATAGCCCTCCCAGACACTGAATCTGGGCGGTTGAGTGTAGTGTAAAGGTGCAGTGAGTATATCTTCCTGCATGGTATGTGACTTTTGTTAGTGCTGCTGTCTGTATTTTTCTCTTATTACTGTCAGCTTATATCTATCTCTTTCCTTCTTCCTTAGCCCTACAGGTGTGGAGGAGGGGCTTTTCTACTAACCTCACATATATAAATCAAGTATTTGTGAGGTCTGTCACATACAGTTGTGTGCTACACAGTGCCATATTCAGGACTGTTGTTCAGCACACAGGGAAGTGCAGTTCTTTTTTCCTCTATTGCCATATATATTTTGTCTGTACATTATATTTGGTTATGTCTGAGGGTGAAGTTGAGCACTCCGGGACTCCAGTGTTGTTTTCCTGCAGGCGCTGCTCTGCGGGATCACATAGGGAAGAGGCATCTCTGGATGGCCTTTATGAGCGGTGTCAGTTGACTCCTGGTCAATCCAGACCCCCTATGACACAGGAGCCACCATGGGCTATGTTTTCACAGGTGCTGGTGTCTCTGGCGGACCGCCTTGCGGCTCCGTCTGCTGTCCCTACGAGGACTCTGTCCCAGCCTACCATTTCCCATTACCAGTGTACCCCGCAATTATTGCAGAGTTCCTCTGGGTCACAGACTGTGGACCCTTATTCAGGATTGCCTATCTATTTTCAGGCCTCTCCTGCTACACAACAGTCTGTGGTGCCTTTCCAGACCAATGTGGCAGCTCCTCCACCATGGGTGGACGTGCTCTCCAGTTCAGTCCAGAGTCTGGCAGCTGCATCTTCGACTTTTCAGTCGATGCTGCACAATGACAGGGCTGCAGGGGCGTCTAAGCGTGCACATAAGTTGCATGCGGCGCAGATTTCGGACACTGAGGGGTCCTCAGATGAGGGTGATGTCCAGGACGACTCCGATTCGTACACCTCGGCTCAGGAGTTGGAATCTTGGTCGTCTATTAATGTACGAGCTCTGGTTAGGGCGGTGCGTGCCATTCTCCTAATAGAGGATGAGGCACCTGATCCTAAGTAGAAATTCCCTAGTTAAAAAAAAAAAAAAAAAAAACTAAGGTGACTTCGGCGGTATTCCCCCTATCTGATCAATTAACGGATCATATGGCGGTGGCTTGGCAGACACCCAGTAAGAGATTTGTGCCTCAAAAGAGGTTGGCTTCCAATTATCCATTCCCGGAGGCGCATTGTAGGAAGTGGGTAGCTCCACCGGCGGGGGATTCCCATGTCACACGCCTTATTAAGAGTGCTACGCTGCCAATACCGTCAGTTTCCTCGTTAAAGGATCCCACGGACAGAAAGGTTGAGGCTTGCCTTAAGTCTATTTATTCCCTCTCGGGAGCAATTGCTCGCCCGTCCAGGGCCATTTCCTGGTGGCTAAGGCCATTAGGGTTGGGCCAATGCCTTAGGGGACACTTTTCCTGAGGATACTCAGGAAGTCCAGAGGGCATTACTAGGACAGATGAGTGATGCGGCTTCTTATATTGGAGAAGCTTCCTTGGACGCTAGTCTGCTAACCTCTAGGGTGTCAGCTGCGGCTGTGCATGCCCTTCGCTCCTTATGGCTGAGGTCCTGGAGAGCAGACGCTGATTCAAACAAGGGCCTGGAGGCCTTACCTTTTAATGGGGAATTACTTTTTGGTCGAGACTTGGATAGGATCGTGGATAGACTGGCTAGGTCCAAGAAACAAGCTTAGAGTGCCAGGCGTCCCTCTTCCAAACAGGAAGATAAGCCTTCCGCCTGATGGGACGGGCCTCCCTCTGGGGGATCCCAGAGGGGAGGCCGACTTCTTCATTTCGCCCAGAGCTGGTTCAATACCACCACCGATGCCTGGGTGCGAGAAGTGGTCTCCCAGGGGTACGCCCTGTCTTGTCGGCGCAGACCGCCTCACTAGTTTTTTCTGCACGAGTCCTTCTCAGGACATAGCCAAGGCTATGCTGATCAGGGAAGCTATAGACTCCTTGCTGACTGCAGGGGTCATTGTACCTGTTCCACAATCTCAGCATGGGATGGGGTACTATTCTGCTGTTTCTGGTACAGAAACCCAATGGCTCCCATCGACCCGTTCTAAATTTAAAGTCTTTGAACAGGTTTCTCAGGATTCCCAGGTTCAGAATGGAAACCTTGTGTTCCATAATTCTGGCTATGGAACCAGGGGATTACATGGTCTACCTGGATATCCAGGACGCTTACCTCCATGTGCCGATAGCAACGTCACATCAGAGGTGTCTGCGGTTCGCTCTGTTGCACCGTCACTACCAGTTCCGGGCTCTCCACAGCGCCGAGGGTGTTCACCAAGGTGATGGCAGTTATGGCTGCCCACCTTCGGAACCAGGGGGTATGGTTGTTAGCGTATCTGGACGACCTCCTATTGCTGGCAAGCTCTCCGGAGGTTCTGCTGCAACATCTCCAACTGACGGTGGCTTGTCTGCAGATGCACGGGTGGTTAATAAATTGGAGGAAGTCATCCCTGATCCCATCTCAGCAGAGGGTCCATCTGGGGGCCCTCCTAGACTCTCATCAGCAGCGGATCTTTCTAACTCTAGAAAAGGTATCTTCCCTACAGTTGCGGATACGCAGTTGCCTGGATTGTGCCATTCTTTCGGTACACTCGGCAATGAGAGTGCTGGGTTCCAGGGTGTCGGCATTCGACATGGTGGAATTTGCCCAGTTTCACTCCAGGCCTCTGCAGGGGCTGATTCTAGCAAACTGGAATGGGTTGCCTCACCGGATCCGGTCACAGACCCTGGTGCTATCTCCGGATGTACGACAGTCCCTGAATTGGTGGCTTTAAACAGCTCACCTTCTCGAGGTTCGCCCCTTTTGGATCCCGGACTGGGTTCGGCTCACGACAGATGCCAGTCTTCGGGGTTGGGGGACGGTGACAGGCTCCTTGTCACTTCAGGGTCGTTGGACAGCGGAGGAAGCGGCTCTCCCCATTAATGTTCTGGAACTAAGAGCCGTGTACAGGGCTCTGCAGTCGGCCGGCACCACTCTTCACGGAAGGGCGGTGCAAGTGCAGTCAGACAACGCCACCACGGTGGCGTACATCAATCACCAGGGAGGAACTCGCAGCCGGGCTGCGATGGCAGAAGTGTCTCACATCCTAACCTGGGCGGAGTGCCACTTTCCAGCGATCTCTGCAGTCTTCATTCCCGGAATCCTCAATTGGGAGGCAGACTTCCTCAGCCGTTACGACGTGCATCCAGGGGAATGGTCGCTTCATCCAGTGGTATTCCAACTACTCATGGAAAATTAGGGACTGCCGGAGATGGACTTGATGGCCTCTCGTCACAGTCACAAGTTGCCCGTGTACAGGTCAAGGACAAGGGACGACGGCGCCAGTCTGGTGGACGCTCTGTAGGTCAGATGGACGTTTCAGCTGGCATATCTGTTTCCTCCGATATCCCTTCTGCCTTGGGTCCTGCGCAAGTTCTATCAGGACGGAGGCACTCTGGTACTGGTGGCCCCAGCGTGGCCAAGACGTCCGTGGTACTCCAACCTACAGAGTCTGTCCATCGACGTTCCGTACCTTCCTCCTCAGCGGCAGGACTTGTTGTCTCAGGGGCCCTACCTTTACCCGGATCTGGGTCGTCTATCTTTGACGGCGTGGCTCTTGAGACGGCCGTCTTAAGGTCCCGGGGCTTTTCTAGTTCCGTTATTTCCACCATGCTGAGGGCACGCAAGCCTGCTTCTGCAAGGATTTACCATAGAGTGTGGCACACGTACTTTCAGTGGTGTGAGTCCAGAAACTTATGATCCTCAGGTATTCAGAGTTTCAAGGATTCTGGCTTTTCTTCAGTCGGGTTTGGACTTTGGTTTACGCCTTTCCTCTCTGAAGGTGCACGTGTCTGCTTTATCGGTTTGGTACCAACGTAGAATTGCTATGTTACCGGACGTACAGACTTTTTTTCCGGGGTGTTCTCAGGATTCTCCTGGCTATTGCTTCAGCAAGGATGGTTTCCGAGTTGGGGGCACTTTCATGTAGTCCCCCCTTCTTAATTATTTTCTCCAGGACAGAGCAGTGCTTCGCACTCGTCCTGAGTGTTTACCTAAGGTTGTCTCTAAGTTCCATATCAATCAGGAACTGGTGGTCCCAGCCTTTCAGTCCCCTGATCTTACAGCAGGGGAGACTTCGTTGGACATTGTCCGTGCTCTCAGAGTTTATGTTGATCAGACTGCTTCTGTTTGAAAGTCCGACTCCTTGTTTGTCCTCTTTGGTTTTCATAAGAGGGGTTGGCCTGCCAACAACCAGACTTTGGCCCGTTGGTTTTGTCTGTTATTAGGGAGGCTTAGATACGAGAGCATTTACCTGTTCCAGCCTCTGTTAAGGCTCATTCCACTCGTTCTGTGGGCCCTTCTTGGGCTGCTAAACGTGGTGCCTCAGCTGTTCAGCTGTGTAAGGCAGCCACTTGGTCTTCGGTTCAAACGTTTCTAAGATTTTATGCGTTTGACACCTTTGCCTCTCAGGATGCATCCTTCGGGCGCAGGATTCTCCTTTCTGCACAGGAGCGTCCCCGCCCTTAGTTGAACTGCTTTGGGACATCCCCAAGGTCAACCCTGTGGACCCCCTATGGACCCTGAAGTAGAAAACAAGAGATATGGTAAGAACTTACCTTTGTTATCTCTGTTTCTACGAAGTCCATAGGGTCCACAGGGCGCCCGCCCTGACGCACCTGGCTTCTAATGGGCTGTGTTGCTGGTCACCGGTATTTCCGTCTCCTTTTTCTGTGAGTATGGTTTCTTGTGTGTTCCAGTCTTCCTTCTCTCTGTTCCATATTCTCCTCCGGCCTAGGCTGCTTACCAACTGAGGTGCCTGTGGCTCGGGGGCGGGGTATAGAGGAGGACCCAAGTGCATCCTGGGAGCTAAAAGCTTAACTGTGTGGTGCCCATGGATCCTGATGCAGCTATATCCCCAAGGTCAACCCTGTGGACCCTATGGACTTCGTAGAAACAGAGATAACAAAGGTAAGTTCTTACCATATCTCTTGTTTTCCCTTTAAACTAGAGATGCTTACCAGTACTCTGATACCCCGCAGGTCATCAACAAGTAATTAAGGCTTTAGCTGGGTACACACTATGTGATCCATCGCACAATATATAGTTTCTATGCATATCGGAAGAATATATCGTGCGGATCATATAGTGTTTATCGCATCGTCCCATGTGCTGTGCTTGCACAGTATATTGGACAATGCGAAGAACAACGGATTGCTACTAAATGCAGCATGGAACGACACATCGCACCGTCATACACCACATTGTGCAGGGTATACTGTACTTATACTTGCTCACATTGGGCCTGATTCTGACTCACACTCCATGCCAATGTTCATGGCGCTGAGCAATTTCTTTGCTACTGCGCAAATGTGAAACACTCTTAAAACTCTTATGGCGCATACGTTTTACAGTGTGTGTTTGCACGGGGGCGCAGCTGCAATTGTGACACATGGTATCAGAAGTGTATTGGAAATGTACTGGGCAGTGATTGGGGGAGGGTTAATTAGATATGGAGATGGTCCTTCTTCTGGGCGTGTTATGGGAGTGTCGTGGGCATGTCGCTGAAGTGTTTACATACACAGACACTTCATTGCTCACATTGGAAGACAGAAAATCTGCACCTACCATAGGACTGGTACAACTTTCATTGGTGCAACTGATGGGGGTGTCTAAAGACGCACAAAGTGGTATTGCAGTGCAAGAAGATGTTAGCCCGTGAATAGTCAGAAACTAACTTGTACACCAGGGGAAGGGCTGATACTAGCATGTGCATAAAATCATAGATGCAACTACAGCAGGGGCCTTTTAAGAGAGGAGGGGGCCCGTGTGCAGCCTCTGTTTGGGCCCCCTCCTCTTAGCCAGAATCTAGTGTGTTCAGTGCGCTGACATTGTACCAGAATATACTGCACATGCGTGTGCCTCTGGGAAAATGGCACCCGCAGCGCTTTCCCGTGGACATCATTTCTACGCATGTGCGAGTCACCGGAAAAATGTCCGCCACTATTTTCCCAGGGATTTTTGCTGCTCTGCAGCGCTGGTCAGGCGTTGCGGAGCAGCACACAGGAATCTGTGGAAAGTTCTGTATAATTTACTATGGGTGCAGGGTGTGCGGTGTGGGCCCCTCTGGACCCAGGAGCCTGTGTGCACAGCACACCTTGCTCCCATTATAAAGACGCCCCTGAACTACAGCAAAGGACGCTAAAGCAGTCTCAGCAGCGAGTGACTCAGAATCAGCCAAATTGTATTTAATTTTTAGATCCTTTTGTTTTTATTACATACAAGTATATCTATTTAATTTACACACCTGTTTTGATTTTTAATTGCAAATGGCCCAAATGGTACCTATAAGACAGTTACAGTATAAGAATAGTCTGTTGCTAGTAAAATCATTATATGCAATTACACAGCCAAAATGATTTGCTTTTTGTTGTGATTACTTTCTTAAATACAGTGAAATTTTTTTAAAGTATTGCTACTTCAGAACATTCTATGTGTACTTTATGTACATGTCACATTTCTGCCTGCTGGCAGACACTCTTGGAAGTCACAGAAGAAAAAAAGAAGAAAAAAAGAGTATGAAACTTGTCATATTTCTGAGATGCCTTATCTAGAGGAGTACAGAGGATGGCTGTGGTACATGGGGTCCATGGGAATATACGAGTATAACCAAAAATAACATCAAATAACCTGACACGCTTGACAGCATTATAGCCTCATAGCATCATCATATGGTCTAGAGAAGGGTACATCCCCTATACATTATTCTTTAATTACATCTCTGGGGATGTTCTATGTGATACATGAGCCAGAATTAAAGTACTGAGCTCTCAGAGATTGTCTTTCTCAGTGATCTATGTATTTCTAACATGTTTAAAAACACTTTGCTATAAGCACCGGATGTATACACCAGTAGCAGTAAATTTTCAAAGAAATTGAACTCCCTGAAGAATTACATAAACCTTTAGAGTGGGAACATGTAGTGTATTTATTTTATGTCTTGGCTTTTTAGTTTTTGATAGTCTTATTGTACTTATAGGGTGGGATGCAGCAAAGGGAGAAATGTGGTCAAACCCTGAAAATGCGTGTTTGACCACATTTCTCATATGCACCAAGCCTCGGAATGAAATGCACTCCGGGGCTTGGATGTGGTGGGTACCGCCAAATTTAGCTGGCCTTAACCTATAGAAGCCTATGAGCTTCAATCAGGAGAGTGCTGTGATCCAATCAGATCCCTCCCAGCACCCGGAAGTCCCTCATTCGCAAAGGGCCAATCTTTCCGAGAGAGCTGCCCTTGTGCATTCCTTCATTCATGCCGGCGTTACCAACGCCGGCATGCTTGTGAAGAGCGGCGAGATGCATCGCATCCGAAATGCGATGCGTCACGCATCCTGTCCATAATCTCAATTAGAAAAATCGTCAAATTACAAATAAAAATATAAGTTTCCCAGTATGAAGCACTTTCATTAGCGAAAAGTTTTAAAAATTCCATCTGCAAAATATTATTTACATTTTTTAATCTGTCCCCCTGCTGATTACTGTTACTGACCCCTCACCTTGCTGGATGGGCCACCTGACTGTGACCGTACAGTTGTTCACTAACTAATGTCCATTCTATATCTGGGCAGCCACTGATATGTCTTTACATAACAAATATATCTACAAGTTCTATGCATGTCTGGATGTGTCCAAATGTATGCAGCACAAAGGGTTTTTTTCTTTTTATTAGCGAAGTAATTCATTTGTAAAAAAGGTGATCATTTTTTTTTATATTTTTTCTTTGACTATGTTCATTTATCAGAATCTTTTGTGACAATTTTATTTAAATTTTTCCTGAAAAGCATTCTAGATTTTTTTCTCCTGGTAATAAATGTGTCTCATTACCCTGTTTATATAACTCAAGAATGCAAGTCTCATAGAAGGAACAGACCATTTATGCTTCTTGTATGGTTATATCAGTAAGGCTGTGATAATTACCTTTGTAAAGTAGATCGACTAACACGAAGGTGCGCTATTCTAGAACTGAGGCTAAAGGCTGTCAGTGGCTGTAACACGCTGAGTGCTGGTGGTGATATTGGGTCAGAGTATAATACTAGGGTTTGGATATTATAATGATAACAAATTGATAGCACATTACATAATGAATGGATTATTATGCATCCCGGAGGAATCAAGAGTGGTCTGATTTTTCTGACGCAGGGATACATGCATTAAAGGTAAAAGTCAGAGCCAGTGGCCTAGTGGATAACGTGGCCAGTATAAAGTGGGCAGAGCCAGACTCCAAACTCAGCCCATTAAGACCTCTTTAAGGCTTTCTAAAGAATCTGCCTCATTAAATCATTCAAAAGAATCTGCTGGGAAAAATCATCTACTTTTGTGAAAGTATTTTAAACTGCTATTTTGTAATCATTGTGTATATTCCTATAATGAAGCAGGGTAAGCACTTCTTCTATTGTGCCTAGATTAGGTTGTCACATGTTCCGGAGGTAAGATCTATAGGCTACCTGACGTTACCCGTGCAATTATTATCTTTTACATACATGATTACGATTGCACTACTTGGTTACCAAGCATAAGAATTATTGAGGGCATTTGATTTGTAGATGTGGGTTTGTAACTATACAAGAGGCCAAAGTGCTCAGGGTTTGTTTATAACGTGAGTAGAGGCGCTGTGGATGTTTTTTGTTATAAAACTTAAACAAACTTGTCTCTGCATTCCAATTTGATAAGCACTGTAAGGACATAACGACCTACCAACACCACCCCATCCCCCTATACACAGCACATTCTTTGGGCTCATCATAAGTGATGAAATACTGGCAGTGCCCCAGGCATTAGGCTGTTTTTTACACCGTTTCTGTGCAGTCCCGATCATGTTGGCAAATACCTGTAATTTGCACTTCTTAAACTAGCATTTTTATATTTATCTTTGTCAATGAATCTGTGGCAAAGCCTATCATAATAAACATTTTCAGAGCTTCTGTAAATAGAAATCAATTCAACCATATTACTTTGTTGTATCATTAAAATCAACTGTGACAGTGTTAACAAATCATTTACTAACTGAATCATAGTTAGATCTATGGGTGAGGTCTATCACAGTAACACGACTGACAAAATCATTTTGGGAGCGGGAATGGGAAAATAACTATGGCCATCTGTATATTAGGCTGTACTGCAACAAAAATCTAATTCTACATTTGTCTGCTAAGATTTACTGTACACCATTACAGAGAGAAAATGTCTGGTTCAATTAAAAGGGAAATTGGAAACGTATGTAAATGTTTTATCATTCTATAACAGAAACCTGTGATTTCCTGGACAAATATCTTGGTCTGAATAATTGTATGGTGCACTTACACCCTCTGCAATCAGTTTGTCGTGTTGTCTAAAAAAAAAATATATTACTTATGTTTTATCATTAGCAGTTGTGTACTTACTGTATTACTTTCCCTTATTCATGCTGCTAAATATGTCTTGCAGATGGTAGTTGAAACTGAAAAATGCAACATATCCCTGAAGATGGTTTCATCAGAAGATGTCAATGAGGTGATGGCACATATTGGCACATGTCTCCGAAAGATATTCCCAGGGTTGTCTCCTATGTAGGTACCATGAAATATCTGTGTACGTATTGATGGGCACACATTTCTGCAGAGTTTGATGGAACAATTTTAGTTTATTACATTGCAGAGTGAATGCATCATTTGTATAGGTTGTTTTTCACACTGACAAATACAAAAAAAATATATATTTTTTCACATTATGACCCCCATTTACTAACGAGTTTTATCACCAAAACGAGTGATAAACTTCACTGTGTATGATAAATGGTGCTTCAGCCAATCAGCTCCCAACTGTCAATTTTCTAACAGTTGACAGTTGGGAGCTGATTGGCTGAAGCACCATTTATCATACACAGTGAAGTTTATCACTCGTTTTGGTGATAAAACTTGTTAGTAAGTGAGGCCCATAGTATTTAAATCTTTCTTTTACCCAGGTCTGTGTTAATTAGAATAATGCTCTTGTCCCTGATCTCCCTATTTAACACAAGCACAGAACTATCATCCGTTTTAAGCTGAATATACCACCTCACCATAATTACGGATGTCAAAACTAGATAGACTTATAGCACCGGTAGAATGCGCTAATTTGAAAACATTGATTTAGAGTCATAAAATAATGTTTTGTTTTAATATATTTTATCCAGTATGTACAAAAATTAGGATTTTTTTTTCTGCACTACTAAACTGGAGGTATAGAGGGCACGGTGCAGGATTTTGCACTCAGACTGCTACAACTCATTTGTAATGTAGCTCCTTCCCTGTATAACCCCTCCTTATAATAGCTCCATTATTTTCTCACGAGGTGCATCAGAATAGGACTATAATAAAGAAACAGACTGTAACATCTACGGTAACCACAGAGCCATGAACAGAGGATCCGTAGTGTCCCCCAAATGGATTTAGAGAAAAGTATTTAGCGGTTTGTACAAAAATCCTTTACTCTCTTACATCCTCTTTGGTGCGCACTACTAACCTTGTGGATGTCCCAAAGCTGTCCCTAGGGGAGGTAACACTAAGCATAGCTGTCGAGACAAAAACCTTTAACCAAAGCTAACTACTTTGGAGACAGACCACCATACAATGTAACATTTTATAACTGTGGACAAGGAATCTGCACAGCTCAAGGGACACATACATCTATGGCCCTGATTCCCCGTTCTGCCAATACGACCAGATCTGTGATCCATTTTCGGGTCGGGATTAGGGAACTGAATCATTCGCAGATATATGGGCCCCTTAAGGCTATATACTACAATGTATTGGAAGCCCTTGCCAACCTGGGGGATCTGGTTATGGGGCCCTTGAAATTAACTGACGGAGATATAATTCTGTTAGAACACAACCCGAAGCCAACAAGCTATGCCTGACCAGACTGTGGCAGCCTAATTTGTGGCTCTCATAAGGAACCAGAAGAACATTGACAAGAGAAAATTAAAGTCTGACCAGCGGCTCAGTTTATGAAGAGGGAGTGTTATACAGTACCACAGTTGTAGCAGTATGAGTGCTAAATCCCCTATACACCAAGGTTAGTAGTGTCTACCAAATAGACTGTACTACGACAAATATCTACAGTTAGGGCTCACTAACTTCTGTTTTCTTTTGAAAAATAGTATTATTGAAACATAGGTTCATTAAAGGGAAAGCACATCATAGTTTGACATGTCTATCAACATATTACACTATGGGCGGGATACATCAAACATCACATTTAGTATGTGATGCATTCTGCCACTGACCGCATGCATAGCAGTGTTTAATAACACCATATGCACGAAGATTTAAGCTAATGACAGCTCTGTCCTTTGTGGTGTTGGGACTTCTGGTCTGGCTATCGGCCAGCCGCAGGGGACCCTGGGAGGGATCCTATTGGATTTCACTCAGGGAAGTCTCCAAAGAGAAGCCCATAGGCTTCTATTAGGCAACATGTTGCATATCAGGTCCAAAGCTTTCCAGAGCTTAGTGCACATCGGAAATGTAGTCAAACTTCCGAAAACAAAATTTTCGGAGGTTTGAACGCATTTTTTGGCGTTGATGCATCCCACTCTATATATTATTATTACATTTTATTTATATGGCGCCACAAGTGGTCTGCAGCGCTGTACATATACAGTAAAGGGTACACAGAACATTACAATACAGCAACCAAAATATAAACAGAACACAAGTAACAATTAGCAACACAATTCTCCATACACAGTACAGCTCTGAAGGTGAAGGCTGTCATAGAAGTGCTAGAGAAGAAGGCTGTGAGACAGTGGGGAGGAGGACCCTGCCCCTAGGAGGTTACAATCTATCTTCTCTTTTTTTTTTGGTACCATATGTTGGATACACAGTTGAGAATAAAATAATTGTGCCTTGTATAGATGTTGTCTAGAAGTTACATTGTGCCTCATTAAGACATTTATGGACTAATTTATAAAATTATTAGTTTTGGGAATTTTTGGACAGAGATTTACATTGAAGCTCCATTATCTTTAACTGTTATTTTGTAATGTATTATATTTTTTTGTTTTTATTCTAGTTTTAACATGTATTGCGTGAGGTGTATCAAACTTTTTAAAGAGGACAAGTTGAAAAGTTGTCCATAGCAACCAATCAGCTTCTGTTACTTATCAAATACATTCTGTAAAATGATAGCCAGCAGATGATTGATTACTAAGGGCAACGTCTACACCTATCATCTTTAGAAGGTTTGCTATAAGTCCCTTAAAGGTGTATGGGATTGTATACTTTGCTATTATGGGTTGTGGTGTTTGCAGTGGTTGAAAATGTAGCTAATATGTTTCTGCATTTCTTTGAACAGAAAAATTATGAAGAAAGTAACCATGGAGCCAACGGACAGACTGGCAAATCTGCAAGCCCTGTGGGATAGCCAGACAGTGACCGAAGTAGGCCCCTGTGGTATGCAACAAGTTCCTACTAAATCAGTTATATATATATAACTTTAACTGACTTAAATAGTAATTGATAAACGGGGCATGAAACTCTGCTGTAAGAGCATCCTGACTCCTTCACACTATATGCCACTTTTTTCTTTGTCACTAGGCGGTTTCTCTCAGATGTATGCCTGTGTCTGCGACTGGCTTGGGATGCCGTACAGAGAAGAAGTACAGTGGGTAGGTGTCTGAAGTCAAACTACAGTAACATTTAGGGGTAAATGTAATCTCAGCAATTAAGGCTGTAGATTTAAAGTAGCAATCATTTAAAAGGCAAAACCACTAGTTTTGCTTATGAAATTATTGTCACATTAAATCTACGGCCTTAATGCCAAGATTGCCCCTGTTCATGGATATCCCACCCTGTTACATATACCCCTAAGATTTATGTGGGCATGAAAAGCAGCTGTGGTCCAATGTTTCAATATAAAGTAAGCTCTGAATGCAGCTCAGAGTAGGGATCATATGCATTTCTATATTATGGCCATACATTTATCCATACTATGTGGACATCAAAAACACCTGTGTGTATTGTCAGTGTGTTGTTTTTCTATACAGAGATCAATTTGCTCTTGCTATGCATCAGCCTTTTGTATGAACCTTTATTATAATAATTTTATTTCACCAGATTATCAGTTATTGTAATTGGAAAAATACCTTGTTTCCCTTGATCTTTGTAGGATGTAGATACAATATACTTAACGCAAGATACAAGGGAGCTGAACTTGCAAGACTTCAGCCACCTAGACCACAGGTAATCAAATGTTACATACATAAAATTCTGCTGCAATCTAGCCCTAGAAGCCACTAGCAGGCCACATTATCTGGTTAATTAACAGGATACATTGACGAGGATATTGTTAGAATTTAATATATTCCACATAAAACTTTCTTTGTAAAGGATTTCTTTGAGTTGTTGTTTTTTTGTTTTGTTGTTTTGCACACCCATTTTCTTTAGATGAAGGAAACTACAGAGGATCAATTAAGAGGGTTACATGCTTACATACACAGGGACGTAAAGGCGATATATACATTCAAATGGGACCATTAGTATAATTTCCCTGCATTGTTTATTATAAGGCACAATGATTCCTATGGCAACATGTAGGATCTTAGTAACTGCTTTGGGATCTCTTTTACATTTGGATGTAAATCAATTTTATGACACCCCTCTCAGATGTAGCAGTACACGCCCACTTTGCCGCCGCGCTCATAGGTGTTGCTTTCACAATCTCCCTGAAATGCGTTTTCAAAAGTAGGCAAGTGCGTGATACACAGGGGCCCTTAAAAACTTTTTGCTATGGGGCCTTCAAATATATATTAATATATATATATATATATATATATATATGTGTGTGTGTGTGTGTGTGTGTGTATATATGTATGTATGTATATGTGTATATATATATATATATATATATATATATATATATATATATGTATATATATAATATATATATATAATATAATATATATATATGCTTTATAATGTTAGTAGGGTGCAATCAGGGAGATTGCTAGACCTTTCAGGGAGATTGCTACTATTTCAGGGAGTCTCCTGCATATCGGGTGGTTGGGCACCAGATTGATCCATGTGTGTGGACCGCCCGATATGTCGGCCGTGGCATCACTAGTTACATATTGCACCGTGTATGGGGGCCTTAAGGGGTATATATACTAAAGTGTGGGTTTTTAGAAGTGGAGATGTTGCCCATAGCAGCCAATCAGGTTCTACTTAACATTTATCTAGCACATTCTAGAAGATAATAGCTACAATCTGATTGGTTGCTATGGGCAACAACTCCACTTCTAAAAACCCGCACTTTAGTAAATATACCCCTCAGCTCTTAGGCATTATAATAGCATTGATCCATGTGCCCTCTCATCAGCTTTAGAAAAATGTATAATAACAGACAACAATCCTCTAAATACATAGCAAGTTTACTTTCTATGTGGCATCTTATTGAGTTTTGTTACGGAAACTAAAATACTTGTATGTGATTGTGAGGAATTGTCTTTTTATTTTGGATCCATGTACTTGTTATGCTTTTTGGCCCTTTTAGATGTTGTCATAATTGGATCTGAGTATTGTAGGCATTGTTCATAATGTAGACTGTTGTTCTTTGTCGGGTGATGAATTGGCCATCGAGTAGAGAGATGAAAAATGTGATGACTAGTTATTGAAGAGAATTGGCTTGACAGAATTTCACACATTGTTCGTGTGCTTCATGTCTTGGTGACAGTAATATCCCCACATCTCCGTTTTCTCTGTACTGGTTGCCATGACCTGATGACTGATGGCATACGCAGTTAGGCACTGCTGAACGGATGCTGGTCCTGTGTTTTGGCAGAAAATACTTCGCTGGCTGATTACCAATTCACAAATCAACCATTGTGCTTATGCTCCGAAGAGTGGGATATTGGCCAATCTAATCCTAGTTTGTTATGCCAGCTAGCTTCCTGTTTTATTAGTTTCCATTGAATTTGGGGTATGCCTGTCCATAAATTTTGATCATTTCAGCATGTTGCCAATATTCATTGTGAACACCTTTGTGCTCTATCAAGCAAATATATTTTCTCCTATTTATTTACATTTATAAAGCAATGTACTCATAAGTACATTCTGTAGCTATAGACTTACTAGAGTAAGGAACAACTTTGGGGCAATTCAGGCAAGTTTGTCACAGTAATGTAATAAATTCAGAGATTGCAGAACCAATATGAATTTGGCAAACTTGCCCGTAATTTTTACAGTGGCAATCAGTTAAAAGGCTTTACATTTAGCAGCAAACTCGACGAAATCACGCCGGTTACGTAATCTCTGACGTTATTACATAACCCCCTTTAGGGCCGGATTCAATTAGCAGCGATAAAATGAAAACTTAACGCCAGAGAAGTTTTCGCATTATTCGCCAGTGTTGGTGCAATATGTTTGCATCATTTCGCAATGCACGCTCCCGTTTTTCGCCCTATTCTATTACAAAAGATGTGAAAACGCATATGTGCGATAATTGTGCATGGCGAAACTAGCGAAAAGTACAGCACATTTTGGGGAACTCAGTCTGTACACCATAAAAAGCCTAACTGACATAGGAAATCAATATAGGAGTGTATTAAATAGCCCTAATAAAAGTGTTTTGGGTTCTTCAATTGTGTGAAATTGATGTTAAATGCATATTTGCATAAGTGTGGAAAATTGATAAAACAGCAATACTTTTGGGAGAAAATAATTGCTGTAGTGAAATTGGGGGTACACTAAAATGGGTGCTAGTATATTTTTGTGTCTATAAAGTGCACTTTTAAATTTTTTTGAAAATAAACCTGCTGCAGCCACCTGCAATCCTAAAAACACCTGTCCCATCCACACAGCCTCCCGAAATACCTGACACAGTACTTTAAATCCATTATCCAACACTCTTTACATTATCATTTCAATAATGACATGTCATTAGTAGGGGGAATTAAGCTATTTAAAAAATTATTCTTGCCTAATTAGTTATTAGGGGGGGGGTACAAAGGGCTCTGAACCAGTCCCCACATTTTTAGCCAAAAATAGAGAATTTGTTAATTTTTTCACCTGCTCTGACATGGTGAAAACTTTTCTCCGGTTTGTCTGTGGATTTTTCGCATGTGCAATAACTCTAGGAATGGCGTTGCACAACATGTAAAACTTATCGCAAAATCGGGGCTTTTCGCGTCTAATTGAATTCCCCCCTTAGACTTTTAAGTTTGGTACACATATCCTGGAACGTGGCCGAAGAGATGACTGATGTATGGAGACATTGGTCGCCCCTACACACAGAACGATAATGTATGCTACCGCACAACATATTGTTCAGTGTCCGCATCCAGGCGCATACCGTTGGCCGCTGGATCTTCACATCTGTCGTGCAGTACAGCAGATGAGTAGATGCAAGGAACAACGCCCTGCAGCGCTCAAAAGTGCGTACGCACAAGACAATGTGGACGATATGGCGTTCCAATTCTGCTCAAAACGACACATCGTCCAATATTTTGCCTAGTGTGTACCCAGTTTAGTAAGGTGACATACAAGTTTCACACAGCAGCTTACTACATGATTTAATGTTGAAGCAACAACTGCACCATGTAATGAAAAAATATATATATTTTGATTATTGCTACATTGAAAGTCATCCCCCAGCTCGTTGTGAGCGTGAAGATGAACAAAATGGAATCCCAACAGAAATTTACGTCGCTGGAAGTGTTGGGAAATTTCTTAATTATTAGATTAATAGTTATTTATACCCATTTAGTTAAATAATTAAAATGCCACCAATTCAGTTGGAGCAGCATCAATAGCAATTCAGTTTGTGTAGCTAAAAATAAATCCTTTTCATAATGATTAAATAGTAACAATGCTTAATTACTTATCAGCAACCTTATAGTTTAAAATTAAATGAGTATAACATGCAATTAGCAAACATAAACTAGCTAGCCGATTAGTTTCTCAAAATGCTACCATTAAATAAACATTTTTTACAAAAAATCAGCAATTAGCTTTTATCTGTCTAGTTCAGTCATGGGCAACATGATATTAGTGTTCACACCTGCGCCAGAGGGCAGCAGAGTGTTAACCATGAAAATAGGCTCCAGCGCACCCGAAAAGGGGGCATGGCCACTTGAAAAGTGGGGGTGTCCTTAAGACGGACACCCTTTTCGTCACTGCAAGGGACGTGCCTAGGAGATGCTGGGCAGCCCCAAAGCTCACCTTGAAGAGTGATAAGATGTCATGCGCATGGCATCTATTCACCCAACGGTGACTGTTTCACCGTAACTCTTTCCACCCGCGGGTGGGGACAGCAGCTGGCTGGCTGTTTCAGTGTGGTGCTGCCATAAGGGCAGAACACATTTTAGCTCTTCAAAATCAGGCAGGGTGTGGTCCCCGCTAAAACAGTCTAGATATCCTTCAGTATCCCTCTAAGGGGTCTATTTAGTAAGCAGTGTTAGAAGACAGAGTGAAAAGTGATAAGAAAATGATAAGGTGCTAGCCAATCAGCTCCCAACTGTCATCTCACAGGCTGTGTTTGAAAAATGACAGTTGGGAGCTGATTGGCTGGCACCTTATCACTTTCTTATCACTTTTCACTCTCTCCTAACACTGCTTAGTAAATAGACCCCTAAATTTCAAAAGAGCTGCAAGTTACTGTACCCTTCATCTCAGAATAAGAGTTGGGGGGATGCAGGTTTAATTTAGCTGGGCACAAATGAAAGAATAGCTACATCAAATGAGGCACAAAGCAGAGGGTATAAAGCAGGCATGATCTGGGGGTCGTAGATTAAGTCTTGGAGGACTGTATGCTGTCCTAGGGCCACCTGTTATTATCACTGGTTTAGTTCAAGTTGCATAAATCCCAACAGTCCTGATTTGCTAGTCTTGAAGGTGATTACTCCAAGATGGGCAGAGTTTACCCAAAAGAGGGTATTTCTGATAGACTCAGTGCATGTTTGGGCTGGCAGCTGGGTGGGGCTTATTATGCTTACCTCAATGTTGGGAGCTATGATTTACAATAAAAGCAAGTCTGTTACTATGAATAGTGCAGGTTTTCATCTCTAAGCAATTAGTAAATAACATTCATCAAAAACATAAATAAGGTATACTTGTAAAGAAATGATGCAGACAGCAATTCTTTGCTGTGTTCTCATTTCCTGTGTTAATGGCTTAGTGTAAATTTAAGTAATATTAAAGTAAAAATGCTCTATTTAATTCTGCTAGGATATTTGATATAATAATCCATTTAAAGTCTACAAATTGCATTATGTAGTTACATTGTATTCTCTAAGCAGTGTTAATAAAATAGATGAGCTACAGTAGAATTAGTGTTGCAGCTATTGCTACTGCTGTATATACGCTGTAGAGCAATGAGAGGCTTACGGGCAGGGCACTTAGCCCATATGTTGCAGGCTATTTGTGATGAATTAGCCATATATTTATGTTCTAACCTAATTAGGGGAAACATGCTCATTTTTTCCCACTTCCTGTCATCCCTGGTTGAAGTGCTGAAATGTTGCTATACTGTCTTTCTGGAGGATATTGTTATGCGAATGCTGTGCGTGGCTTGGTACAGATATTCACACTCTGCCACAGCTGATCTATCTTGTGTGAGCACATTTCGGATTAGGAGGCTCTGCAGGAAATGTTTCGGGTTTTTTTTTATACTGATTAAAAACAAGTCTTGTCCGTGTGAGTGTTCAGTGATCGCATTATGTAATTCATAGCTTTCTTTATCATACCCAGGAACTGTATGATGCCTGAAACCAATGATAAACATCTATGCTCATTTTCTCCACATCACAAATTTGTATTAGAATGTGAATTGTGACCAATTATCTGCAGTTTAAAATGCACAATTTATATTGCTAATCTAATATCTCTTACATTATTTAAAATATATATACACATGTAATTTAAGTAGAATGCATGAAAGTGCTATAAACATGGAAATGTTAATTTAGAATCCTACACAAAAGCTGCATTTATGACAATGCAGACGCGTACCATTCTAGCTGTGTTCCTAATGCGTTCATGGGCCGCGTGCCCTGTGCTCATTTGTGAGAAATTGGCTTATAGTGGCTTTTGTAAATGTAACTTTTAGCCACCAAGTAGATTTCATTCATTCGCATCTAGTTAAACATTAATGATATTACCGTGTAGTAATCTAAAAATAATGATTGTTGTTAGACATTTTTTTTTTTTCATATCTTGCTCCAGTTTTTTGTTGGTAACATTTTATTCAGTGATACTTTGTACAGTATATGTAGTTTTACTGTTTTTTTTCTATATACTTTGTATTCATAGTTTGAATATTTTTTCAGTGTAGTATTTTTGGTTAAAGTATTTAATTGTAGGTTTTTTTAAGAATAAATATGTTTTTATGTAATAAACTAAATAAAATTAAATTAAAATATTGTAGAGAGTGGTAGAAAACCTTCTTCTCTCTTAGATTTATATTTAGATATTTTTTCCTTTATGTAGTTAATTAGAACTATTTGTGTTTTTTTTTATATCTAATGTACAAGTGAGAGGACCCTTTGAAAATATTGATTAAAAGATGGAAACTGTTTCCTTGAATGTCACTATGGCTTATATTTATATAGAAAATGATATTGCAGTAGTAACTAACCATGTGTGCTGGTCTTCACATGATAATCTTTTCCACGATAACTGTGAAAGGCTAGGCTTTTCACTGTTTAGTAAATTGGTTACACAAGGTGTTCCCTATAGCTTTCTACAAGGACAAGGTAAACTGTGCTACTGACGAGATCATGTGAGAAATCAATAATTTCTTTGCAGAAACCCATTTTGTAAATAGACTAGACAAAGGGGTTATCACTGCTTTATAAACATACCCCTAAAACAATTCGTATTGTAGCTTGAAAATCAATGAATTTAGAAGGACAAAGTTTTATCAGTTCAGGAAAGAATTTAAATCCTATAGTACACTCGGAAAATACACTCTTCAATAAAACCACAGAGATCATATGGGACATTTTAATATATATATTAAATAACCATATGACAACAGTATTTCTAGGAATACAAGGCAGCCAATGTTAATGGATAAGAAAGTATTGACAATAATACAATGAAGGTTCAAATTCAAGGCACTCCTAGTTACAATTTGTCCCTATAATACTGTAGATGGTATGTGTGGGGAAATACTGTAAGAGAGTTGGTGGTCATGGATGATGATAAATTAGTGCAAAGATTGACATAAGCAGCTTTGACAGCAACACACTGTTCCTTTAAATTAAATGCCATAGGGTGGGAATTTATATCAACATCATTACTCCGCAATGCGATGATTGCATTCAAGGTCAAGACAAGTCTTTTTTGTTGGTGTAAACATGTCAAAGATATTGGAGAAGTAATTTATATAAATTAGCTTGCATGACAGCATAATTATTTGGGTTCTTACTAGTGTGATTACAAATCCCTAAAAGGGAGTTAACATTGTTTTTACCATTAAAACATGGAGGGAATAAGCCATTTTGAAAACAATGACATTGTTTTCACATCGAGAAGTTAGAAGATCTGCTGCATTATGTTTTGTTGGTCTTTAAGAATAATATGTTCCAACCATGAGTTTCAATATTAAAGTACAGTATTGGGCTTTACTGATGCACATATAAAAATAATTCATACTGTAAACATGGACTGTATATGAATATTTGATTACTGTGTGACCCGTATGAACAACTAGTAATTTGAAGAATTTGTGCATTATAACTCAGTATATTATAATATAATGCTGCTCTCACTTTGCTGATGAATACAGTGCTAAACCTATGGTTGAAATGCAGTGGTTTACGTATTATTCATTGTAATTATCTTGAAACTAAATGAATACTAGCTGGAATACCCGCCGTTGCCCGGGTTAAAAAATGGACCTTGAAGTACATTTGCAACCTTTGTGTTTTACAGTGCAGACCATGGCATATGAAAATGTGCTTGGAGGAAATTAGTAACGGTCAGTGCAAGTGCAGTGTGACAGTTGATCCTCTGACTAATTGCTCTTCCATTGGAGCTCTGCCTGCCCCGCACTTGTACATATCAGCCTTTGCCATCAGATCAGTACAGTTTTAGGCACTGGAAGACATCCTTAGCGAACTTGCTTAAACCAAAATTTCAAATCAGAGACTCCACAGCCTACTTGGTGGGCACCATATAGACCACCATGGCCCTGAAGAACTTCAAACGGAATCGGTATGATTTAGAATCCCGACAGCGGCTGGCCGACATGGATGAGTATCCCGATCGTCCCTAAGGTAAGTATTCACTAACCTAATTCCCCTCCTTAACCCTAACCCTCCTTAGGGGTGCCTAACCCTAACCTTCCTCCCAGTGCCTAACCCTAATTCCCCCCTCTAAGTGCCTAAACCTAACCCCTCCCTTCCCCGGCACCTAAACCTAAGTCCCCCGAGGGGGGTGCCTAACCCTAAGTCCCCCCGGGGGTGCCAACCCTAACCCTCCCTCCCCCTTGCCTAACCATAACCTCCCGGGGGGGTGCCTAACCCTAATTCCCCCCCGGGAGCCCGAAAGCTAAACCCCCCCCCCCCCCCGCGCGCGGCTGTCCGCGCTCGGCGCCAGGCATCACTTCAATCGGGATGCCAGGCACCGGTCTCCCGACGTCTGTAAAATGACAGGCGTCTTGATTTAGACGCCTGTCATTTAACCCTCACCGGGATATAGCAGTCGGGAAGCTGGCTGTCGAGATTAGGACCGCCGGCTTCGCGACTGCATACCCTTCAAACATAGCCAAAAAACTAATCCTGGTCAAGCTACATCACCATGTCAAATTTCGTGTAGCTACATAAAAAATTCTGGCCGTGCTTAAAGCACAAACAGATAGACACACACATACCGCTTATTATATAGATATATACTAGAACAGTGTTTTCCACAGCTGGACACTATAGTTAAAAAAAAAAATGATAGTACCATATAATACAATATTTGGTATACTTCTTTATTATCTTCTTGTGTATACCACCTTTTAGCGACTTAGTCGGCACCATCCGCTATTGCACTTGTTTTACATTATGTAAAGATAATGTCTTTCTTTATTAATCTGATTTCCCATTGACCACAAATTATTCCATCTTTCATGTATTTGCTTTCTAAAATGTTAAAATAATCCTGACCTCAAAAATAAACACCAGATACTTATGATGCATTTCTGGCATCCTATAATCCCAGATATATAAATTCTTATTTATATCCACTTGAGGTACTCACTGGGAGTTATTTACTAATAAAATAATGACCTGTAGATATTAGTATTAACTGTCTAAATAATGTAACGATTAATCAAAATTATCTACTTATAAATTGTTCTAGTTCATAGCACAGTTGCATGTTAGTGCTTAATCCAGTAATTGATTACATCACTTTAAATTGCTACTAAAATTATTTCAAGCTAAAATAAATGATGTGCAAAACTCGAGATGTGTGAGTTCAGTTCTACTCTGTTCTTTTCGACAAAATTATCGCAAGTTCGGATTAGTTTGGATTTATTTTATTGGCTATCCAAAACACGTGATAACCGATAGCCAATGAGATGCTGTTATTGAGATCCGAACATATCTGAGTAAAACCGAACCCGCACATCTCTATGCAAAACCCATGCAGTTTGTTGAAAAAAAAATCTGCTTTTTATTTGATTAGCATGTTGAGCATGTTAACTGCACTCCTATGCACCTCGCTGCATGCCTATGCATCATCGCTGCACACCTACGCACCTTCACTGGACACCTATACACCATCGCTGTAAACCTATGCACCTCACTATACAATGTTAAACTCCTTAGTTTATTTTTACTATGGTTTTATATTTACAGCACTTTGTACTAGTCATCTAAAATTATTGCTTGACAACAGTGTCTCTTCTCGGGGTGGGCAAGCAGGGCTACTGCCCAGGGTGTTTCGGCCTGAGCGCTCAAGCCACAGTCACCCTGCTGGCACCGTTTAGTCTGACAGCGCCGGACCGCTCTTGACCACTGCTGCGCTGCTATTACAGACAATAATGGGGCAGCGCCACCATGATGTTCAGTTGCTCCCTCTGTGTCCCAGAATGCTGGTGCCCACTGCTGGGTGTGATGACATCACACTGCGTGACCTCATCGCGGTCACGCATGGCATTCTGGGACTGGGAGCGGCCGCAGGGGAGAGAGGAGCAGGTCATGGAGAAGCGGCCTGAGCCTGCCTGACTCTGAGCAGGCAGGTGGAGGTGAGTTGCTGGGGAAAGGGTGAGCATTACAGTGTAGCATAATGTGTAAAGGGCACTACTTAGTGTGACATAATGTGTAAAGGGTATTACTTAGTGTGGCATAATGTGTAAATGGCATTACTGTACTGTGTGGGGCATTACTGTGTGGGGCATTACTGGGTGGGGCATGGGGGAGATGTACTAAGCTCTGGAAAGTGATAAAGTGGAGAGTGATAAGCTACCAGCTACTCAGCTCCTAACTGTCATGTTACAGGCTGTGTTTGAAAAATGAGGAGCTGATTGGTTCATAGTTTATCACTCTCCACTTTATCACTTTCCAGAGTTTAGTACACCTGCCCTACTTATGTGCTATAAAGGACATTACTGTGTGTGGCACAATGTGCAAGGGGCATTACTGTGTGTTGCATAATGGGTAAGGGGCATTACAGTGTGTCATAATTGTAAAGGGCATTACTTAGTGTGACATAATGTTTAAATGGCATTACTGTACTTAGTGTGGCATAATGTGTAAGGGACATTGCTGTGTGTGGCATAATGTGTTATAACTGGTATTACTGTGTGTGGCATAATGTGTAAGAGGCACTACTGTTTGGCATAATGTGTTATATGGGGCACTACTAAAATGTGGCGTAATGTGTATAAGGAGTACTACTGTGTGGCATAACATGAATGTGCTCTGGCCCTGATTCAGAGCCGGACGCTCTGACAGAGCGCTCGCTCTGAATCAGGGCTGTCCTTCTTGTTTTTCAGAGCGGCCTCCTGGCCGCTCGCATAGTTGTGGGTGACCACCCACAGCTATAGCGAGCGGCCAGGAAGATGGTCGCGATGGTTGCCTCAAGCCCCGGAGTGCTTTCGGCTCTAACAGAGCCGAAGGCACTCCCACTGACATCACTTGTGATGTCAGTGGGGCCGGCCCCAGACGGTAGGCATTCCCATGGGAACGCCTCCATCTGGGCAGCCACGCCCCCGGCCCGCCCACCAAAGGGGGCGTGCTGTCACTCAACATCGACAGCACGCCCCCTTTGGTACGAGACCCGGAGCGACGGATTGCCCGTCGATATCCGGGTCTCGCGCATGCGCACTGGGCCACCATCGACCCGCTTGCGAGCAGATAGTGCTCGCGAGCGGGTCTGAATCAGGCCCTCTGTGTGACATAACGTACAAACTCTGGCGGCGCGATATTCAGAAACTATGCTGCTGTTCCCAATCCCTCCCAGTGTCCAGGAAAGCCAGTGGTGATGTCATCCCGGCCTGCATTCTGGGATTGTCCATGGTATAAGATGGAGCAGCAGCACACTGCAGCAGCGCATCCACTTTTTGCAGGGCATGCCTCCTAAACTGAAGTACAGTGAGGCGTGGCATGAAGTTACACCGCCTTTTTGGCACGTGCAGAAGAACACCTTCTTAGATTTTTGCGGGTTTTTGTGAAGAGGGGCACCAAAGGAAACTTTCGGGCCAGCGCTCCACAAGGTCTAGAACAGGCCCTGGATGACTGATAAATCTGACTGGGTACATCAGCTAACATATATTTACCTATGAAATGTTATGCAACTTTATTTATTTGTGTCTGTATTTATTTTGTAATTCCACATTCACATATTTAAATGTTTCCTTTTGAATGAATAAATGTACACAGCTGTATTTCACTAATCGCTTTCATCAATTTACTTTATTCTGCACTTGCATTTCCAGTGCCCAATTTCCATTGTATTTGTTTTCTGTATTATTTTATGGAGTGTTCACTGTACAGTTTTCATTTGATTGCTGAAGTACTGTTTCTGTGTTTTGTGTTATAGAGATTTGATACCTATAGTAGCAGCACTAGAGTACAATCAATGGTTTACCAAGTTATCTTCAAAGGACCTGAAGTTAGTAAGTAACTTTTTCATATTCTGTAAATATTTCCCTTCGTTTTGGAAGAAACCTAATTTTCAGTAGGTTTATCATCTGAAAACTGTATGTATTTTGTTTTACACTTCAGTCCACTGATGTCTGTGATCAAATCCTGCGTGTGGTGAGCAGGTCCAGTCGATTGGAAGAACTGGTTTTAGAAAATGCTGGACTCAGAATGTAAGTGCGTATGAGGCAATAATAAATCTTCAGTGTACTAAGGGAAGAGTTGTTCATGGTGATGTTGTAAAATAAAACCGCTAAGTAAATCTGGCCTTACATCTTATTCTCATTGACTAAGGAAAACTGTTTGACGATGTAGAAAATATGTTGTAAAGAGCAAATGCTGGTGACATTACTGTAACATATATCACCTGTCTTGGAGAAAAAAAATTGTCATTTGATTGTATTTTTGGGTCCTTTCACAACTCGATTGAACAAGAATGAAAGAATGTTCCGTTTTTTAAAGGTAATTTATGGAGGGCAGAACATCCAATACCTAGATTGCCATGCATACATAGACGACGATTGACATACTTTGCAACAGATTATACAATTGCACAGTGAGTGGAGAAGTTTGGTGTGGGGTGCAGTGACTGCATTTCTAGTAAAGTAGTAGTTTTGTGCAGCAGTACAGAAGATTTCACTTTGCTGAGTGAGTTTATTGAAAGGAGATAAAGAGATGAGCAGTTTTTGATGTGCAGAGGGGATCAGAACTGTTTTCTACTAAGCAAATGCACTTGAATTTTGAACCTGCTCAGATCTAGGGGTAGATGTATCAAGAACGATAAAGTGGAGAAGTTGCTTTAAGGGACCTTCGCCAGTTGTTTATCTAGCACAGTTTTTGAAATGACAGAAGCTGATTGGTTTCTTTGGGCAACTTCTCTACTTTATATCTCTCCAAGGCTTGATACTTCTCCCCTCTAAGGTATTCAGTTATCATCCTGTTATTGTGGTAGGACACATTTTGCACTTTGGCAAAGACACACATTACTAAACTGCACCTAATAATAAGGTAATAAATTGCTTCATACACAAAAAAATACCATTGCTAAACACTATGTTCCGTTACTCTCAGATGAGTAAAATGCTGTGACTGAGGGAACCATACATTTAGCTGTTGTCGGGGCATAGTGTGAGAGCGTAATATAGGAATATTTGTGCAATGTGCAGATGATAGAAGTTGCAACACTGCAGAATGAAGACGCTTTATGGTGCACATCAAGTGTCTATGTGTTTAGCAATTACATTCCTTAATTACATTGTCTAAGCAACTTTGTTTAATTGTTTAAGTTCAAGGACTATATAGATCAATCTCTAGTAAAACTGAAATAAAGATGCCCATGGGCCTGATTCAGATTTGGGAACAGAATAAAGCTGGCCATACACGATGTGATTTGCACTGTGCAACACGACGGGGGATCTGACGTCCGACATATCAGGTGGTCCCCACACACGCTGCGATCGGCTGGCCGACCGTCCGATATGCAGGCTCCCCCACCCACATAGCCCTGCATGGGATCGCACAACGCATCCCCAGATCCACTGAACCTGCAGTAAGAGCTGGGGTTGCGATGTACGACCCCACAGGTGCGTGCACTGGCCGATATCATACCCATACCCATACACGGTACGATATAGCAACCAAATTGGACCACTCGGTCGGATCGGCTGCTTTATCGCACCGTGTTTGGGCACTTTAAGATATAGCAAGAACTGCATCTTGGTAAAACCATGCTGCACTGCAGGTGGGGCTGATATAAAATCTGCAGAGAAATTTAGATTTGGGAGGGACATGTCCAAGCTAAATTCTAAATTGCAGTGTAAGAATAAAGCTTTCCAGCATTTGTGGGCTACATGCAAAAGCAGCCAGTATTTACCCCACATACAAAACAAAATGTATGTATTTGCACCCCTTGCATTGCAGCATGGTTTGTTCAGGTACACATTTACTTTAATTACTCTGTCTAACACCCCTTTTACACCACAGCTAAAACCCTGGTTATTGCAGGGTTAACCCACTTTGCTGCTAGGTGTAAAAGGGGCAAGGGTTGGATTCCCAGGTCGAGTGACCCGGCAATCCAACCCAGGTAACTTGCAGCGTTCAATACGAGAACGACCCGTGAAAGCCTGCAGTGTAAATGGGTAACCTCGGTCCCAGGTTGCGTTTACAGCATGGGGACTTCCTGATTTCTCTGCTCTTAGAGATGATGTAATCTCCAAGCGCAAAGAGAATTGTTCATGGCCGCAGTGGAAAAGAAGTCTGTCCCAGGTCGGACCCATTTTGGAACTGTGGGCTGATTCAGCTTTGGGAATAGAGTGAGAATTAGCACTTAATTGTGTACCTGGACAAACCATATTGCAATGCAAGGGGTGTAAAAAATAAAAATTTTGCATGTAGTGTAAATACTGGCTGCTTTTGTATGTAGCCCACAAATACTGCACAGCTTTATTATTACACTGCACTTTAGATGTCAGCTTGGACACCTCCCTCCCAAATCTAAATCTCTCTGCACATTTTACATCTGCCCACCTGCAGTGCAGCATGGTTTCCAGTGGCGTGACTACTGCCCCCGCAGCCCCTGCGGTGGCTTGGAGGTGCTGGATAGCTTGGGGGCGACGGGGGCTGTAGTTACGCCACCCAGTGGAGGAACTCCCGTGACTCCCTCCATCTGCCAGGCGCCCGCTGAGTGTGTTACCAGCGGGCGCCCGGCTGCTATTGAAACCCCCGGCGGCAGTTGGAGGATGGAGCTCCCTCCGACTTCCGGGTCCCGCAGGGCACTATGGGAGTGACGTCATGACATCACTCCCATAGTGCCAAGGAGCGGACGCCGGGGACGGAGCTCAGGAGTGAGCTCCGTCTTACGGGTCCCGCAGAGCACTGTGGGAGTGACGTCATGACGTCACTCCCATAGTGCCGAGGAACGGACGCCGGGGTATGGCCGGCAGGAGCGCTGGAGCGGGTATAAAGTTAAGTGTTTTGTTTTGTTTTTTTGTGTGTGATTGTGTGCATGCGCGCGGGGGGGGAGAGCAACTACAGAGGACTAACTACTGGGGGCAACTACAGGGGGCTCACTACTGGGGGCAACTACAGAGGGCTCACTACTGGGGGCAACTACAGGGGGCTCACTATTGGGATCAACTAGGTGCAACTACAGTGGGCTGACTACTGGTTGCAACTACAGGGGGCTCACTACTGGGGGCAACTACAGGGGGCTTACCACTGGGGGCAGCTACAAGGGGCAACTACAGGGGGCTCACTACAGGGGGCAACTACTGGGCACAACTACAGGGGGCACTACTAGAAGGGGCACTACTTGAAGGGGCACAATTACAAGGGGCACTGCATATGGGCACAATTACAGGGGGCCCTGCATAATGGGCACTACTACACGGGGCATTGCATGAGGGGCACTATTACAGGGTGGCATGTGTAAGGGGCATTGCTGTGTGGCATAATGTGTTGTAAGGGGCATTCCGGTGTGGCACACTGTGTTGTAAGTGGCATTACTTAGTGTGTCATAATGTGTAAGGCATGTTGCTGTATCATGTAACCACACACCTTAAACGTCGTCTTTGGGTGTGTTTGATCTTTGGGCGGGGGGGGAGTTGGGCGGGAGGGGGCGCCTGAAACTTTTTTGGCATGGGGGAGCAAAATTTATAGTTACGCCACTGATGGTTTCACCAAGATGATCAGTTAAGTGCTAAATCTCACTCTATTTCCAAAGTTGAATCAGGCCCTGTGTTCCAAATCTCGGGTCAGAGTTGGGACTTACAGTAAGTGGAGGAAACAGTATTACTCTATTCCAAAATCTGAATCAGGCTCTATGCTTTTATATGTATATGCACTGAAAAACTGAAGAACGTTGGGGAGAGAGTGAATCTTTTCTACAAAACAAATATACCCTTTGCCCGTTCAACAAGAATAATTATAGAATTCAGGAAATTAAAGATGAATGAGGAACTAACCTTATTTTGAACTTGCAGGCCGGTTCCATCATGTTTCCTATTTTGTTTCTTAACAGAGATTTTGCACAGAAGTTGTCCAGTGCCCTTGCACACAATCCAAACTCAGGATTACATACTATAAACCTTGCAAACAACCCCCTTGAGGATAGAGGTACAGTAATTGTGTTTTTTACTTTCGCCATTCATGATAAAGGGATTTGTGCTCATTCCCTTGGCTTTCCTCTGTAGCAAAGTATCCTACTTTATTTAATTATATTGTAAATAAATTGTTCACACATGAGTGATAATTCCTTCTTTCAGCTCATTGTGAGATCTCCTTATACGTTTTTAGACACTGTGATTTGGAATTAGTTTTCAGTGAGAAGGTTGGCTGCCTTTTCATACTGGCGTGGTATGGCAAACGACAAGTCCTTGTAAAGACTCTAGAAAGCCATCTTACCCTCCCTTTATGGCAGTTTGTAGACTGATTTGCAGCTGTTTTGTGTTCAGAATTTTTTAATTTGGTATTATTATCTTGATGTTTAATAACCATCACATTATACATCTTAATGTGTATCTTAGAAACTATAATTAATGCAGAAATGTATTAAAAATAGGGGTGTGCACCGGCCACTTTTTGTGTTTTGGTTTTGGATCTGGACCTTTCTTCGTGTTTTAGATCTGGATTGGTTTTGCCAAAACCACCCTTCCGTGTTTTGGGTTCTGGGTTTTGTGTTTTGGATCTGTATTTTTTTTTAATAAAGCATAAAAACAGCTAAAATCACAGAATTTGTGGGTTTTTCTGCTCCTATGCTATTATTAACCTCAATAACCTTAATTTCCACTAATTTCCAGTCTATTCTGAACACCTCACACCTCACAATAGTGTTTTTATGTCCAAAAAGTTGCACCGAGGTAGCTGGATGACTATGCTAAGTGACACGAGTGGGCGGCACAAACATATGGCCCATCTAGGAGTGACACTGCAGTGGCAGACAGGATGGCAGTTTGAAAAACTAGGCCCCAAACAGTACATAATGCAAAGAAAAAAAGAGGTGCAAGATGGAATTGTCCTTGGGCCCTCCCACCCACCCTTATGTTGTATAAACAGGACATGCACACTTTAACAAACCAATCATTTCAGCGCCAGGGTCTGCCACACGACTGTGGCTGAAATGATTGGTTCGTTTGGGCCCCCACAAAACAAGCTGGCAATTAATCTGTCCCTGCATAAACTGGCTCTACGGAGGCAAGATGTCATCCTCATCCACCGATTCCTCACCCTCTTCAGTGTTGTGTACATCCTCATCCTCACAGAGTATTAATTCGTCCCCGCTGGAATCCACCACCCCAGGTCCCTCTGTACGTTATGGAGGCTGGTCTCCCTGGAAGAGTTGATAATTAATTTTTATGAACATCATCTTCTCCACATTTTATGGAAGCAATCTCCTACGCCTTTCACTGACAAGGTTCTCAGCTGCACTAAACACTCTTTCGGAGTACACACTGGAGGGGGGGCAACTCTGGCAAAATAGAGCCAGTTTGTACAGGGGCCTCCAAATTGCCTCTTTTTCCTGCCAGTACAGGTACGGACTGTCTGACATGCCTACTTGGATGCTGTCACCGATGTAATCCTCCACCATTCTGTCATTGGTGACAGTATCATATGCAGTGACAGTAGACATGTCAGAAATTGTTGCCAGGTCCTTCAGTCCGGACCAGATGTCCAAACTTGGTCCTGCCTGCCCTGCATCACCGCCAGCGGGTTGCTTAGGAGACCTAAGTTTTTTCCTGGCAGCCCCAGTTGCGGGAGAAAATGAAGAAGGAGCTGTTGACGTGTCACGTTCCGCTTCAGCTGACAGTGTTTTCACCAGCAGATCTTTGCACCTCTGCAGGTTTGTGTCGGCCGGAAAGAGAGACACCACATAGGCTTTAAACCTAGGATCGAGCACGGTGGCCAAAATGTAGTGGTCTGATTTCAACAGATTGACTACCCTGGAATCCTGGCAAAGCGAATGAAGGGCTTCATCCACAAGTCCCAAATGCCGAGCGGAATCGCTCCCTCTTAGCTGCTCCTTCACTTTCTCCAGCTGCTTCTGCAAAAGGCTGATGAGGGGAATGACCTGACTCAAGCTGGCAGTGTCTGAACTGACTTCACGTGTAGCAAGTTCGAAGGGCTGGAGAACCTTGCACAACACGGAAATCATTCTCCACTGTGCTTGAGTCAGGTGCATACCCCCTCCTTTGCATATGTCACAGGTGAATGTATAGGCTTGAATGGCCTTTTGCTACTCCTCCATCCTCTGAAGCATATAGAGGGTTGAGTTCCACCGCGTCACAACCTCTTGCTTCAGGTGATGGTGGGGCAGGTACAAGAGTGTTTGCTGGCACTCCAGTCTTCGGCATGCAGTCACTGAATGGCGAAAGTTACCAGAAATTTTTTGGGCCACCCAAAGCATCTCCTGCACGCCCCTGTCACTTTTCAGAAAATTCTGCACCACCAAATTTATTGTGTGAGCAAAACATGGGACGTGCTGGAATTTGCCCAGATGTAATGCCCGCACAAGGTTGGTGGCGTTGTCAGATATCACAAATCCCCAGGAGAGTCTAAGTGGGGTAAGCCACTGGGCGATGATTTCCCTCAGTTTCTCTAAGAGGTTGTCGGCGGTGTGCCTCTTACTGAAACCGGGGGTACACAGCGTAGCCTGCCTTGGAACGAGCTGGCGTTTCTGAGATGCTGCTACTGGTGACGCTGCTGTTGTTGCTGCGTAAGGTGATACATCTACCCAGTCTGCTGTCACAGTCATATAGTCCTTAGTCTGCCCTGTTCCACTTGTCCACATGTCCGTGGTTAAGTGGACATTGGGTACAACCGCATTTTTCAGGACACCGAGGACACTTTTTCTGACGTTTCTGTACAGTCTCGGTATCGCCTGCCTAGTGAAGTGGGATCTAGACGGGATTTGGAACCGGGGATACACTACCTTCATCAATTGTCTAAATCCCACTGCACTAATGGTGGATACCGGACGCACGTCTAACACCAACATAGCAGTCAAGGCCTCAGTTATACGTTTTGCTTCAGGATGACTGCTGTTGTACTTCATCCTCCTTGTCTTTCACTGTTGGAGGGTCAATTGTTTAGTAAAAGTAGTGGTGTTCCTACTTCCTCTATGGGATGATGAACGACTCCCAGCAGCAGCGGCAGCAGTAGGCGTAGCACTGCATGACCCTCCGGAGGAATCCCGGATAGGAGAGTCAGTCATGCCAGTGACATGGCCTGCAGGACTACTTCCGATCCTGACTAAGGAGGAAATTGACGAGGAGGGAGTTGACGGTGTGGTTTGCAGGCGCTTGGATACAACAGGACAAAAGGATTTAGGTGTCCCTGGACTGCTTACTTTCTTAGCCAAAGTTTCTAAAATTGACAGTAACTTTTTATGAACACGCTGCAGGTGACGTATAAGGGAGGATGTTCCTAGGTGGTTAACGTCCCTACCCCTACTTATTTCACCTTTACATATGGCAAGACAGTTGTTGTCCGGATTTGGATAGAAATATTGCCAGACCAAAGAGGTGGAATGTTTGGTCTTCTGCCCAGGCATGACCGTGATGGGCTTTTTCATCCCACGGACAACAACTGTCTCCCCCGGAGCCTAATTTAAACAAATCACATCACCATCAGAATCCTCCTTGCCAATTTCCTCCTCAGCGCCAGCTACACCAGTATCCTCATCCTGTTGTACTTCAACAGTGACATCTTCAATTTGCATGTCAGCAAGTGGACTGTGGGTGCTCCTTTCAGCACTTGCAGAGGGCGTGCAAATGGTGGAAAGAGCCATCTCTTCCCTTCCAGTGCTGGGAAGGTCAGGCATCGCACCCGCCACCACACTTGGACTCTCCTTGGGGATTTGTGATATCTTCTTAGAACGCACAGTTCTTACCTGTGCTTTTGCCAGCTTAACTCGTTTGATTTTTTTAGCGGGAGGAGGGCTTCCATCGTCATGTGAAGCTGAACCACTAGTCATGAACATAGGGAAAGGCTTTAGCCGTTCCTTGCCACTCCGAGTCGTAAATGACATATTGGCAAGTTTACGTTTGTCCTCAGATGATTTAAATGTTTTTTAAGGTAGTTTTGCTGAACTTTGTCATTTGGGATTTTATATGCCCTCTACTATGACATTGGGCATCTGCCTTGGCAGATGACGTTGATGGCATGTTATCGTCTATGTCATGACTAGTGGCAGCAGCTTCAGCACAAGGAGGAAGTGGTTCTTGATCTTTCCCTATTTTATTTTTATCGGAGCAAGTTTGGTCCTCCATTTATGTTATATTGATATATACGTGCGGCTAAGGCGGACACAAACACAGAAAATAATTTTTTATTTTTTGTTGGAGACTAGTGCACTTTGTGGGTTACACCACACTTTAAGAAATGAGCCAGCCTGCTCTTTACTTATGGGACACAGGCGCGTGCTTGGCGCTGCTCGTTTGTTGATGCACACAGTGCACACAATTCACAAAGACAGGAAAAAAGAAGAATTTTTTTATTTTTTGTGGAGCGCACTTTGAGGGTTACAGCACCCTTTAACAGACGAGACAGCCGGCCCTTTACCTATGACATAGGCGCACGCTTGGCGCTACTTTGTTGATGCACGTGCGGCTACTGCGCACACAATTCACAAACACAAAAAAAAATATTTTTTATATTTTTTTGGAGTGCACTTTGGGGGTTACAGCACCCTTTAACGGACAAGCCAGCCAGCCCTTTACTTATGGGACACAGGCGCACGCTTGGCGCTGCTCCTTTGTTGATGTACGTGCAGCCACAGTGCACACAATTCACAAACACAGAAAATAATTTTTTATTTTGTTTGGAGTGCACTTTGGGGGAGCACCCTGATGCACAGATCACCCCCTGGACAACACTACAGCACCCCTCTAGGACTACAGCCTTTATGGGACACTGCACAACACAGTCCAGCCAGCCCCTATAGACTTTGGAGTGGACACAGCCCCTATGGACAACTGACTGCACAACACAGCCCAGCCAGCCCCTATGACAGCAGCACAACACAGCCCAGCCAGCCCCTATGGACAACAGTAGCACAACACAGCCCAGTCAGCCCCTATGGACTGAGTGGACACAGCCCCTATGGACAACAGCAGCACAACACAGCCCGGCCAGCCCTAGCTTCCACCCTCCCTCTTCACTGTCCACAGCCGGAGTGAGAAATGGCACCGACGCGGGGACCTTTTATAGAATCCAAAACCCGCGAGATCCGGAAGGCGGGATGATTACGTTTTGCCTCGATTTCAGATCCGAGTCAGGCGGGAAAAGTCGTTTCTGACTTGGATACGACTCAGATCGGGGGGCTCAGGGGGGTTCGGATTTCAGAAATCCGAACCCGCTCATCCCTAATTAAAAATAAACATTTATAACGGTCACAGTGTAATATTGTTTGGTAAAAGCAGAGGCTATAGCACATTAACAAGCAAGGATATAGGACGTGCTTCTTACAGCTCTCTACCCAGCATTGGCATCTCATCTATAGCTGCCCAGTCAATCCTTCTTTGAATTAAGGCACCTTGACATTTAATAGCTGTCACTGTTTTTGTGGCAAGATAATCTTTCATACCCATTACAACTGCCTGTCTATATGTCTTTAATATAATTTTCCCAAATCATTTGCTGTTCCTGTTTAATTATGATGTAGAGATAATTTAAAATAACATTTCTTCTTCGGGGTCCATAGGGTCCACAGAAAATACCTTGGGGCATGTGGTTGGAGTGATCCAGGCACAAAACAGTTAACAAGCTTTAGCTCCCAGGATGCACTGGGTCCACCTCCATATACACCCCACCCCTGGCTACAGGCAGTTTAGTTTTTTGTTTGGTGCGAGAAGGCACCTTACTGACAGTGGGACTGCGGCAGCAGTCAAAAACTATATATATATTTTTTTTCTGAGCAGCGGCGAGTGCTGAGTGAGGGGAGTGCCCGAAGCAGCTAAGCATCCGTCTTCCCCCGCCAGCACCGCAACACCAGTGACATGATTGGTGATTTTGGCGGGCTTAGCCAGCTCAAGACTGCAATCGGAAACATCGGGGACAGCAGGTAAGGGCTCTGCGATACCGTTAACACTGAGAACCATGTGGCAGTCTGTACCTCCGGCTGGGGAGACTTGCCGGAGGACGCTGTTGTGAGTAGCCATGTGCAAACTGTCTCTAACACTAGACCACTTCGACATGAGGGACCTGACAGCCAGAGGCTTGATGTCAGTGTGCCAGGTGGATCCATACAGCAAAAGGGGAGGTACGCTTTCCCCTGGCGGCCCCTCCCCCGACCAAGACGCTGGTTCAGATACGAGTTTCCCGCATCCTGGTTGCTCCTCCCAGCCTACCTCTGTATGAGTTGGCCAGGGACCACTCTCAGGTGCTCTCAGTGGCTGTGTGCTCAGGAGGTTGGGTCAGTCTCCCTTCATGCCTCTCCTGCGGTGATCAGGTCATACAGAGCTATATCCTACCTGGGCCATTTGTAGTTGTTAAAGAGCTTAGTGTGTATGTATGTGTATAGAGATATATATATATATATATATATATATATATATTACAGTGCCTTGCAAAAGTATTCACCCCTTAGCATTTTTCATGTTTTGTTGCCTCAACCTGGAATTAAAATGGATTGTTTGAAGGTGTGCATCATTTCATTCACAGAACATGCCCACAACTGTGAAGTTGTGTTTTTTTATATTGTGAATCAAACAACATTTAGGACAACATAACAGAAAACGTCAGCGTGCATAACTATTCACCCCCCTAAAGTCAGTACTTTGTCGAGCCACCTTTTGCGGCAATTATAGCTGCAAGTCGCTTTGGATAAGTCTCTATGATCTTGCCACATCTTGCCCCTGGAATTTTTGCCCATTCCTCAAGGCAAAACTGCTCCAGCTCCTTCATGTTGGATGGTTTCTGCTTGTGAACAGCAATCTTAAAGTCTGACCACAGATTCTCAATTGGATTGGGATCTGGGCTTTGACTAGGCCATTCCAACACATTTAAATGTTTCCCATTAAACCACTCGAGTGTTGCTTTAGCAGTATGCTTCAGATCATTGTCCTGCTGGAAGGTGAACTTCCGTCCCAGTCTCAAATCACAAGCAGACAAACAGGTTTTGCTCAAGAATATCCCTGTATTTAGCACCATCAATCTTTCCCTCGACTCTAATCAGGTTCTCAGTCCCTGCTGCTGAAAAACATCCCCACAGCATGATGCTTCCACCACCATGTTTCACTGTGGGGATGGGATGTGTTGGGTTTGCGCCAGACATAGCGTTTTCCTTGGTGGCCGAAAAGTACAATTTTAGGCCCTGATTCAGAGCCGGACGCTCTGACCAGAGCACTCGCTCTGAATCAGGGCCCACCTCCATTAAAATGGAGCGTCCTCCTGGACGCTCGTATAGCTGTGGGTCACCACCCACAGCATATACGAGCGTCCAACAAGATGGTCGCGATGGTCTTGACCATCGCGACCATCGGACTTGCGAGTGAAACCCTGTGGTCGGGTTTCACAACCGCAAGGCCCGGAGTGATTTTGGCTCTATCAGAGCCAAAATCACTCCCGCTGACATCACTAGTGATGTCAGTGGGGCCGGCTTCAGACGGTAGGCGTTCCCATAGGAACGCCTCCGTCTGGCAGGCACGCCCCCGGAATGCCCACCAAAGGGGGCGTGCTGTCAATCAACATCGACAGCACTCCCCCTTTGGTGCAAGACCCGGAGCGATGGAAAGTCCTTCGCTCGCTGGGTCTCGCGCATGCGCACGACGGAGCTTCCTCCGTCGTGCGCATGCGCAGTGGGGACCATCGACCCACTTGCGAGCGTACTGCCGCTCGCGAGTGGGTCTGAATGACCCCCTTAGTCTCATCTGACCAGAGCACCTTCCTCCATACATTTGGGGAGTCGCCCACATGCCTATTGGCAAACTCAAATCGTGTCTTCTTATTTCTATCACTAAGTAATGGATTTTTTCTGGCCACTCTTCCATAAAGCCCAGCTCTATGGAGTGTACGGCTTATTGTGGTCACATGCACAGATACACCAGTCTCTGCTGTGGAACTCTGCAGCTCCTTCAGGGTTACCCTTGGTCTCTGTGCTGTCTCTCTGATTAATGCCCTCCTTGCCCGGTCTGTGAGTTTTGGTGGGCGACCCTCTCTTGGCAGGTTTGTTGTGGTACCATGTTCTTTCCATTTGATGATGATGGATTTGATGGTGCTCCGGGTGATCAACAAACATTTGGATATATTTTTATAACCCAACCCAGAATTGTACTTCTCAACAACTTTGTCCCTGACTTGTTTGGAGGGGCTCCTTGGTCTTCATGGTGTGATGCCTCTTGCTTAGTGGTGTTGCAGCCTCTGGGGCCTTTCAGAAAAGGTGTGTTTATACTGACAGATCATGTGACACTTCGATTTCACACAGGTGGACTTCATTTCACTAATTATGTGACTTCTGAAGGTAATTGGTTGCACCAGAACTATTGAGGGGGTTCAAAGCAAAGGGGGTGATTACATATGCACATGCCAATTTTCAGAATTTTATTTATAACGATTCTTTTTTAAATATATTTTTCTCATTTCACTTCACCAAATTAGACTATTTTGTGCAGATCCATCACATAAAATTCAGATTTAAAATTATAAATAAATTACAGGTTGTAATGTAACGAAAAAGGTAAAAAGCCAAGGGGGGTGAATACGTTTGCAAGGCACTGTATATGTGTGTATATATATATATGTGTATAATATTTATATATATATATATATATAATATATATAAATATAATAATATAATTTATATATATATAATAATATTTATATATATATATATATATATATGTGTGTGTGTGTACAGTGTGTGTGTATATATATATATATGTATATATTTTAGATTGTATATCTATATGCACTGCATGTGACTCAGTTAAATCTGCTGTGTGTTATGCTGCCTTTTTTATTTCTGAATAACTGTCAGTTATAACATATCACTGCTGTTTCTCCTTAATTACCCTCTACTACAGGTGTGTAGGATATATTGGGTGTGAAGCAATTGTCACATTTATACTCAGACTTTGGACATAACAATATCTCTAAAGTTATACAAAGAAACTGAGATACAGTTGGCTGAAGCCCCTGTGCTGGTGTCATGTATGGCCTGCAAAGCGGGGTTATCCCCACAGGATTTCATACAAGATCGATTATGTGGTCACTGTTTTAAGGAGTCACCACAGCAGTCAAACCTACCAGCTTCTGGACAGGAACCTCCTTGGGTTGTCTTTTCCCAGATCATGGCGCAGGTTGCAGACAGGTTGGCGGCTCCTACGCCGGGCCCAATGATGGGGTACCCTCAGCAGCTGCAACCTACTATGTTTATGCCCCCTATGCATCCATCCTGGATGGACACGTATGCTTACTCGTGTCAGAATGTGGCTTCGTCCTCAGCAGCTTTCCAGCAACTGCGGCAAGCAGCTAGACCAGTACAGCCAAAAACCAGAAGACGTCGGCCTCACACGACGTCCATTCCCCAGACTCTGGTACATCTTCTGATGAGTATGGGGATGCACGGGTCTCCTCTCAGGAATCTCTCTCATGAGAGGAAGACCGTTTTTCAACTGCAGATGTCCCCTCCCTGATTAGGGTGGTCACAGCTGTGCTAAACATAAATGATGAGGAGCTGGTGCAAAGAAATCCTCCAGTATTCAAATGCCAGAAAGTGGTAAAAGCTGAATTTCCCAAATCTGAGCACCTTTCGGAACTTATGGGGGAAGCATGAAGTTCTCCAGACAGGAAATTCCATATTACAAGAAAGGTTGAGGCTTTATACCCCTTTCCATTGGATGAGTGCACTAAATGGGAAGGAGGGAGGATTAGGGACCTAGCCTCACGGTTAGGGTGAAGCAGTAGATGCACATGCGGCACATCTGGTTAGGCGTTCCACATTGCCCATACCATCTGCATCCTCTCTTAAATGTTCCATAGATAGGAGACTTGAAGCCTGTCTCAAGGCAGTCTTCACTCTATCAGGAGTGGTTACTCGCCCGGCCATGACTACGGCCTGGGTTTCCAAAGCCATTGAGGAATGGATGAAGACACTGGAAGATACTCTTCCAGAAGCTTCCAAGGAACAGCTGACGATTATCTCCTATGTTAAGGAGGCAGCGTCCTATTTGGGAGAGGCAGCATTGGATGCTGGTATATTATCCTCTAAAGCATCAGCTGTCTCAGTTGTGACTCGAAGAGCCCTTTGGTTAAGAGACTGGAAAGCAGATGCAGGGTCTATGAAAGCCCTGGAATTCCTTCTGTTTACGGGAGGCATTTTGCTTGTCACAGAGTTAGACAAGATTGTTGCTACGGTGGCAGCCTCTAAAACGGCTGGTCTACCTTCAGCATCCACTACTAGACCTAAGCAGTCATCCTTTCGGCCGCAAGGAAAAGCAAAAGGGTCAAACTTCCTCTAGAACAAGTTCTCACAGGAAACCACATTCTAACAGACATCTGGCTTCTAGGACTAAAAATAAACCTGCAGCCTGATGGGACGAGCCTCCCCCTGGGGGATCCCAGGATAGGAGGCCGACTTCTTCACTTTTCAGACAACTGGCATCTCACAACAATGGGTGCCTGGTTTCGGGAGGTGTTCTCCCAGGGGTACGCCCTCACTTTCTGGAGAAGTCCCCCGCAAAGGTTTATTTGCACAACTCCAGCAGTGGATTCTGCGAAAGCCTTGGCCCTCCAGCAAGCTATACACTCCCTGCTGGTGTCAGGGGTAATAATCCCAGTTCCAGTGAATCAACTAGGAAAGGGATATTATTCCAACCTCTTCTTGATTCAAAAATCCAATGGGTCTCACCGGCCTATTTTAAACCTGAAGGGACTCAACACATTTATCCGGGTGTCCAGGTTTCATATGGAAACCCTGCGGTTGATTGTGTTGGCTATGGAACCAGGGGATAATGGTGTCCTTGGATATTCAGGATGCATATCTTCATATACCTATTACACCTTCCCACCAACGTTTCCTGCAATTCGTAGTGCCGCAGGAGCATTTCCAATTTCAGGCACTGCCTTTTGGTTTATCAACAGCCCCTCTGGTCAGGTTCCAGGGAGTCAGGATCCTGCCATACTTGGACGATCTTCTGATATTGGCTCATTCGTCACAAGAGTTACAGCATCATCTCATACTGACAGTTGCCTGTCTACACTACATTGGTGGATCATAAATTGGAAGAAGTCATCGCTTTTTCCAGTACAGCAGATGGTGCATTTAGGGCCACGCTTGGTTTCTCTGGCACAAAGAATATATCTGCCAGAGGACAAGATTGCGGCCCTCCAGCTGCGGATACGCAGGCTTCTTCACAGCCGATCAGTATCTGTTGATGCAGTAATGCAGGTTCTGGGATCCATGGTGTCGACCTTCGACATGGTGGAGTATGCCCAGTTCCACTCCAGACCATTGCAGCGGTTAATCCTCTAGCGCTGGAATGGGAAGTACCACTCAATAAAGGCACCGACGATCCGTCTCTCGCCAGAAGTGCGACTGACCCTGTCATGGTGGTTGCAAATGTACCATTTCAACAAGGGTCCTCCATTCGGGATTCCAGATTGGGTACTCCTCACGACCGATGCTAGCCTCCGCGGATGGGGTGCAGTGACAGGTTGACACACGTTTCAAGGAAAATGGATGACAAGGGAAAGCCTTCTGTCCATAAATGTCCTGGAACTAAGGGCAGTATTCAGAGCGCTTGTTCAAGCTCAGGAAATACTAAAGGGCAGGCCTGTCCAGGTACAATCCGACAACGCCACCGCAGTAGCTTACCTCAACCATCAGGGAGGCACGCGGAGCCAGGCTGCCATGATGGAAGTGTCAAACATTCTGGTCTGGTCAGAATGTCACCTTCCGCCAATATTGGCGGTGTTCATACCAGGAGTCCTCAATTGGGAAGTGGACTTCCTAAATCGGCAGGATATACATGCCGGAGAGTGGGCTCTACATCCAAAGGTATTTCAGAGCCTTGTGGACAGATGGGGTCTTCCAGAAGTAGACCTCATGGCCACAAGTCACAACCACAGGGTCCCCAGATACGGGTCCAGAACCAGGGATCTTGCAGACGCTCTGGCAGTGAATTGGAACTTCAGACTGGCTGTTTCCTCCATTTTCCCTTCTCCAAGGGTCATCAGGAAGGTCAAGCAGGAAGGCCGGACAATAATACTGATAGCTCTTGCTTGGCCCAGACCCCATTGGTTCACCGACCTACAGAGTCTCTCAATGGACACTCCGTGGCCTCTTCCTCTACGGCCGGACCTGTTGATACAAGGTCACTGGAGGTATCCAGGTCTTCCATTTCTGTATTTGACGGCATGGCTCTTGAGACTTCCGTCTTAAAGGCCAAAGGGTTTTCCAATTCTGTAATTCATACAATATTGAGGGCACAGAAACCTTCTGCCAGCATTTATTACAGAATTTGGCACTTGTATTTTCAGTGGTGTGAATTGAGAAAATGTGACCCCCAAGGTGTTTATGGTCTCTCGAGTGCTTTCTTTTCTTCAGGCTGGTTTAGAGCGGGGTCTCCATCTGGCCACTCTGAGGGTTCAGGCATCTGCACTTTCAGTTTGGTTTCAGCGAAGGATTGCCCTATTGCCTGATTTTAGAATATTTTTTCAGGAGGTGCTGAGGGTTCAGCCTCCCTTTGTCCCCCTGGTAGCCCCATGGGATTTGACATGATTTCTCAGGGCTTTGCAGGCTCCTCCATTCGAACCCCTGAAATCAGTAGACCTAAAGTGGTTGACAGCAAAGACAGTTTTTCTTCTTGCTATCGCTTCCGCCCGTAGGGTGTCTGATTTGGCAGCCCTGTCTTTTCGCTGTCCTTTTTTGATATTTCATCAGGAGAGAGTTGTTCTTCGTACTAGGGAGGGTTACCTTCCTAAGATGGTATCCCGGTTTCATGTGAATGAAGAAATTGTGGTTCCGGCTTTGCAAGCTTCAGGCCTTTCGGCTGGCGAAGCATCACTGGATTTTGTCCATGCACTACGTATCTATGTAGATCGCACCAACTTCATTAGAAAATCAGATTCTTTATTTGTGTTGTATGGCTGTCATAAGCAAGGCTGGCCAGCTAATAAACAGACTTTGGCCAGATGGTTGCGTATGACAATTTCTCAAGCGTACACACAAGCTGATCTTGTTGTTCCAAACATGGTAACAGTACATTCAACGAGATCTGTAGGACCATCGTGGACGGTTCATCGAGGTGCCTCTGCTGAACAAATATGCAAGACAGCCACGTTGTCTTCCGTCCACACCTTTGTAAAATTTTACGCATTTTTCACTTTTTCCTTTCAGGATGCTTCCTTTGCGCGTAGGATTCTTCTTTCAACTTAAGCACAGGAGTGTCCCCATCCTTAAAAGGGAACTGCTTTGGGACATCCCCAAGGTATTTTCTGTGGACCTTTTTGTTAACTCTTTTTCTTCAAGGTCCATAGGGTCCACAGAGCACCCACCCTAACACACCTGGTGTTATTGGGTAATATTTCCTTTTGTATCTTCTATGATTCCCTTTTCTTAGAGAGAGTGTTTCTGGAGTGCAAGGGTCCTTCCTTCTCATCTTTTTTTTCCTTCTCCTGCTTGGGCTTGATAACAAACTAACTGCCTGTAGCCAGGGGCGGGGTATATATGGAGGAGGACCTAGTGCATCCTGGGAGCTAGAGCTTGTTAACTGTTTGGTGCCTGGATCATTCCAACCACATAACCCAAGGTATTTTCTGTGGACCCTAGGGACCTCGAAGAAAAAGAGTTAACAATGATGGCTCATGATTCAAATGGATAACAATAACATGAAGTAGAGAAAAAAAGCTATATACTGAGCTTGTCTGCCCCTGAAACAATATTCACAGGTCAGGTGTTGGCCCATTGCAATTTGGGTCTCTCTTTTTTTTTTTAATTATGTATTTTTATTGAAAGTTTTCACATATAGAAAACAAGACAAAGAACAAAACATAAACATTAAACAAATATTGCACACAGCTTATTACAATAAACAGAGGCAGGAGCAGCTCAAGGGATGGGCTGATAGGACTGACGCCCGGAAAACACTGTAGCTTGGAAGGGCACAACCTGCAGGCTTGTCACTGGACCCCCTTCACTGCAAGGACCTTCTTGATGTCAGGCGCTGGGTGGAGTCAGGGGGAGGGGCCACAGACAGGGCTGAGGGCCAGAGTGGTTGTGACTAGAGAGGATAGATATCAAGGTGCTCCGGGGTGTCTGTGCTGTGTGGCGGCTCTGTGTGGCTGACAGGTGGCAGCGGGACCCCAGAAGAGATACAGCCAGCACCTGGTGGCTCTCCATCTGGTGGACTTACCATGCACAGAGGAACGGCACAATTGTAAGCTTATGTGGTGTGCCCAGAAAGGAGATGGAAGTTGTTGCTAATTATGCCCAGGACGGGGTGCTAACTCTGCCTGGTTAGGTGTACCCAGTAAGGGGGGGAGGTGCTGAGTGTGCCCAATCAAAGAAGGGTGGGGGGTGCTAAGTGTGCCCAGTAAGAGAGGGGTTGCTTAGTGTGCCCAATAAGGGAGGAGGGGGTGCTAAGTGTGCCCAGTATGGCAGCGGAGGGTGCTATGTATGCCAAGGGAGGAGGAGGGTGAAAAGGAATTTTTTACCCTGGGCTCCACTTGGTTTACAACCAGCTCTGAACAAAGATGTGGACATGGTCTACCTTTAGGAGTACATTATAAAAGTGAGATATTAGACTACCATTCACAGAAAAACAGATACAAAACCAATATATACATAATTCTTGGATTCAGTGGGAGCACCCACAGGGCGAGCAGACAATACTTAGTCACTGGAGGGTTCTGGATCCAAAGAGTAATGGGAGGACAGACACATTTTTGTCTAAAAAAATTCTAGCTATCCATTTGTAAAAGATTATCTTCAAAATTATTAATCCGGATCTGACTGTCTTTATGCCAAGGAAATCAACATCAGTTAATCTATGGTGTTTGTGTTTGTATTTGCAATTTACTCACGAGTGACGGGAGGATGCATCGGTCATGTCCATTGATGCAGTCACGGCGTTCTGCTCAGTTAAATGGCCATGTTTGTGGACTGTTCTTCCCAGGTTTGGGGTGGGCGTTGGAGTGGGTTTATAAGATGGATCAAACTTGTTAATGTATATGTTGCAGACTCTTTGCCTTGGGTAGGGGTACCAGGCAGGGGTGTCCACTTTCACCATCCTTGTTCACCATTGCCATAGAGCCTCTGGCGTGTGTCTCCTGCAATCTCTGGGGTTTCATCACAGATCATGAGGAGAAGATTGTTCTATATGTTGCTTTTCTTATCTCTTGCTCTCAGAGGTTGGTGATGCTGCAGCAGTAAATGGCATAATGTGGAACTGATCCTATACTTGTATGTTTGCTTATATGAAGTACCACCTAATGTGTGTACATTTATTCAAAGTAGTCCCACTTTAAGGCATACTTACCACTTTTTCACATGTGAGAGTGCCCAAAGGGAAGACACAACTAATCACTTTGGAAGCAGGGCAGGATGCTTATTATTAGACACCTCTACCTCACAGCATAATGCAGCGAATGTCAAGGTGTGGCCAAAATTACGCTATGAGAATCGCACCAACTTGCCCCCTGTCCCACCCTTTCATTAGGAAGTGGGTAATATGTGGGAGGGTTATCTAATCCATCGGGAGTCCTTGAGGACTCCCCAAATGATGTGAGTCTCCTAGATGTTACATGAGCATAGGCAGTATTTCACTGGGCTCCATGTACCACTGCTTGAGAGTCTAGAACAGTATTATCATATGGGTATTGATTACTTCAATTAGTTAGTGCACAATAGTTTAGCAAAAAAAGTTTACAAAATCGTGGAATAGTAGACAAGAGACCTTAAGGAGTTTTCAGTGTTGATTGTGCTCTATACTCTATGTATATGAAAGACAAAGGTGAATTAATGGCTGTTATTAAAATGGAATGTAACAATGCAGTACAGTGGTATTGCCTGTCCTGCAATTATGTTGTTATGTATGTGACATATTCCTTTTATCTCCTGTAAAATTGCTGGAACTATGTTCATTGTGCACTGTACATTCTACCTCATTCTTTTCAAGGCTCTTACCCTAGAGAATGTATGAATGAGTGAGACAGGGTGTTATTAGCTTCACAATGATAAAAGTTTGGGTTTTGACAGAGGTTGTATTAAGATTTCTTTCTTTAAAGTAACTGAATTTAAGAAAAGTTTGCATGTCACTTTGTTTATTAAGGTATAAAAGCATTTGCCTATTACATTGAAGAATAAATTACACCCTTTTTAGGGTGTGCAGGATCTGTACTTCTAGCATACATTTGTTCTTATTTTATAGATCAGTGTAATTGTCGGTGAGTTTCTGTGTTCTCTAGCACTCTTTCCTGTGCGCTCAGAATCCCTTAAATCAATATGATCTGTACAATGTGACATTGTTTTTTGTGAACCTACTGTACAACTCTGAATAATGATTTGTAATTTTTCTAAAGCAAAGTCTTTTTATTTATACTGTTTTACTATTAATGCTTATGTTCACTGTTGCCAAGTAAATGTATCAGCAGTGGTTAATGTAACCTATTGATTTAAGCATTGATGTGCTTAAATATCTACAGAAAAAAAAAACTTTCCTTGAAACGTGGCTTGTGTATTTTTTTTTTATAGGTGTGTCTTTTTTGAGTATACATTTTGCCAAGCTCCCTAAGGGACTGATACATTTAAATTTGTCAAAAACCTCAATATCATCAAAAGGTAACCCTCCTTTTATGTTACTCTTTGTGAAATTTGCTTAACAGATATTTTGTTATTTAAATGCCTTAATCTATAGACTACAAAGCAGAACAAATAAGTATCTTAGTAACACTACTTTGCAGCACAGTACAGCATCATTTGTGCTGAGTACTGTTCTCAGGAACACTGTTACATTATTGCAGATTTTAGGCACACCGTGTTATGTACACAAGTCCTGCTTCCTCTCATTACAGGCCTATTGTGCCTTATTCTAAATGCATTAAAAAATAAAGCTTTACCTAAAAACAGTTTCTATTTGAATGTTTAAAGGTGTGGGTTTACACATATTGTATATTTTAATTTACATTTTTTCTATAAAAACAGAAGTATAAATACATAGAACCATTGAATTTCTAATCATTGCTTTGCCAAGGTAAAATGAAACGTCTTGACTGTTTGCTCCACTGTAATTGCCCTTAGAGGTCAGAGTGTGTGTGTGTGTGTGTGTTTGTGTTTGTTTATGGGTGTGTTTTGATGTACAGATGCCATTCTTCCTTTACAGCAAAGACTTTTCTTATGTCTTATAATGCAAGCAATTCAATAAAAAAGTTAAAATGTTGCTTATAGAAGACGGCGATGGTCAGATAGATACAACAAAAAATGGGCCTGATTCCGTGTCGTACGCTTTTAGCATCGCTGCTGTTGCAACTGCTTAAACTCCATCGGTTTAAGCAGTTGTAACAGGTCTGCAACCAACACCACCACAAAATAACATAGTGTAGTATTTAAAAACAAAATTAATAGTAAAAATGCATTAAAAACCTGCACATGTAAATAGTAACATTCATTAAATGTAGTTCACCAAGTCCCAAGAGGAAGAAGTGGAGTACACGTCACAATAACACACAGAGGCCCTGATTCAGAGCCGAACGCTCTGACAGAGTGCTCGCTCTGAATCAGGGCCGTCCTTCTGAATTTTTAGAGCGGCCTCCTGGCCGCTCGTATAGCTGTGGGTAACCAACCACAGCTATAGCGAGCGGCCAGGAAGATGGTCGCGATGGTCAAGACCATCGCGACCATCGGTCCTGCGACGAGACCCTTGTGGTAAGGTCTCGTTGCCGCAAGCCCTGGAGTGCTTTTGGCTCTATCAGAGCCGAAAGCACTCCCACTGACATCACTTGTGATGTCAGTGGGGCCGGCCCCAGATGGTAGGCGTTCCTATGGGAATGCCTCCGTCTGGGCAGCCACTCCCCCGGCATGCCCACCAAAGGGGACGTGCTGTCACTCAACATCAACAGCATGCCCCCTTTGTAGCGAGACCCATAGCGACGGCTTGCCCGCCGCTATCCGGGTCTCGCGCATGCGCACGTTGGAGCCGCCTCCATCGTGCACATGCGCACTGGGCTAACATCGACTCGCTTGCGAGCGCTCGCGAGCGGGTCTGAATTAGGCCCACAGAGTGGGAGCTCCAGTCATGGTGAAACTTCCAATGAGGGTGATGGCTGGATACCATCGGGAAATTATATATATATATTACTGAGTTTTTTATGGTATTTTCTTTTTTGGTTTAGACACAAAGTCCTATTGTTAGTTAAGGTCTTCCCGTGGCAATCAGGGATCTATCACACTCTTCATTGGCACTTTAGCAAGTCTCCCTTCTAACAACATTGCTCCTTTGTTATAGCAGTCACAGTGTAAATTACAGTAGGATTCAGGGTGATTGACAGACAGCGCTCATTTGGGGGAAGTAGCGGGGAGTGACAGCTCAAACTCAGGCGTTTCACAGACTGCGAATGCGATCAATTACACAGTAAAAATGGCTCTGGTGTCTTAGCTCCAACAGCCATTTTTTGCAACCATAGGGTTACTCAGATGGTCGATTATGGACCATTGTACGTCCGATGGTTGGGTCCCCTTGACCAACTCGAGTCGAGTCGCGGCCGACTTGAGATGCAGTCAGTGGGCATCGACGGCTGCAATATCTGCATATTTTTGCAAGTGCGCTGTGTACAGAATCACAGCTGAGAAGCCATTTGCATCCACCTCTAAATCAAGCCCATAGAAACCAAAAGTACTTCTTCATCATATGAGCAATACATCCATTCCTGTTTCATCATCACTGCTCATCTAGTGATACCTATGCCTTAGGGGGGACCCCATGGGAATTCAAAGGACTTCCCTGAATGCTTGATAGTTCCCTAAGCAGTATATAAAAGTAGTAAAAAAAATAATAGTATACCCTTCTCACCAGTATACATTTTGGTGATCAGGGTTGTTAAATGAAAAAAATCCCTGTGTCCTGAGAACTTGTACCCTGACATCCTCCTCCTTTGTCCCTGCCCCTGGAAACCTGTCCTCTGACACCTTACCCTCTTCCCTAGAACTTTATCCCTGTCCCCTGGGAACCTTTCCCCTGACAACTTACCCTCTCCCCTATCACTTTGTGTCTCTGTCCCCTGGGAACTTGTCCTCTGACACCTTACCCTCCCCCTATCACTTTGTCCCTGTCCCCGTGGAACCTTTTCCCTGATACCTTACCTTCTCCCCTATCACTTTGTGTCTCTGTCCCCTGGGAATTTGTCCTCTGACACCTTAGTCTCTCCCCTATAACTTTATCCTTATCCCCTGGGCACCTGTCTTCTGACACCTTACCCTCTTCCCTATCACTTTGCCCCTGTCTCCTGGGAACCTTTCCCCTGACACCTTACCCTCTCCCCAATCACTTTGTCCCTGTCTCCTGGGAACCTGTCCCCTGACACCTTACCCTCTCCCCTATCACTTTGCCCCTGTCTCCTGGGAACCTGTCCTTCCCCAAAGAGGGAAATGTATCAAGCTTTCTAAAGAGTGGAGAAATTGTCCATAGAAGCCAATCTGCTAGCATATTGTATAATGTAATCTATAAAACCTAGCTAGAAGTTGATTGTTTGCTATGGTCAACTTGTCCATTTTTCCACTATACCACTTGCTATAACACCAACCGACAGCCTGGTACCTTGGGGACCGCACTGTGCGGCCATCTAACCTTCAAAAGGGCACACATTAGCCACACAGAAGGGCTAACCTTCAAAAGGGCACACATTACCCACACATTATGTGTAATAGTATATCAGTATCCCTTTTAAACAAGCATTATAATATATAACAAAGCAATATAACCCTAGCATGACATCCAGTCCCATGACAACCTCCATTTACACTTGTTTCAAATGAAAACTCCAAATTTTTATATCTTTTTCTGTGTTTGTTCTAATTAACACTAACAACACTGTTTTCTTCATATGAATGAAACAGGATTAATAATTGCAGAATTAAAAAAAATAAGCAGTGGAGACTGTTATTTGCTATGCTGTGTACAGTACAAAATGTTTTGCAATAATTTATTTTGTTCTTTCTATCCCCAGGAGTAAATAGCCTGTCTCAGTCGCTGAGTGCTAACCAGTTAATTGCAAGCACTCTTACTCACTTTGACCTCTCAGGGAATGTACTCCGTGGTGATGACGTTTCTGTACGTGCTTAACTCTTAGTTTACTTTATGTCCGTATATTGCAAGTGAATAAGTTTGTTTTTTTTTTCTTTTAATTTTATACACATCGTATAATAATAACTATTTATAAACCATTGAAGGCCTACAGTAGTTGTCTGTGCTTTTTTAAACAGTTGTTCCAGTGTATGTCGGTCATGTACAGTAAGACTTGCAGCACCCGAGAGAGATGGCAGATAAAACACATAACTTATTTGTCTGTATAAATGCGCTTTAGCTGCGTGGAATGTGCCCATCTCTGGGTGTCTGCTAAATGTAACAGTTTTTCATTTTCAAGGATAGGGACAGAAATTTGTCCCTGCAAATGGCCCTATATTTTTATATCGATCAACTGCATAATATAATCCTTCTTATCTGGTATATTGTTTACAATGTTCGCGATCCATTCTGATTACTAATGATTTGCAAGTTAATGTTTATTAAATATGATCATCTAAATATACTTTAGAATGTAGCTCAGTTGCTGTTTTAGAGATAGTAGTATACCAAGTAACATGATTTCCTTGGATAGTAGTGAAAGGAAGTAGTAGAGGACTAAGTAGTATGATGCACTGGATAGTAGTGTCCATTAATATGATTCCCTGAATAACAGTGTACCAAGTAGTATGATGCCCAGGATAGCAGTGTACCATTAATATGATGCCCTGGATAACAGTGTACCAAGTAGTATGATGCCCTGGATAGCAGTGTACCATGTAGTTTGATGCAATGAATAGTAGAGTACCAGTGTACCCAAGTAGTATGATGCACTGAATAGTAAAGAACCAAGGTATTAGTGTACCCAAGTACTAAGATGTACTGGATATCACTGAATGGGCGGGATATACTAAACGGAAAATGCGGTAAAAAAACCCGTTTTCTGGGTTTTGCCGCATTTTATGTATGTATCATCACCTGGCCGCCGGGTCTCCGATGCAGAGGGTAACGCCAGCTTTTGCTGGCATTACCCTACAGAAGCCTATGGGCTTCTACTGCATCATGCTGCTATGAGGGATCCGATTGGATCCCTCTCAGCATGCCCCACGGCCGCCGCGTCACTCTGCACATGTACAGATAGACTCCCAGGTCACAAACCCGGAAGTCCATGGCACAGCGCACATTGCAAAGGACTGCTCTTATTGGAAGAGCTGTCCTTTGCACTACTGATCACTTATGTTAGTGCATATGCGATCAGTAGGAATGTGAAGCAGGGCGGGATGTACTCCGCAAGGTTAGTACATCACGGTAATTTTAAAATATGTATTCATGTTTACAGGCTGTTTAGTAATTGTTTCTTTCTTTTTTATCCTCTAGTACTTGTATAATTTTTTGGCCCAGCCAAATGCCATTAAGTATCTGGATTTATCAAACACTGAGTGTTCTGCTGACATGGTAATCATTATTTTCTTGATATCATGACAGTTAATCAAATGATCTTTAGACCAAATGTAATAGCCTGAAGGTTGTGGATTATGCAGATATTTTGTCGACTGAGATTTATAGGGGATATATGCATAAATCAGCTTATATGCAGAGTTGTACGCATCTCTGCGACACAACCGCCTCTACTCATATGCTTGCTTTCATAGCCGTCCTCGTAATCAGTGTGCAATTGCACAGCCCTATCCTTCTTGCAAAATATATTTCTGAAAACAGGTGTATACACTACGCCCAGTTCTGCATAGCCCGCAATACCATTGACACACCCTCTCTGAGCTTACCTATATGTCCAGCCCAGTTCTGTCTCCTGAGCTGCAGTAGAGATGCTCCTGAGATGCTTATGACACTGCGGTGCCCATAGTTGTGTATGCTGGGAGCATGCGTAGTGTGAACACGCACAAGGTACGCTTTGTAAATTAACTTATGTTGAACTCTGTATAAGCCCCTGTTTTTTCAATCTTCATATGAGCTTTCTCTAAGCCACCGTAAAAGCAGCATTTTTTATCTTTAATTTGAATGTATAATTATGTCTGTATTCATGATGTAATTAGAGTTCATAATATGGTACTGGAGGATTGTGGGACCTTGTCTCATAGTAGCTTGTCCTTTGAGGTTCATCGTATTACATTTTTTTTATACTTTGACAACTCCTAAAGGGGCTTTACAGCTCCACGCTGCCTAGACTGCATCGCTCCCCTCCCTCTTCTTGTAAACTTATTAGTGGTTGCCTAGCATGTTGAAAACTATGGCTCTGTTCATTGGACAACATCACAGGCTGACCCTGATTGAATGACACTGACACTGATCCAATTACTGGCCTTCTATCTATTAGGACCAATGAATTGCTACAGACTGTGCAGCTGCAATTATTGTACATGTATGTTCTAGGAATATGTGCTCGCATAACAACTGAGGGTCAGAGCTGCATTTAGTCCTCATTCCTGGGGAGACTGCATTACCACTGTTCTTCTTGTCATTCTGAAGCTACGGGCTTCTCCTAATAAGTGAGAAGCTGTTACAACAGCTGTGATGTCTGGTTCAGGATTTAATAAATTAAGTTGACAAAACAAATACTGCCAGAGAGCAGGCGGAGAGCTGTCCAGCTGGGGCACACCTTGGGGTTAATAATGCACCACCTTGGTTATTTTGTGGTGCACCTCGATGCACCTCGATGATCTACCCCAGGGGTAGGTAACCTATGGCACTCCAGCTGCGGAAGAACTGCACATGCCCCATCACTGTTTTGCTATTACAGCATGCTAAAACTGTGGAAGGGGATGCTGAAATGTGTAGTTCCGCAGCAGCTGGAGTGCCACAGGTTGCCTACCCGGGATTACCCAATGCGCATTAAAGTGCATGCTTCCTAACCGACAGCCGGGAAAATGTGCAGTCATTGCGTTGTTCAGAGGAGAAATCATTGTACACAAATCTGTCCTATCACCTTCTATTAAATCCATTTATACATTTTTTACTAAAATCCCAGCCAGTTTAGCTTTACTTATGGTGTACATACATCATGAGAGTGAGGGGGCATTAGGGCATTTGTTACTGCTTGTGTTGTCTTATTGTCTTTGTGAAGCTTTTTATTCCGTTGCTTTGACTGCTTCTCGACCAAAGGATGGTTTGGAGATGCACAGGTGCACACACGGCAAGTAACGTAATACTTTTACACACAGAATTGCCTCATGTAATAAAGATGTCATGCACAGTGCACTGTGGAAGAATACAATGTAATAAAGTAAGTGACAGGCAGGGAAACCCCTGCCCATTATACCACACATTTCAAAATAAAATTCTGTAAACTAAAAGACTTCCTAAAACCCTCATGCACCACTTTTTTAATTATAAAATATATATATATATATATGTGTGTGTGTGTGTGTGTGTATGTATGTATGTATGTGTGTGTGTATGTATGTATATATATATATATATTTATTTATTTATTTATTTATTTATTTATTTTTTTCTTCATTCTTGATACTTCGTCCGAATGGAAAGAAATCCAAGATAATTTCCCATAACAAAAACACCTTTACACTACCACCAACCAATGCAAAAACTTGCCATAGCCGAGTCTCCTAGTGACTCCCCAGCATTCTGCACAAACGCCAGTTTGTAATTGGCTGGATAGTGAGGAGTTTCCCGAGCATTGGCTTTGTACTTTGTGTATATTTGCTTTGCGGTACATGGCACAGATTTTACACTTGGGGCGTATTTGCATGTAGATACTACCCCAGCGCCAACTGTATGGCTTAGCTGTACAGCTCCAGGGCATACGTCCTCTGACCAGCTGTCCCAGATATAGGCAAAGGCCATATAGCCCAAATCTAGTGGGGGAGGGCTTGGGAGGCCTGAGGACAGCAACCACTGACAGCCGCTGTGGACAGCTCTGAAATAAAAGTGCACAGTAGTTATTCAGAGCAGGCTGCTGGAAAGACAATCTGAAAGGTCAGTTCTGTATCCAGATTTTTTAGTGTAATTTATTGACTGGGTACTGCAAGATATAGCACAGCTTTATAATAACATGCTGTAGGATCATATCTGCTGTCGTAACTGATTTATCAACTATGCTACAATTGTGGGGCATGCTAAAAGACCACACATTACTTCACATGCAGGAAAATGTTGTTAGATGCTTTCCAAGCCTTGCTGCCTTATGTAGCAGCCCACCAGTGCAGTATATTGACAGATCAGTTCCATATGCAGAACTTATCTTTTAGCATATAATAGAAACGCTATGCTGTCTCTCAGAGCACCACGGAGGTAATGTATACTGAAAGGTCATTTCCAAATGTACATTTTATACTGGGAGGGAGCACCAAGTGACATGACCGTTTCAGGGGCAAGGCAAGAGGAGTAGGTGGAGGGCAGTACAATAAACCTGACACGGATGGCATTAGGGTGAATCTTGGTCCTTCCTGCCAGTGTACTAGACTGGGCAATAGAGTTCCAAATTAGGAAAAAAACTTACTTTTAAGTTATTACTTAAATTTTATTTAGTAATGTTAAGGTTTTAAATATGTTTTCACTAAAATTGTATGAAGCTTTAGACTTCTGCATAAGCCTGAATATTTATCTCTTTTAGATGTACAGCACTCTGACTATCATAGAGTGAGAATAAACAATGTACCATACAAAGTTTTGGGTATCGTAGAAAGTAAATGCTAACGACTCTTGCAACTGATAGAAGTGCCAGCTTAGAATGTACCACACCTTTTATGTCATTATATCCTATAGTAACGGTGACTTTATTCACATTTTAGGTCTGTGGCGCTCTCCTTCGTGGTGGCCTGCAAAACCTTTCTACACTCAACCTGTCCAGGACTTTCTTTACCCACAGGTATAACTTATAGTGCAAAGTTATTGTCAAACATCCGTTACGTGTAGTCACTTTCTTCAGCTAAATGTTTATGTGCGCTATCTTCATTTGTAGACATTTTAGTCTTATCTCATCAGAGTGTCATTGTAAGCCAATGCACTTATTTTGTGTAATGGTGAGCATTCACATATTCAGATATTTATATGGCCATTCCACTATTACTTTCAGGTGTAGTGATTGCCTTATTATGGTATATTCAGGCTGAGCAACAGATTGTACTGATCTTCATGATTTGTTGCCACTAATAATAATAATAATAATAATAATAATGCCTCTTTTTGTGATCTTCAGGAAAGGAAAAGAAGTCCCGCCGTCTTTTAAACAGTTTTTCAGTAGCTCTCTTGCTTTAACCCACATCAATCTTTCTGGAACTAAACTTACCCCTGAGCCTCTGAAGTAAGTTGGTTATCACATTCAGCCATTAATCACAAGTATGGGGCTTACGTAATGACTTTTCTGAACTGTGAATTGTGAAGCACTATACCTATTTAACAAAAAAAAAAACTTAAAAAAAAAACCTATAGAATGAATCATTTTGCCATTAGAGATACTCACATAACCACCTATCAAATCCATGTTTGTAACCGTTCAGATGATGTCTAGTGTGTGCTGACCTAGTAAACGACAAGACCCGGCGTGGTGCGGGCATCGGCAAGTGCATACACACAATTTCTGCTGCTCAAATTTTATATATATAATCAAAATAAATTGCTTACTACTAAAACAAATCTAAAACGCTAACAAGTTCACATTTTATTAGACAAGCTTTCCATTTTAAGGGGCATATTTATTAATAGATGCGGTCAGCCCCTGATAAGGATTCCGTATCACTGCAAATTGTGGCAATAAGGAATGCTTATTCACCTTAATGTATTATTACTGAGTCGCCTGATAAGAGCCCGTTCCGGCGATCAGTACAAGTAAAGTGATTATATCCGCATTCACTTTATTGTCTATTTCAGCCAGCTGCTCATGAGCCGGCATCGGGCGGCACGTGTGAGAGCAGCCATAGGCTACAACGCAGGGGCGTAACTAGAACTTTGTGGACCCCATAGCAACATTTTTAAGGGCCCCCCCAATCAAATGTAAAATAGAGTATATACATATATTTAAATATATATACATTTATATATAGGTATATATGCAGTAATATTGCAGCAGTAACAATAACAGGCCTATATATCAGTTTGGATTGCAAAATTACCCCATCCCGGACCTTCTTTCTCTCTCTCCTGGTTACCTCACTGCCTGCAGCTCCCAGTACAGGCCACATCGTTATCTGATCGTTATCTGAGTACTACTTACATTTTGTGGGGCTTGGGAGGAGAAGAAGCCTCTAGCGCTGACACTGCTGACGCTGAAGCAAGAAAGCAGGCACACTGCTACAATGGGCTACCGCCATCTAAAGAATGCTTTGTATCTGCTTGGTAAATCTGACCGCATACACAGCCCCCATAGAAACCTATGGGGGCTGCGGCTGCTGACAGAGATGTAAGGACCGCAGCAATTATCTCCGATATCTACTGCGGTCCCTCCAAGGTACATTGGGGTGATGCTCAAAATTTGTGGGTACCCCCCAAAAATGGGTGTTTTCAGGAGATATCCTGCAAAATATTTTTTAACATAGGCCCCTAAATAACCCCTGTACTACATATCTTCATTTCCCAATGCCCTGATTGAGAGCATTAAAACTGTTTGATCTCTCAGCACTGAGGATGACCAGCAGGGATCCTGGCTGTATGTGAGTGTCTGGAATGTATAAAAGAGAGAGAGTATTTTATTTTGGAGTTGAGGTGATTTACTATAATTGATATTTATTGTGTAAAACTGCTAGAAGTGTAAATTCTGCAAAATGAATATAAACTGTTCTCCAAGTTGCTCATAGTCAGTATATGTTGCATTAGCCAGACACACTATGCCATTATTTATATGATGCAGTAAAATGATTTATATAGATATCATAGCACCATGCTGCATATCCCATTATTTGTAATGGATATAATGACAACATATTGTGCTCTAAACAGTCTCGGGTTGCAGTTTATTATCATCCTGGATGGCTGCTACAATTTATTTTTTACTTTATTCATGTGTTAGCATACAGTGTATAATCAATTACCAGTCTTTAATGGGCCCATTCATTTGTCATTCTGTACTGAGTTGCGTTAAGCCCCTTACCCACTGGCATCACAGTACATGTATTTACGGTACTTGGATTTGTTAACACTAGTAATAGCATGTAAATGGTTATGAGGATAGAACCATTTGCTCCCAATGGCCCTATAACCACTAGCATTTGCGCTTGTTGTCCAGTGCATTTGCATTGTGGCTCTGAGTGTTTAATGTTGCTTTCTCCCACTGACCACCGGTGCTCATTACCACTGTATGTCAAACATGATCACACTTGCCATGCATTATCACTGGTGTGTAACGCAACGTCTGCTAGTGATCAGCCTTAGGCAGACCTGCACATGGTTTCATTGTAGCAGGGTGAAGATTTAGAGAATTAAAATACAGCAGTGAAAAGAGAGAATGAAACAATATAACATGTCTTTATGTGCATAATTGCAGGAAAGTGTTATTTTAATTACTGGGTGCAATACCCAGAAGCAGTAATTTAAGCAGTAAGTGGGTGTGAATAGCTTTAATTGACATACAGTAGACAATCATCTCTGAAAATATTATTAAAAACATTGTGCTACAGTATTTGTGTTATAACTCACCTTGCTATAAGGTTAATCTGTCAATGGTAACATTGGTGTCACAGCATTGCTGGCAGGTTTGTGCAGAGAGCGTGGAGATTCCATGTTAAATGCTGGGTGTGTTGAGTAGAAAAGGACTCCGCAAGTAGTAGCTGGCAGTTCCCCAGAGCTCAGGCTCCCTGCTTTATTTGCTGTGTGGCTTCAAGGAATGTACGGTTATATCAAAGGAATCTCTGACTTTTCTAATAAACCCAGAGAAGCTGAGGGTTAGGTGGGGCAGACCTCAGAAAGGCCTCCAGTGTGAAATGGTGCCTTTAAAATTTTGTAGCCTCTGTTTCATCATCTTGATTTGTGCACAGAATACTTAGCAGCTACATCGATCCCATTGATAATAGAGACAGAAATAGAATTTGACAGCATCAGCTGTAGCCTTTGATGTTTATAATATAGTACTGTATTTTCATTATGTACCGTAACATGACATTTGTTTTCTATCTATATAGATCCATAGAGTAACTATACTGCTCCTAAAAAAGTTTTATTATTTAACTTTGCTGAAGCTAAGGGGTCTATTTACTAAGCCTTGGATGGAGCTAAAGTGAACGGGGATAAAGTAGCAGCCAACCATCTCCTAACTGTCATTTGTCAAACACAGCCTGTAACATGACAGGAGCTGATTGGCTTGGACTTTATCTCTAAATATACAAAAGATTCTGAGCATGAGATTGTGCTGGGTATAAAAAACCATATACAGTGTACAAAAAAAACAAACAAAAAAACTCAGTCCTTTTATAAAGTATCTGAAGATGAATTATTCACGTTGTGTAAAGCAGTGGTTAAGATTCCTTGTAAAGGGTTCAAATCATCCTGATATTTTCCATGATGTATATGTAAATTAAACACATAAATACAAATACTCTTGGTGATTATTAAAGTGATTTCTGGACACATTATCCTTCCAATTCTACAACAGTTCCTCAGGGTTTATAAGGATAACATACTGTATCCCGACTTACAACATAGCAAGTGGGGGGTAATCACATTAGGGTATCTTTTCCTCCCACTCTCATACATCAAGGAGTATCTAGCTGGTAGCCGTTAAAACAGGTCTTTACTTTTACCATTCTATACTGCAGCAATTACCATTTGTGTTAAGTTATTTCTTTGCCAAAACCATATATTAAATTCACCATATTTTACAAAAAAAGCTTCATTTTCCTTGTTTGTGTTGGAACCACATATGAGGAGGATGGATTCTTGAAGTGTTTTGGTGAAGATTGGGAAGGCGTTGAAAGAAACCTTGATGAGTTGTATAATAATACCCTGCACGTGAGTGGGGTACTCATCTATCATCGTCTAATCCCCCTGGCTACCAGCTAGATACTCCTTGATGTATGAGAGTGGGAGGAAAAGATACCCTGATGTGATTTAACCCCCCACCCCACACACACACACTCACTATGTTGTAAATTGGGGTATGTTATCCTTATAAACCATGAGGAACTGGAAGATAACACTTTATTAATCACCAAGGGTATTTGTCTTTATGTGTTTCATTTACATATACATCATGGAGAATATCAGGATGGTTTGAACCCTTTACAAGGAATCTAACCACTGCTTTACACAACGCGAATAATTAATCTTTAGAAACTCTTTAAAAGACTGAGTATTTTTTTATTTTATTTTTTTGTTTTCTATTTTTTTGTACACTGTATATGAGTTTTTATATACAGCACCATCTCATGCTCAGAACCTTTTGTATATTTATTGGTTAAAGTGTGGTGACACGCTCTCTTCTATGTGGTGGGTAGGCTGGAAGTTTTTGCGCAACCCGGAATAGAGCCATTTTTTAATATCATTTGGTAGTTTATCTCTCTTCACTTTATTTCTCTTCAAGGCTTAGTACATCTCACACGTAGTAAGTCATAGACCAACGATCGCAAATATCCGCTATATTACCAGGTATTGAGGTCCAGGGACTCACTTTTAAGAAAAAAAACATGGCTGGGTCCCTGGGGATGCACTCTGCTACGGCCAATCCCTGACACTGGTAGCCACACTGTAGCCCTTGAGATGAGACAGCACTGTCATTCAATTATGGCGCCCGTCGCGAGCCAATTGGAGCTCACGACTGGTGCCAGATTCGAATGAATGTGGCGCTATCTCTCAAGGGCTGCAGTGCGGGCGTGCACACCAAATCCACACCTGCTAATGCCGGTGAAAGCTCAGAGGCTGCTAGATGGATACAGGGGGAGTGAGGTAAGAGGCTGCTGGGGGGACAGGAGGGGGGGAGCATAATGTGTAAGGAGCATTACTGTGTGGCATAATTTGTGAAAGCCATTACTGTGTGGCATAATTTTTAAAGGACATTACTGTAGCATAATTTGTTAAGGGCATCACTGTGGCATAATTTGTTAAGGTCATTACTGTGTGGCATAATGTGTAAAGGGCATAACTGCTTGGCATAATGGGTAAATGGCTTTACTACGTGGCATAATGCGTAAATGGCATTACTGTGTGACAATGCATAAAGGGCATTACTGTGTGGCATAATGCATAAAGGGCATTACTGTGTGGCATAATGCATAAAATGCATTACTGTGTGGCATAATGCATAAAGGGCTTTACTGTGTGGCATAATATGTAAAAGGGCATTACTGTGTGGCATAATGTGTAAAGGGCAATACTCCATTGTATAACTTGTAAAGGGCATTACTGTATGGCATAATGTATAAGGGGCACTACTGCTGAGTGGCACATTGTTATAAAGGGCACTACTGTGTGGTGTAACATGAATAAGGGGCACTACTGTGTGACATTATGTAAATATGTACACTACTGTGTGGCATCATTTGATTTGGGGGTACTATTGTGTGGTCATGACCCTTCCCAACGAGACCACACCTGTTTTTTTTTTGGTCCGCATCCTTGTCGCGCTCTCCCTGTTTCAATTGTGGTTGGGGGCACAGATGCTCTTTATGCATACAGGGCACCTGTAGTTACGGCTCTGCTTTGATGTGCACAGATGTTTCCTTTGTGTTCTGCGCCCCTGCCCTAAAATATCCTACAATGATCACTATCTAATCCTCTACAACTGCTAACCTAGGACTTGGTCAAATGGGAAAATACCTTCCCTTTTTTTGTGTGAGACCTACACCAATGAAGTTCCAGCTTTACCTAACAGAACCAACCAAATACCAAATCTCTGACTAAGGCAGATGTATGATGAATCCCCTGCAGAATGAGTATTATTGTGTATATTTTAATACAGAGCAGCCAGTGCCAAAGAGGTTCTCCCAGTAGATAAAGTGAAGTGTAACCCATAGGCTATAATGGCTAACACCACCTGAAGATGTTGTTAGCTACAGGGGCCAAGCTCCGAATTTAAATTCAGCATGAAAGCTGCTTTTGAGATTGAAAATGGGGAATTGCAGCAGATATCTCGAATATCTGCTGTGGTCCCCTTTATATACATCCTGGTAGTTCTTAATATTTAAGTATTGCCTACTAAAATGGTTGTTTTCTGGGATATACCACACATAGGCCCTGATTCAGAGCCGCTCGTAAGCGGCCGCTTATTCGTTCTGACCGATGTTCGTACATCTGCGCATGCATACGGATTTTAATACGCATGCGCGAACCAGTCAGTGCGGCCGAAAATCGTTTGTTCGCTATATAGCGAATGCCTGCTATTTTGAGTGACAGAGGGAGGCGTATGTGGGTGGTAACATGGGAAGGTGTTTGAAAACAGGGGTGTGGAATTAGATCGCAGGCGTGCTTAAAGGTCAAAACGGGCATTTTAAGGGAGTGCATAATTAATACAGCAGCGTCATTGACCACGTCCCTTGTTTTTTTTTTACTCCGAACTGCCCGCAAAATAGCGGTTGAAAAAACCAGCCACAAGAATAGCGAGCAGTTCATACGCTGTTCGATGTACTCGATTAAACTAATAAATAGCGGACATGACGTAGGATGCGAGTGGCCAGGGGGCGTATTTTTCAAAATTACAACCGCAAGTTTTGCTCGCTCGTTCAGACTTAGAGGCGTGAACAGACCGCAATTAGCGAACGGTTCATTTGAATAGCCACCCCTTGTTTTAGAACGAACGACCGCAAATAGCGAGCGGCTCTGAATCAGGCCCATATTCTTTGATAAATATGCCTCTTGTTACTGAATGCCTTATTCACTATGGGTTTTGTGTACAGACAAGTCATATCACATATAGTATCATGGAGACATTACACATGCATTTAAGGGGCATATGGGGAGGTCTGATGCTGTTGGGCATTCTAGGGGTATGAGAGATTTAGGGATGTGTGGTGGCATGTGAGGAGGTCTGAGGGGCATATGGGGAGCTCTAAAGTATAAATCATGATGGGACCCAGAAATGGTAAGGTAGGACCCAATTTTTTTTCTTAAGTGGAGGCTCTCTGGGATCCACATATTTTGTCATTCAGTGTGATCACTGCATACTGTGACTCTCATAGTGGAAGGAACTGGTTTTCCTACTGTACAAGGTAGGAAAATGAGTGTTCGCAGGTACGGTGATGGAGAGTCTTACGGATTTCACTCACATCTCATCTTGCGACAGAGAAGACGTAACTGAGCTGTAATAAGGGATTCTCACATAGGCACAGTTTAGTGAGGGTGTGTTGATGGAACTGTCGCTATGCAGAGTTGGATATAAGTGTATATGCTCCAAATATAGGCTGGTGCAAGTTTAGGGAGCAGGAGCACCGCATCCGGGATGCTATCGGGAAACCGGCTGACGTGATCCTGACAGCCGGCCTCCCGACTGCTTTATCCCGGCGTGGGTTAAATGACAGGTGTCTATATATCTAGACGCCTGTCATTTTCCCGACGTCGGGAGGCAGGCTCCCGGCATCCCGATCAAAGGGATGCCGGGCGCCGCGAGCGGACAGCCGCGGGGGGGGGGGAGGGTTAGGTTTAGGGCACCCTAGGGGGACTTAGGGTTAGGCAACCCCTCGGGAGGGTTAGGGTTAGGCTAGCCCCTCGTGAGGGTTAGGGTTAAGCTAGGGGGAGGGAGGGTTAGGGTTATGCACCCCCGGGGGGGATTAGGGATAGGCAGTTGGGGGGGAGGTTAGGGTTAGCCACCCCTAAGGAGGGTTTGGGTTAGGGGGGTTAGGTTAGGTTTGTATATACTTACCTGAGGACGATCAGGATTTCCAGCGCTGTCGGGCTGCCGCTGCCGGGATCTGTTCATCTGTCATATCGATTCCCCGCATCTCTGCATGTGAGGCAATATACAGATTTATTTCCATGCACACAGTGTGCGGGCATCTACGTCTGATCAGGTACTCTATGAAGTATTTCCTGTGTAATGGAGAGTTAAGAAATGTTTTACCTCCCTCCAAAAGGATTTAATTTTTTAAAAGTCCTTAAAATGATCTAGACCTGTTTTTTGCATTAGACTGAAATGCATTTTTAGGCATAAATCTGCCCATATAAATGAAATTGGTGCTCAGTAAGTTTATAGCACAGCTCTGAAAAACGCACTGTGAGCACGCATCTACTTATAAGTTTGGTAGAATAATAGTTACATTACACATAATGATATATGCTGGGGTTTCCAGTTCCTACTTGCATCCCATTGTGTTAATATAACATGACCCAACAAGCTGAAACCACATGAAATTTTCTTGTAGAGCTGTTAAAAAAAAAAAAAAAGCAAACTAAGGTTTTTCCATCTAGAAAGAAAGACATCATATTTTTATTTCTTGCACAGCCATAATATTGTAGAGACATCTGTTTACTTACTATTTTCAGCTAGGCTAAAGGAAGAACAGATGGATTAAGACTGTATTTTAAAATCTGAGAAGTCACAAAGTGTTAGTTGGGAGACTGTTTCAATGAATGTGTAGTGATAAAAAAAAGGAAGTCCCTGAAATTCAGGCACGTTATAGAAGCATGGCTTTGTAGAACTCTGTGCTGATATCTGTATGTTTTAGTTTTGTAAATAATACTCTATTTATTACAGTAATTATGTTGATACTTTGTATATTTGGCAGCATTTACTATAGTTTTGTATTGTCTCCTTTTAGCCAACCTCATATTAACCTTACTTTGAGATACAAAGATATAAAAATAGATTTTGTATTTAAATAACATCCATATGACACATCTAATCGGCACATTTTTATTCCTAAAAATCCTATCCTATGTCAAGAATGTCTACCTACCTTTGCTGGAAGGCTGTTCCCCCGATCTACTACTATCTTCTGAGCGTGTGCGAGGACTAGTGCATACGTAGCAAAGCCTCTTTAGGTGCTTTGAGTATCACTGCTCATGTGTATGAGCCACACCTGCTCCGGAGGGGATGATCACATACCGCTGCCCGTCCAACAAAGATATTTGAAAAGGACAGCTATATATTTTTCAGCCTTTTTTTGTTAGGTATAAACCATGAACGATTTTAGTAGCCTTCTCGACACAATCTTAATATGTTTGTGTCCATCTGGAGTCATTGGGCAGCACAGATGGTGTAATGGTTAGCGTTACTGCCTCACAGTACTGAGGTCGTTGGTTCGATACCCACTACGGCCCTAACTGTGTGGAGTTTGTATATTCTCCCTGTGCTTGCGTGGGTTTCCTCCGGGTACTCCGGTTTCCTCCCACACTCCAAAAATATACTAGTAGTTTAATTGGCTCCTAACAAAATTACCCCTAGTGTGTATGTGTGTGTGTGTGATAGGGAATATAGGCCCTCATTCAGAGCCGTACGCTGAGGGCCGGGCTCCATTTTCATGGAGCGTCCTCCTGGACGCTCGTATAGCTGTGGGTCACCACCCACAGGCTATACGAGCGTGCATTTTGATGGCCGCGATGGTCGAGACCATCGCGACCATCGAAATTGCGAGCCGGAGCCTGCGGTTGAGGTTTTCAACCGCAAGCTCCGGAGTGATTTTGGCTCTATCAGAGCCAAAATCACTCCCACTGACATCACTAGTGATGTCAGTGGGCCGGCTTCTGACGGGAGGCGTTCCCGTGGGAACGCCCCCGTCAAGGAGGCACGCCCCCGGCACGCCCACCAAAGGGGGCGTGCTGTCAATCAACATTGACAGCACGCCCCCTTTGATCGGACACAACGAGCGAAGGACTTTCCTTCGCTCGTCGCGTCTGGCGCATGCGCATGACGGAGCTCCCTCCGTCGTGCGCATGCTCAGTGCATAACATCGACCCACATGTGAGCGGACAGCCGCTCGCGAGTGGGTCTGAATCAGGCCCATAGAGTGTAAGCTCCACTGGGCAGGGACTGATGTGAATGGCCAAATAATCTCTGTAAAACGCTGCGGAAAATGTGTGCGCTATATAAATAACTGGTAATAAATAAATAAATAAATTATACCTGATGCAGTGTTGTAACTAAATCCTGCATGCATTGCTCAAAAGCATGTATGGCAAAAATGTATGGCCCTCATTCAGAGCCGTTCGCTATTTGCGGTCGTTCGTTTAAAAACAAGGGGTGGCTATTCAAATGATCCGTACGCACATTGCAGTCTGTTCACACCTCTAAGCCTGAACGAACGAGCAAAACATACGCTCGTTTATTTGTTAAAAACGCCCCCTGGCCGCTCGCACCATACGTCATGTCCGCTATTTATTAGATTAATCGAGTACATCGACCAGCGTATGAACTGCTCGCTATTCTTGTGGTTGGTGTTTGCTACCACAAATTTGCGAGCAGTTCTGGCTATAAAATAACCCAGTGACGTGGTCATTGACGCTGCTGTTTTAAATATACACACCCATAAAACGCCCGTTTTGACCTTTAAGCACGCCTGCGTTCGGATCTCCACTCCCCATTTTCAAGCACCTTCCCCTGTTACCACCCACATACGCCTCATTCTGTCACTCAAAATAGCAGGCACTCGCTATATAGCGTACAAACGATTTTCGGCCGCACTGACTGGTTCGCGCATGCGTACTAAAAAGCGTACGCATGCGCAGATGTGCAAACATCGCTCGGAACGAGCGTACTGCCGCTAACGTGCGGCTCTGAATGAGGGCCTATATTTTCACCCATAAGCAGATTTGCATCTACGCTATAAGAGGTGCAAAAAATGCACCTCCAGACAGGTTTATTCTTACTTACATCCAGGTCAGCATAGCAGGATTTGCGTGCATATGCTGTCCCTACACTTTCCTTATGTGAGAACGCTCCATTACTTTCCAGTTTCACCTCTTTTACTATAAGTGTATATGCGAAAAAGGAATCTCCCTGCAGTGATGCCAAACCCAACTTATGCCGTACCTATCAACATCATTAAGATGTCCTTGAGCGAAACAGCACCACCATCTTATGGGTGTGGTCATGTTGCATAGGAAGTGAGCCATGGCTCTTCCCTGTAGCATATTTGGCTTCCCTTGTGTCTGTATTGTTATTATCATTTGTATTATTATTATCATGCTTTATTTATTTGGCATATTACAACATATTACAAAGCTGTGTACATAGATGATCTCATAATGCAAATAAATAACCTATAATGACATGAAAAAAACGGTAATGCTGGATCTACCTACTTAAGACCATAATCTAAAGCTGGTTACATACTTGTCCATATATTGTTTATTCGATCGACAAGCAATATATTGTGAGTGCATCTATGAATGTGTACACCTGATATGTCGTTCACAGCCTTATAAGGTTGACCCTGCAGCATACCCTATGCCGGTTTATCTTGCGAATATATTGGTACTTCTGGCTGTGTGTACGGGCGACCCGCTGACCACCCCCATACACTGGCTCCAGGCATCGCTGACACTGTCGTCACTACTGGGCGCCCATTTGTGATGTCAGGTCAGACAAATCGAGCGGCTGATTGGTAAGTGTGTATAGCTTACATATCACCCGCTCAGGTCTGCTGACGGATATATCATTTGAGTGTGTACCCAACATAAGAAACAATTGATACATGAGATAGTGGAGTAACAATTGTAGTTGGAAAGAGCATCTGGCTACTGTAAGGTAGAAAGCGTTATAACTTATCAGTCACCTGTATTAAAGTAGCCTTTGGCGACTGGTGTTTCTGTGCAGCTACCTGTGGTGTTTTATAGATGAAATGACAGTTAATGATGGAGACGTAAAATATATACAAGTCACTGTCAGTGGCCACTGAAAAATGGGGGCTTGTCAACATGACACACCACCGTTTCTCGTCACTCTGTGAACATTCCTTTCCGTTCCATATGCACCTTAATGCCCCCAGTAGTAGTGCCCCTCTTGCAATGCCCACTGTAGTAGTGCCCCTTATGCAATATCCTCAGTAGCAGTGCCCCTCATGCAGTGTCCACTGTAGTAGTGCCCCTTATGCAGTGCATCCTGTAGTGCCCCTTATGCAGTGCCCCCTGTAATGTCCCTTATTCAGTGGCCCCAGTAGTGCACCCTTATACAGTGCTCCGTATACAGTGTCCCCAGTAGTGGTCCCCCCTAATAGAGATCCTTATACTGTGCCCTTCAGTAGTGCTTCTTATACAGTGCTTCCTGTAGTGGTCTCCTCTATCCAGTGCCTCCAGTAGTGCCCCTCATACAGTGCCCCCAGTAGTGGTCCCCCCTATGCAGTGACTCCAGTAGATGCCCCCCCTTTTCAGTGCCCCCAGTAGTGGTCCCCTCTATGCAGTGCCCCTTACATATATAGCACAAAGACACATGAAAAAAACCAATACTTACCTGAATTCTTGCGCCCGCCGCCGTCCACTCCTCCGTCCTCCCGCTCGCCACTATGGGAGAGACGTTATGACATCTTTCCCATCACCCACTGCGGGAGCTGGAAGGTGGATCTCGTGAGTGAGCTCCAGCCAGGCTCAGGCCGTGGGTGCAGCAGCTAATGAGAGTCTGTCTGACTCTCATTGACTGCTAAAACAGACAAACCGCCGCCGGGTAGTACGAGTTACTAGTTACGCCAATGGGCACTTCCTTTTTTTTTCTGATATTGGAAAAGGTCTTTGGGCCTGATTCACTACAGATTGCTATTCTACTTATACTGCGTTGCCAATATCAGTGGTATTAATGTATGCAATCGCATTGCGATCGCAGCCTGACATAAGGATGCCCACTTACTCTTACTCACATCCGTATACTTTAACAAAATAGAGAAACATCCGGTAACATTGGACAGTTAAAGATCTTACTTAAGATTGGACCTTACTGAGGAATTGCTTACTACTATGAGTCCTCAGGCGGCGTCTGGTTTTGCAGTGGCTAATTTATGCATGCCCATGCAACGGTGTTGAAATGCACTGGCACGCCTGTGTTTCGTCAACCACTCCCCCCTCACCACGGTGGCTAGTTCGCGCACAGCGATGCATGCACATTATGCAACAATCGTCCGTTTGTGTGCGTATAATCAACTGCGTTCCTTGCTGAATCAGACCCTTTGTTCGTGTCGTACATGGGCACTGCAGTGTACATCCGACAGCTCAGTGTAGCTTTATGACTGATTTATTTCTTTGGAGTATGCTCAATGTAGAATGCAAGCCAACCAACAGCTGAAAACAGTGCAGGGACTCGGAACAGAATTACTAAAAATGTGGGACTTCATGTATCTGTCCTGCACCATGCTAGCTGTAAAAACCGTTTTTTCAAGATGCTTTTTGTGCATCATTTACCTAAATCAACAGACATTAAGGTCACTCCCCTGCTGTGCCATCACTTTCTGTCATCTGTAAAATATATTTTTCCTTCAATGCCAGTAGTAATTTTGCCAATTAAGATATTAAAGAGAACTGGTCAAAGTATATAACTATGGGTATGCAGCTGATAACTGCTCCCTCTTCTGCATATATTCAATCTTTGAGGGCGAGATGTGTCAAAGTTATTTGTGGTCTCCAAACACTGCCCTTTTCTGAGGTTTTCCACATCACTTTAGGACCTCCTGTATGTTTCTTTAGGGTCGACAGAATATATCGTAGATATCGTCTGGGGTCTCTAGGCACAGCTTTCCCCATAGGTTTCTGTTGGACTGCGTTCTCTCTAGATGATGTTAGCCATTGTAATTTATTGGCTAGAATATCGTCAATGTACCTGTAGAATCCAATGGATTCCTGTCCGATAGTGACCACTAATGCATCCATAGCCCGATGGCATCACCAGGGGCAGTAAACAGAAGAGAGGCTGGGAAAGCTATTTATCATGGAGCTACCCATTCAAGATTATGATGCAGAATTCCGGCAGTTTTACATTCCGGTTATTACGTGATGATTTATGGTAATGATTGCATAATAAATACAGACATATCGCCTTGTGTATTGTTCTTTTAGAATATTCTCCTCTATAAATCAACTCCTGTCTACATTCTTTGCATGAATATTCTGGCTACTTAACCAAGGTACATTTCATTCTCTTGTAAATACAACACTTTCTCCCTCTGTGATTTGTCTGTGTTCCTAAGGTTACCAAAAGTGTCTTCATTTTAAAGTTCTCTCTGCTCATAGTGAAGTACCTTTGATGTTGTTTGTTATGTAACTTAATCTTTCTACTCTGTCCTAGGTCATGCACTAGTCACTACAACATGACTGTAATAGATACAATATCTGGAACATACCTTATAGTTATGAACAGTAGATCTGGAATTTTACTTCCTAAGCTGCAAGCATTTGTAGAAATAGCTTGAATATTTGTCATTACAGGTATTGCTATTCCTGATACTTCATTTATTCCTTCTTTGTTTACATTTTTCCCTGTTTCCCTGGATATTTTTCCTGCTGTAGAGTCCTACTGATAACAGTTTTATTCTTTCTGCCTCATTTTGCTGCTTTTCTCACCTAGTTTAGATCATAAGCTGCGCTATATAAATAACATGGTAATAATAAGTTCTCACAGGCAGGGCCCTCTTCTCTCATGTGCTTTTCCTTCCCTTACTTGTACCATAATCTCCTCCCTCCTGCCTACAATTGCACAAAACCTTTGTGTCCGGCCGTCCCGCTGCTTATTTGGGTTCTGTGACTGTTGCTGATGCAATGTTTGTAAACCTTGTCCATGTCCTGCAATGTTCTGTACTGTAAGTCACTTTTTTCTTCTTATGTTCATATTGTTTCTGTTTTTGTACTCTGTAAGGTGCTGTGGACCCCTTATAGCGCCAAATAAATAAAGGATAATAATATTAGTTTAAATGCTGCACTTTCTACTGAAGCCCCTGAGCTCTTCTCCTAATAAGTTCTCTCCACTCCAAGCTGGGTGCAAGCAAACTCATATGACCCATATCCTAATCCGTATTACAACTATCCTACAAACCCAAACTTTTATTTCCTGAGATGATAGTAATAGTACAGGAAATAGAACCATTGCATATCTCTCTGCACTTTGTAAGGCTGAACTGACATATAACAGAAGACTGCTCACAAAAAGATCATAGCATTATGTACAGAGTTCTGTCATTATATATAGAATTCTGTCATAGCATACATAGAGGGTATGTGCAAATTGTGCCTGATGCCTTTTAATATATGCTTAGTTTGCATTTTAGACTTGATGGGGATGATTCAGTTCTCAGTGAAATGTGCAATATGTCATTAGAACGGCATTGAAAAGCTTGTAGCAGCTGTACATCGTGACTGCAGCATCGCTAATTTTATCTCGCTGTCCATAGAGTGCGTAGGAAAATGAGTGTTGTTCTACGGTAATTCTGACTGATGTACAAATCCACATATCACTCTCGATTAAATCGGCACGATAGGTCTGATACCTGTAACGTAAAGTTAGTTATATCTTTTTCATATATGCCCTTTCATAAATTTCAATAAGAGCTAAATTAATGTAATTAATGTCAGCTATTCTAAGAGCAAGCTCATATAACATGACATCTGAGCTTCCGTTGTACTATTAGGAAGAAATATTCAATGTTGTTACGGAGAATGGGCCTGGGGAGGTAATTTCCTTTTATTGCATTTCTTTAATTATTACTTTATATTAAATTTAACATTGGAATATTTCTGTGAGAACACCACCAGTACAAATTGCAAATGCAAATGTGTAATTCAGTTTTAGCCTGTGATTTTATACTTGTAATTTATCAAGTAAATATACATAAGCAGCAATAGCTATTACTTTTCTACAGCTAGCTATACTGTGCATATTTAATTCTGGAATTAACATCAGCAAATGTTGCTGCAAAAAGTGGTAATCCAATAAATTATTTTACCTTTTGGTCCTAATCCTAGTTACATAGTGCTAGAAAAACCAATTAGGTACATTGATATTTATAACATAGCTCAGTGTTAACACATAATTCAATTTGTAGCAGTCTTATTTGCATAGGTATTCTGTCCCAATGGTACTTACACAACAAAATGCCCATTTAAATTATGGCGCAGCTAATCTTTGGTACCTTTAATAAGTCACATTCACATTTTGTATGAATCAGCAGTACAGCTAGACATGGTTCTCTTTAAACTTTACCCAGTGGGAACAGCAGGTATTCATATCTTATAGCAAGTTTAGTACTATTTGCTTTCTTTGTTTAGTATTTTGAAAACTGTGACTATCTACTCTTTGGCCCATCACTCGACTCATTTATTTATATGTGTTTTTAATTACATAGTGATAAGCCAGATCCTACCATCACTAGCAGATGCAACAGAAAGGATTATGTACCCTGCTATAGAACTTAGGCCCTGATTCAGAGCCGGACGCTCTGACAGAGCGCTCGCTCTGAATCAGGGCATCTTTTTTTTTTAATGGAGCGGCCTCCATTAGCTGTGGGTGTCAAGACCATCGCGACCATCAGGCTTGCGACGAGACCCTTGTGGTAGGGTCTCGTGGCCGCAAGCCCCAGAGAGCTTTCGGCTCAAACACACCCCCCCCGGCCCGCCCACCAAAGGGGGGTGTGCTGTCACTCAACATCAACAGCACGCCCCCTTTGGTGTGAGACCCGGAGCGACGGATTGCCCGTCGCTACCCGGGTCTCGCGCATGCCCACGACGGAGCCGGCTCCGTCGTGCGCATGCGCTCTGGGCCACCATCGACCCAGTTGCGAGCGCTCAGCGCTTGCGACCGGGTCTGAATCAGGCCATTAATTCTTAGTGTACAGTAGGTACCTATCTGAGTGAGGTCAGTCTTTGTGGTAGATGGGCATTCCCAATGTGATCAAAATGGGAACTAAGAAACTCCTGTTTATTTAAAATATTATACAATATATCAGTGGTTCCCAAACTGGTGGGGTGCCACGGGTTGGTGGTCCAGTACGAAATTAAATTATTTATAGTCATTGTGACAGGCAAACCAGTGCTGGTGGCGGCCAATCAAAAAATACAAACAGAATGCAACCCTGTTCGCCACCACACAACTGCACCTAAGGATGACCGATGAGAACAATTTGCTTAATGTAATAATTTTTGCTGAATTTCTCAATAAGAATCTTTTGGGCTAGGGGTGCCATGAAAAGTATGCTGATACTCTAGTGCGCCATGATTCAATAAAGTTTGGGAACCACTGAAATATATGATATAGTCAGAGCGTGTTTCTAAGTAAGGTAGAGAGCTGGAGGGATGGTGTGCCCCCTCCTTATCACCGCTGTGGTGACTTGCCAGGCACAGACTCTCCTATCCACTAGCGAAACATCAGCAGAAAGAAGGGGGATGGGGAAAAGAGGAAAGAAAACACTGTAACGCTGGACACAATAGCGAACGACCTGGTGAGTAGCAGGTCCAAAATACTAGCTGCTATTAAATAATCTACTACACAAATGTTTGTTACAATCTATGATTAGCATTTAGTAAAAAGTGTGCTCCTGCTTTCTTGTAAATATTCAACTGTATAAACAAAATTTAAAAGTCAAAATATTAAACTACCAGAAATAAAGTCCAACTGCAAAATCGCCTGCCTTAACATCCAAAATATAAGAATCTGGAGTCAGGATTTTACAAATCTTTGTCACCACCAGCTCCAATCGTTTACGCAAAGGGTTTCTAAACACAGATAAATATAAAGAGACTGATCTCCAATAGATCATGTAACATTTAATTGCACTCACTTCTGGTCATAATAATCACAGAGAACACTGTGAGCTGTTCTTCAATAATGCACCACAAGTTAATTAGTCGACTACAGTCACCACGTTGCTACAAGTTTTAAGGAAAGATACCACTTCTACTGGCTGATATAGATATTTAGATATTTCCTCAAAACTTGAAGCAGAGTGTTGCTTAGAGATCTATATCTTTATATATTTCTGTGTCCATTGCCCTACACATTTTGTGTATCTGTTAGCAACATGGAAAAAGACGTTTTTAAGCAAAAATATTTTAAAATTATATTTTATGCAAATTTATTACCCTGGGAGGTCTTCTATGAAACCTGCAGATCCTAGCAGAGTCTGACTACCCCGCTGATTCAGAGTGTGGGGAATGGGAGTTGGCAATGCAGAGACCTACACAGTAGCTGTGTGTAGGGTGTCCAGGTTCTTTGTGCTGAAATCAGAATGGACCCCAGGGAGAGAGTCCTGGAAGTTGGTTTTGGAGGGAATTTTATTGATTATATCTCAGCCTAGATTAAGTGGAGCAAACGCTAGACAATAGCTATTGACAGACTGGGTTATCTGCCTCCTCTCCCCTTCTCCAGAGTGTGAGCACATAGCGCCATTATCTCTTTGGTGGAGGGCCCTTTCTCTCCCACTACCCTGCCTTAGCTAATCAGCTTTCCCTCCTGACATCATAGGAAAGTCTGGGCATGCTGCAGATAAATTGGAAAGATTTGCTTGGCCTACCACCATGCAGCCGCACTTTGGAGGTGATGCACAAGCAGGGCCGTAGCTAGGGTAGTGCGGCCGGTGCCATCGCACAGGGCATCACAGGTCAGGGGGCGCTGTTTGGGCCTGTCAAATTTCTGTTTATTATGATTCTTGCTTGTAGCTTCCTCTTATTTAATCCTCAGCATCTCCTGCCCTCTCCTATCTCTTCCCTGGCCCTTCCCCATGAAGCCATGGCCCTTTTTTGGGTGCATTATGTTCCTTTGAAAAATGAGAGGGGCGCCAATGCTTTTTCTGGCACAGGGCACCAAAAAGTCTAGTTACGGCTCTGTGCACAAGGCCCCCCTTCACCTCCTGCTTCAACCTCATCTACCTCCCCTGAGATACCTGCTGCTCCTGAGGTCACCTTATAGCAGTTCCTGGGGACTGTTACTTCCAGTGAAAAACATGGATCTGATAAAATGGAGAAAGTACAATTGGATATTTCCTTACTCTGCCAAGATTTGCAGAGGGTCAGGGAGCCTGTTGGAGAGACCAAGACCAGTATCTCCACTTTAGAGGACTTGCACGTCCCCCTGAAGGTCCAAGTTGCCAACCTTGCCACTCAAGATTTCTGATATGGAAGGTCATCTGAGTTGGAATAATGTGAGATTAGTTGGTCTACTTAAATGGGAGGAGGGCTCTGCATCTGAGGACTTTTTAGTGAATTGGTTGATTATTACTTATGGCCATGACTCTGCTACTCTTCAGCTTGTTGTGGAGAGGGCACATTGCATACCTGCCAGACCACACCTGCTGCTCCTCGACGTACTTTTATTGCCGAATATCTACATTATGAAGATCGGGACACTGTGTTTCGTTTAGCCCATACTAAATGACCACTGGAGCGTAAAGAAGTTCACGTCTTTATATTCCCCCTGATTTTGCAATGGAGGTCCAGAAGGACAGGGCCCAATTCCTTCCTATTTAAAGACATCTTCGGGAGCTAAACCTGCCATATAACATGCTGTTTTCATCTAAATTGCATGTGGTAGTCGATGGAGACACGAAGTTCTTTGTTACTCCACGGGAGGTGGCTACATGGCTGGATCGACGTGTACCTGGTGGCAGACAGCTCGCTGTGGACTGATTATAAAGCTCTCTCGCTCTCTACGTTAAAAGCCGGGTTTTTGTCACAGGTTTAGATGGCTTATCCTTGTGAAGCTCACATGGCTTTTATTCTATTATATGGGTTGCGATTTTAAAGTAATTGTATATGTTATTACCTCCACTGATGTTTTCTTAATAAGTGTACTTAGTGTTTGCTGGTTCCTTACATTCCAAGGGTCTCCTATTGCTTTGGTGTCTATTACCGTTCTTTGCCTTTTTTGTCCTTCTAAGTTTGTTATCTGTGTAGGGCATTTGGGTGTTAGATGATATTTGGTTTAGGGATCTAAGTACTGTGGGCCTGATTCAGAGCCGCTCGTAAGCGGCCGCTCGTTCGCACATCTGCGCATGCGGATGGGTCGTAATGCACATGCGCCAACCAGTCAGTGCGGTCGGAAATCGTTTGTTTGCAAAATTGCGAGTGCCTGCTAATTTGAGTGACAGGATGGGGTGTTTGTGGGTGGTAACAGGGGAATGTGCTTGAAAACGGGGAGTGGAGATCCGAACGCAGGCGTGCCAAATGGTCAAAACGGGCGTTTTAAGGGTGTGCATAATTAACAAAGCAGCGTCATCGGCCACGTCACTTAGCCTGAACTGTTCGCATGATTGTGGTAGGAAAATCAAACCACAAGTACTGCGAGCAGTTCAGACGCCTTTCGATGTACTCGATTAATCTAATAAATAGCGGAGATGACGTATGATGCGAACGGCCAGGGGGCGTGTTTACAAAATAGCGAGCGCATATTTCGTTCAGACATAGAGGTGTCAACAGACCGCAAAGAGCGAGCGCTCAATTTAAATAGCCAGCCCCTTTTTCTGAACGAGCGAGCGCAAATAGCGTCTGGCTCTGAGTCAGGCCCTGTATGCCTTTGTTGGCGGAGGTATAAGTGATGGTGGGGTTTGAGGATTTTCTTTTTATTGTTTTCTTGAATAAGAGATTACCTGCAATATGTGTTAGTATTTTGATTAGTCACAAGGGGAACTATGCTGAGCTTTATTTGGCGGGTGGGGGCGGATAGAGCGAAGCTTTTGGGTGGGGGAGTTCATTATCGTGCTTAATTTTATTATGGTTTTGTATGTTCCATCCTGCTGCAAATGTTACCTTTGTTGTATATTTAAATTGCTAACATGGAAAATTAGGGGTATCAACGACAAGCTCAAGTGTTCATTAGTTATTCAGCAACTTACGACGATATGGCGCTTATGTCTCACGGAAACGCACCTTATTGGGGGTAAGCTCCTCTCCTCAAAACAGCCATGGATTGGTTGGGCATACCATTCTACCCATATGTCATCTTCCAGGGGGTTTTCAATTCTCATTAATTAGTCTCTTTTGTCTGTAACTCATGCCAAAATTGACCAACGGGGAGATATGTCTTTCTCGATTGTACAACTATCACGACTCCTATTTTTCTCCTAGCAATGTATATACAGCCCACATTTTCATACGATATCTCAAAAAAGCTGCTGAGTATGTTGCATGATCCCTTACAACTCCAGTGTTATGTTTAGAAGATAATAAGAATGTTCTGCATCCGTCCATGGATAGATGGCAGGCATACATAGTTCCCTCTCTACAGGGGGATTCTCGGCATTTGTGGTGGATCTACTGTAGGCTGGGTCGATGTTTGGCAAGTAAAACACCCTTGAGTATCTCAATAGTCCTGTTTCTCACACTCGCTTGATCTCCCACCCGGATAACATTGGTTGAGTACAAGATTAGAGGTATCTCAGACCATTCTCCTTTTATCCTGAGTCTAGACTTGTCCACATATAGGTGCCATACTTTTGGAAGTTACACCCCTCTTATTACAGATGCTTGCAGGGTCCTAGCTGGAATAGTTTTGGTCTGGTTATTTCATGGATAATATGGGGTATACCCCCACTAAAATAGTATGGGGCGCCTTCAAGGCATTCCTGTGAGGCACCTTACTGAAGACAGTAGCTGAGCTCAAGCTGTTTTACAGAAAGCAAGAGTCGATCCTAGAAGAGACTTATATCAGAGATAGGTGAGAGACCTCTAGACTGGCCTGGTTAATTGCCCAAACTGCATAGTCTGATCATTTGAGACATAGAGGCAGTTGCAGCTTACTACATCCCACTCTAATTATGTTTATGCTGACAGGACGAGCAGTTATTTAGTGCATTTGGTTCACTCTGACTTCCCATCTAATATTGTAGCTGAGATTACCGCGGAAGATGGTTCTATAGCCATGACAACTCCAGCCATGGCTGACATCTGCATGGCTTTTTGATAGAAAGTTTATTAATCGCAGTTGTTCTGCAGCCAAGCTGATTAAGAGATATGTTACCTCAGCTAACAGTAAGGCACCAGGTATTGATGATATCCCTTTAGAGGGGAGTAAGAAACATGTCTTGTTTTACGCTCCCAAATTGCTAGAACTATTTAATGCTCTTTTTGACGAATGCTCCTTTCCCTCTATGTCTGAGGCGCTCATTATAGTCTTACCAAAGACTAGGATGGATCCTCTGTTTCCAGACTACATCCCTGATTCCCACTGATGCCAAAATGCTCTCCATTAGTCTCAACCAAGTCATCACTTCTATCATCCATCGAGACCAGACTGGCTTCATGCCAGGGAAGTCCACCTCAGAGATATTAGAAGTTTATATGCTCATCTGCAGGTCTCCCACAGGGAGGAGTCCTCCTCAGTCATTGTTTCATCAGATGATGCAAAAGCATTTGATTATGTGGAGTGGCCCTTTCTGTGGGAGGTCATACGTTGTTTTGGGATGGGCCCGGCCTTTTTTACAGTGGGTTAAATTATTGTACACACGAGCATATTAAGAGAGGATGGGGCTTGTTTGCATTCCCCATCCGGGGCCCCCTCCTCTTGCCCCAGCGGCCAGCAGCGAATTGACCGCTAGTCTGTGCCCAGAGTTTACTGCGCATGCGCAGGTCACCAGATAAATGGCGCGGCCGCCATTTTCCCGGTGAATTTCCCCACTGCGTATGCTCAAAACACTGGTAAAATGTATGGCTGCCATTATCCAGGCATTTTGTGCAGGGCTGCGATATCCGGCGCCAGACTTTAGTGCGGTAAATATTAGAAAATATGAGTGTGTGGTGTGGGCCCCCCCTGGAGCCAGGCGCCGATGTGCACTGCACACCCTGCACTCATTATACATACACCCCTGTGTACACAATCCCCAGAGCCATAGTCTCTATTAATGGCTATGTTTCTCCCTAGTTTCTGATGTTGCGTGGTACATAACAAGGTTGCCCCCTGTCCCCATCTGTTTGCTTTAGCGATTGAGCCCTTGGCATGTGTATTTCGTGCTCACACTGATATCCTGGGGCTTAGACTGGGTGGGAGGATTGATACTGATGACCACCTACTTTTTTTTAACTGATTACATGGTATCTATACCCCTGAGGATTATACTCCCGTGAATATGCAACCACTTCTGACATATCTGAGATGAGCCATGTTCATGGTTTAAACTCCCTCTTATGATTACTGGAAATTTAATAAAAATTATATTTCAACTAAAATTTCTATATGTTTTTCAGCAATTACCTATTTTACTTCTGGCCTCCCTATTTAGAAACCTGAATAGCCTGCTTTCCTCTCTGGTCTGGACTGATCATTGCTTTGAATTAAATTTAAAACACTCACCAGATCTAGATCTGTGGGAGGCTTGGCCATGCCACATTTTCAATTTTATTTTTGCCACACAGTTGGCATACTTGCAACTCTGGTTGCAGGATAATCTTGCTGATGCCCATTTACACTCTGTTAATCTCTCAGGCTGCCCCTATGCATACACCTTTACAATCTTTATTAAGCAGCAGAGTACTATGATCAGGTCCTCCTTTGATTACACAGGCTGTTAAGATCTGGTTAGTATTACAATTCCAGGGTATAGACCCCAAAGGTGGGTACACACTGGAAAGATATATCTGCAGATCGAGTGATCTGCAGATATATCAGCAGATGATGGTTGTTCATACACACTGTTCATACAACCATCACTGTCTCTGGCTGCGGGTCCCGCTGGCCAGGGGTGTCATTACGAACCCCTCCTTGCCGGCCTCTGCAACAAGTGTACGGGTGGTTGGCTGACCGCCCATACATACAGCACTATGAGCAGATATATCTGCCATCGGCTGTGCTGCACAGCCGCCGCGATATGTCTGTAAACGACGTAGTTCACATCATTCACAGACATATCGGCTAATATGTCGACCAGTATGTACACAGCTCAACACTCCTGTGGAATTCTAAATCACTGACTGAACTCTCTTCCCTTCAATCCAAAACGGTGTGGGGTGATCAGGGTATACACTGGGGCAGTTATATGACAACTATATTCTGAATTCCTTTTCATGACTGAGTAGCGAATTTGGGCTTCCCTCAACTGACTTATTTCGCGATCTACAACTTGGCATGTCCTAGAGGCGCAGTTTCTGGATACACCACTTGTTATCCATGATGCTCCACTAAAATTGTTTCTTTCTTCTCTTACTTCTTGTAGAACCCTTTCTTGTCTATGCTCATTTATCCTAAATGCTCACCACTCCGAAGACTTACCACAGCTTCGGCACAGCTGGGACTTAGACCTGGGTCCTCTATGTGATGACTTATGGAATATTGCAATAGCATGTCCGCGGGTGTCTACAGCCTTCATTAGGTTTCAGCAAATACAACTATTCATTTTGCATAGAACCTATCTCACTCCATTTAGGTTGCTGAAATTCGGGGGTCGTGTTACTGCTAATTGTGTCGTGATCCACAGGGTACCTTCTAGAATCTTATGTGGGAATGCCCTGTAGTAAATGGGTTCCGGTGTAAGGTACAGATATGTCCTTCCACATCTTTGCTACAGTCGCGCTAAAAAGACCCTCTCTGCAAGCCAGGTACTGTGAGTCTCTGCTAGCACGGGCGTCTTTCTTGCATCTTATTTAGACAGAAATAAGTCAAGCCGCAATGTGATGCGAATAGGACGCACCAGCAGACTCTGCTGATTCATTTGATATTCAAAACCTGTATATATTTGTACGACTGAGACTCTGAATCTGTATATGAAATGCTACATTGTAGCGTCCACAGCTTTTTTCATTCCAAGTTCCGTTGTGGTTCCTATACATACTCCAGTGCACATAGTCTGCTTGCTCTGACATAGATTTTTGAGCCTTGTCTGGGTGGTGTGATAAAGCTTCCATTTACCCACAAGTGATCCAACACTGTTCATTGGGATATCCAACACATGGTTCCTATTTAAATTAAAATATATATATTTTTTTCAATAAACATTACTATCATTCTGTGTCACTGGCAATACGTGTTTATTTTTAAAGAATAGCTTCACATTGTTTTATGTTTTTAGGTGTAACTAAAAAAATAAATTTTTATATAGAAACAAAGTCAAATTTGTATTTCCATTACTTAACTTTACAATGTAAAATTATTATGAATGTTTAATGTATAGAGACATACGAATAAAATACAAATAATTCATTGCAACATGTAAAAACAGTCCATAAATGATGTCTTCATGTTGTCTGAAAGTCTGTGTGTAAATTTTTACTTATGGTTAAGTGACATAATGATTTCACAGTTTTAATGCCAGCTTAAAGCCACACTAAATAAACAACATATGCTTACACGCTGAAGATGGCTCAAACCAACATTAGTCTGCATTCTCTTGCTTGCACAGACTGCAGCACATTCAGCACTGCACACATCAATACAATACAACATGCAGTTCGTTGACTCACAAGGTAGGATCATATCATTAAATTGATATTAAATGTTGATCTCTTCTATTGTTAATTACATAATCAGAGGTGAATTTTATATTTCAGAGCTCTCCTACTTGGTTTGGCGTGTAATCCTAACCTAAAGGAGGTGTCCTTAGATCTTAGTAACTGCGAGGTAAGAGATGTCTGCGATCACACAACCATATTCAACAAATCCATTCACCGTTAACAACGCACAAAATATAGCGTGTTTGAGATTAATTGACTGCTTTAAATAATCTGGTCATTCTTATATTTGCTAGTGTTCTCTTCAGTCTTGTGATTCATAAATGTATATTATGGGTCATCTGAACTGCTACATCCTACCAACTGAATTTTATGTTGTCTGCTAAATAATTAATGGGTCCCTAATTACCAAATAAAATAAAGCCAAATTTATTTCTTCCCTTGGAAGAATTGATTTGTACCATGTAAATACATTTTTGGGAGCCACATAATGTAATTGCTTGTCATGTAATAGTATAAAATATATTATGTAATTCTGGACTTTCTATACACAGTAAAATATATTGCAATTACATAAATCACAGTACTATATAACATTTGAATGTGTTTCCACAGTGGCTTGAAAAAGTATTCAACCCCCTAAAAGTCAACAGCTTTATCTGTATTATAGTTACACAGATTGTTCCAGTCAGTATTGTTATTACCAACTTGTAGGTTCTTAAGTACATTTTAAAACTCCTAATTCATCATTTTTCTGCAGATTTTTTAAAAATAAAAACAGAAAAATAATACTTGCATAAATATTCAACCCCTGTAGACTAGTACTGATGTGTCCTCATACACCTAGCTTCAATACGCCATATGACGTGAGAGGATGGGTGCGACTGTGCCGCTCCAAGAGGTGTAGTGTACCATGTTTTTCTTTAAGAAATTTTGTGTCTTATTCAAAACGCAGACACAGTGAGACACCTCTCACAGTGTACTAAAGATGCTGGGCTTCGACTTTAATAGCACAGGAATTTAGTTTTAAACAAGTACGATGGAGCACAATGGAACTTTGCGTGAGATACGGCCGCTGCATTGTAGCACTTTGTGTACAGATTCAGACTTATTCGCACACATATGTATAAATGTCGCACATCAAATTGATCAGTGCAGTCTAGCAAAGTAGTTTTGATGCTTCCCGTTGTTTTACTTATGCGAATAAGATGCACATTTTGAGCGATAAAGACACACGTATAAAGACACATCTGTACTTATTAGAACCGGGATGTAGTCAGCATCCCGACTTTCGGAATGCCGATGGTCAAAATACCGGCGCCAGAATACTGACTGCTGGCATCCCGAAGCTAAGTATCGGGGGTTAGGGGGAGGGGTTAGGCTTAGGCACCGGCGAGGGGGAGGTTAGGTTAGACACTTAGACGGGAGGTAAGGGTTAGGCACTAAGGAGGGAGGGTTAGGGGTAAGGGTTAGTCTTACTTTACCGAAGCGTGTCGGGATTCTGACTATCGGCATGCCGCTGTTTGTATTCTGACCAGCGGCATCCCCAGGATCCCATACCCAACCCATCAGAACCACCTTTTGCTCCAATAACAGCTCTAAGTCTGTTGGGGTAAGTTTTACCATGTTTGCACTGTTCAACTACTGCCACAGGTTTTCAACTGGATTGAGATGTGGACTTTGACTTGGCCATTGTAGAACATTCACCTTTTTGTTGTTCAACCACGCCAGTGTTGCTTTGGATTTGTGTTGGGAATCATTGCCCTGCTGAAAGGTGAACTTTCTCCCATACTTTAGTTTTCTAACAAAACTGAAGCAGGTTGTCTTGCAGTTTCTCCCTGTATTTTGCACCATCTATCGGTCCTTAAATTTTAACAAGATGCCCAGTCCCTGCTGAGCAAAAGCATTCCCACAATGTGATGCTGCTACCCCCATATTTTACGGTTGGGATGGTGTTTGCTGAGAATTGAACAGTGATAGGTTTGCACCACAGCAAAAAAGCAATATCTGACCACAAAACCTTATCCCATACAGTTGTATGCAGAGCTCTTGATATGGTTGATTGGTGCACCTTCACTCCTCTCTTTAGCTCATTCAGAGTGCCTTCTGTGGCTTCCTTTACAAGTCTCCTTCTTGCTCGGACACTGAATTTTGAGGGACAGCCTTGTCTGGGTGGTGTGATAAAGCTTCAATTTACTCACAACTGATCCAACAGTGCTTATTGGGATAGCCAACACATGGGTCCTATTTTGGAGTATTTTCCTATCTTGTGCATGTCTATAACTATTTTCTTTGGTTTACACTTTCACAGCATTCCATCAGATTCACAGTATGACCAGTGCTATTCATAAAAGCTGGATCTTTTTAATGATTCACATATAGGGGTATATTTACTAAGGTGCAGGTTTTTAGAAGTGGTTTTGTTGCCCCATAGCAACCAATCAGATTCTAGCTATTACCTTCTAGAAGGTGCTAGATAAATGTTAAGTAGAATCTGATTGGTTGCTATGGGCAACAAAACCACTTCTAAAAACCCGCACCTTAGTAAATATACCCCATAGAGGCTAATTGAAAGCCAGTTGTTAGAGTAATTTCTTTCATTTGTGTAAACTTGGAGCTCTTATAACACAGGGTTGAATACTTATGCAAACATCACTTTTCAGTTTTTTATTTAAAAAAAATAATAATCTGCAGACAAATAATGAATTATGAGTTTGAATTTTTTTTAAGAGCCTAGTGGTATGCAATAAAAACAAAATCTGAGCAAGCGTCATTTGTAATGCAGACAAATATGGTAACTTTGTGGGGGGGTAGAATATTTTCATAGATGCAATGAATAGTAATATATATATATATATATATATATATATATATATATACATACATTCATATAGTGGCAATTTATTTCTGAAATATTATCACCTGAAGAGTACAGTGTAATTTATTGAATTTCATGTCATGCCTTAATGTTATCTGTTTAACAGTAATAATATTTGAAACAAAGCACGTAAAATGAATCATCATGGAAAAAAGCATTTGTTTAATCCATTGAAAGTGGTAACTGGGCAATATACTATATATATTTAGGGTTGGTATTATACTGTGTATAGGAGAGCAAGGAGTTAATTGTAATGCTTTTCAAGCACCAGTCTGTCCAATATATATATTGTGAATAGGTAAGATTATAAGGAATGTGAGTGACATGGGATGAAGGGGCAGAAATCCAGAGGCAAATATATAAATAATTTGCTAGTGAACAAATCTCCCGTCCAAATAAAGTTACTGTAAGACCAATGCTTCAGCCTTCGAAAGAGCTTTCACTATCTGTGCTATTATGGACAGGCAATGAGATTTAAAAGCTCTATTTAAAATTGCAACCTCTGCATGTTGGGTACTCCAGTGATCTGGTCATCATATAAATCTGGATGTCACTTTCATAATTATGCCACTAAGTATAATGGATAAAATATCTAAAGCCGACATTAGACTGCACTATGTACTGTATGCAGATGGTACTCGATAAGCAAAACGTAGCTTTTTCAGCCGAAACTTTAGTATATGTCAGTGCAGACAATTCAATAACTTGTTTTAGCAACAGATGAGAAGCTGAAGTGTTCAGTACATTGAGAGTATCTCAAATGCAGCATTTTATACATATACTGCAGAGGATTTCTCTTTCTTTTTATTTGTTTTAAGAAATGCTGACACATATTAAAGCAGAGGATTGGAGCATAATTTTGCACCCTTCCAGGTAAAATGACTGATTATGAAGATTAATGAACAAAATAAATAAATTCAAGCCAAAATACTGTATGACCTAATCGCAGGGCCTGGGCAATTAAATCCTGATTGTACTGTGATGTAACCGCATAGAATATCCAAATTAGAACTAAGGACATTGTGTTATTCAAATCTGAACAGCTTCTTATTCATTAATTTAATTAGTTCATTTTTGAATTAAGTTCAATGACTAATTGCTCACAGGTGCAACTGCAGACTCCAGTCACAGATGTGTATTGATTGACAGCTTCCATTTGTTTTTATATGTTAATTTGGATTCTGTGCACAACAAGCATGGTGTTGTCACCTAGAGCTACACAGCGTCATTTCCAAACCTTACAATCTGCAGAGTCTCAATGCTTCTTCATGTGTGCAAGGGGCCATTTGGAGATGCACCCCAATTCTTGGTCTCACTCTCCTGTAGAACCAATCTGGGTCTAGTTTTGCAGCTTGGCAGATGGGTCTGTAAAATCCCCAAAGTCATTGCAGTAATAATTGTCATATCTAAATTCAGCCTGCTAATACTTTAGGCCACCCACTCAGTTTAGTCTTATTTATATCTTATATTACTTATGAGAGTGAGAAGACATTGGGTCTATAAGTATTATCGTGTGTCACTTTTGTGTGTTTGAAGCTTTTTATAACATTGGTTGCAGTAATAGTGATGTGCTTTTCTGCAATGTGTGTTCCATTATAAGTCTATGGACCCAGTTTCTGGGGCTTCATAGTGGTGACAAATGTAGGCCCATTTGCAGGGAGGAAAAGGATATGTGCTCTACCACACAGTGGCCAGTAAGCCTATAAATGTGCTCTGTCCAACCCTTTCTTTGCTTCATATAAGCCTGTCTTTCCAAAGTCACTTTAGTATAAAAGTAGGTGCACTCATGTGCTTAATCTGTAATTACCAACAACATTCAGCCTCTCTCCACCCTGCTCCTATTGTCATCTAGTGCAAACTTTTGCACCTACCATATACTGCCATCTTGGCCCAAAAATCCATGCGCTTCACAGTAAAATTAAGTGCACTTGCACAAAATAGGCTCTGCTGATGTCTTATGTCTTACTAGTCTCTTTTTTGCCTTTGCAAACTTAGCCAACAACGGCTTCAATTTGCCAAACTCTCCAAATTGTCTGGTGCAAATATTTGTGTCCGTGCAGATGCCGCCATCTTGACCTGAAAATCTGTGTGCTTACCAATAAGGAAAGGTGCACTGCCACAAAAGTGGACATGTAATATAACAAAAGAGCATTTTTATTGCAGGCTTGCACTTTTGTAGTTTATAAATGACCTTTATATTAATACCCCTTTTACACCAAACAAATAACCCGGGTTTTTGCCAGGTCGATCCGGGTTGAAGCTCTGTGTGAACGGCTCCCAAAAAAATAACCCGGGTCGATTTACCGGGCAATCTTACTCGGGTTTAGAGCAGGGTTGAAAACGGGTTGTTCCCGGGTCATGAGGCAGTGTAAACGGGTGCTACCCTGATTATTTGACCCAGCTAGCTCCGAAAGATGCTGATTGGAGCTTCTGGGGCACCGGTAGATGATGTAATTTGTCAGTGCCCTGCAGAGAGAGACGCACATGAAGCCATCGCTTGCCTGCCTAACCTCCTGCACCACAGCAGCCTGGCCAGCAGCCAGACAAGCAGGCAGGCACACAGCCTGCCACAGCCAGAACTGCAGCCTGCACCACAGCCTGACCAGCAGCCACAAATGCAGGCTGATACACAGCCTGCCACAGCCAGAACAGCAACCTGTAGCAATGCTGTAAGCAGTCCCCACCACTCTCTTTTGTTGCCTTTTGTGACCATCTTTGTCAGACCTTAAAACAGACCATTTTTAATGGCTTCTATAGAGAAAAGTAGGGATTACCCGGGTTCAGTGTAAACGGGGCAAACCCACGAATAACCCGGGTCGAGTTGCAGTGTAAACGGGGTCTGAAGCAGAGTTCGACCCGGGATTGACCAGTGTTCAAATTCCAGGGTCGGACCCGGGATTTTGGTGTAAAAGGGGTATTACTAACAAGTTAAATGGCAGGGCTTTCACAGCTCCATTGTGACACCTTTGTGCAGTGCCAACTTTACACAAGGCCTGAGCCGCCTCTCTCCCCACTTGAAAATGGAACTGTAACATTGAGCATTGCATCACCAATCCTGCTGCTTCTTAATTTAGCAGGCAGTATGTGAGGGTAACATCCTCTGCTCCTTATTGGAAGTGTAGTGCTTGGCTGTGACATCATAGCCATGCGCCACATTCCCAGCCTATCACAGATATGCAATTGCAGCTGGTAGTTTTACATGTAAGTAGTTGCTGGCTGACTCTCCTCCATAGCTAATGTTAATTTTATGACCTATAATAGTACCCTAGTTAATGTTATGCCCCATAGTAGTGCCCTATTTTACTTTATGAACCATAGTAGTGCCCTAGCTCACATTATATCACATTGTAGGACTGCCAGTATACATTATGCCACACAGTACCCCCAATTCACATTATGACATATTTTCCCCAGTTCATATTATGTCACTTTATATGAACTCGGGAATAACAGGTGGCCATGTTCAAATTATGCCACACTATAGAGCCTCGAGTTCATATTGTGCCACATTACAGTGCATTCCATAGTGCCACCACTTTATATTGTGCAACAATTGTTATTATGTAGCATTATAATGCCCTCCAGTTCATATTATGCCAGATTACAATTACAATGAGCAGGTCAGATTATGCTACATTATAATGCCCTCCAGTTCATATTATATCAGATTACAATTACAATGAGCAGGGCAGATTATGCTACATTACAGTGCCCTCAAATTCAGATTATGCCAAATTTCAGTGCCCAGTTCAGATTATGCCACATTACAGTCCTTACCATTTTTACATCCACTACACACCTTTCAACAGGGTGGACCCCATTGTTTAGCAGGCAAATCCAGGAAATTGGCATGCAGCTGTATAACCTGGGTCCAGAACCATCTAAGCAATGACACCCCCTGCATCCACTAGAGTTACGCCCATGCACAGGAGAATCCTCCCCGGTGCTGAACAGTGCGTCTTTCTGATGGGACAGTTCCCAAAAAGCAAGAATATCCCACTAAAATGGTGACAGTTGGGGGTGTATGGGCTTAGCTAATAGTAGTACCAGTACTGGCATAATGGCTACTTGTGAAAGAATGTGAAAAAAATTAAGACCTAAGGGGGTCATTCAGACCCACTCGCGAGCGTAAGGATGCTCGCAAGCGGGTCGATGTTCCCCACTGCGCATGCGCACGACGGAGGGAGCTCCGTCGTGCGCATGTGCGAGACCCGGGGAGCGACGGGCTTTCCATCGCTCCGGCTCTCGCACCAAAGGGGGCGTGCTGTCGATGTTGATTGACAGCATGCCCCCTTTGGTGGGCGTGCCGGGGGCGTGCCAGCCAGACGGAGGCGTTCCCATGGGAACGCCTACCGTCTGAAGCCGGCCCCACTGACATCACTAGTGATGTCAGTGGGAGTGATTTTGGCTCTGATAGAGCCAAAATCACTCCAGGGCTTGTGGCAGGGAAACCTTACCGCAGGGTCTCCGTCGCAAGTCCGATGGTCGCGATGGTCAAGACCATCGCGACCATCTTTTTGGCCGCTCGCATATGCTGTGGGTGGTCACCCACAGCTGTACGAGCAGCCAGGAGGCCGCTCCATTTTCATGGAGGAGGGCCCTGATTCAGAGCGAGCGCTCTGGTCAGAGCGTTCAGCTCTGAATCAGGCCCTAAATCCTCAAACTGGGCAATTAGGGGGAGATTTATCAAACCTTCAAAGGAGAACAAGTGGAGGCTTTGTCCATAGCAACCAATCAGATTCTATCATTTATCTAGTACATTATATAACATGATAGCTAAACTCTGATTTCTATAGGCAACATATCCACTTGTCCTCATGAGAGAGCCTGATAAATCTCCTCTATTTGCATACTGCTGCTAACATTTAAATGTAAAACTCTAAATAGCTAAACAGGCCAGGAGCGGTTTAAGAGAGTATGGGGCCAGTGTGCAGACTACTCCTTGCGGCCTCCTCCTCCCTGTAGTGCAGCACACTCTGGCATTGTACCAGAGTCTACTGCACATGTGCAGGTCTCCATTCACAGTACCAGCGACACCATCTACAGTACTGTGCATGCGCATATCTCCAGGAAAATGTCAGCGGTGCGATTTTCCCGGTGGTTTGTACCGCTATTGCAACGCATACTTAGGACTCTGGAGAGGTAAGTATTAAACATGGGTGCAGAGTGGGCGGCACACACCCTGCACCCATTATAGATACGCCAGTGAAATAGGCTAATGTTTACATAGTATATCAGCTTTCATGAGGAAACGGGGTGTCCATACCAGTTGATATTAAATAGAAAATATGCAGCAGTACGAAAAATAAAAAAAATCCAATTTTACAGAAAGTTTTTGCTTTGTTTAAAAAAAACTTTTGTGCAACACCATCTGGTGGTCCACAATGTCACAAACTGATTAGACCAATAATGTACATGAGGGGGGGCCGGACTTTTGTGACCTGGGGGTATATTTACAAAGGTTAGATTTTGTTTTCTGTACGATTTGCCATTCAATTTTGGTTAGATTTTTTTAGAGGGGATTTACTAAAGCCCAAATCGAATGTGAAATCGAACATTAAAATTAATTTAATTCAAAATCGAATTTCTGAAAATCATCGATGTTTTCTCATAGAAGAATAGAGGATTCCTTCATTTACTAACATTCATTTTTGAAACTGAAAGTAAAACTAACTCAAAATCGAACTGCAAATCCCCAAATGAATAGAAGAGCTTCATCCTTTTGATTTGAGAATGAGCAGTTCTATTTGACATAGATACATGTATACACCAGTGAGATGTAAGCATGTATCTTAGTGTAAAGAGCTTGTTAAGTGTTAATTTATTTTTTTTAAATGACGTGGAGTCTCCCCCTAAAAGCACAACCAGCCCTGGACTTTGCATAGCTAGTCCTGGTTGTGTAAATACAGGGGAAAAATTGCGTAGGGTTCCCGTGTACTTAGCGCAACCAGCACCAGGCTTTGAGCCGTCCTGGTTCTGAAATTACAGGAAAAAAAAATGTAGGGTTGCCCTGTAATTTCCATAACCAGCACCGAACCCTTTCTAGAGGGGGGATAATGTCACAGCCAGGGAAAGCCTATCACCGGGTTCCCCGGCCAAAACATTACCCCTGACCGCTAGGCAGCCCAGGCCCACGATCCCTGGGAGTTGGGGATGCCCCCAATAAAGGGATCCCCCTCTCGAGGGCACCCCAGGCCTTGGCTGGTAGCCCGGGGCTATCGCCGGGACCGTGGGTGGTGGGTGCCGGGTTCATATTGTAAAAATAGAAGTGTCAACATTGTCTTTACTAGTAGAACTGCAGGTCCCAGCAAGCCTCCTCCGCATGTTGGTACTTGGAGAACCACAAGCACCAGCATGCAGGGCATTAAGGGCCCACTGGTACCTGTAGTTCACATGTAAAGAAATGTTAAAAGAAAGACAAGACACACACACCGTGACAGAATACGTTTAATACACACCGATACATACTCACCTACAATACCTGGACCAGTTCACTTCTCCATGTAGGCATCCTCGGTCTTCTTAAAATGAAAAAACGGAAAATACTGACTCGCGAACTCAGTACCATCCTCGAAGGATGGATGGGCACCTCCCAAATGACGCAGTATTTCCCTTTGAAGTGCTGTGGCTGAGCGTTCATTGGCTGAGAGAGGTCAGCCCCCGCCTCTCTCAGCCAATGAACGGCTCCCACCATTGAAGTCAATGGTGAGAACCACAGGCTAACCTTTAGTAACCCTGAGGCTCTCACCATTGACTTCAATGTGTGACATTGAAATGTATTTGACACCATGGGGTAAATTTACTAAAGTGAGAGTTTCTAGAAGTGAGTTTTAGAAGAGATGTCCATAGAAACCAATCAGATTCTAGCTATTACCTTCTAGAAGGTGCTAGATAAATGTTAAGTAGAATCTGATTGGTTGCTATGGGCAACATCTCTTCTAAAACGCACTTCTAAAAACTCTCACTTTAGTAAATTTACCCCCATGGGTCAAATAGAACTGCTCATGCTGAAAATGAAAGCATGAAGCAGTTCTATTCATTTTGGCATTCGAAGTTCATTTTGGAGTGGGATTTGGTGTTCGATTTGTACATTAACATGCAAAATCGAACATCAAATCCCTTCTTAAAATGAAACAAGGTCGAATTTGATTTGAAAATAGAATCTTAGTAAATTTGAGATTTGCTAAGGGATTTTGCTGTTCGATTTCAATTAGATCTCAGGAGATTTAAGAGATTCATAAAAATGAATCTCAAATCAAACTGTAGTAAATTTACCCCCTGGGATCTAGATTTCATTCACTTACTTAGCGGTGATCTACCAGTGTCAATGGCCTGATTCATAGGTGGACGCCATGCCGATGTTTGCTCTCACATACATAAATACAGTAGTATTTTACAACAGCTCTCACATACATAAAATACGGTAGTATTATCAGCTCACATACATAAAATACAGTAGTATTATCAGCTCACATACATAAATACAGTAATATTATACAACAGCTCTCACATATATAAAATACAGTAGTATTATACAACCGCTCTCACATCATAAAATACAGTAGTATATTACAACAGCTCTCACATCATAAAATACAGTAGTATTATACAACAGCTCTCGCATCATAAAATACAGTAGTATTATACAACAGCTATCATACATAAAATACAGTAGTATTATACAACAGCTCTCACATCATAAAATACAGTAGTATTATACAACACCTCTCACATAAAATACAGTAGTATTCTAAAACAGCTCTCACATAAAATACAGTAGTATTATACAACAGCTATCATACATAAAATACAGTAGTATTATACAACAGCTCTCACATCATAAAATACAGTAGTATTATACAACAGCTCTCACATCATAAAATACAATAGTATTATACAACAGCTCTCACATACATAAAATACAGTAGTATTATACAACAGCTATCATACATAAAATACAGTAGTATTATACAATAGCTCTCACATACATAAAGTACAGTAGTATTATACAACAGCTATCATACATAAAATACAGTAGTATTATACAACAGCTCTCACATCATAAAATACAGTAGTATTATACAACAGCTCTCGCATCATAAAATACAGTAGTATTATACAACAGCTATCATACATAAAATACAGTAGTATCATACAACAGCTCTCACATCATAAAATACAGTAGTATTATACAACAGCTCTCACATAAAATACAGTAGTATTCTACAACAGCTCTCACATAAAATACAGTAGTATTATACAACAGCTATCATACATAAAATACAGTAGTATTATACAACAGCTATCATACATAAAATACAGTAGTATTATACAACAGCTATCATACATAAAATACAGTAGTATTATACAACAGCTCTCACATCATAAAATACAGTAGTATTAAACAAAAAAGACCAGCACAAAAAATAAAACTTAACTAAAAATACATCCAGTCTTTTTTAGGTGTACAAAGTTGCCACAAATCTGCAATTTCTTACAACCCCTCCATACCATAAACTGTAAATATCTCCACTGCTTAATAATATAAAGGATTTTCTTATTTAAAAATAAATCAGTCAGTCAATCAGTATTGGAGTGTGCAGCGGGGCGCCGGTGCTTAAGGTGGCATGGTAACACAGCAGGAGGAGGCTATGTCCTGGCAACTTCACCCTGCAGCCCCTTTACCCCACATATAACACAATATATATATTAGCTAAAGTACCTGGCGTTGCCCGGGTTTAACTCTTCAAGTTATTAAATCATGATGTTGTCCAAATCCATCCAGTGGAATGCCCAGAACAAGCTCATTGGGTCAAAGTTCTGCCTGGTGCACTCCGCCGTGAGGTCCGACTGGGACCCCAACCACTCCATTAGGCATCCCAGACCAACTGTCACCCCTCTGTGAGGTTTTCATCCAAATCCATGTAGTGGAAGGCCCAGAACAGGGTCCCTGGGTAAATGGTCTGCCCAGCATGCACGAACAGGAGGCCCGACCGGGACCCTAACCTCCCTAAAATCTGGCCAGGATCCAACTGGACCACCTCACATTCATTTCATCCCAGTTGGTGCAGGTGTGTCCGGATGCATAGCCGGATAGACAAATAAACAGACCAATGAAAATTATTTATAAGGATTTCTCGATTTGTCATGTCGCTTTGTGGTCTAATAGCTTACCTTCTCTATACTAAATAACTATGTAAGGTTTGGCAGCTTTACCTCGAGAGCTGTGGAAGATATTCGCCAACAAACAAACTTCAGCTTTATTATATATATATATGGAAAACGGGGTGGAAAGGACAAGCGCCCAATAGTGTGATAAATTAAAGATAAATGTGCCCGTGCTGAAATAATAATGTGCGTACCAAGAGAAAATTCTTTAAGGCTGATCAGATAAGCCTTAAAGAATTTTCTCTTGGTACGCACATTATTATTTCAGCACGGGCACATTTATCTTTAATTTATCACACTATTGGGCGCTTGTCCTTTCCACCCCGTTTTCCAGATTACAATCCGTCTGATTGCCATACAGACACACGGAAGGGACTGCTGCTTCCTCTCACTTGAAGGATTAAAGTGTTTGATTGGTCATCTATACGTATGACATTTGCACTATAAGACACATTCAGGACAGTACACCGTGCGCGATCCGAAAACCATCATCTCCATATATATATATATTAGGGGTGTGCACCGGACACTTTTCGTGTTTTGTGTTTTGGTTTTGGATCTGGATCTTTCTTCGTGTTTTGGATCTGGATTGGTTTTGCCAAAACCACCCTTCCGTGTTTTGGGTTCTGGGTTTTGTGTTTTGGATCTGGATTTTTTCTTAAAAAATAAAAAAAACCCGCTAAAATCACATAAATGGGCCTTTTTTTGTTCCTACGCTATTAATAACCCCAATAACATTAATTTCCACTCATTTCCACTCTATTCTGAACACCTCACACCTCACAATATTGTTTTTAGGCCAAAAGGTTGTACCGAGGAAGCTGGATGACTATGCTAAGCGACACAAGGGGGCGGCACAAACACGTGGCCCATCTAGGAGTGGCACTGCAGTGGCAGACAGGAAGCCAATCAGCGTTATGGTGCCCATTTGCATGTAGCACGAACCCGGGAGATCCGTGCTACATGCATCTGTGTGATTGGCACAGAGCAATGACAGGTCCGTGAGACCCGTCTGTGCTGCTGTGGTAAAAAAAAAAAAAAAAAACCTGTGTAAAAAAAGAAAAAAATGGCGTGCACCCCCCCAAAAAAGAGCAACCAGCCCCGGGCATTAGTAACCCAGTGCTGGGTGTGCTTAAATACAGGGGACAAACGACGTAGGGGTCCCCTGTACTTAAGCACAACCAGCACCGGGCTAGTCAGAACCAGCGCTGGTTGCCAAAATACGGGGGACAAACGACGTAGGGGTCCCCTGTATTCTGCGCAACCAGCTCTGGGCTCTGATCCGGTCCTGGTTCTGGAAATATAGGGGACAAAAAATGAGTAGGGTTCCCCTGTATGTTCCAGAACCAGCACTGGACTTTTTCTAGCGGGGGGCTGATGCCACAGCCAGGGGAGCCCTTTCACCGGGCCCCCCAGCCGCAGCATCAACCCTGACCGCTAGTCAGCCCAGGCCGGGGATCCCTGGAGAGCTGGGGACCCCCCCAATAAAGGGGTCACCCTCTCCAGGGCACCCCAGGCTGATAGCCCGGGGCTATCCCCGCCACCCCTGGTGGCGGTGGGTGGCGGGTTGATTGTGTGGTGTGGTGTAAATAAAGAATATCAAACATTGTCTTTACAAGTAGAACTGCAAGTCCCATCTAGCCTGCCCCGCATGCTGGTACTTGGAGAACCACAAGTACCAGCATGCAGGGCATTAAGGGCCCACTAGTACCTGTAGTTCACCTGTAAAAAAAATGTTTAAAAAAACACAGGACACACACACCGTGACAGTATAAGTTTATTAAACATACATACACACACACACATGTACACATACTCACCTATGTAACCTGTAGCATCGGTCCACTTGTCCGGTAAAGTATCCCTAGGGGACCTGTGAAAAAAAACATACTCACCATCTCCTATGCGAGGTTCTGTCCTCTTCGTTCCAAAGTAGGCATCCCCGGACTTGGCAAAAAAAAAAAACGAAAACGCGATCCACGAACTTAGTACCGTTCTATAGAACGGTACTTCCCGAATGAGAGCTTAGCGGCGGGGTATCACCATGGAAACCCCGCTGCTAAGCGTTCATTGGCTGAGAGAGGTCATCTCCCGTCTCTCAGCCAATGAACGGCTCCCTCCATTGTAGTCAATGGTGGGAACCGCAGGGTAAACTTTAATAACCTTGCGGCTCCCAGCATTGACTACAATGGAGGGAGCCGTTCATTGGCTGAGAGAGACGGGAGATGGCCTCTCTCAGCCAATGAACGCTTAGCAGCGGGGTTTCCATGGTGATACCCCGCCGCTAAGCTCTCATTCGGGAAGTACCGTTCTATAGAACGGTACTAAGTTCGTGGATCGCGTTTTCGTTTTTTTTTTTTTGCCAAGTCCGGGGATGCCTACTTTGGAACGAAGAGGACAGAACCTCGCATAGGAGATGGTGAGTATGTTTTTTTTCACAGGTCCCCTATGGATACTTTACCGGACAAGTGGACCGATGCTACAGGTTACATAGGTGAGTATGTGTACATGTGTGTGTGTGTGTATGTATGTTTAATAAACTTATACTGTCACGGTGTGTGTGTCCTGTGTTTTTTTTAAACATTTTTTTACAGGTGAACTACAGGTACTAGTGGGCCCTTAATGCCCTGCATGCTGGTACTTGTGGTTCTCCAAGTACCAGCATGCGGGGCAGGCTTGCTGGGACTTGCAGTTCTACTTGTAAAGACAATGTTTGATATTCTTTATTTACACCACACCACACAATCAACCCGCCACCCACCGCCACCAGGGGTGGCGGGGATAGCCCCGGGCTATCAGCCTGGGCCTGGGGTGCCCTGGAGAGGGTGACCCCTTTATTGGGGGGGTCCCCAGCTCTCCAGGGATCCCCGGCCTGGGCTGACTAGCGGTCAGGGCTGATGCTGCGGCTGGGGGGCCCGGTGAAAGGGCTCCCCTGGCTGTGGCATCAGCCCCCCGCTAGAAAAAGTCCAGTGCTGGTTCTGGAACATACAGGGGAACCCTACTCATTTTTTTCCCCTGTATTTCCAGAACCAGGACCGGATCAGAGCCCAGAGCTGGTTGCGCAGAATACGGGGGACCCCTACGTCGTTTGTCCCCCGTATTTTGGCAACCAGCTCTGGTTCTGACTAGCCCGGTGCTGGTTGTGTTTAAGTACAGGGGACCCCTATGTCGTTTGTCCCCTGTATTTAAGCACACCCAGCACTGGGTCACTAATGCCCGGGGCTGGTTGCTCTTTTTTTGGGGGGGAGGACGCCATTTTTTTCTCTTTTTACACAGGTTTTTTTTTTTTTATTTACCACAGCAGCACAGACGGGTCTCACGGACCCGTTAGTGCTCTGTGTCAATGACACAGATGCAAGTAGCACGGATCTCCTGGTCCGTGCGTGCATCTGTGTCATTGAAATACACAGCAGCACAGACGGGTCTCACTGACCCATCTGTGCTCTGTGTCACTGTCAATCACACAGATGCATGTAGCACGGATCTCACGAGTCCGTGCTACATGCAAATGAGCACCATAATGCTGATTGGCTGAGAGCCGTGACAGACGGCTCTGTCAGCCAATCAGCACTTTGCCCATTAAAGGCAAAGGCATTTTTTTTTAAATGGCCGCTCGAGGCAAAACCTCGAGATCCGACAGCAGATCTCGAGGTTTTGCCTCGGGAGAGGGATCCGGGGCAGACAGGGAGATCCGAGCTTGGGCTCGGATCGCCCCGGATCCCCGAAGTTCGGGTGGGTTCGGTTCTCAGGGAACCGAACCCGCTCATCCCTAATATATATATATATATATATATATATATATATATATATATTATAGACACACACTATGGACAAAAGTATTCTGACGCCTGACCATTTACACCAACAGGGACTGTTATGACATTGTATTCAAATACAATGTTTAATATGGGGTTAGCCCCCATTTTGCAGCTATAACAGCTTCTCTTGGAAGGCTTTCAACAAGATTTTTGGAGTGTTTCTGTGGGAATTTGTGGCTATTCACTCTGTAGAGCATTTATGAGGTCAGGTACTGATGTTGGACGAGAAGGCCTGGTGCGCAATCTCCGTTCCAGTTTATCCCAAAGGTGCTCGATGGGGTTAAGGTCAGGGCCCTGTGCGGGCTAGTCCTTGCTTTGTGCACTAGGGCCTTCCCCAAACTGTTGCCACAAAGTTGGAAGCATAGCATTGTCCAAAATGTCTTAATATGCTGAAGCATCAAGATTGCCCTTCACTGGAGATAAGGGGCTTAGCCCAAACCCTGAAAAATAGCCCCATACCATTATCCCTCCTCCACCAATCGTCACAGTTGGCACACTGCAGTCAGGCAGTTAATGTTCTCATTAACCCAGTCTCGCCCATTTGACTGCCAAACAGAGAAGTGTGATTAGTTGCTACACAGAACATGTTTACACAGTCCAGTATCGGTGTGCTTTACTCCACTCCACTCTGCATTGGACTTTGTGATGTGAGACTTGCATGCAGCTGCTCGGCCATGAAAGCCCATTCCATTAAGCTCCCGCCGCACAGTTTTTGTGCCTACATTAATGCCAATGGAAGTTTAGAACTTTTCAGCTATGGAATCAGCAGAGCGTTGGCGACTTTTACGCACCATGCGCCTTAGCAGTCGTTGACCCTCTGTGATTTTACGTGGTCTTCCGCTTCGTGGCTGAGTTGCTGCTGTTCCTTAATGGTTCCACTTTCTAATAATATCACTTACAGTTGAACGTGGAATATCTAGCAGGGATGAAATTTTTCACAACCCGTCTTATTGCAAAGGTGGCATTCTTTCACAGTACCACACTTGACGTCACTGAGCTTTTCAGAACGACCCCTGTTGCATCACAAATGATTGCAAATAGAGACTGCATGTCTAGGTGCTTGATTTTATACACCTGTGGCACCTTGTCTGATTGAAACACCTCATTTCAATAATTAACGAGTGTGGCCAAATACTTTTGTCCATATAGTGTGTGGGTGTGTTTTATATTATAATATATATATATATATATATATATATATATATACAGTGCCTTGCACACCCTTGCCTTTTTATCTTTTTTGTTACATTACAAACCTGTAATTTATTTATTTTTTTAATCTGAATTTTATGTGATGGATCTGCACAAAATAGTCTCATTTGGTGAAGTGAAATGAGAAAAATATATATAAAAAAGAATCTTTATAAATAAAATTCTGAAAATTGGCATGTGCATATGTAATCAGCCCCTTTGCTATGAAGCCCCTCAAAAGTTCTGTTGCAACCAATTACCTTCAGAAATCACATAATTAGTGAAATGAAGTCCACCTGTGCGAAATTTAAGTGTCACATGGTCTGTCAGTATAAACACACCTTTTCTGAAAGGCCCCAGAGGCTGCAACACCACTAAGCAAGAGGCATCACACCATGAAGACCAAGGAGCTCTCCAAACAAGTCAGGGACAAAGTTGTTGAGAAGTACAATTCTGGGTTGGGTTATAAAAAAAATATCCAAATCTTTGATGATCCCCCGGAGCACCATCAAATCCATCATCATCAAATGGAAAGAACATGGTACCACAAAAATCTGCCAAGAGAAGGCCACCCACCAAAATTCACAGACTGGGCAAGGACGGAATTAATCAGAGAGGCAGCACAGAGACCAAAGGTAACCCTGAAGGAGCTGCAGCGTTCCACAGCAGAGACTGGTGTATCTGTGCATGTGACCACAATAAGCCGTACACTCCATAGAGCTGGGCTTTATGGAAGAGTGGCCAGAAAAAACCCATTACTTAGTGCTGAAAATAAGAAGACACGATTTGAGTTTGCCAATAGGCATGTGGGCGACTCCCCAAATGTATGGAGGAAGGTGCTTTGGTCAGATGAGAATAAAAATTTACTTTTCGACCACCAAGGAAACCGCTATGTCTGGCACAAACCCAACACATCCCATCACCCCAAGAACACCATCCCCACAGTGAAACATGGTGGTGGCAGCATCATGCTGTGGGGATATTTTTCAGCAGCAGGGACTGGGAAACTAATTTGAGTCGAAGGAAAGATGGATGGTGCTAAATACAGGGATATTCTTGAGCAAAACCTGTCTCAGTCTGTCTGTGATTTGAGACTGGGACGGAGGTTCACCTTCCAGCAGGACAATGACCCGAAGCATACTGCTAAAGCAACACTTGAGTGGTTTAAGGGGAAACATTTAAATGTGTTGGAATGGCCTAGTCAAAGCCCAGATCTCAATCCAATTGAGAATCTATGGTCAGACTATAAGATTGCTGTTCACAAGCGGAAACCATCCAACATGAAGGAGCTGGAGCAGTTTTGCCTTGAGGAATGGGCAAAAATCCCAGGGGCAAGATGTGGCAAGCTCATAGAAACTTATCCAAAGCGACTTGCAGCTGTAATTGCCGCAGAAGGTGGCTCGACAAAGTACTGACTTTAGGGGGGTGAATAGTTATGCACGCTGAAGTTTTCTATTATGTTGTCCTAAATGTTGTTTGATTTACAATATTAAAAAAAACACAACTTCACAGTTGTAGGCATGTTCTGTGAATGAAATGATGCACACCTTCAAAGAATCCAATTTAATTTGTTCCAAGTTGTGAGGCAACAAAACACATGAAAAATGCAAAGGAGGGTGAATACTTTTGCATATATATTTTTAGAGATGTGCGCCGACCCCCGTGTTTTGAATCTGGATCTCCCCGGGTTTTGGATCTGTATTGGTTTTGCCAAAACCTCACCTCCGTGTTTTGTTTTCGGGTTTTGGATCTGGATTTTTTTCTTTAAAAATCATAAAAACAGCTAAAATCACATAAAATGGGCCTGTTTTTGTTCCTACATTATTATTAACCTCAATAACATTTATTTCCAGTCATTTCCAATCAATTTTGACCACCTCACAATATAATTTTTTTCATCTAGTAAAGGCCAAAAGGTTTCATCCAGCTAGCTGGCTCACTAAGCTAAGCGACACAGCAGGCGGCACTAATATGCGGCAGTTCAGCTTCCAAGTTCCAACAAGGATACAGTGTGTTGTACAGTGTGGGTTGGATACACCAATAGTGCACTTACTGTGACAGAAGTGTTGGCAGTGCGGTGTGCTGGCAGTGTCCTCAATGCGAGAGTGCCAGTGGTGTCCTCAATGTGGAAGTGCCATCAGTGTTGGCAGAGTGGGGGCCCTGGCAGTGTCGGCAGAGCGGGGGTGCCAGCTGTGTCCTCAGTGCAGGAGTGCTGACAGTGTCGACTGTGCAGGGATGCCCTCGGTGTGGGAGTAGCGACAGTGCGGGGTTGTTGACGGAGTCCTCAATACGTGGGGCAGTAGTGCGGGGGTGCTGGCAGTGTCCTTAGTGCAGGGTGCCGGTGGTGTTGGCAGAGCAGGGGTGCCAGCAGTGTCCTCAGTGCGTGTGTGCTGACAGTGTTGGCAGTGCAGGGGTGCCGGTGGTGTCCTCAGTGTGGGAGTGGCGGCAGTGTGGGGTCGCTGACTGTGTCCTCAGTACGTGGGGTTGTAGTGCTGGGGTGCCGTCAGTGTCCTTAGTACAGGGTGCCGGTGGTGTCGGCAAAGCAGGGGTGCCAGCAGTGTCCTCGGTGCATGTGTGCTGACAGTGTCGGCAGTGCAAGGGTGCTGGTGGTGTCCCCAGTGTGGGAGTGCCGGCAATGTTGGCAGTTTGGGGTCGCTGACGGTGTCCTCAGTACATGGGGCAGCAGTGCAGGGGTGCCGGCAGTGTCCTCATTGCAGGGTGTCGGCAGAGCAGGGGTGCCAGCGGTGTCCTCAGTGTGGGGGTCCTGATGGTGCAGCAGTGCATGGCTGCTGAGGGTGTCGGCAGCAGGGGATGCTGCCAGTGGGGGTCGGCAGCGGGGGGTGCCGGCGGTGTCAGGCAGCGGGGGATGGGTGAGCGGCATATTATTTCCTTCCTGTGCCCATATTCAATGGGCTTAACGCTGATTGGCTGAGAGCCATGACAGATGGCTCTCTCAGCCAATCAGCGTTAAGCCCGCTCAATACAAAACCTTGCGATCCGACAGAGGGATCGCAAGGTTTTGCCTCGGGAGAGGGTACCGGGACAGGCAGGGAAATCCGAGATCACTACGGATCCCCGAAAATTCCGGTGGGTTCAGTTCTCTGAGAACCGAACCCGCTCATCTCTAGTTTTGTGTTTTGGATCTGTATTTTTTTGGGAAAAAGCATAAAAACAGCTAAAATCACAGAATTCGTTTTGTTTTTTTTTCTTTGCTCCTACGCTATTAATAACCTCAATAACATTCATTTCCACTCATTTCTAGTCTATTCTGAACACCTCACAATATTGTTTCTAAGCCAAAAGGTTGCAACGAGGTAGCTGGATGACTAAGCGACACAAGTGGGCTTCACAAACATGTGGCCCATCTAGGAGTGGCACTGCAGTGGCAGACAGGAAGCCAATCAGCATTATGGTGCCCATTTGCATGTAGCACTGACCTGGGAGATCCGTGCTACATGCATCTGTGTGATTGACACAGACCTCGGACGGGCCAGTGAGACCCGTCTGTGCTGCTGTGTATTTCAATTACACAGATGCACGCATGGACCAGGAGATCCGTGCTACTTGCATCTGTGTCATTGACACAGAGCACTGACTGGTCCATGAGATCTGTCTGTGCTGCCGCGGTAAAAACCAAAATAAAACCAGTGTAAAAAAATAAATAAATGGCGTGCCCCCCAAAAGAGCAACCAGCCCCGGGCTTTAGTGACCCATTGCTGGGTGTGCTTAAATACAGGGGACAAACGACGTAGGAGTCCCCCATACTTAAACACAACCAGCACCGGGCTAGTCAGAACCAGCCCTGGTTGCCAAAATACGGGGGCCAAATGACGTAGGGGTCCCCCGTATTCTGTGCAACCAGCACTGGGCTCTGATCTGGTTCTGGGAACCCTACTCATTTTTTCCCCTGTATTCCAGAACCAGGACCGGATCAAAGCCCAGTGCTGGTTGCGCAGAATACGGGGGACCCATACATTGTTTGTCCCCTGTATTTTGGCAACCAGGGCTGGTACTGACTAGCCTCCCGCTGGTTGTGCCAAAAGGGGAGAGCGCTCGGCAGCAGATTACATATAGGAAGCTACTGTAGCGCAAATTGCTGAAATAATTGATGCTGGTTATGATAAAAAAAAAGGTGTCAGACCACACAGTGCATTGCAGCTTGCTGCATAGCCGCCGATCAGTCCGAGTGCACACGCTGACCCCTGTCCACCGCCAAAAGCTCCTACAATGGGCATGTGAGCATTAGGTGTGTGCGTTGTTTACCTGGGGAAGAGATGGCCCCACTAGGATGCATTATGAGAGGAAGGCAAGCCGGCTGAAGCAGTGTGACGCTCTGGGCAATGTTCTTCCAGGAAACCTTGGGTCATACTTGCCTACCCTCCCGCTTTCTGTGGGAGCCTCCCGCTTTCAGGTGGGAGCTCCCGCTACCCCGCAATATAAAGGGAATCCCCCGCTTTCTTCACTGCCCTGTCAGAAATCTGGACTGCGCATGCGCGACTCAGTCCGGATGTGACAGGCGCGGGGGATCTGAGACTGCATGACATGCTTGTGTGGACGTCATGCTTACTATAAGCCAACCACCGCGGTGTTGGGAGTGAGTAGCGGTGGTCGGCCGCCTAACCCAGCCCGATCTCAGTGTGCGCGGCAGTGTTGTGCAGTGGCAGCGCAACCTTTACAGCCACAGTGCCCTTCCTCTCCACAATCATTGCGGCGAGACACGCTTCCTCCTCCGGCGGCAGCCAGTGCCACGAGAACAGAGTCATCATGTGTACCAGGTAAGTAACTGGAGACTGCACACTGGCCTGGGGAGGGGACACAGCATCCAGAAAACACTGATATTATGTGGTATTATTATTATATAGGGGGAGGGGACTGTACAGTGATATGAGGGGAAATAACACAGCTCCCAGCACACATTATGTGGTATTATTATATAGGAGAGGCGACTGTACAGTGATATATGATGGGGAATAACACAGCTCCCAGCACACACTGATATGTGGTATTATTATATAGAAGAGGGGACTGTCCAGTGATATATGATGGGGAATAGCACAGCTCCCAGCACACATTATGTGGTATTATTATATAGGGGGAGGGGACTGTACAGTGATATATGATGGGGAATAGCACAGCTCGCAGCACACATTATGTGGTATTATTATATAGGGGGAGGGGACTGTACAGTGATATATGATGGGGAATAGCACAGCTCCCAGCACACATTATGTGGTATTATTATATAGGGGGAGGGGACTGTACAGTGATATATGATGGGGAATAGCACAGCTCCCAGCACACATTATGTGGTATTATTATATAGGGGGAGGGGACTGTACAGTGATATATGATGGGGAATAGCACAGCTCCCAGCACACATTATGTGGTATTATTATATAGGGGGAGGGGACTGTACAATGATATGAGGGGGAATAGCACAGCTCCCAGCACACACTATTGTGGTATTATATAGAGGAGAGGGGACTGTTTAATGATATAGGACACATCATGCACTGCTGCAACAGCATTGAGACACCAGCCAACACACAGCAACTGGACAGCCATTACTCTTGCCCGCAATCCCCAGCACCTGCATTTTGCAGTATACAACCCTGATCTCCCTTTATTGCTGGTGTCTCTCCCCTGAGTAGAAATAGGTATGGTAGTCTATAGATCCCTTTCAGTAGATCCCTTTCAGTAGATGTACCTGGAGGTGACATAGAGTGGGGGCGGAAGTGCGGTTCCATGCCCATAAAGGACACCAAAAGTAGAAATTTGTCTGCTCGCCACGCTTCACTCGTCACAGGTTTATATTTCCCCTCCATGTGCACATGGATAGTAACTAATGACGTTGGACAGTGAGCGATGACGACAGAGTACATCTACTGAAGGGGATCTATCCACTACCAAATGGATATGCAGATAGGTATAGCTAGACACACCCTTTGGGCGGAGCAAGGCACACCTCCCTCAAAGACACATATTACAACCGACTATAATCTCCCTGAAACTAATTTTCAAAAGTAGGCAAGTATGCCTTGGGTCCTGGCATTCATGTAGATGTTATTTTGACACATACAACCTACCTAAACATTGTCATAGACCAAATACATGGCAATGGTATTCCCTGATGGTAGTGACCTTTTTCAGCAGGATAACGCGCCCTGCCACACTCAATAGTTGTTCAGGAATGGTTTAAGGAACATGATGAAGAGTTTAAGGTGCTGACTTTGGGCCTGATTCAGAGCCGCTTGTAAGCGGCCGCTCGTTCGCTCCGAGCGATGTTTGCCCAACTGCGCGAACCAGTCAGTGCGGTCGAAATTCATGTGCTCGCAAAATAGCGAATGCCTGATAATTTCAGTGACAGAAAGAGGCGTATGTGGGTGGTAACGGGGGAAGGTGCTTCAAAACGGGGAGTGGAGATCCGAACGCAGGCGTGGTTAAAGGTCAAAACGGGCGTTTTATGGGTGTGCATAATTAAAACAGCAGCGTCATTGACCACGTCACTGGGTTATTTTATAGTCAGAACTGCTCGCAAAATTGTGGTAGGAAAAACCAACCCCAAGAATAGCGAGCAGTTCATACCCTGGTCGATGTACTCGATTAATCTAATAAATAGCGGACATGACGTAGGATGCGAGCGGCCAGGGGGCGTGTTTTTTCAAAAAACGACCGCAAGTTTGGTTCGCTTGTTCAGACCTAGAGGCGTGAACAGACCGCAAAGAGCGAACGATTGATTTGAATAGCCACCCCTATTTTCTGAACGACCGTCCACAGATAGCGTCCGGCTCTGAATCAGGCCCTTTGCCTCCAAATTCTCGGTGGGATTTGCTTGAAAAACAGGTCAGAGTCATGGAGGCCCCATCTTGCAACTTTAAAGGATCGGCTGCTAACGTCTTAGTGCCAGATACCACAGGACACCTTCAGAGGTCTTGTGGAGCCCATGCCTCACATTCTCCTTGCTCCCCCTGTAGCAGCATATTCTCCCCTCTCCCCCTGTAGCAGCATATTCACCTCTCTCCCCCTGTAGCAGCACATTCTCTTTTCTCCCCATGTAGCAGCACATTCTCCTCTATTCCCCTATAGCAGCACCTTCTCCTCTCTCCTCCTGTAGCAGCACATTTTTCCCCCTCCCTCCTGTAGCAGCACATTTGTTCCTCATCTAACCTCTCCTCCCTCCCAATAGCAACACATTCCTCTGCAAATTACTTACCTGTCCTTCCAGGAAGTGAGACTTGGTTTTTCCCTGGAGACTAAGCTCTGTAGCTGAACAGGGACAAATCTGTCAGTGTGCCAGTAAATCAGATTGAAGCTCATTCCTTCCGCATACCTGTAGCAGAAAGTTTATAAAGTTAGCAGATTGCGATATTTTAAATTTTTTTCTATGTAAATCTTTTGTGTTCTTATCTCTCTCTGCTTTTCCTGTTATGCTTCCAAGCTTGGTCACTGTGTAAGTATCTTTTCTGTCTTCTCTATCTTATCAATGCTATGCATTACTATGTATTTTACTAGCACCTCTTATGCGTATAGGTCGTTGTGTCTGTCTGTTTGCTCCAAGCAGGCGTAAAACTACTGAACCTATTTTCATAAAGTGCAAACTCCTAGAAATAACCTGCACCTTGTTTCATCTCGATCCGTCAACTTAAAGCTGAGCAATAACAAAAACAATATTTCTTGACATCATCAATACAAAAGATAGGTGTAGCACCATGCACACAGCCACTAAGCATTTGAATATGATAGGTTACATAGCAGTCTGTGCACAGGGCACAGAGTGACATTGGTGGGTGAAGGTACTGCTCCACCACCCTGTATAGCGCTGCTGGTCACATCGGCCACTCCCGCGACAGGGCCCATATACAAAGCAACGCATCTAGAACACCTCAAATAAAAAAAACAATGTTAGCAGAAGCAATTTCATCGTGGGCGAAGCCCAAGGCAACAGCTAGTTTCGGCGTGACAGTACCGATTTGAGGGGATGGTTACGCTCTACTGTTATCTGGATATGCGTCTTGATGCACAGGTAGTGGGGGCTTGGGAGGTGTTTTTCCGCAATTAACTTTTTTTCTAAAAACATAGATCACGGGAGTGGCCATGTCCTCTATGACCCAATTACACCCCCAATGTGCTACATCCATGCTTCAGTTTTGTATGCTCTTGTAGTATCAGTTTATGCTGCCAATGTGGCATCACTTACCAAGGCCTGGCTTTCTGAGTCTGACATTCAAATTCTTTCTTTATGAAGCTGATCATCGTTTATTATAGTTACCACTGCATGGAAATTCTCAGTAGTACATGATTTATAGAGCATCTCATGTAGGAGCTGGCCACTTTGCCTTTGGTTATGTAAAAATCCTTGTTTTATGTAGTATGTTATGAACTTGTGTTAAATTAATGGACTGTAATATACATCTGGTGTAATGCACGATATTTATTTCATTGTTTCAATAAAACACAACACTGTTATATTTTTGTTATCTGCGTATTAATCGCAACACATTTTCCAGCTCTTCTTCTTCTTCTTCTTTAGATTTGTTTATCTCTTGCACAGTGTGTCACATACATTGAATACACCATAGTACTGTACTGTCTGAGCATTTGTTTTCTTGTCCTTTATGCTTAGTTAAGATCAGGTGGAGCTCAAGTGCTAGAAGGCTGCATAGCCGAGATTCATAATATCACAAGCCTGGATATCTCTGATAATGGTGAGTGTTATTGTGCGCATTGCATTCAAGTAGCCTAGAATGTCGTGACTGGCTATCACATCAGTTGCTATAATATGACTGCACATGTCAAATAACATAACACTGGCTCACTTCAGCGGCTGTGAGTTGTCATTGTGAATCTTGTGTCAGATTGTGATGGTCTTTCAGGTATTCTAAAAATTTGGATTCTGTTTTTCATATGTTTTAAGAATTAAAAGACTCATAAATTCAGAATGATTATAACTTGTCAGTGAGTGTTCCCTGATTTAAAATGACAAATCGTAAATATATATAATTTGATGGTAATGACTGTAAAAAGAAAGTACTACTTATTTTGAACAATGTGTTTTGTAGTTTAATGGTCTGTGATTAATTATTCAAGTAGGATAGTATCATAAAGTTGTATTTTTGTAATCAATCTATTGCATAAAGACAATACTGCCATGAGGCAAGGCTAGTATCTACTTTCGGGTAACAGAATCTACGGAGTTGCAGAAGGAAACATGTATTTAGATATTTATTTTTTTACTGCCCATATAATTCTTCCCCTCCATTGGTTGTGCTGTGGGTGGCAAATGACATGCATGCCTTAGGCAGTCAATGGATCAGAAAACACTTTGTGTATCTATAACTAATGTATTATTATTATTATTATTATTATATTTTAAATGCAACATGATTCATATGGTTTGATAAAAATGGGTGTGGCACGAAAAGTTGACATTCAGAATGTTGACACCAGAATGTCAACTGGTTAGGAATGTGTACATGGACTTTATCACGACAACCTATATGTTGACATGGTTAAATTGTTGACATGTGCATAATGTTGACATTTAACATGTCAACATACAGTTTTTTTTATTACTTTAGCTTAACCCTAAACCTCACACTAACCCTAAACCTAATTCCTTAAACCTCACACTAAAGCTGCATACACACACAACGATTTTTTGAATGATTATCATTAAACAATATCGTTTAACGATAATCGTTTGAAGAAATCGTTCACTTTTTGAGTCAATTGATGAACGATTATCGTTCATGCGCGTTCACGTTTGTAGTTTGTAGTTCAGTCAGACTTGTCAACTCAACGATTTTCATTAAGTTGATATGCAAAAATTGTTTGTAGTTCAAAAATAGTTTAATGAGAAAATAACATCACAATTTGAAATGAATACAGTACTGTGCAAAAGTTTTAGGCAGGTGTGGAAAAATGCTACAAACTAAGAATGCTTTAAAAAATATAAGTGTTAATAGATTTTTATCAATTAACAAAATGCTAAGTGAATGAACAGAAGAGAAATCTAAATCAAATCAATATTTTGTGTGACCACCCTTTGCCTTCAAAACAGCATCAATTCTTCTAGGTACACTTGCACAAAGTTAGGGATTTTGTAGGATTATAGGGCCTGATATAGTACGGATCGCTATTGCATTTTGTTCATTTATAAAATAACTCTTATATATTTGAGAGCATTCTTACTTTGCAGCATTTTTTCCACATCTGCCTAAAACTTTTGCACAGTACTGTATACATTTTAAAAGCTGTATATTATGGAGCATAATAATTTATAAGAAAAAAACTGGGAAGTTTATTCTGAACTAAGGACCTTATTCAGAGTCGGTCGCGAGTGCTGAGCGCTCGCAACTGACTTGATGTTGGTCCGCAGGGCATGCGCACAACGGAGTCGGCTCCGTCGTGCGCATGCGCAAGCCCCCGCTAACGACGGGTGATCCGTCGTTAGCGGGCTCGAAGCAGACGGAGCGAGCTGTCGATGTTGATTGACAGCTCGCGCCGTTTGCTGGGTGGGCAGGGGGCATGTCTGCCCTAACGGAGGCGTTCCCCCCTAGCCATTTGGGGGCGGCCCCACTGACATCATCAGTGATGTCAGTGGGGAGCTTCCTGCTGAAATACAGCAGGAAGCTCCCTGGGGCTTAAGGTTGACGAGACCCTACCCTAGGGTCTCGTCGTAAGCCCCGATGGTCGCGATGGTCTTGACCATCGCGACCATCTCCCTTAGCGGTCGTTAGAGCTGTGGGTGTTAACCCACAGCCTAACGACCGACATGGAGGCGGCCGTTCAGGATGCAAGCGGCCGCCCTGTTTCTGAACGACCGCTCGCATCCTACGACCACCTCTGAATGAGGCCCTAAATGTGTCCATAATGCTCTCTTTCACTTCTCTACAGTAGGTTGTTATGTTAGGGTTGATATGTGTCTCTAACTGAGCAGGCAGGGTGACTGGCAGCTTTCTAGACTTTGAGGCAGATGTACTAAGCTCTGGAAAGTTGGAGAGTGATAAACTACCAGCCAATCAGCTCCTAACTGTCATTTTTCAAACAGAGCCTGCAAGATGACAGTTAGGAACTGAATGGCTGGTAGTTTATCACTCTCCAGTTTATCACTTTCCAGAGCTTAGTACTCTCCCCCTTTAAAGTCTTTTGAGCTGTACCAGATCCCATTAGGATGCCGTCCTAAAGACATGCAATGAGCTTCATCTGTCTTTAATAGAGTGAGGACATAATTCTTTGTTTTGAGAGCGTCACCAGAGTGACAGTTTAATGCTGTGCAGTTTCTTTTTTTTTATTGTCATGATACATATCTTAAGATGTAATTGTCCTTTAATACATAGAAGCAAAGTAGGTGTTCAGAGCTATCACTCCAATGGTGGTCTCGAACACAACGGGATGTAGTGAAAATGTAGGCAGTCAAAACATAGACAATCAAAAGCTCGATACCAAAATGTCAACTTTCAGAATGTCGAAATGGACATAAGGATGACACTTAAAATGTGACACAGTCAAAATTTTGACGTTGAAAAAATAAATGTTGACAGCCAAAATGTAGACAGTCAAAATGTCATGTAAGTAATGGTTATTAGTCATGTACTAGATAGTGTCCCATTCACATTGTCTGATGTGGCTAATTGTCATATATCAACAGACTGTATGTTGTTATCACATCAACAGCCTGTATACTATTATCATATAAACAGCAGACTGTATGCTATTATCATATCAACATAAGTCTCATATGAATTGCTTTTAATAATGTTAGAAAGTTACAGGAACATGAAATCCATGGTTACTTTATTTGATTTAGATAAAATAGCAAACTGGCCATAGTATTTTAAATTTAGGGCAAAACCAAGGCCTATACTATTTACCAATTTTAGTCGAGAAAAAATGTATGTATTATGTGCAACCCAAAATAGAAAAACATGTAGTGACTTTCACTAGTATAGGAAATGTGTTTAATATATTAAGTATATTAAGTTGATATCAAGTAAGTGTTGCAATTAGAGAGTGCCAGTAAGAACCATGTTCACATACTGTACCTAGATGTCTATATTTTATATGTCAACATTTTGACATTGTCAATATTTCGACATCATCAAAATGTTGACGTTCACAATATAGTTAACTGCACATACAGTAGTTTAACCTGCAGTCGAAATAAAGGTGTGGTCAAAATGTCAACATTTATAACATAGGCATGTCTACATTTTGACTGTCAACATTTTGACCATATCCAAATATAAACATTGGCAAAATGTCGACATTGATAATATAAGCATGTCTATAGTTTGCATGTACATATTTTGACTGTATGAAAATCACGACAATCAAAATGTTGACATTGAAAATATAGGTAACAGCACATAGTGTAACCTGCAGTCAAAATATAGGTGGGTGTACATGCTTTGCTTGTCAGTTATTTATTATTATCCTTTATTTATATGGCACCACAAGTGTTCCGCAGCGCCTTACATAGTACATAAAACTAATAAGTGAACAAAATAAACATCAAAAAACAAACAAGTAAATTACAGTACAGTGAAGGACATTATATACATTGCTGCAATAGTCATTAAAACACTCACAATAAGCAGCAGGGAGTTGGCAGAGACGTGTTAGGTGCCCTTATGAGGAGTAAGGAGTAGAAGAAAGTGTAAGGAGAAGCACATCAGGGAAGAGGTCCCTGCTCGTGAGAGCTTACATTCTAAAGGGGAGGGGCAGATAGACAGGCATGACACAGAAGGAGAAGATAGGGAGGAGAGAGTATTATGTTGGTTAGGATGAGAGCTGGAAGGCCTTGATGAAGTAGTGGGTCTTGAGAGCCCGTTTGAAGATATGCAGTGAGGTGGAGAGTCTGATAGGGAGAGGGAGAGAGTTCCAAAGGTAGGGAGCAGCACGGGCAAAATCTTAGAGGCGGGAGTGGGAGGAAGTAATCAGTTGGCAAGAGAGGCGGCATGCATTTGTTGAGCGAAGTGGACGGGTGGGAGTGTGAAGGGAGAGAAGGTCAGAAATGTATGTGGGGGAGGATTTAGTGAGGGCTTTGTAGGCGAGTGTAAGAACCTTGAATTGGCATCTGGAGGGGAAGGGGAGCCAGTGTAGGGCTTGAAGGAGAGGGGAAGCAGATGTAGAACGTCTGGAGAGGAAGATGAGCCAAGCAGCAGCATTGAGGACCGATTGTAGTGGAGAGAGGTGGGAGACTGGGAGGCCAGCTAGGAGAAGGTTACAGTAGTCCAATCTGGAGATGACTAGTGAGTGGATGAGGGTTTTAGCTGCATCCTGGGTGAGGAAGGGTCTAATCCTGGAAATATTTTATAGGTGAAAGCGGCAGGACTACGAGAGGTGCTGAATGTGTGGTTTAAAGGAGAGGGAGGAGTCAAGAATAACTCCAAGACAGCGCACTCTGGGGGGATAGAGGAGATAGCTGTGCCATCAATAGATAAAGAAATTGTGGGAAGTGAGGTAATGGAAGAGGGTGGGAAGATGATCAGCTCAGTCTTAGACATGTTAAGTTTAAGAAAGCACTGGGACATCCATGTGGAGATAGCAGAGAGACAGTTGGAGATACGGGTAAGAAGCAAGGAGGAAAGGTCAGGGGTGGAAAGGTAAATTTGAATATTATCAGCATAGAGATGATATTGGAGGTCAAAAGAGTTAATGAGTTCACCTAGAGAGGACGTATATAGGGAGAAAAGGAGAGGTCCAAGAACAGAACCTTGGGGAACTCCTACTGTTAGTGGAAGTGGGAGGGAAGAGGAGTCCTGGAAGGAGACAGAGAAGGAACGATCAGAGAGGTAGGAGGACAGCCAGGAGAGGGCAATGCCACGGAAACCAAGAGAGTGAAGGATTTGCAGGAGGATAGGGTGGTCTACAGTGTCAAATGCAGCAGAGAGGTCAAGGAGAATGAGCAGAGAGTAGTGGCCCTTGGATTTGGCAGCAAGGAGGTCATTGCTGACTTTCGTGAGGGCAGTTTCAGTGGAGTGGAGAGAACGGAAGCCAGATTGAAATGAGTCAAGGAGGGAGTGGGAAGAAAGAAAGGTTGTAAGGCGGTTGTAAACAATACGCTCAAGGAGTTTGGAAGCAAAAGGGAGAAGAGAGATGGGTCGGTAGTTGGAGAGTATGTTAGGATCCAGGGTAGGTTTTTTAAGAATGGGGGAGACAAGGGCATATTTGAATGCAGAAGGGACAGTGCCAGATGATAGGGAGAGATTGAGGAGGTGGGCAAGATGGGAACAGGCAGAGGGAGACAAGTAACAGAGGAGACGGAAAGGGATAGGGTCAAGGGGGAAGGTGGAAGGAGGGGAGGACTGGATGAGGGCCATGACTTCCTCTCCAGAAACAGGGGAGAAGGATGTCAGAGTTGGTGAGACAGAAGGGGAGGGGTGGTCAGGGAAGGGAGGGGCAGGAGTGCTGAGGGTCTGATGGGATAAGAGGTCCTCACGTATGGAGTCAATTTTAGATGTAAAGTAGGTGGAAAAGTCAAGGGGAGGCGAGGAGGACAAGGGCAGAGGAGGGAGTTGAAAGTGGCAAAGAGACGCCGGGGGTTTGCGGACTGGGAGGAGATGAGGTTCTTGAAATATGATTGTTTGGAGAGGGGCAGGGCAGCACTGTAAGATGAGAGAATAAATTTGAAATGGAGGAAGTCTGCCATAGAGCGCGATTTCCTCCTCTGGCACTCAGCAATTCTTGAACACTTCTGCAGGTATCTGGTGCATTTGGAATGCCAGGGTTGTGGTGTGGATCTGCGAGGGTGAGTAGTTATTGCCGGAGTAAGAGTCAAGAGCAGAAGTATGGGAGGCATTGTACAAGCAAGTGGCTTGTTCAGGACAACAGAGAGAAGGGATAGGTGAAAGAAGCGAGTCCAGCAGAGAGGAAAAAGCAACAGTGTCAATAGCCTCAATGTTACGCTTAGTAATGGTAGCCTTAGGAGGTAAAGGAGGGGAGGAGAGAGGGATAAGTTAAAAGAGAGTAGGTGATGGTCAGAGAGGGGGAATGGGGAATTGGAGCAATCCGAGATATCTCAACGGTGAGTAAAGACCAGGTCAAGTGAGTGCCCACTCACATGGGAGGGTGATGAGGTCCATTGGGCGAGACCAAAGGAAGAGGTGAGGGTAAGGAATTTAGCGGCAGAGGATTCTATGGGAATGTCAATAGGAATATTAAAATCACCTAGGATAATGGAGGGAAGATCTGAGGAGAGAAAGTGATGGAGCCAGGAAGCAAAGTTATCAAGGAATTTGGAGGGAGAGCCAGGGGGACGGTAAATGACAGCTACTCTGAGGTTTACTGGTTGGAAGAGGCGAATAGCATGAACCTCAAATGTGGGGAATGTAAGGGATGGTTCAGTGGGTATTAGCTAGTAGGAGTAATTGGCGGATAGACGGACCTCAACACCACCCCCATGGCGACCCCCAGGCCGGGGGGTGTGGGAGAAGGTGAGGCCCCCAGAGGAGAGAGCAGCAGGAGAAGTTATTTACCACAACTATAAATGGGATTAGCGCTACCGTGATGGGGTGTAGCGCAAAAGTTGCGGCACATTACAGGCAGGCAGTCTGTGCACAGTTCTCTAGCAGGGGTGTTGACTGATTTTTACTGACATTTGACTGTATGGCTGGCATGACGGGATCACTGTTTGCACATGCGCGGTGCACTTTTCCCAGGGGACACTAACTCATACATTTGTCCATTATAGCTGACCACCATTATTTAATATTTTATCTATGTCAACATTTTGACAGTAGACTTTATGAAATCGACCTTATGATTTGTGTCTAAATTTTAACCGTTGACATTTTGACTCTGCCGAAATTTCATCCTGTCTTTATATGCATTGTCTACATTATATCCATATCGACTACATTATGTCCCTAGCGACATTTTGACTTTCTACATATTAAATGTCAACATTTTGTCTGCATAATGTACCTGTCGACATTATGGTATCTATATTTTGATTGTCTAAATTTGGTCGGTCTAATGCTGGGTTCACACTATTGTTCACTTGAATGATGACCAATATATCAGCAGTAGATCACGGGTGTGTACACCTAAATTGTCTGTGAATGACAAATGACATAGTTCACAGAGATATAAGGTTGACCCTGCAGCACAGCTGATGCAGATATATCATGCAGATATTTTGGTGCCGACCACCCATACACTGGCTGCAGGGGCGGTCAAGACTGATATCACAACTGGGCGGGCAAACTTAAATGCCCGTCCATTTGTGATGTCTGGCCAGGCATATCGAGCGGCCAATTGGTAAGTGTGTATAGCTTACCTAATTGGTCGATGGGTCAGTCGCTGGTCCTGTGTAGTGTGTATCCAGCTTAAGTTAAATACCACACTCCTTGCAACATTAATGAAGTGGATATAGGCAAAATGCCATAACTATTGGTATTCCCCTGTATAGTGCAGTCATATAAATTGGATAATTAAAACAAATAAATAAGTTTGCGTAGCCATTCTTAAACGTAGTTGAAAAAGTTTTCTGTGTTTGACCATGGCAAAAGTACACAAGTCACTATTGTGTATATATAGTATAATAATTGTAATAACAATAATAGTAATAATTAAACATTGCAACAAGTGGAAGTACAAAAACTTTTTTTGTCCCTATAGTAATTCAAATTAGTTGAGATCAGCAACCAACCCCAGCCAGTGCCTACTGCCCAAGCATAGTTAGGATAACAAGAGAATCTGGGGTCTGTGCTCTCTACTACTTTGTACAGTGGGCACCAAATTGCCCACTGTACAAAGTACAGCAAAAGAGTACATGTTATAATACTAGACCTGCTTGCTTTGAAAGAAATTCCGGGCTGGGTGATGTGTGTAGAATATTCAATGAACTACACTCTATGAATAATAATAATAATCAGTAGGTTATCAATTGTTTTATTTTTCGCAGGTTTAGAGTCTGACCTCTCAACTCTTGTAGTTTGGCTCAGTAAAAACAGATCAATAAGACACCTGGCATTGGGAAAGAATTTCAATAACATGAAATCCAAGTAAGGTCTTCTCTTTTTATCCTACCTGCAGTACAATTGCATCACGTTATTATGTTCCAGAAATGCAGTGTGTCTTTATTTGCCTCTGTAGAAATCTAACTCCTGTCATGGATAACTTGGTACATATGATACAAGATGAAGAATCGGTGAGTAATATCTCTCATGAACCCTACAGGCCCATAGGCATCAATTTAGCCTACTCATTCACTGACTAACAGATTGTTCTGTTCTGTGCAAAACACTAGAATCTCTGCAGGGAGCCACATTACAGTCACTCTCACCGGGCACCACTATGCTGAATGGCTGCACTGGCAGATTAAGAATCATAGCATAGACATTGATTGTACACTTCATGACCTTCTCTTTCAGACAGTGCCCTATAAGAGGCCTGATAGATTGTGTTTCAGGACATAATGATACCTGAAGCACAAGGCGATCGTGGAGTGAGCAAATACACAGCCAATTTAAAATGTGTACCCCTGTATGATTGTGGTTCTGCAATAGTCTGATAGACTTGGTTATTTGTAGCTGTGTTTTCTTTGTAACCGGAATATTTTTTTCTTTACGTATAACATAGTTTCTTTTCCTCTGCTGAGTGACAAATGTACTGTACCCATGTGCCGCTGTTAGGCCAGGTCTATTGTACTGTCCTCCCACCTACTACTCTCCCAAATTACATACTCTTAGCTCTGACTTCACGGAATGTTACAGGGAAATCCACACTAGTACAGAACACTAATAGATGATTTCTACATCTGGATCGTTTCGTTTACCCTACTTGCATGATGCTTCGAAAGTCATCTTAGCATTTTTATTATCTGCTAAAATATAATGTCCGCACATAAAAATTATCTTTCAATGTGATGTACTGCGTGGCCACACATATCTTTAATGGGCTTGGGAGGTAATATGTTAGAATTAGGGGTGTGCACCGGCCACTTTTCGTGTTTTGGATCTGGATCTTTCTTCGTGTTTTGAATCTGGATTGGTTTTGCCAAAACCACCCTTCCGTGTTTTGGGTTCTGGGTTTTGTTTTTTGGATCTGTATTTTTTATTTTTTTTTAAAAAGCATAAAAACAGCTAAAATCACAGAATTTGTGGGTTATTCTGCTTCTATGCTATTATTAACCTCAATAACCTTAATTTCCACTAATTTCCAGTATATTCTGAGCACCTCACACCTCACAATAGTGTTTTTATGTCCAAAAGGTTGCACCGAGGTAGCTGGATGACTATGCTAAGTGAGACGAATGGGCAGCACAAACACGTGGCCCATCTAGGAGTGACACTGCAGTGGCAGACAGGATGGCAGTTTGAAAAACTAGGCCCCAAACAGTACATAATGCAAAGAAAAAAAAGAGGTGCAAGATGGAATTGTGCTTGGGCCCTCCCACCGACCCTTATGTTGTATAAACAGGACATACACACTTTAGCAAACCAATCATTTCAGCGCCAGGGTCTGCCACACGACTGTGGCTGAAATGATTGGTTCGTTTGGGCCCCCACAAAACAAGCTGGCAATTAATCTGTCCCTGCATAAACTGGCTCTACGTAGGCAAGATGTCGTCCTCATCCTCCTCATCCACGATTCCTCACCCTCTTCAGTGTTGTGTACATCCTCATCCTCACAGAGTATTAATTCGTCCCCGCTGGAATCCACCACCACAGGTCCCTCTGTATGTTCTGGAGGCTGGTCTCCCTGGAAGAGTTGATAATTCATTTTTATGAACATCATCTTCTCCACATTTTGTGGATGCAACCTCCTACGCCTTTCGCTGACAAGGTTCCCGGCTGCACTAAACACTCTTTCGGAGTACACACTGGAGGGGGGGGGGGCAACTCAGGTTTGTACAGGGGCCTCCAAATTGCCTCTTTCCTGCCAGTACAGGTATGGACTGTCTGACATGCCTACTTGGATGCTGTCATGCCTACTTGGATGCTGTAACAGGCAGACGCACGCTCGTCGCTGCTGCTTTGAGGATGCAAGTGCTGCTACTGTGCATACATTTCACACACAAACACAGAAAAAAAGAAGATTATTTTATTTTGGTTGGAGCGCACTTTGGGGATTACACCACCCTTTAACAGACAGACGCACGCTTGTCGCTGCTGCTTTGAGGATGCAGGTGCGACTACAGCCCACACAATTCACAAAGACAGAAGAAAAAAGAAGAATTTTTTATTTTTTGTGGAGTGCACTTTGAGGGTTACACCACCCTTTAACAGACAGACGCACGCTTGTCGCTGCTGCTTTGAGGATGCAGGTGCAGCTACAGCCCATACAATTCACAAAGACAGGAAAAAAGAATAATTTTTTATTTTTTGTGGAGCGCATTTTGGGGGTTACAGCACCCTTTAACGGACAAGCCATCCGGCCCTTTACTTACGACACAGGCGCATGCTTGGCGCTGCTCCTTTGTTGATGCACGTGCAGCCACAGTGCACACAATTCACAAACACAGAAAATAATTCCTCCTCCATTCTGTCAGTGGTGACAGTATCATATGCAGTGACAGTAGACATGTCAGAAATTGACATTGTTGGCACGTCCTTCAGTCTGGACCAGATGTCCAAACCGGCCCTTGACTTATGACACAGGCGCACGCTTGGCGCTGCTCCTTTGTTGATGCACGTGCAGCCACAGTGCACACAATTCACAAACACAGAAAATCATTTTTTATTTTGTTTGGAGTGCACTTTGGTGGTTACAGCACCCTTTAACGGTCAAGCCAGCCGGCCCTTTACTTATGACACAGGCGCACGGTTGGCGTTACTTTGTTGATGCACGTGTGGCTACTGCGCACACAATTCACAAACACAGAAAAAAAATTATTTTTTTTGGAGTGCACTTTGGGGGAGTACCCCTGATGCACAGATCACCCCCTGGACAACACTACAGCACCCCTCTAGGAGTACAGCCTTTATGGGACATTGCACAACACAGTCCAGCCAGTCCCTATAGACTTTGGAGTGGACACAGCCCCTATGACTGCAACTGACTGCACAACACAGCCCAGCCAGCCCCTATGACAGCAGCACAACACAGCCCAGCCAGCCCCTATGGACAACAGCAGCACAACACAGCCCAGTCAGCCCCTATGGACTGAGTGGTCACAGCCCCTATGGACAACAGCAGCACAACACAGCCCAGCCAGCCCTAGCTCCCACCCTCCCTCTTCACTGTCCACAGCCGGAGTGAGAAATGGCGCTGCCGCGGGGACCTTTTATAGAATCCAAAACCCGCGAGATCCGAAGGCGGGATGAATGACGCTTTGCCTCGATTTCAGATCCGAGTCAGGCGGGAAAAGTCGAGCCTGATTCGGATACGACTCGGATCGGGGGGGCTCGGGGGGGTTCGGATTTCAGAAATCCGAACCCGCTCATCCCTAGTTAGAATTTAACAGAGCTGCAGTATATTCTCCCAACACCAAATAACCTATTTTACCTTCATGATTCATATTGCACTTATGGATGCAGTGACCTTTACATTGAACTAAAAATACAATTTACTGTAAGATTCTGAATTAGTAATGGCTAAAACATATTTCATACAATTTACGGGATGTAGTCACCATCCCGGGCTAGACTATTTCCGGCAGACAGAATCCCAGCGCCAGAATCCCAGGATTTCAGAATCTGGAAGGCGGTGATCCCGACAGTGAGTATTATGGTTAGGATTAGGCAGGAGGAGAGGATTAGGGATAGGCTGCGGGAGGAGAGGGTTAGGGTTAGGCTGCGGGAGGAGAGGGTTAGGGTTAGGCTGCGGGAGGAGAGGGTTAGGGATTGGGAGGAGAGGATTAGGGATAGGCTGCAGGAGGAGAGGGTTACGGTTAGGCTTCGGGAGGAGAGGATTAGGGGAAGGGTTACAATACTTGTCTATATGCGTCTGGATTTCCACCGTCGGATTATGCTATTGGGATTCTGACCCCAATTTACAAACGGTGTTCATTTTGGCATTCATTTCGAACACATTTGGGACATATTTCAAATACATTTTAGGGGGTATTTGGGAGAAATTGACACACAATAAGAGGCAATATCTCTGAGGTAGACAGCCCTGAACCTGTGAATGGAAAACCGATGACAAAAAAGACCATCTGCACAAAGTCTTGTAAATTGTGGGTATCGGGAGTTGTCTTATGGAGTTTGTCCCACTATACTATGCTGGCTAACTCTGTATCACCCAACTGTTATTTACAGCACTCTGAAGGCATGTGTAGTTACAGAGGCTTTATTTCATTTTATAGCAAGTCACACTTACCTATGCCATTTATGTGCATTATTTCTGGTAATCACTACAAGCCTGTTAGATCATTTGTTGAAATGGTAATTAGTGTTTCAGTACATAGCGGGATCCTACCAAAGTACTTTTTGCTGTCACTGGGATTCTAAACCTATGAAAATAAATAGTCAGCCATTGCTGAATAACTGATATCATACCTCCCAATATCATGAAAGTCAGAATCGGGACACAGGCGCTGCATCATAGTGAGAGCGTGGCTTCAACCTCAGTGCTAGGCTGCCCCTCATGTATATTCTCCCTATGCTAGCGTGCGTTTCCTCTGGGTGCTTCCATTTTCTTCCACACTCCAAAAATATGGTGGTAGGTTAATTGTATACTCGCCTACTCTCCCTCATTGTCAGGGAGGCTCACTGAAATAGTAGCAATCTCCCCGACTCCCTGAAGAGTCTAACAATCTCCCTGATTGTGCCTTACCCCCATTATGAAGCTGTTATATACAAAAACAGAGATATATACATTCAAATGGGATCATTAGTATAATTTCCCTGCATTGGTTATAAGGCACAATGATCCCTATGGCTACATGCATTTTCTGAGAAGTATCAGTGTGTTTTCATCAACATATAGATCTTACTAACTGCTTTGATCAGTGATCACATAGTATTGACATTTTTCAATCGTGCCCCATCATGTAGTATATTATACAGTACTAGAATTCCATCCCTGTCACACTGTGTTTTCTCATCTCACCTGATGTCTATATAGCAGTGGACAGATATGTTGGCATGCCACACACGTACTGCTTTTGTTTTAGGGCCCAATGTAAACGTACAGGCAGAGGACTGGAAAGCTGTGAGTTATTGCGCCATAAAAACTATATCTAGGAATGGTGCAGTGTTTATAGCAAGGCTGAAAAGTGACATTTACTGTGTGAGATGCTGCCTCTTTCTCCTGTCCATGCAGGAACGTCGGAATGATTTTATTTTGGGGGGCAACATAAAATCGTTCCAACGCTCCCGCACCCCCCCTCCTCCCTCATCCCCCCCCTCCTCCCTCATCCCCCCCCCCTCCTCCCTCATCCCCCCCTCCTCCCTCACCCCCCCACGGACAGTGCAGGGGTTGTGCTCCATAGCAATAACCTGCAAATCCCCTGCACTGCACGGCCACAAAGGAGGAGGTGTTATGTGCGGTCTTTTAAACTCCTCCGGACAGTACAGGGGCCGTGCAGCCTATTGCTATAAAGCATAGCCCCTGACCCGTCCGCTGCGCCTTTCGAATGTTTGGGAGGGTGAGCCGCCCCCTTGCTTGCTCTTCCTCCCCCCCCCACCTGTTCTGATGCCCTTGTCTCCATGTAATCTTTCCTCAGTTAGGGTACAATATCCCCTTACGTTTTTCTAGATGCGTTTTACATGTGGTTTTAATGTTTTGAATATTCAGTTCTAAGCAGTGGCCGGTATAACATGCCGGCAAAGGAACTTTGTGGTGAGTAACATGAATAGTTTTTCCCTCGCGGCCCGTAGACGTGCGTAAGATTAACAATGTTACTGTACTGTGTTCCAAGTTCATGTGCACAGCCGGACATTGCAGAAACTTGACTCCCTCCTAAATTTATGGTATATTCTATGCTATGAGACCAAACGTGTTTGCCTTTTTACATGCATTGAAGTAACATTTGCTATTATGCTACTTTATTTGTATGTGTTTGCCATGTTCCACTTCATTACAGACTAAACGATTTCTAAACCACTATTAAAATTGCATATGTAATGCTAGTGGTAGAGAAGTGCTTAGCTTTCGGGCATAGGGCCTGATTCAGATTTGTACGCAATGCCAGTATTTATGCAGTTGAGCGATTATCAGCCAATTGCACATGCGTCAAGGTCGCATGCTCCAAGGTACCTTAGCGATGCCGCTCGCAGTGAAGATTTCTTTGCAAGGCGATTGACATTCAGGGGCGGTTGGGGAGTGGTGGCAGACATGTTATGGATGTTTTCCTTTAAGGCATGTGTAAGCCTTTAGCTGCCATCATTTACGCAGATAGAGTGGTTCCACCATCTCCGTTCAGGTGGCCATTCTGCGTGACCATAAGGCTACTCAGATGGGCAATTTTTTTATTGTACTGCGATGACGGCTACATGTGTACGCAGTTGCTTGGATTTGCGGTGGCCTCAGTGGACGTCTTAATACATATCCCGGCATCTGCTACATTTACACATTTTCGCACAGAAGCAGTGGTTGCATTAGCGTACATATCTAAACCAGGCCCATAGTCCGGTCCTTACATAACCTGCTCTCTGCACTACAGACCAATAGGAGTTTCAGACATGTCACCATCCAACCCAGATATCCGAATAGCGCCTACAACAGTAGTGCCAGTCAGTGCCCTGATTTCTCCTAGTGATTTTCTTTTCTTTAAGTGAAAATGTCTTCCTATTAGCACATTACAGTAAATGCAATATGCAAGTATAACCTGCTGGATAGACTAAATATGCTGGAGAATCTCTGATAAAATGCTGACTTTCCCTGCAGAGAGGTCTGCTCTCATAAAGCTTCCACAAAGCTCTTCCTTCTGGTAATTTCCTTTTTATTCACGCTCTTAACTTCTTTGTTACTTTTCATCATTGAGAAGAGCAGATAGAACGCCCCTGGCTTACTGGTATTAGATCCACATTTGCTTTATTTCTTTTTTATTCTTTTATTTTAGAGGCATCTTCCCAGCATTTCATGCTTTACTGTCTGTTGTGTTTGGTTTCTTTCTCTAACCTCTCACAGTGTGTAATGTTCTCAATTATATGATAAGGTATTCTATAAATATCCTGTCAGCAGGTTAGTCTGTTGTGCCAAATCTCACTTGTTATTACCATGCAAAAAGATTTTCACTGTATAAAATACCAAAACAAATGTCATCCAAACATCGCTCATTTTAAAAACGTCAATCACAAATGATCTACTACACTGTGTATTAGATACGCATATTAACTCCTGAAGTGACATTTATCTGCTAAAAGCTACCTTTATCTTTAGTTACTTGTTGTTAAACTGTCTATTAAATCTGTCCTCTCACTGTCAATAGCATAAAGGGCCATTAACTTCAGGGAGGTAGTGCTTTCTGTACTGTATGTCTAATTTCTGTTAATTGAGCTAATAAGAGATTAGAATTGTTGCATTAAGATGGACATTTTAGATTCTAATGTAACCTAAAATGTATTTATTTTAAAACCATTCTATATTACATATATATAACATGTAGCTATGAGCAGTCATTTTTGTCTCACCAGACCAAGCAGAATACTAGTGTAATTCCATTAGTGAGTACAGACTCACATTGCAGTGAAAATACCAGGGTAATAGCCCTTGTTCATAGATAAACCTAGATATATCTAAATTTTTTAAGTAAATTGAGTATTTTTTTTTTTTTTTTAACGATCTGGACTTAGCAGGGTGCTTTCACGATTAGGGGATTATACAATTTGTGTAAGTCATCTTTAAGTGTAGTAAGAAGGTGACCTTGGTGTATTGACTTTGGAAGCCCTTTGGAAGTGTAAAATCTGATCATTTTTTTCTTGTAATGTTTATAAATACGTTAGCTTGATATCATGGCTAGTAGAGGAATATGGCACATGTTATGTATTGCTCTAAACTATGTCACATCTGCTCATACACGATTGAAAGAGATATTTTGTTGGTAACTACTGTTGACTGGTGAAATATTATCAATTTTGTTTTGGAGATATTAAGTTTGAGATGTGAGATGACATTCAAAATGAAATGACAGAAATATATTCAGTAACACGGGCCAACACAGATGATGACAAATCTGGAGCGGATAAGTAGATTTGAATATCATCCGCATGCAGATAATACTGAAATTCAAAATAGCTGATAATTTTGCCAAAAGACATGGGGGTAAATTTACTAAAGTGAGAGGTTTTAGAAATGGAAATGTTGCCCATAGCAACCAATCAGATTCTAGCTATTATCTTCTAGAGGGTGCTAGTTGGGCAGCACATACGGTGTAATGGTTAGCATTACTGCCCACAGCACTGAGGTCATGGGTTCTACTCCCACTATGGCCCTAACTGTGTGGAGTTTGTATATGTGCTTGCGTGGGTCTCCTCCAGGTGCTCCGGTTTCCTCACACACTCCAAAAATAAACTGGTAGGTTAATTGGCTCCCAACAAGCAGAGGACGTGGGACTGAGCCTTGTGATACTCCAACTAATAGAGGAAGCAAAGAGGATATGGATCCAGAGAAATGAACACTGAAAGAGTGGTTTAATAAGTATGGTGAGAGACCTTGAAATTGTAGTGTTTGTATGATAAGAGTGATCAATAGTGTCAAATGCAGCATAGAGATTAATGGCCTTTAAACTTAATGATCATATCATTCACTTTCTTAGTCAGGGCTGTCTCTTTGGAGTGTTAAGAACGAAAAGCCTGACTGAACTGGGTCCAATAAGCAAATCAAGAAAGTGTGTGAGGTGGGTGTAGGCAAGTATCTTAGAGATGGAACAGTAATTCGAGAGAGAGTTAGAGTCCGAATTTACTGATGGAAATATACCAGTAGAGAGAGAGAGATTACAGATTTTAATTAAGGTTGGGATGAGCACAGGAGACAAGATAGAATCAAGAGGAGAGTGTAGATACTTCATCTTCATTTGTGGGATTAATTGAAGAGAAGGTGCCAGAGAGTTCAGGGAAGGAATTGAGCAGGTTGCTGGCATTTCGGATCTAATCCTTCTTGTCTCTGATATAGGAAGCAAGATCTTATGCACTGATTGTAGCCAGTGGGTTGGTTGTGGGAGTGGTAAGAAGTGATTTAAAAGTGTTTAAAAGTCAATTGGGGTTAGAAGCTTGAGCAGAGATGAGAGATTGGCAGTATATTTGTTTATCAGTGTCCAGAACCTTAGGATAAGAGTGGTAGATAGTTTTATATGTGAGGTAGTCACTCGGAGTACAGATTTACGTCACTGATGTTCTATTTTGCATGAGAGTTTTTGTAGGTCAGCATTTTTCAACCGTTGTGTTCCGCGGGCGGTTGTCAGGTGTGCCGCGCAGGATCAGCTCAATCAGAGACGTGGACCCGCGGCCACCTTTACAAGTACTGTGCGGCCACGGGCAGTGCTGGATCTTCTCTTATAGAAGGTAAAGACGCGCCTGGGCTGTGACATCATAGCGTGACATCATAGTTCGCTTCGACAGCGCTGGATGCGGGGGCCCTCGGTGTATGGCAGCACCAGCGAGATGTCCCTCTCAGAGGAGGACAGAGGTGCACCGGCTGACCGAGAATGTACAAGGTGAGGCCACTGCATCCTGTTACCTGCGGCTGGGGCAGTGCTGGCTGAGGGGCACTGTATACCCGGGAATCCTAGTGTTACTGCTGCTTGGTGACTGGAAATTTGTTGTTCCCTGGTTTCTATGACATGCTTGAGGTTTTCTCTTACCTCAAGCCCTGAGCGTGTTGTGCTGTGTGGATGTGTGCAGGGCACTCTGCTGTTGATGTGTAGGCTGGATCCCCCCTTACTCTTGTTCCACCTTGTGCTGTCCAGGTTCGTAGTGCAGATCTGGCTTTATTACTCTGGAAAATGTGCTTTTATTTATTCTCTGGTTATATGACAGAATTCTGTAAACTTGAACGTGAGATCTAAAATGCTGGCAACACATAGGGCTCATGCAGAGACCATTACTGTACCACTGACTTATTGTGTTCTACGTGGCTGGCACTTTTTCTGTGCTAATTTCATCCTCTACTCCTCCTCCTGACATATGCATTTTATGTCTTGTGATTTTTTTTTTTTTCTAAATTAAATGTAATATGTTGTAGAATTATTGTAATTTGTAATTGACCAGCTATTTTTTTTTTATTTAGCATATTTGTAGATTTGATTTATTTGGTTCTAAATTAATTACAAACATAGGTTTACTGTCCAAGTTAGATCGATACAAAAACATCGGGTCTGTGGCTCTGATTAAGCTGACCCCGCTCGGCACACCTGACAACCGCCTGCTGCACGCTAGTGTGCCGTGCTACAGCGGTTGAAAAACGCTGGTCTATTGAATACAAGATCAAGGCAGTGGCCATCCTGATGAGTAGAGGAGTGAGTCCACCACTGGCTCCACAATAATTTAGTTACATCACAATTTGCCATGTAAGTCAAAATTGACAAAAAAAGACATTTAAAGCCTTTTTTTTTATCAGTGACCAACCAGAAGCCATTCCTACTGCCTAGTGCAGAGGTTCCCAAACGCTATCCTCAATGCTCCCCAACTGTTTAGGTTTTAGAGATATCAATGGTTGAGTGCAGGTGGTTAAATCAAATTGACTGAGGTACTACTTAAGCCATCTGTGTTCAACCATGGATATCTCTAAAACCTGAGCTGTTGGAGAGCCTTGCGGACCGCGTTTGGGAACCTCTGACCTAGTGTATCTCTGTAGTGATAAGGCAAGGTTATAATGCTGTCATTTTGCTGTTCTCTGTTAGTGGTAATTTTATATGTTATATTTTCCTTTACATGTTATGCTGAACTATAGGAAATGTAAGTATAATGGATCTATGATAATGTTGTATTCTCTCTGCAGCCTTTGCAGTCATTGTCTCTGGCAGACTCTAAGCTAAAGACAGATGTGACAATCATTATAAATGCCCTTGGCAGCAATACATCATTGACCAAAGTAGATATCAGTGGAAATGGCATGGGAGATATGGGAGCCAAAATGTTGGCCAAAGCTTTGCAAATAAACACCAAGCTCAGGTGAGTGTAATGGTGACCTGTGGATACTGAGTATTACATCAATTTGTTCATTCAAACATTAAGGGGGAGATGTACTAAGCTCTGGAAAGTGATAAAGTGAAGAGTGATAAACTAAAGGCGCATATCCGCTACACGATAAATTGGACGATTTGAACAATAATGTTATCGTTTATCGTCCGCAATATCGTGCAGTGGATATGCCGTCAACGACCAGCAATGCGTTCTCCCGCTGGTTGTTGACTACATTTATCATCACCCGTACTTGCAGGACAACCTGATGATATTGTCAGGTTCTGCAAGTACAGGGATGAGGGAGGGTGACGTCACTGAACGATATATCGTTCAGTTTGAGTAATCAATGTCGTTAATGACATTGAGCACATCACTCCCGGGGAAAGAGGCCTCCATTCTCCAAAAACACTAGATGATATCGCTCATGGAACATATTGTCCTGTCATTTTTCAAACACAGCCTGTAACATGACAATTAGGAGCTGAGTGGCTGGCAGTTCATCACTCTCCAATTTATCACTTTGTAGAGCTTAGTTAGTACATCTCCCCCTAACTGTGTAGAACATAATTGCTTTCTACAATGTGTTTCAATATTGTAAATCTTTGCTAACTAACACAAAGCTGGTCAACATGAATCTTATTTAGGAAGCATTAAGGATATCTGTTCTATTACGTAAGGGTCTATATACTAAGCCTTGAAGAGAGATAAAGTGGATGGAGATAAAATATCAACCAATCAGCTCCTAACAGTCATTTTTCAAACACAACCTGTTAAGTGACAGGAGCTGATTGGTTGGTACTTTATCTCCATCCACTTTTTCACTTCAAGGCTTATTACATAGACCCCTTAGTTACCTACCTGCTTCCAGTTCCAGATAACAACCAGAATTAACTGACCTATTTTATGAAAATATTTTAACTTCAAAGTAATCTACATGATACATTATTAAACATAAAAAGGCTAAGAACCATTGGTGTACCAAATTTACAGGCGGTGTAAGAATGAAGTTAATGTTTTAATTCATGTATTGTTTGTTGTAGGACTGTGGTTTTGGACAAGAATAACATCACAGCCCAAGGATTCCAGGACATCGCTGTAGCTCTAGAAAAGTATGTTTAATAGTTCCCTTTCTACATATAATGTTACACCCGTATCTTATTTTCTGATAACAAATTGCTGTTTTGTAGACTAACACATAATAATCCTGTATGTCATATATCTGTACTTGTGTCACACTCTGTAGAAGATTCGATCACCTTCAAATTATTCACATATGGAATGGTATTTATTATGCTTATTCGTCAACGTTAAATGACCACTAAACTAAAATAATTAGAATTTCCTGATAAGAGCCATTAATGTTCAGTGTTAGCCTGATCTTGCCGCACAGATAGTACATAAAATATTTACTCCACTCTCCATTACAGGCGGCTGAAGCTTCTCCCCCATACTTAGGGCTTTGAACTTATTGAGTATTAGCTGTTGCCCATGATGAAAACGCTTCTGCTAACTTTTTTTTTTATTTGAGGTATTTTAGATGTATTGCTTAGCATAGGGGCCCAGTCATGGCAGTGGCCCACGTGACCAGCAGCGCTACACAGACTGGTGGCAGCAGCTCCTTCACCCAGCACTCACGCCAATGTCACTGTGTGTCCTGTGCATAGACTGCTATGTAGCCTATCCTATTCAAGTGAATGCAAGCCCAAGACTTCTCCCCACCCCCCATCCCTTACCAAGCCGTGTGCATGGTGCCACAGCTATCTCTTGCACTGATTATGTCAATAAATTTAGTTTTTTTTGTTATTCCTCAGCTTTAACTTCACAGATGAAGATGAAAGTGCAGGTTTTCTAGGAGTTTCCACTACACAGTGATGCAGTTTTCATGAAAATTGGTTCAGTAGTTATTGCGTCAACTTGGAACAGACAGAAAGACAAAACATTCTTATTCTATTAGTATAGATTATAGCAGTCATACAGCTGAGACTGCAGATATTTCATTAGCTGTGACATCTCGGCCACTTCCCCTAATTTTTGAATCAGCCAATTAACACAGTTATTCTGCAATGTACATCTGACAAGCTGTCATTCACTCTGTGCTTCCTCATACATTCCTGTAATCATTTTTGAGGACTGACCAGCTTTCCCCCGATTAGTATATTTGCCCCAATGCAGGGGATGGGGTTGGGAGGTGTTGCACTCATTGCCACATGTTATGGAGGCAGGTCCCACTGTATGCAGCAGATAAAAAGTTTTTTTCTTTTTAAAAACGTCCTCGGGAGGCGTTGCATGCCCACAGTGTGCTACAGCTACACATCCCATCCCGCCGCCTCCAATGTTGTGAGGCATGGCTTCTCTCCTGACATGGCAATCTGCTGCAGAGAGTGAAAGAGAGCTCAATGGACATATTTATTTAAACCTACACACTCCACTTAATCAGTGTATAAAATTCAGCTCTGTAATATACAGAATTAGATAGATATGTTACTGTCATACAGTGGCTCTACTTTCATAACAGTTGCACCATTTAAATTAAGATAATTGATGCAGTTTATATTATTTGCAAAATATCATCATAACAGTTATTTATTTATTACCATTCACATCAGTCCCTGCCCCATTGGAACTTACAGTCTATGGGCCTGATTCAGAGCCGGACGCAATTAGTGCTCGCTCGTCCTGAAAATAGGGGTGGCTATTCAAATGAACCGTTCGCTGTTTGCGGTCTGTTCACACCTCTAGGTCTAAACGAGCGAACAAAAGTTGCGGTCGTTTTTTGGAACACTACGCCCCCCGGTCGCTCGCATCCTACGTCATGTCCGCTATTTATTAGATTAATCGAGTACATCGAACAGGGTATGAGCTGCTCGCTATTCTTGTGGTTGGTTTTTGCTACCACAATTTTGCGAGCAGTTCTGGCTAAAAAAAAACCCAGTGACATGGTCAATGACGCTGCTGTTTTAAATATGCACACCCATAAAACGCCCGTTTTGACCTTTAAGCACGCCTGCGATCGGATCTCCACTCCCCGTTTTCAAGCACCTTCCCCTGTTACCACCCACATACGCCTTATCCTGTCACTCAAATTAGCAGGCATTCGCTATTTTGCGAGCACATGAATTTTCGGCCACACTGACTGGTTCGCGCATGCGTATAACGATCCGTACGCATGCGCAGTTGGGCAAACATCGCTCGGAGCGAACGAGCTGCCGCTTACGAGTGGCTCTGAATCAGGCCCTATATTCCCTGTCACATGCACACACACTTACAGACTAGGGTTCACTTTTGTTGGGAAACAATTAACCTACCTGAATATTTTTGTGGTGTGGGAGGAAACCGGAGTATCCATAGGAAACCTACACAAGCACAGGGAGAATATACAAAGGGCCATAGTGGGAATCGTACCCACGACCTCAGTGCTGTGAGGCAGTAATGCTAGACACATTTTTAATTGCTTTACAAGCTTTAAGGTGGATACACACTGGAGCAATGTTGTTACGATTTGGCCAAATAGTAACGACATATTGTGTACTGTGAATGCACGATATGCACGCTCTTGCAGTCGCATGTGACGATGTCAGGTTTGATGTGCTGTACATTAAACCTGACGATATCTCATGCGGCCCCATTTATGTTATTGAAGGACAGAACAAGTGATTGATCCGTCCTTCATTAGTCGCTGCAGTGTGTACCGGCAAGGACTCTCTGGACATCATCATGATTGCCGGTTGCACCAGTGTGTACCTGGCATAAGTGTTAGGAGACCAACAGACACACTGAATTTATGTTAATGCCTGTCCAATACTTAGGATACCAATGACCTAATCCTATATCGCTAGGCAACAGCTACAGCTTAGAACTTCATTGAGCCGGGAGGTTTTCTGGGATTCCTGATTGCTATTTAGACACATGGGAAAGCTATTTCAAAGATCAGTATCCCAATGTGTAATAATAGCGCCTCAGGTGACAGCAGTAATCTCGGGTGACATGATCAGCACATCTTAGCCCATGCTATCGTTTGTTAACACTTGCTATACAAAATCATTTATCTAGTTAAAAAAAAAAATGACACTTTTAATTTCTGTTTTAAACACATTAAAATTATATCTACTATATTTATTTATATATATATACACCTTTTAATAAGGCGCAAACTAAAGCATTCAATGAATTACACATATTTTGGGCCCTATGCATGAGAATAGTTTTTGGGGTGTATTTATCAAGTAATATTTGTGGGATATTCCCACAAAACAGGTGTTTTCAGGGGAGTACCCACAAATATTAAGGATCCCTGAATGTTCTATGGAGGACCGCAGCAGGTATTGAAGTTAGCTGCTGCAGTTCCTCCATTTCCAATTACATCCACAGCCCCCATAGGTTTTTATGGGGGCTGCAAAGCTGTCAGATTAGCCAAGTTGTGGAATGCAAAGACCCAAATGTCGTCACTGCTGTACTGCCTCAGCCTGGTCACTGGAGACTACTGAATCGAATCCTCTCTCTCATTAGGCCTCTGCTCTTAATATTAATGACAAGCTTTGGCCATCGCAGGTGACACCTCCACCCCAGACTTTACAATGATAATATCACAGCTAAAGCCAGTAAGTCAAAAGAGCCCCATGAAGGTTGGAGGCAGATAATGGAAAGAACCATCATACCATGTTCTGTGCTAATTAAGGGACGTGACTGTGAGGCATTCACTCTGTCCTCATTGTGTCTCTGACTGGAACATTCCCAAGTATGTGCTACCTACTGTAAAATGGTATTAAACTACATGTGACTGGGCCAGGGTGCAGCAGACAAGTTGATGGGCATTTAATGAACGTGTTTCTTTCCTTTCAGCATTTCTGTATAGATTTTTAACATTTGTGCAATCCTCTGGTATTTAGCTTTCCATATGGAGTATATGTTACCAAAGCATTTCTCCAAAAACTTAATAGATGCACATAAAGAAAGGCTAAACAGACAAAAATAAAGTCAGTGTCAGTGAAATCATGCCACCGTGCCACTGTATGATTGTGTTAACTAATTGTATAGTGGGAATGGGGTATGAAATACCGCCGGCCGCAATCCCGTCAGCGGCAGCCTGACAGGAGCAGAGTGCGACACAGCGGAAGCCCGACAGCGCTGGAAATCCCGATCGTGAATAGGTAAGTATCCACTAACCTAACCCTAACCCTCCTTAGGGGTGCCTAACCCTAACTTCTCCCCCAAGTGCCTAACCCTAACCACCCCCTTCCCCGCTCCCTAAACCTAAGTCCCCCGGGGGGGTGCCTAACCCTAAGTTCCCCCCAGGGGTGCCTAACCCTAACCCTCCCTCCCCCTAGCCTAACCCTAACCCTCCCGGGGGGGTGCCTAACCCTAAGTCCCCCCCGGGAGCCCTAAACCTAACCCTCCCCCCCCGCAGCTGTCCGCTCGCCGCAGCTAGTGAGGCTCCCCCCAGCCTGACGTTATTTGGAGGCGTGCCATGCGGGCTTTCCCCTCAGGTAATGTCACATAAGGAGGCGTGGCCTATGGTAATTAGGCCACGTCCCCAATTTCGGCTGCGAGCGATATGGAGCGCAGAGCGCTCGGCCGTTACAGGGCGCTATTAGCCCTGGAGCGGGCCCTGCACACACGGAACAATATTGCTGCGATATCGTTCCAATCCGTCGGATCGGCCACTAGATCGCTCCGTGTGTGGGGGCCTTAAGACTGTGTAGGTTGAGTGGAGGAATAAAAAAAAGAATCAAGGAACATAATGTACCTTACCTTAACCCACATCAGTCTTTGCTGTAGTAAATTACTGATTTATAACTATTGACTGTTCAAAGTATATAGTTTTTAGAGGGAAGTTTATTTTAATTTGCTTTTCTCTGGACATTCACGAAAGTTTATGGACTTCATTTACAAAGTGCTGTTGATGCACACTACAATTCACTTTTTTTTTTTTGCACTGATGAAAGTAGATATCCTGCCCTACACTCATCAAGGTGCATGCTTACTCTCCACCCTTGGGAGGCACAATGCGTGCAGTGAGGTAGACACATCTGATAGTCACACTGTGCAAAAGGGTAAACAACTGAAGTCCAAAGTAAACTTTTACATTTTTCTTTTAAAATATTGTTCAGCTTATCCTCATTTACATTTTAAATGCATCATGAGAGTTTAGATACTTTACATTGTTTCATTACATGGGGTACTTTTGTGTGTATGAACGTGTGTGGAGGGGGAGGGGGAGAAGGGGGGTGACATTACTTAAAGTCCTCATAGAAACACATACCATTATAAGCAGAGAACAGAGCGGCAGCAGCTTTTATCCGGTATACAGTGCAAGACCTCTTGTAAAGTGGGTATAGTGAGGTGCGTGACAAACTTACAGAGAATCGTATGCGTTGTATTGAAATGCAGTGCAGTACCAAGTGGAGGAAGTTCAGGGTTGGCTATAGTTACAGCTATGTCCTGCACTATAGGCAGTTTTGGAACTGGACTGCATTGGAAAACAGGGCACCTGGTTTGTCTAAAAAAGCTGAAAACATTATTTAAGAGTTCTCAATCACATCACTGATCAAAGAAAGTGTCTATCTCTTTACTGTATTTTTATTACCTTTCATTATAATATATTTGCAAAGTGCTTGTTTTCCTGTATTATAGATTACAACTTAATCTAACTGAGCAGCTAAAACTTCTACACAAAGCGTGGATCACATTTTATTTTTAGCGTTGGGTGTTCATACTCCATTATGTTAAAACAAAGTTTTTACTGATGTATTTGAACGTTACCAAAACTTGAAAATCTCCCAGTATTAAGTTCAGTGGGCAGATTGATCTTTCTTACTTTGTTAGTGACATTCTTTGTCGCTTGGACAAGGGAGTGAGTGGGTTTCAATCAGAATGTTTACTACAGTCAGAGCAGGCAGCCAGTAGTCTGTCCAATGGTTTCTGAGCTAAATTATGCTGATCTGACCTGTTCTTCGCATGTACTGTAGATGTTTAAGGCAATTTTCTTATTTGGCATTTTTAAATCTTATGGATTTTGTGTTTGTAGGAACTATACTCTGAGATTTATGCCTATACCTATGAATGATGCGTCACAAGCACTGAAGACTAACCCTGAGAAAACTGAAGAAGCCCTACAAAAGGTAGGGTTACAATTGTCTGATTTATATTACAACATATTAAGGGCAGTATTTGTTATAACATTTTTGGCATAGAATTATTACTTGCATAATGATTCAGGTTTTAATTTAGGGGCATATTTATCAAGTAGTGAAAAGTGTGGAGAAGTTTCTCATAGCAACCAATCAGTTCCTACCTATTATTTTATAGACTGTACTTGATAACTGCTACTTCAAATCTGATTGCTGTGGGCAACTTCTCCACTGGTCCACTTCTCCACACTTCTCACTGCTTGATAAATAGACCCCTGTGTCTTCTAAAAGCACTGAACCATTTTCAGTACATACAGATGCAGACACAATCATCTATCCCATGATGTGAGCACATCGCGGCATGGATGGCGCATCTAGAGTGCCCACGTCTATGGTGTGTGCGTCAATGGGTTAATCCCCGGCTGTGAGTGCTCGCAGCCTTGCAAATGCTGCGCTTTGCTACGATGCGTGCGCAAGTACAGATGCAGCAAAGACGCGGCTGGCTGCATCTGTACTTGGTATAGTGGAGGGCAATATAAATATACTGTAATGGAATTGCAGTAGATAGATTGAGATTTTCATTATTGTGGGATAAATGGCCCTGATACAGTTACCACATTAATTCTTGATAGTCAGTGACCATATCTGTGACCAGTATGACTGCGCACACATAAAAGGCTATACCATACAGATCTGACCATTCAGGGATAGACCAAATGACTATGAAAAGGACCTGTGCATTTTGAATTACACATTATACATACTCAGATGCAATCGTCAACCATAAAACAACAAAAGAAGGGAACACGCAAACAATCTTAATGGTTGAGTGGGATACAAAACAGCTGTCATACGCCACTGCAGTGTGTATGACAGCTGTTTTGGATCCCACTCAGCCATTAAGATTGTTTGTGTGTTCCCTTCTTTTGTTGTTTTTCCTGTATATACAATCTGGAGAACGCCGGTGAGATCTAAAGGTGTACACAAAAACATCTGACCATCATACCTTAAGATTACTCACTCACAAAAGGATTAAGTATCACACATTCTTTTATTTTTCTTGCTATTATATCGTGATATATATGTAATATCCAACGCCATTTCACACCCAGAAAATGTTGTCACATATGTTTATGAAAGTGATGACACTTTCCTCCTGGGAGAAGGCTGCAGGTCTTGCGCACCTTATACACTCACACCTTTGTTATTTCGCAATCGTCGACCATGTTTTTTGTATTGTGGCAATTGATCAGACAGTATGATTGTTTTGTGAACGCACATCGAAATGTCTGGGTGAATAAAGTGGCTGCCCAAAATGCTTCTGGTATTTCCAGCTTTAATTTTCTTGAGTTTGTAGCAATAGAATAAAAAAATTTAATGTACATAAATTAATTTCAGGCATTTATGTTCCATGTAATCGAATACAACATGAGAATACTTCATTGGTTGTCCTATTGCATTCCAAGGGTTTTGGTTAGTGAAAACTGCTGTGTGCACACAAAAGCTTGATTTATATAAAAATATATGGGTGTATATGTACATACAGATGTGTCCACATATATCTTACCTCCATGCGCTACAAGTCGCGTTAAAAATGACGCGTGAGCGCCGCGCAACTGTGTAGGGCTTAGCATTTTTTCGTGCAAATTTTTATATTCAAATGCGTCTTATTCGTACAGCGAAGTGAAGAGCATGCACAAGCAGCTTAAAATAAAAATGATATGTGGTATGCCTATATTCTGTGTGCGACTGCCGGTGTATCTGCGTGCAAAATGCTACATTACAGTGTCAATGGCTGTGACACTTTGCGAATAAAACGCACTATAACGGAAAAAGTCTCACGAAAAAACGCTCAGTGCTACAGAGTCACCCTACGGCATTTAGACAACATGAACAAATGTTATTCTTTTGTCATTAATTAATTATTGAATGTAAGCTAGAGATCTCGTAGTAAACTACTGTACAGTTTTAATGTTTGTGCTTGGTATAAATGCTTAATCATTTTATTGTTGAATGTGATAACATTTGCCAGTGCTTTCCATTATCTATAGAAATCATCTATTAATGAAGAAATTAATGAAAAGTCATTAGATGCTGTATAATTCGCCCACTAGAATAGCAAACCTATTTATTTCTCGCATAAACAATTAAGTCACTCCTAATGAAGCTCAGATTCTAGGAGTAAAGCAATGTGTTCCTTGTCAGCATATATTTTGTGTCTGCTGTGGTAATAATAGGTTTCTTTGATGCCTTTTGTTTTTCTAAGATTGAAAACTATTTGCTGAGAAACCACGAGACAAGAAAGTACCTTCAAGAGCAGGCCTACAGACTGCAACAGAGCATTGTAACCAGCACCACGCAGCAGGTGAACTCTTATTCAGATTCTCAGTGAGGATCTTAAGAAAATTGCATGCTGTAAATGTGGCAAGCTTGCAACATAGAAAAAGAGTCGCAAAAGCTTGAGCACCCCTGGTCAAACTGCATGTTTCACTACAGTCTCTGCAGGGTTCAAACTTAGACATGTCATACAGGATCTCTGCACAGTTGCTATCGATGTGCTGAACTTAAGATATATATAAAAAAATATAACAGTGAATGTGGCATGTAGAAACATGTGGGCACCCGTCCAGTTCATTTAACAATATGTTTGTTTTTTTGGGGAGATTTTGGTTGGCTTTAAATTGTCAGGTGAAAATTATTCCAGAGTTGAACCTAATCACTTGCAGCTTGGACTTCCCACTGTTTGAAACATCATTAATATATTAGGGAGAATTGTTGAAGACCAGGGAAATTCTGGAAGACCCACAAAAAAATTCTCTATAAGACTGCTCATATGACAGAGCTGATACTTCTCTGTAATACAGCATCGCTAAAGCTAAAAAATGACCGACGCAGAAGGAGTTGTCTATGAAGTGGCAATCACCAAAAAAGTAATAGTCTGAAGTATGGAAGATAATACTTCGATAAAGTAGAACATTTATAGAACATACTGTAGGGCCTGATTCAGAAATGTACGCTAATGCAATCGCAGCTGAGATGCCGCACATAGATGCTATGCGAAAATATGCAAATGTCGGAGATGCTGGGATATGTATTGAGAGGCCCACAGAGGTCATCACAACTCCAAGCTACTACATACACATAAGCAGCCTCCGTCGCAGATCATACGATAATTGGGCATCTGAGTGGCCCTATGGTTGTGCAGAACAGCCATATGAACTGAGGCGTCAGAACCACTTTATCTCCATACAGGATCGCAGTTGTAGGCTGAGACACACCCCAAAAATGGGTGAGACATGCTGCATTTTTGGCGTTACTACCTCAAACCAACTCCAACGGTCCCTGAATGTCAATCACTTTGCAAAGAAATCCTCACTGCAAGCAGCAATGCTAAGGTACTGGGCGTGTGCGCAGTGAGACCATGTCGCTGGCTCAGTAGGCCGATAATCGCTCAACTGCATGCATATTGGCAATGCGTACATATATGAATCAGGTCCCCACAGCGCTGTCAGCTCATGAAATAAAAAAATAACTTTTTGTCCCCAACTGCGAAAGATACTCGGAGAAAAATAATTGAACTACTGGAAGAAAAGCCAGGTGCACAGGAAATATTTTACAGGTGCAAGGAAGAATGGAATACACAAATAAAAGCTATTTTGCCCAATTTAGTGAATAATTTGTACCATGAAATACTTACAAAAAATAAAAATGTATGTTTTTGAGTGGCATTAACAGTCACAGGGTTTAAAGTTTTTGGGAATTACATGGTGAAACCTTAGACACGAAGGCTTTGCCAGAAATTTGCAAGTAATAATGGTATATAGGACCTTATTCAGAGTCGGCCGCGAGCGCCGATGTGCTCATAACCGATAACCGACTCAATGGTTTGGCCTGCGCACGCGCAGTGGCCGCACTGCGCGTGCGCAAGCACTGGAGCGACAGAAACTCTGTTGCTCCTGAGCTTGCTACCAAAGGGCCGGCTGTCGATGTTGATTGACAGCTGCCCCCGTTTGGTAGACGGGCCGGAGGGGGTGGTTTCCAAAACAAAGGCGTTCCTTTACGAACGCCTACCGTTTTGTGGGCGGCCACACTGACATCATCAGTGATGTCAGTGGGGAGCTTCCTGCTCCGGCAGAGCAGAAAGCTCCCTGGGGCTTACGAGTGCCCAGACCCAACCTTAGGGTCTGGTCGTAAGCCCCGATGGTCGCGATGGTGATCACCATCGCGACCATCAACCTGGACGGTCGTTAAGTACCCACAGTTTAACGATCGACAAGGAGGCAGCCGTTCAGGATGCAAGCGGCCGCCCTGATGCAGTGCGAACGCTTGCATCTAACGATCGCTTCTGAATGAGGTCCATACTTCCTAAAGTAAAGACAGACTGTTAGTTGTCTACAAGAAATGTTTTGATGCTGTGGTTTATGTCAATGGAGTGATTGCCCGGTACTGACTGACAGGTTGTCTAGACCTTTGCTTTTGCCACATTCACTCTTTAATTTTTTTTCCAGTTTTACGTTTTAAGCAAATAGTAAATGTCACAATTAAGTTTGTGCATTGCAGATGTTTTTGGTAACTTTATCTTGTTACAGTGAAACATTGATGTCCAAACTTTTGCATACATTAAAGATGGCTGCAACTACTGCCTTGCATTCATCCACCGATGGACCCCCACTGTCAGCATGTCTCTTATGATTCCCTGATCTCTGGAGTGCTCTGTGTATACAATAGAGCTGTGCTTTGTCATTTTGCACAGAATCCTATGAGAACCATATGACACAAATATGGTCTGATCATTGAAGTACTACATCCATTAGAATGCTGAAGGCCATATAGAGAAAGTCTATTGTTTATATTTCCCACAAACCTCCCATGTTGCAATACATCATCATCTGCGTTTATTTATAGGGAGCCACATATTCTGTAGCACTGGATATTCATAATACAGATATGACTTATATGAACTCAGTCAGCATAATCGCCAATCCATTAATACAATTCTGTATGGTAGCAATGTGAGGTAAAGATATAAGGAAGAGTCATCCACGGAGAGTGACAGCTAGCACAGGTACGTATACTGTGCATTTTAGTAAAGAAATGCTACGGCACTCTCATAGCATCAGCATAACTCCCATAAGATAGACCATCTATGCGTCTCCCGTGAGCCTCAGTTTTGTCTCCAACTCTGTGCATACACTACAGTATTTGGATGTGACTTAGATGCATGCAGAGAAGAAAACAGTCGCTGCAGTTCCTAAGTCTCAGTGCATGCGACTCAGAATTAGACCCTATAAGAGCAATTGGCACACAAATGGACAGAAGTATTACAGGGAGTGTACATGATGGTCAATAGGAGAGGTTAGTGTAGGCAAGCATGAAGAGAAGGTTTTGATGGAGCTTTTAGAGGATTGTAGGTTGTGGGAAAGTCTGTTAGTATGAGGCAAGGTATTCCATAAATGAGGAGCAGTGTAGGAGACGTCTTGGAGATAAGAGTCCGAGTAGGTTATAAGAGGGGAAGAGCAGAGAAGATCAGAGGTGGAGCGGATTGGTCAAGATTGCTTGTATCTTGTGATGAGGTCAGATGTGTGGAGTGCAGCATTAACAAGGCCTTTGCAAGTGAGGGTTAGTTGCTTGAACTGATTTTTGGAGGGGCTAGCGAGCCAGTAAAGTAATTTGGTGGGGTGGTTTAGAAGCTGTAGGAGAAAAGGATTAATCTAGCAACATTAATGATGGCTTGTCGAGGGGAAAGGCATGTGATGAGGCAGCCTGTTAAGGATGAGGTTGCTGTAGTCAAGACGGGAAATAAAAAATAAGACGCAAGTGAAACATAGTTTTGGTTACTTTCTGTGTGTTCGAAGACAAGTCTTTCATACATTTTGTTGGCAAAGTGGAGCAGATAAATGGTGAAATATTTGGAGAGAGAGATAGTCAAGAGAGGGTTTCTTGAGCAAACAGTGACAATAGTGTATTTAAAGGTGGAGAGAAGACACCAGTGATGAGTGAAAGATTAAAGAAGCAAGCCAGGTTTCAGCAATTGTTGACATAGAGGGAGCAGAGGAGCTTATAAGGTAACATGAAGAGATGGAGTGTGATGGTCTTGGACACTTACAGGACCAACAGAACTGAGGGTGGCAGAGAGAGTGATCAGAGGAAGATGGATCTAGCTAAAGAACATTTGGTGGATACTGTGAATTTTGTCTTTAATAAATGTCAAATCTTGAGTGGTGATTCAGATATAGGGTAATGTTCAGCTCTTTTCTCCCTGCCAGCCAACTGGTCTGTTCAGAGTTCAACCTTTTGTGTTGTCCCTGGCCTTCCCAGCACCATGATGTGGGTAAAGAAATTCCTTAGCTAAATAGTGGGTGAAAGACACAACTTTTTATTATTAAGATGTACAACCAACACAAAAATGTAGCAATTATACAAACAGAAACCAGGGGGTTCACAACACACTCCTATACATCACCAGTATCTGACTCTCTCTCCGATGAGCAATCCAGGCTGTTGAGCCCTGCTTTTTACTACTCTACCTATCTGGTGTAATCTGGTGTAGTACCTGTGTTAATGGATTGCAGTTTTGATGGGTACATAAGTAGTATAGTCTTCTGCGGCTGGACCTTCGTAGTTCTGCAACTGATCAGCTATAACCCTGTCCTGAAGAGAGGACCTCTCTGGTCTCAGTCTGCATGATGTTCTCACAGTGGGTTGGCTTCAGATTGACAGTACCTTAGTCCTCTCTTGCAAGCACCCTGTGTGACTACCACATGTCTGCTGAAGCAGGATGTGACTTAGTAGGACACCTGCTGCCTGCATATAAATGCCATGGCCAGGAGGAATATCAAACAAATAACAGAACAAAAATAAAGGAGCAGTGTGTACAACCCCACTGGCAATATATAAGAATTGTAACTGTACATATTATATATCTAGATACATGGTTAAAGCAATACAGTACAATGTTAAAAACAGTTTGGAGGAGAAAGGTTGTCCAGCACGCTAAACCCTGATTTTCAATATTTAAACACCTGTCAGAACAGAAAAGCAAATTGATAGGTGTTGGTCAGAGGAAGTGGGAAAGCCAAGTATCAATGTTGCCCTGTAAATGTGACGAAGGCTAGGGGGGCTGGAAATGATGGCGATGCATAGATGAAGAAGCAAGAACAGCCAAGTATAGTGAATTTTGAATGAGGAGAAAAATTGAGAAGATTCAGAAGAGGGGTGGTGCTGTAGATGTACCCAGGAGACTGTAGCTTGCCTATTCCACTACAATGACTGTCACCAAGGCAAGCAATCTGGGTAAAGAAGAGACCACGAAAGGTGAGTGCAGCAGAAAAGGTGGTGTCAGAGCGGGAGATCCAAGTTTCTATATGGAGTAAGATAGTAAGCAAGTTGAGTGGCAGATAGGAGGGAGAGGATGAGCAAGTAGATGATAAGATAATAGACACAAGTGATAGACTTCATGTATCACCAGGTAGAGGCATTAGAAGTGAGAGTCACGGGGCTATATTTACTAATGTGCTGGTTTTTAGAAGTGGAGATGTTGCCCATAGCAACCAATCAGATTCTACTTAACATTTATCTAGCACCTTCTAGAAGATAATAGCTAGAATCTAATTGGTTGCTATGGGCAACAACTCCACTTCTAAAAACTTGCACTTTAGTAAATATACCCCATGGTGTCAAGAGGTGTGTATCACAATAGTCATTACAGGGTGGAAGTCCTTAGAGCAAGTTGTATATAGTAGTTGATGTCTTGCAAACCAGTAAACATAACTGGTGAACATAACACATTCGGCTTTTTGCTTTCAGTTACAGGTTGAGTCTCCGATATCCAATATTCCGAAATACGGAATATTACAAAATACAGAGTTTTTTGGCTTGACTGAGATAATGAAACCTTTGATTTTTGATGGTTCAATGTACAGTACACAAACTTTGTCTAAGGCGCAAATTATTAAAAATATTTTATAAAATTAACTTCAGGTACACAAACTTTGTTTGAGCCACAAAATTATTGAAAATATTGTATAAAATTACCTGCAGACTGTGTGTATAAGGTGTATATAACAATTAAATGCATTCTGTGTGTATATTTGGGCCCCATTCCCAAGATATTTCATTATGATATGCATATATTCCAAAATACAGAATATTCCGTTATCCAAAATACCCCTGGTCCCAAGGATTTTGGATATCGGAGACTCAACCTGTATTTCCTTTGAAAAATGAGTTGCTTGAGGCAATAAAATATTTGTATTATTTATCTTTAGTGATTTCTTTCAGGAATTTGTTTTCTTCACTGTTTACCAATGTCGTCAGGTAGTGTCCACAACTCTGTGTGGCTTTGTGCTTTACAGATGATTGACCGAATTTGTGTCAAAGTTCAAGACCATTTGAACTCACTGAGAAACTGTGGCATTGACTTTGTCCTAGAAGATGTGAAATCTGCAGAGAGACTCATGCGGGATGCTAAGAATTCAAAAACAGTAAGTGCTGCTAGTGATTGTGTAGTTAATAAATGGTCAATATTTTATTTTATAAACTTTTTTTTTATAAAATGTACTTTTTTTTTTTTGTAAGTTTTATCCTTATGTATCTCTATTTTATATTGCAGCTCTTGCCAAATTTGTATCATCTTGGAGGTGCATCATGGGCTGGAGCCAATAATTTGCCAACCCCAATTCAAGAGACATTGGAAGCGATGGCGGGTGAAGTTACCAGAGTTGTAGATGAACAGTTAAAGGTATGGATACTTGTTATCGTAGAACTTTTTGCTTGTATGTGTTGCTCTAAACAACATCCTATTTTTTTTTTTTCCAGTAATACCCCTTTCAGACATACGACCCGGGAAATTTCCTGCTCAGACCCGGGAATTTCTCCTGTGCAAATTCCCGGGTATTTGGTCGAGACCCCCCATTCACACTACAGTGTCTTCCCGGGAAATTCCCAGGTAGACCCCTTTCAGACATAAGCCAGGTTTTTTAGTTTTAAATATTACCTGGCTCTCCTCTGCTCTTCCTAACCTATCCCCTCTCCGGCTGCCGCTGATGATGTCATCATCATGCAGCAGGCAGCCGTCCAATCAAAGTGCAACCTCTATTAAATAGTTAATATAATAACTCCTGTCTATAATATAATAACTCCTATCTACCCTGGTGGTCCAGCGGGCGTGCAGGTGGATGCTGTGGCTGCGAACCACCGGCGGTCTAGAGCGCCGGTGTGAGGACCCGGCCATGGTCGCTGACTCTGTTGTCAGCGCCACAGCCACCGGCGCGGGGGGTGGTGAGCAGCAGCGCAGAGCCTCCTATAGGACGCTATGCGCTGTCAATGTAAAAGCTGCTTGGTGCAGCCCGGGAGTAGTAAATTACCGGGTAGCACCATTCAGATAGAAGCAGGGTCATTTCCCGGGACTTAAGTCCCGGGTAAAACCCTGGTCGATTGCAGAGGCGGCTACCCGGGAACGTGTTCCCGGGTAGGTACCTTTCAGGCAGACTTGGCTACCCGGGAATTTGGCTGAGGCAGGCCATATTCCCAGGATTCTCGAGATGTCTGAAAGGGGTATAAGTAACATTTTAGGCTTGTGGAAGCATGTAACTCTTTCTGTTTGATTTTTTTTCATCCATTGGTTTCTGTCACACAGTAGCACTTTATTTATCGATAAAGTAATTGTAATAGCATAGTGGTCATTTTTTTTAAATTTAATTTTGTGAATTGGTGAGGGTTTAGCATACCCTAATTTTGCACTTGCTGTTGTGCACCTACCAATTATTAGAGAATTAGCGCCGGGGTTTGTGAAGTCATATTCATAAAGTCTTGTTTTGATTTTTTGTTTTTTATTTAAACTTTTTTCCAATTTGTTGACTGTGCAGAGGGCAGCATGAGGGTATAAAGCTGTAGTTAAGCTGGTTGAGCATTGTCTTGCTTCTTTAATGGTACAACTAATAGAATTGGTGCATGGAACTTAATATACAGTACATGGATTCACTGGAAAGATAGTAATGTACATAATAATGTTTAAAATACATTGGTACTGTAAATAAACAAGTCAAATCAACTATTGGATGCTAATCCAAAAACTGTATTTCTATTAAGTGAAAGATTTATCTGGCATAAAATAGGAAAGCTGCTAATAATTATAAAAAACCTGAAAGTCTGATACAGAGCCGGATGCACCATATGATGCAGCCAGAAAGACGCGACTTACAGAGAGATGCATTTCAAGACACGTTGTGGTCAGCAGAATTAAATAAGTAACAGTTTTACATCAGGTGAAATCAGGAGTATATGTGGCAGGTAGATGTGAGGATGAACAGTAGCGTATGCACCTGGCTTATGCTAGGAGATGTGGCTTGTTATTAGGGGTGTGCACCGGCCACTTTTCGTGTTTTGGATCTGGATCTTTCTTCGTGTTTTGGATCTGGATTGGTTTTGCCAAAACCACCCTTCCATGTTTTGGGTTCTGAGTTTTGTGTTTTGAATCTGTATTTTTTTGAATAAAAGCATAAAAACAGCTAAAATCACAGAATTTGTGGGTTTTTCTGCTCCTATGCTATTATTAACCTCAATAACCTTAATTTCCACTCATTTCCAGTCTATTCTGAACACCTCACACCTCACAATAGTGTTTTTATGTCCAAAAGGTTGCACCGAGGTAGCTGGATGACTATGCTAAGCGACACGAGTGGGCGGCACAAACACGTGGCCCATCTAGGAGTGACACTGCAGTGGCAGACAGGATGGCAGTTTGAAAAACTAGGCCGCAAACAGTACATAATGCAACGAAAAAAAAGAGGTGCAAGATGGAACTGTCCTTGGGCCCTCCCACCCACCCTTATGTTGTATAAACAGGACATGCACACTTTAACAAACCAATCAATTCAGCGCCAGGGTCTGCCACACGACTGTGGCTGAAATGATTGGTTCGTTTGGGCCCCCACAAAACAAGCTGGCAATTAATCTGTCCCTGCACAAACTGGCTCTACGGAGGCAAAATGTCGTCCTCATCCTCCTCATTCACCGATTCCTCACCCTCTTCAGTGTTGTGTACATCCTCATCCTCACAGAGTATTAATTCGTCCCCGCTGGAATCCACCACCACAGGTCCCTCTGTACGTTATGGAGGCTGGTCTCCCTGGAAGAGTTGATAATTCATTTTTATGAACATCATCTTCTCCACATTTTGTGGAAGCAACCTCCTACGCTTTTCGCTGACAAGGTTCCCGGCTGCACTAAACACTCTTTCGGAGTACACACTGGAGTGGGGGCAACTCAGGTAAAATAGAGCCAGTTTGTATAGGGGCCTCCAAATTGCCTCTTTTTCCTGCCAGTACATGTACGGACTGTCTGACATGCCTACTTGGATGCTGTCACCGATGTAATCCTTTAACAGACAGACGCACGCTTGTCGCTGCTGCTTTGAGGATGCAGGTGCGGCTACTGCGCATACATTTCACAAAGACAGAAAAAAAGATTAGATTTATTTTATTTTGGTTGGAGCGCACTTTGGGGGTTACACCACCCTTTAACAGACAGACGCACGGTTGTCGCTGCTGCTTTGAGGATGCAGGTGCGGCTACTGCGCATACATTTCACAAAGACAGAAAAAAAGATTATTTTATTTTGGTTGGAGCGCACTTTGGGGGTTACACCACCCTTTAACAGACAGACGCACGCTTGTAGCTGCTGCTTTGAGGACAGTATCATATGCAGTGACAGTAGACTTGTCAGAAAATGTTGGCACGTCCTTCAGTCCAGACCAGATGTCCAAACCGGCCCTTGACTTATGACACAGGCGCACGCTTGGCGCTGCTACTGTGTTGATGCACGTGTGGCTACATCGCACACAAGTCACAAATACAGAAAAAAAATTGTTTTTTATTTTTTGGAGCACTTTGGGGGTTACACCACCCTTTAACAGACTTATGGGACACAGGCGCACGCTTGGCCCGCTCCTTTGTTGATGCACGTGCAGCTACAGTGCACACAATTCACAAAGACAGAAAAAAAAGAATTTTTTTATTGTTTGTGGAGCGCACTTTGAGGGTTACACCACCCTTTAACAGACAGACGCACACTTGTCGCTGCTGCTTTGAGGATGCAGGTGGAATCTAGACGGGATTTGGAACCGGGGACACGCTACCTCCATCATTTGTCTAAATCCCACTGCATTAATGGCGGATACCGGATGCACGTCTAACACCAACATAGCAGTCAAGGCTTCAGTTATACGTTTTGCTTCAGGATGACTGCTGTCGTACTTCATCCTCCTCGCTAAGGACTGTTGGAGGGTCAGTTGTTTAGTAAAAGTAGTGGTGTTCCTACTTCCTCTCTGGGATGATGAACAACTCCCAGCAGCAGCAACAGCATTAGGAGGAAGTGGTTCTTGATCTTTCCCTATTTTATTTTTACCGGAGAAAGTTTGGTCCTCCATTTATGTTATATTGATATATACTTGCGGCTAAGGCGCACACAAACACAGAAAATAATTTTTTATTTTTGTTGGAGACTAGTGCACTTTGTGGGTTACACCACCCTTTAAGAAATGAGCCAGCCGGCCCTTTACTTATGGGACACAGGCGCACGCTTGGCGCTGCTCCTTTGTTGATGCACGTGCAGCCACAGTGCACACAATTCACAAACACAGAAAATATTTTTTTTATTTTGTTTGGAGTGCACTTTGGGGGTTACAGCACCCTTTAACGGTCAAGCCAGCCGGCCCTTTACCTATGACACAGGCGCACGCTTGGCACTACTTTGTTGATGCACGTGTGGCTACTGCGCACACAATTCACAAACACAGAAAAAATATTTATTTTTTTTGCACTTGGGGGGGAGCACTCCTGATGGACAGAGCACCCCCTGGACAACACTACAGCACCCCTTTAGGACTGGGACACTGCACAGGACTTTGGAGTGGAAACAGCCCCTATGGACAACTGACTGCACAACACAGTACGGCCAGCCCCTATGGACTTTGGAGGAGCGGACACAGCCCCTATGGACAACAGCAGCACAGCACAACACAGCCAGCCCCTATGGACTTTGGAGGAGTGGACACAGCCCCTATGGACAACAGCAGCGCAGCACAACACTACACTACACAGCCCAGCCAGCCCTAACTCCGACCCTCCCTCTTCACTGTCCACAGCCAAGTGAGAAAATGGCGCTGACGCGGGTACCTTATATAGAATCCAAAAGCCGTGAGACCCGGAAGGCGGGATGATGACATTTTGCCTCGATTTCAGATCCGAGTCAGGCGGGAAAAGTCGAGCCTGACTCGGATCGGCCTGGAATCGGGGGGGCTCGGATTTCAGAAATCCGAACCCACTCACCCCTACATGTTATAGTTATAAATGCTAAAGTTACAGTACACAATTTGAAGTGTACAATATATATTCATAAGCCAGTCTGCCTGTGTCTAGGCAGTGGTAGTAATACATAGTAAAGTCACATTTCCTATATAAATACAGTTAAATACATATGTAAATAAAAAAATAAAAGTACTAATTAGGTTCAAATAAATACAAACATCTGTAGTTTTCCCATCCAGTAGCCATGTGGAGAATCTGCTTTTCCACCTAATGTGAGTGTTTTGTGGCAGAGCCGTAACTAGATATTTTGATGCCCTGTGCCAGAAAGAGCATTGGTGCCCCCTAATTATTCAAAGGGACATAATGCACCCAAAAAAGGGACATATCTTCATGGGGAAGGACCAGGGAAGAGATGGGGAAGGCCAGGAGATGCTGGGGATGAAATAAGAGGAAGCTACAAGCAAGAATGATAATGAACAGAAATTTGACAGGCCCAAACAGCGCCCCCTGACCTGTGGTGCCCTGTGCGATGGCACCAGCCGCACTACCCTAGCTACGGCCCTGTTTTGTGGACCAATTAGGTGGCATTTGTAGTGGACCAAATTATTGCACTAGCTGATGGGAGGAATTGGGCAAAGCAAAAGTGCAGACACTTGTTCTCCTAGCAGAATAGTGCAAAAATAAGACTTAATTAAGCAAGGCTGTAGCTATGATATAGTAGTAGAGAGAGGGCACATTTTTAATGATGATTCTTGCTTCTCAAAAAGGCCCACAACCATTTTCACTCTGCAGCACTTTATTTTTACAACAGATAAGAGTGAGTAGATATTTATTAAAATTTTATATTGTTTACATATTCCGCAGCGCTTTACAGAGAATATTTTAGTCATTCACATCAGTCCTGCTTCAGTGGAGCTTACAGTCTATGTGCCCTATCACATGGACATATATACATACTAGGTTGATTTTTTTTTTGTCAGCAGGCATTTAACGTACCTGTATGTGGGACTAAATAGGAGCACCTGGAGGAAACCTGCAAAAATATTGGGAGAACATATAAACTCCACACAAATGGGATATAACAGGGAATTGAGCTCATCACCTCAATACTGTGAGGCAGTAATGCTAACCACTACGCTATCTCTGTTGCCTATTGGGATAGATGGTCTTGTACTTTTAATCTGACACATTTTGCAAATTCTTATTGCCTTTAAAGGATAAACAGATATCTAGGGGTATAGGGGTAAATTTACTAGGATGGGAGTTCTATTAAGAAGTGATGTTGCCCATAGATTCTACTCTCATTTATCTAGCACCTTCTAGAAGATAATACCTGGAATCTGACTGGTTGCTATGGGAAAAAGCACTTCTTAATAGAACTCCCATCTTAGTAAATTTACCCCCTATGCTCAATTTCTGCAAAGTAAAAAGAAAAAAACTTGAAACACACCCAAGAGCCCCATGTAATAAAGTTCTGCTGTCCCCTACGTAGATGAGCTGAAACTGAGCAGTATTTTGGGAGAAAAACTGAAAAGTTTAACTTCTAATTGGTTTTTGATACAACATTTACACTATTTTTACACTTTTGCACAGAACCCCTTTTCCCATTTCTCCACCTCTCAGCAAACCTATGCACACTTTTAGCAGAGGCGTTTCCAACTAACGAAAGGTAGTTGTACTTTGTAGGAGGACCAGCTAGTTGCATCGGTGCAAGAGGAAAGAAATTTGTAATCCACATCCATTGTGCTTCATAAATGAGGTCTTACATTACTGTTACTGAATATGTACAGTATAGTGTTATTTCTGACCTATGCGATATATATGATACATTTGTATTACAGTGCAGTAATACATTAGTGAAAAAAGATGGTCTCCAAGTGAGACGCTATGGTGAGTTTTTCTTTTTTATTGAGTCCGTACATTCACTATATCGGTCAGGTTCTGAGAGTATGTAGTGGGTGATGACATCAGTGTTCAAAATGTCACTATATACACTAATTGCCAGCATTAAATGCATGAGAAGCTGCCAAACCAGCATGGGATTATCTGTAAAATGCCTAATGACCTCATTAGTATGGATGCAATTGAGCAGTTGTATCTGTATAAATAATTCCTAGACAAATTAACAAATCTTGCCGTTCAGTCCATGAATCATACACTTGTCGGAGAATGATACAGGTCCTTTAATCAATTGCTTATTAATGTTCTGGAGCCGCACATTATTTATTTATGGATACTTCAGACACTTTCCACCTATGGTTAATGCTCTTATCACATTATAATATTGTGTTATCTGAGGGAGGAAATATGCAGTGTGCAGTTTCAGCTAAAAAAGAAAATAGAACATGAAAAAGAGTTCACACAATATGGTCAGGTGTGGGATGTTTCCCCGGTATTATGAGGTTCAAACATTCGATGTTTTCTTAAATGGAAATGTGGTTGTGATCATGATAAATAAAATAATGTTGCATTTTAAAGAATATACTGTTGATTTTCACAAGAAAATGGTGCTGGTGCATGTTACATATCAGAATGGTGCTGGCCACGATACATAGCATATATGATGCTGGTCATGTTACATATCAGAATGGTGCTGGCCACGATACATAGCATAAATGATGCTGGTCATGTTACATATCAGAATGGTGCTGGCCACGATACATAGCATATATGATGCTGGTCATGTTACATATCAGAATGGTGCTGGCCACGATACATAGCATAAATGATGCTGGTCATGTTACATATCAGAATGGTGCTGGCCACGATACATAGCATATATGATGCTGGTCATGTTACATATGAGAATGGTGCTGGCCACGATACATAGCATAAATGATGCTGGTCATGTTACATATCAGAATGGTGCTGAGCATAAATGATGCTGGTCATGATACATACCAGAATGGTGCTGGCCACGATACATAGCATATATGATGCTGGTCATGTTACATATCAGAATAGTGCTGGCCACGATACATAGCATATATGATGCTGGTCATGTTACATATCAGAATAGTGCTGGCCACGATACATAGCATAAATGATGCTGATAATGTTACATATCATAATGATGCTGGTCATGATACATAGCAGAAATTATGCTGGTCATGTTACATATCAGAATGGTTCTGGTCATGATACATAGCAGTAATTATGCTGGTCATGTTACATATCAGAATGGTGCTGGTCATGATACATAGCAATAATTATGCTGGTCATGTTACATATCAGAATGGTGCTGGCCACGATACATAGCAGTAATTATGCTGGTCATGTTACATATCAGAATGGTGCTGGTTATGATACATATCAGAATGGTGCTGGTTATGATACATAGCAGAAATTATGCTGGCCAGTTACATATCAAAATGGTGCTGGTCATGATACATAGCATTAATTATGCTGGTCATGCTACATATCAGAATGATGCTGGTCATGATACATAGCATTAGTTTTGCTGGTCATGTTACATATCAGAATGGTGCTGGTCATGATACATATCAGAATGGTGCTGGTCATGATACATAGCATTAATTATGCTGGTCATGTTACATATCAGAATGGTGCTGGTCATGATACATAGCAGTAATTATGCTGGTCATGTTACATATCAGAATGGTGCTGGTTATGATACATATCAGAATGGTGCTGGTTATGATACATAGCAGAAATTATGCTGGCCAGTTACATATCAGAATGGTGCTGGTCATGATGCATAGTAGAATGATGCTGATCGTGTTACATGGCAGAATGATGTAGGTCATTATACACAGATTTTTGCTCATCATGATACATAGCAGAATGACACTGGTTATGTTACATAGAATAGTTCTGATCCTGGTAATGGGGCTGGTCCTGATACACAGCAGGTTGGTGCTGGTCATGTTTCATAGCAGAACAATGTCAAGGTAGTTCTTATGGTACATTAACAGAAGGTTCAGGTTATGATGCACAGCAGAATTGTGCTGGTCATGATATATTTTCTGGAGCTTTCATGGGATGTCAAAGCTTTCCTACAGAGAGTACTTACTCTATTGGAAATATGCTTGGATTCAACCAAAAGACTCGACTCGGTAGCACTGAACATCTTTTCATGCGACTTTTCCCTTAAAATGCATATTATTCGCAAAATGATGTGAATAGGACGCACAAGCAGCTTATGCTGATGAAAATGATATGCAGCATGACTATATTCTGTGTGTGACTGTGGCTATATCTGCATGCAAAATGCTACGTTACAGTGTCAGTGTCAGCGGCTGTGACACTGTAACGTAGCGTTTCGTATGCAGATACAGCTCAGTCGCACACAGAACGTAGGCATGCCGCATATCATTTTAATCATCAGCAGTTGCTTGTGCATCTTATTTGTGTATAAGATGCATTTTAAGGAAAAAAGTTGCACGCAAAGACATTCAGCACTACCGAGTCGCGCCATAGTATGGTGAGACTAGAAGGGCAGTGTAACGTGCAAGAAAGCTAGATGTATATGGACACTGAACACATCTGTATAAACATGATTAAAGGCAAACAAAACAGACTTGTGGCTAATTTATACCAAAATCCAATTTATTTTTGTTTTGCAAAAACATAAGTACATAGAGGAAGTATTACATGATACCAAGGGTACAGGATAATGGCTCAGTGTTAATCAGTATGTACATTTTAAATGGCGCAAAGAATGTTTCACGTTTGTGAGCAACATTTGTTATTTCACTGCACAGTGGGTTTGATGTTGTTGAAACGCTTCCTTTACCACATGAGGAACTTTGTATTTCAATTAAATCAAACAATTTTAATGCAAATTAGACGCTGCATTATAATTCTGTTCATTTGTTTTGCCCAGACTTCAAGAATAACAGCTATATATTTGCTCTATATAGCAAAGGCAAATCTCTTCTTTTATTGTATTCCTAAATGAAAAAGCTAATGGGTAAAATGTAATATAGCATTTTTCCCAAAAAATTATTTTCTATTTTAATTATAGCTAAATTCATCTTCTATGTGTATTTGAAAAACATATTAAATAACTAATCATATATAACAAATATCTAGTTAAATTACTGTGTATACTGAAATACAGAGGACACCGGGTCAAAAGAACTAAACGGGGGCATTTGACCAAGTCCTCCATATACAGCTATGGCCAAAAGTTTGAGAATGACACAAGTATTGGTTTTCACAGAGTTTGCTGCTTCAGTGTTCTTAGACCTTTTTGTCGAATGTTACTATGGTATACTGAAGTAAAATTACAAGCATTTCATAAGTGTCAAAGGCTTTTATTGACAATTACATGCCAACAGTAAAGCATCCTGAGACCATTCATGTGTGGGGTTGCTTCTCAGCCAAAGGAGTGAGCTCATTCACAATTTTGCCAAAGAACACAGCCATGAATAAAGGCATCTTGGACAGGGTTTCACCCGTATTTTATATTGGTACAGGTTGAGTCTCCCATGCTTGGGACCAGGGATATTGTGGATAACGGAATATTCCATATTTTGGGATAATTGCATACCATGATGAAATATCTTGGGAATAGGACCCAAATATACACACAGAATTCATTTATGTTTTATATACACCTTATACACACAGCCTGCAGGTAATTTTATACAATATATTCAATAATTTTGTGTCTCAAACAAAGTTTGTGTACAGAAATGAAATTCATTTATGTTTCATAGACACCTTAAACACACAGCCTGAAGGTAATTTTATACAATATTTTTAATAATTTGTGCCTTTAGACAAGGTTTGTGTACATTGCACCATCAAAAATTAAAGGTGTCATTATCTCAGTCATGCCAAAAAAATTCCGTATTTCGGAATATTCCGTATTTCGGAATATTTGGATATGGGAGATTCAACCTGTGTACCTTTTTAGGTCATGTGAGGGTTATTTTGCTTATTTGAAGAGAATGTCAACAGTATCATTGAATCTTACAGATGACTCTATATTCTTAGATGTTTCTTTAGGCCGCACAGAGAATACAAAAGCAGAATTGTTTTTAAACTGAATCTGTGGGATCCCAGTTTTATTTGGCGATCTTTCCTTTCTATGGGGTAGAGGGTGCGGAGGGTGCGCTCGCCCTTTGGGTGTAATGCTGGAGTAATAGTGTTGTGGTCTTATGTGTTCACTCCACACACAACATTGAACACATAAGACCACAACACTATTACTCCAGCATTACACCCATAGGGCGAGCGCACCCTCCGCACCTTCTACCCCATTATATCGTTACACAGGACCTGGTACTCCTGCTTTTAGGAAGGTGCAGCATCCCGACACAAACAATACATCTCACATCCCATCTGCCCATACAGCAGAGCGCAGTTCTAACCCATCATTTGCACTTTCCTTTCTATGCCCTGTATTATTACAGATAAACACTAGACACATTCCACTTTAAGTATTATATAACCTAATCCTCGGAGGTAACATATTTGAAAGCTACTTAAAGTATAGCATTCAATTTTTTCATTATTTTTTTTCAACTCAGAACAATAAAATTCCCTTATTTTGGGCTACATGGACTCCTGTAAACCTAAACATTCACAAAGGAAGACCCATTGTGAAGATCTGGCTGCTGGGCTGCATAATGTTTGGCTTAATTCCACCCCTCCTGCCTCCTGTTACCTGAACAAGTCCCACCAACTATTGGTTATAGCTTCTAGGGCCTGTTTTTGTGCTATAAATTCGAAAGACATCTCTAGCTTTCCTATTGTTACATATGCTGATACAGTGCTCAGTCTTTATACTGCCAACTAAAACACAGTCCAAACTAGCAGCATTATAAAGAAGGTGATGCATTGTGTAGCTAATACATTGGGGGTGTTATAATGAGGGAGCACTGTAACTTCTATGATCCACTTGGCATCCTTGACACATTTTAGTTTATGTGCCCAGAGAATGCCATGAAAACATTCCCCAGATCATAATGCTGCCACAACCAGCTTGTGTTCTTCCAGCAATGGTTGCAGGGTGGTTGTTCTCCAATGTTCTCGCCTGACACTCCAACGTCCATCCGTTTGATGAAGCAAAAAACACGAATCATCTGAGAAGGCAACTCTTCGCCAATCAGCTGAGGTCCAATTCCAATACAGGCGTTAAAATGTAAGCATTTTTCACCAATGCACCTTTGTTAGCATAGATGCAGTGGCCATCCATTTGCTTCGAGCCGCCCCATACACAGCAGAGTTTGCTGAACTGTCATTTTAGACACGCCTGGTGGGCCCCAGGTTAATTTTGGCGGTGAGCTGCTCCACTGTAGCGTGTTGGTCCGCCCTCATGCACCTTCATAGCCGACATTCACCTCTCGCATCGATGGCACGTGGTGCCCCGCAGTTTCCACATCGGTTATTCGCAATGGTGTCATTTGTCCAGTCTCGATACACATTCAACACAGCAGCACACGAAAAGTTCACAAACTGCGCTGTTTCAGAAATACTGCCACCCTTGGCCCGAAAGTCAATAATCATCCATTTTTGCAACTCTGATAAATCGCCTCTTTTACCCATGACAGCAATGAGTGATGTGTGCAGACGGCCTATCGCACACCTGACATACCCATCAAGTCAGTGCATGGCTTGTGACGTACTTCATGGGTAACGCGTTGCCGCCGTCAAATGTAGGAGGTGGTTATAATAATGTGACTTCTGTGTGTGTGTGTGTGTGTGTATATATATATATATATACATATATATATATATACATATATATATATACATATATATATATATATATAAAGCAAAGAAGAACCCGGCACTCACCAACGGGGTAGAGAGTACTTGCTAAGGTGCCTTTCCTGAGCGTTAGTCACACTCCCACATAAGTTTCCAAAAAAGGACGGCACTCAATAGACTTCTTAGTAATTTAAAACGGTGATTTAATCATCCGACGTTTCGGGGTAACCCCCCTTCCTCTGGGACAGCAGTACACACAATACATACACAGATACACAGACATAAATACCCTTACTAATCATAATGTAAAAGAACTCACCTGTGTACCAGCGTGCACGATCACTCACGGCAAAGCGCCCTGATCAATCCTGGCCTCTACTAATGACGTCACCCGCCCGCTGTCCAAGCCGGCAAGGTGTGCCCACATGGAGCAATATGTTGTGATCACATGACTCACAACCTTGCAAGTCATCAGCGCACGCCGGTAAACACTGCGAGTATAAAAGGTTGCCTAGCAACCCATCTCCACAAAGCAATTAAAAACAAAAATTTAAAAAAAACAGTAAATATCCAATCCAACAACAAACACAGCTGTATTTCAATCTTAGAAATGATATATATATATATATATAAAGAGTATAATGTAATTAATATTACTAACTCAAAAAATTATACAAAGAAACACATACATCAGAGAAAACACTGTAAACCCAGGGTTTCATTTAACCCTTTTGGATAAATGGTATCCAAAGTGTGAATCCACTTACATTCCCTCTGCATAAGTATTTTATTTCTATTGCCCCCTCTCAATAAGGGTGGCACATGATCAATTATAATTGTCCTTAAAGAAGCTACCCCATGTTTTAATTGTACAAAATGACGAGCAACTGGTTGTTCACTGCAACCGCTCTCAATAGCCTGTCGTATCGCTGAACGGTGCAACGCCATTCGCTCTTTAAACTGGCGTTGTTTTCCCCACGTATGTCAAGCCACAAGGGCATGTAAGTAAATTTCTACTTCAGGGTCCATAGGGTATCCACAGGATACCTTGGGGTATAGGTGTGACGTCAGTCGCAGGGCACCAAAGAGTTAAGCTTTCAGCCTCCCAGGATGCACTAGGTCCCCCTCCTATACCCCGCCCCCGGGCCAAGGCACCTCAGTTTAGTTTGGTGCCCGGCCGGAGTCGGGTGCACCTGTTGGAGTGGGGGCTAGAAGAGCCCCTGAAGCTTTTTCTTCATGCAGCTGTGGCTGCACATCTGGATGAACAGCATGGACAGTCAGTCCTGACGTCCATGCTGTCTTCCCTACACCCCGCCGGTACCAGAACGCCGGTACTGATCCGGGGATGCTGGTGGGCGTCTGGGGTCACAGCTAGCGGTGACCCCAGATGCTCCGGACCATGGCCGGATTCAAGGGGGACAGAGGTAAGCAGCGGGGTCCCGCGGTGGGTCCCCGCTGATCACATGGTCCTAAGTCCCCAGGCAGGGGGCTCCCTGGGGACTGGCTGCAGCGTGGAGCCAGGCGACCAACCTGCGCTTCCACTACCCCCTGGGACAGCGGACCGCAGCAGAGCGGTAGCGCTGCGGCGTCCCAGGGGTTAAATGCATGCCAGGGGAGCGCGCCTTCCCTGTCTCACAGCCGGCGCCTCCCCCGCTGCACACAGCCCTCTCTGCACTGTGCTGACTGGTCCTGTGTCAGCGCTCCTCCCCCAGGCCAGCTTCTCTCTGCTCCTCGGCGGCCATCTTCTCTGCAACGCATGGTGAACGCTGCTGGAAGTCTTGAAGGAAGCATGGTGGTCTGGCTCCCCCCGCATACCTCTCCTCCGCTGTGGCTCAGGTCTGTGTATGCAGCGCTGTGTCCTACCAGGCCCTGTGTCTGTGTAGTTGAGTGATCAGCGCTGTTAGTGCAGGAATTGTTATTTCTCTGCATTGTATGTGACTGTGCTAGCGCTGCCTGTAACTTTTCTTCTCTAAACTGTCAGCTTTATTACTGTCCCTGTTCTTTCTGCTAAAGCCCTTGCGGTGCGGTGCTGCAGGGTGGTCTCTCGCCTATTTAATACTTAATTGGTGAGAGAGGTCACATACGTGGTGCCATCATGTCTGAAAGTGATTTTCCCCTCCGGCTACAGTGTACCACGTGCAAAGTACCGTTAGCGGAGGGGGAGGGTAGCGCGGAGGGCCTTTGCCGGCAGTGTTTGTCCATGGCGCGGCCTATTACGGTTACAGCACCGGTACAGGAGCCGCCCTGGGCTTGTTTCGCTCAGGCGTTAACAGCTTTAGTGGGCCAGTTAGCTCCGCAGCCCGCGTTTACTCCGATGGGTTTGTCCCAGCAGTCTGTGGTGTCGTCACCCATGCAGGGGTTCCCACGACAATTGGTGGTACCCCACAGTCTCCCTATTTCCCCGCTCCCGGGTTCTCAGGAGCCAGCGTGGGTTAACTCCCTGACGAGTTCTGTACAGCACTTGTCGGATGTGTTGCAAGGGGAGTCTGTGATGCGGCTTCATAAAAGGCCGGTGGCGTCTCTGTCCGCTCCTTATGAGGATGACGAAGGGACGTCTGATGATGGGGAGATTCTGGATCCTTACGATCAGGAACCTTTCCATACTAAGGACGCTGATGCTAAGTCCAAAGTATATATTCCTGGACTTATTCGGGCGGTCCGCACAGCCTTGGTGATTGAGGACGAAGTTCCCCCAGCGGCTAAATCTAAGTATGCCTTTTTCAAAGATGTGAAGGGCGATGCCACAGTCTTTCCTCTTTCGGGTCAGTTGGTGGACCATTTAGAGGAGGCGTGGAAACAACCTGGCAAAAGATACCAGCCGCAGAGACGCCTGGCGGTGGCTTATCCGTTCGCGGATAATTATTTTGCTAAGTGTGAATCCCCTCCACAGGTGGATTCTCACGTGACCCGTCTTGTCCGTAGTGCCACATTGCCGATGCCATCCATGTCCTCCCTTAAGGATGCTACGGACCGCAAGGTAGAAATCTGCCTGAAGTCCGCTTATTCCCTTGCAGGGGGGGCAGCACGGCCGCCTATGGCCATTTGCTGGGTTGCCAGAGCGATGGAGCGCTGGGCGGATTCATTAGAGGCTTCTTTTGAATCCAACTGTCCGGCCGAACAGGCGGAGTTGATTGGCAATCTCCGTGATTCGGCCACCTACATCAACGAGGCGGCTCTAGACATTAGTACTCTGGTGTCTAGAATTTCTTCAGCAGCGGTAGCTGCTCGTCGCACCTTGTGGCTGCGATCCTGGAAGGCGGACGCAGATCCAAGAAAGGTCTGGAAGCGTTGCCGTTTACCGGAGAAGTTCTCTTCGGTCCGGATCTGGATAAGATTGTGGCCACGCTGGCGGCAGCCAAATCTGCTTGTCTCCCGTCGGCCGCTGCTCCTTCTGGTTCTGGACCATCGTCCTTTCGGTCATCTAGGGCCCAGGGCAGGCCCAAACCACAGTCGTTTCCTCGACAGGCTGGCCCTAAGAAATCGGTCAAGCCCCGGAAACAGGCATGGAGTACCAGACGTCCGGCCCCCAAGCCAGATCACAAGCCTGCGGCCTGACGGTCCGGGTCTCCCCTTGGGGATCCCAGGGTGGGAGGCCGCCTGCTGCAGTTCTCCCGGTGTTGGTCGTTCACTACGACAGACACTTGGGTTCTGGAGGTGGTCTCTCACGGGTACGCCCTCTCCTTCCGGCACAGACCCCCGGCTCGATTCTTCACCACGGGTCTACCATCAGACCGGAACAAGGCTACGGAGCTGCGGAAGGTATTGCACACTATGCTCCAGGCTGGAGTTATAGTGCCTGTTCCATTCTCCCAGAGGGGCCAGGGTTTCTATTCAAATCTATTTTTGGTACAGAAACCCAATGGGTCATATCGTCCGATTCTCAACCTCAAAGCACTCAACAAGTCTTTGCGGGTCCCGAAGTTTCGGATGGAGACCCTACGGTCCATCATTCTGGCGCTGGAACCTGGGGACTACATGGTGTCATTGGACATACAGGACGCTATGGCGGTCATGGCGGCTTCTCTGCGGCTGCAAGGAGTCCGCATGTTGCCGTACTTGGACGACCTGTTATTGGTGGCAGGATCTCCAGAGCTCCTGTTACACCACTTGGACCTGACCATTGCACTGCTGCAACGGCACGGCTGGCTAATCAACTGGCAGAAGTCCACTCTAATCCCGTCTCGGAGGATTCTGCATCTTGGAGCCTTATTGGACTCGGGACAGCAAAGGATCTTCGTGACGGAGGACAAGATCTCTGCTTTACAGTCAAGGGTGCGCAGTTGTCTGCACAGCCGCCGGGTGTCCTTACACTCGGCGATGAGGTTACTGGGCTCCATGGTGTCGGTGTTCGACATGGTGGAATACGCCCAGTTTCACTCCAGACCTCTGCAGCACCTGATCCTGTCCAAGTGGAACGGGCTGCCTCAGTCTCTGAAGTTCCAGACGATTGTGCTCACCCCGGAGGTTCGCCTGTCCCTTGCGTGGTGGTTAAAGACGACCCACCTCAACAAGGGACGTCCGTTCTGGGTTCCAAATTGGGTCCTGTTGACAACGGCGCCAGTCTTCGGGGCTGGGGAGCAGTTTCGGGTCCACACTTGTTCCAGGGCAGGTGGACACCGACAGAAGCGGAGCTTCCAATAAATATCTTGGAACTCCGTGCGGTCTTCAATGCTCTCCTGCAGGCACAGCGGTTTCTCCAGGGTCACCCGGTGCAGGTCCAGTCGGACAATGCTACCACCGTGGCCTACATAAACAGGCAAGGAGGAACTCGCAGTCGGGCGGCTCTCGTAGAGGTCTCTCGGATCCTGGTTTGGGCGGAGCGCAATCTTCCGGCCATATCAGCGGTCTTCATCCCGGGAGTGCTAAATTGGGAGGCGGACTTTCTAAGTCGCCAGGACGTTCATCCAGGGGAATGGTCCCTGCACCCGGACGTTTTTCAACTACTGGTGGACAGGTGGGGTCTTCCAGAAATCGACCTCATGGCGTCCCGGCACAACAACAAGTTGCCGGTGTACGGGTCTCGCACAAGAGACGAAGGGGCGTCTCTGGTGGATGCTCTGTCCGTCCGGTGGACGTTCAGGTTCGCATACCTGTTCCCTCCGGTCTCCCTTCTTCCACGGGTAATCCGGAAATTCAAACAGGAAGGAGGGACGCTCCTGTTGATAGCTCCCGCGTGGCCCAGACGGCACTGGTTCTCAGACCTTCAGGGTCTGTCCGTGGACAGTCCTCTGCGGTTGCCGCTACGACCGGACCTTCTGTCTCAGGGTCCTTGTCTTCACCCGGACCTGACTCGGCTGTCTTTGGCGGCGTGGCTGTTGAGACGGCCATGCTGAGGTCCTGGGGGTTTTCCAGCTCTGTGGTGCGTACCATGTTACGAGCTCGGAAACCGTCTTCCGCAAGGATATACCATCGCGTGTGGCATACGTTCTTCCAGTGGTGTCGACCGAGAGGTTATGCACCGCGGGAGTTTCGTCTGTCTCGGATTCTCGCCTTCCTGCAAGCGGGACTAGATCATGGGCTTCGCCTTGCTTCTTTGAAGGTACAGGTTTCGGCCCTATCTGTCTGGTTTCACCGTAGGATTGCTACAATCCCGGATGTGCGCACCTTTATGCAAGGTGTTCTCCGTATTCAGCCGCCCTTTGTTCCACCTGTGGTGCCTTGGGATTTGGCTGTGGTCCTGAGGGCTCTCCAAGGACCGCCGTTTGAACCACTGGGCTCAGTGGATATTAAATGGCTAACAGCTAAGACTGTTTTCCTTCTGGCCGTTGCTTCAGCCAGACGTGTTTCTGAGTTAGGGGCTCTTTCTTGTAGACCCCCTTTCTTGGTTTTTCATGGGAACAGGGCAGTGCTCCGCACTCGGCCCGAGTTTCTTCCCAAAGTTGTTTCCCAGTTTCATGTTAACGAGGAAATAGTTGTTCCGGCCTTTAACTCACCGGGTCTTTCCGTGGGTGAGGCCTCTTTGGATGTTGTGCGGGCCTTAAGGACTTATGTTGACCGCACTTCTTTGTTTAGGAAGTCGGACGCTTTGTTGTCCTCTATGGCTTCTGTAAAAAGGGTTGGCCTGCTTCAAAGCAAACTTTGGCAGCCTGGATCCGTATGGCTATTTCTGAAGCTTATCTTCATGAAGGCCTACCGGTCCCTCCTTCTCTGAAGGCTCATTCCACTAGGTCTGTGGGTCCTTCGTGGGCAGCTCGACGTGGTGCCTCGGCAGTTCAGATCTGCAAGGCTGCTACGTGGTCTTCTGTCCATACCTTCGTGAGGTATTACAGGTTTGACACCTTCGCCTCTCGGGATGCTTCCTTCGGGCGGCGGATTCTCCTTTCTGCACAGGAGCGTCCCCACCCTTAAAGGATACTGCTTTGGGACATCCCCAAGGTATCCTGTGGATACCCTATGGACCCTGAAGTAGAAAATATGAGATATGGTAAGAACTTACCCTTGTTATCTCTATTTCTACGAAGTCCATAGGGTTCCACAGGACTCCCGCCCTGTCGCACCTGTGCTGCAGATGGGCTTTGCTCTGGTCACCGGTTTTCCGTCTCCCTCTGGTGAGAATGTGATTCTTGTATGTGTCCAGATCTTTGTTCTCTCTCTTCCTTCTCCTCCTCCGGCCTATGGCTTGGTAACTAACTGAGGTGCCTTGGCCCGGGGGCGGGGTATAGGAGGGGGACCTAGTGCATCCTGGGAGGCTGAAAGCTTAACTCTTTGGTGCCCTGCGACTGACGTCACACCTATACCCCAAGGTATCCTGTGGAACCCTATGGACTTCGTAGAAATAGAGATAACAAGGGTAAGTTCTTACCATATCTCATATTATATAACATACGTGGAAGAACAAGTCAAAGCATAATTAATTTTAAATCTTTTTCCTGTATGGGGGTGACAGAAAGAATTGCCAACTATCAAGGACCTACATGTCACGCAGCCCAAACATCGATGGCATCCCGTCTTAATGCTAAGAAAATGTGGTTGTTTTTTTTGTTGACACATACCTGTAATGTCCAAATGTACAATATGATCTTTAATACTTCTATTCCTAGTGAAACTAGGAAGAAGTTTAGAATTATGTAAGGCCGGCAAGTCACTATCGGAACTAACGATCGGCCACCAGTGTTTCACTTTTTTCACCATAAGGGGGCTATGCAAACCAAAACGATTAACCCATGGAATTCTATTACCATCCAAACTATTACCTGTAATAGATTTTGGCTTCAACAACTCATCTCTTGGTATACTAAGAACCCTTTTTTTATTTTTTTCTAAGTCCTTCTGTGGGTAACCTCGACAAATACATTTTTCAACTACATCTTGTAAGGCTTGTTCAACCTGACTTTCATCTGAAGTTATTCGCCTAACCCTAAGTAGCTGGGAATACGGTAAACCCCTCCTCAATGGTAAGGGATGAAAGCTGTCATTTCTCAATAGAGTATTTCTGTCGGTAGGTTTCCTATATAATGATGTCATAAAGGAATTGCCCCTCCGGGTAATGTGTACATCCAAAAAATTAGCTTGAACAGAATCAATATGATAAGTTAATTTTATTACACTGTTGGAGGAATTCTGTCCCTCCAGCAATGCAACAAGATCCAACTCAGACCCTGACCAAAAAATTTGTAAATATATATATATATATATATATATATATACGTAGCAGAAAGCTTGGCCCTCCTCCTCCAATAATAATCCTGGGTGCCCTCCGCAAGTAACAAAGTACAAAACAGGAAATGGTGGCAGCGGCACTACTCAGAAACAAGTATATAGACAAGTTAAGTCCTTTACTTCATCGTTTCAATCTGTGCGATTTTCGTCAGGAAGATAACAACAATACACAAAAACACTTACCTAAATAACATACAGAGTCCACCCCGAGTGCGACCGTCTCCGTCCATCTGAGAGGGCGTCTGACGTCATCGCGAAGCACCACGCAGCCCACGTGACGTCCAGAGCTCCGCTCACTATGGCACCCCTGAGAAACAAATTAAATGAAGTGAGATGCCTTCACCAATATATATACAAAAGAATCCACCAGAAAACTTCTAGTATAATGGGAATGACACAATCGGAGAACATTAGCATAATATAGACAGATATGTAAATAGAGAAATCCATATATATCTCCAAAACAGCTTATACAGTAAAAAGGCATCACTAGAAAAAGCAGAAAAGCCAAAAACACTAATGAGCATTATATATATAACTCCAAGTTAATCAAAACAGGATAATGATAATGTCTCATTGAGACCATGGGGCTGCAGAGTATTTAGACGATGAATCCAGAATGCCTCCCTTTGTAGCAATTTTCTTGCTCTATAGTGATATTAAATTCACTTATGAGATTGATTCAGAAGAGGTCCATTTTCTGGATGTCTCAGTGAAATTATAAGATGGTAAAATTCAAACCTCAGTATATAGAAAGCATTAGAGAAGCTATAAAACTGGACTTCCTTTGAGCTAGTTGAGTTTCTGGAGCATAACATTTGTGGGTTCGATTATACTCTCCAAATGGCCAGAAAAAGAGAACTTTCATGTGAAACTCGGCACTCTATTCTTGTTCTTAGAAATTAAGGCTATTCCATATGAGAAATTGCCAAGAAACTGAACATTTCCTACAACGGTATGTACTACTCCCTTCAGAGAATAGCACGAACTGGCTCTAACCAGAGTAGAAAGAGAAGTGGGAGGCCCCGGTGCACAACTGTGCAAGAAGACAAGTACATTAGAGTCTCTAGTTTGAGAAATAGACTCCTCACGAGTCCTCAACTGGCAGCTTCATTAAATGGTACCTGCAAAACGCCAGTGTCAATGTCTACAGTGAAGAGGCGACTCCAGGATGCTGGCCTTCTAGGCAGAGTGGCAAAGAAAAAGCCATATCTGAGACTGGCCAATAAAAGGAAAAGATTAGTGTGGGCAAAAGAACACAGACATTGGACAGAGGAAGATTGGAAAAAGTGTTATGGACAGACGAATTGCAGTTTAAGGTGTTTGGATCACACGGAAAAACATTTGTGAGACGTAGAACAAGTGAAAAGATGCTGGAAGAGTGCCTGACGCCATCTGTCAAGCATGGTGGAGGTAATGTGATGGTCTGGGGCTGCTTTGGTGCTGGTAAAGTGGGAGATTTGTATAAGGTAAAATGGATTTTGAATAAGGAAGGCTATCACTACATTTTGCAATGCCATGCCATACCTTGTGGACAGTGCTTGATTGGAGCCAATTTCTTCCTCCAACAGAACAATGACCCAAAGCACACCTTCAAATTATGCAAGAACTATTTAGGGAAGAAGCAGGCAGCTGGTATTCTGTCTGTAATGGAGTGGCCAGCACAGTCACCAGATCTCAAACCCATTGAGCTGTTGTGGGAGCAGCTTGACCGTATGGTACGCAAGAAGTGCCCATCAAGCCAATCCAACTTGTGGGAGGTGCTTCAGGAAGCGTGGGGTGAAATTTCTTCAGATTACCTCAACAAATTAACAGCTAGCATGCCAAAGGTCTGCAATGCTGTAATTGCTGCAAAAGGAGCATTCTTTGACGAAAGCAAAGTTTGAAGGACAAAATTATTATCTCAAATAAAAATCATTATTTCTAACCTTGTCAATGTCTTGACTATATGTTCTATTCATTTTGCAACTCATTTGATAAGTCAGTTTTCATGTAAAACATGAAATTGAGTTACTCCAAACTTTTCAACGGTAGTGTGTGTGTATATATATATATATATATATATATTAATACACAGTGCCTTGCAAAAGTATTCACCCCCTTGGCTTTTCACCTTTATTGTTAAATAAATGACAGGTTGTAATGTATTTTTTTTATCTGAATTTTATATGATGGATCTGCACAAAATAGTCGAATTTGGTGAAGTGAAATGAGAAAAATATATATAAAAATGAATCTTTATAAATAAAAATCTGAAAATTGGCATGTGCATATGTAATCACCCCCTTTGCTATGAAGACCCTCAAAAGTTCTAGTGCAACCAATTACCTTCAGAAGTCACATAATTAGTGAATTTTAGTCCACCTGTGTGAAATCTAAGTGTCACATGATCTGTCAGTATAAACACAGCTCTTCTGAAAGGCCCCAGAGGCATCAACACAACTAAGCAAGAGGCATTACACCATGAAGACCAAGGAGCTCTCCAAACAAGTCAGGGACAAAGTTGTTGAGAAGTACAATTCTGGGTTGGGTTATAAAAAAAATATCCAAATCTTTGATGATCCCCCGGAGCACCATCAAATCCATCATCATCAAACGGAACGAACATGGTACCACAACAAACTTGCCAAGAGAGGGCCGCCCACCAAAACGTACAGACCGGGTAAGGAGGGCATTAATCAGAGAGGCAGCATGTAGATCAAAGGTAACACTGAAGGAGCTACAGAGTTCCACAGCAGAGACTGGTGTATCTGTAAGGGGGTATTTTTCGCTCAGAGCAAAAAAAGGAGAAAGACAAATTTTGTCTATTCTGGGGCACTCTTGACATAAATACACAATATGTAAATGAGATAGTCGATGAATAAGTTAAAACTTAACATTTAATAATGAACCTTAAAAAATAATAGAATATTCTCCCGAAGGGCAGAACATTCAAAAATCATAAGAAAATACAAATTTACATGTAATTCTAATAATGATACATATTCAGATCATATATGGCACATGGTCATGTGCAATTTTTTGAATGAATATATAAAAGTAATCTACAAACAACAGTAATTAATCAAGGGTGATCTAGGTTGATATAGTAATTGATCGTAATCCAATAGTAAAAGGAGCTCAGATGCACGATGCATTCATATCCAACAACAAAATATTCAGCTGACCATATCACCTGTTGCGAAAATATGTTTGTGCAGTTATGGCACACACCCAAATCCCCTATAAATATGGTTATGATAGTATCAATTATTTGGGAAACACACCGCTTTCAAATATACACCTGGGTGCAGATGAAAATCTGCAAATTAGGTAATGGGTTATTACTCAAAGTTATGAAAATTAGAGAAATTATGTAAAATGGACCATAGAAGGAAGAATAGGCCTGGGATATAATTACGAACTCTCACTTCTGCTGTCGCCCATCTACATCAAATGGGGGATGAGAGAGCCAGTGATTCGTTATTCCCAGGTGAAAAATTACAGCAATGCTTCTGCTGTCTGGGATATCATATACGTCTCTCCCCTGTTGTTGTAAACATTGCAGGGGGATATCGTAAGAAGAGAACCCAGATGAGAGAGCTTGATGGAGGTAAAGAAAAATAAAGAAAAGTGAAGTGAAAATATATATTGTAAAATTAGTGAGAAATGGTATGAATACCAGTATAGAATGAACCAGAGTTGGTGCTTATTATCATGTAAAAAGGATTAACAGAAATGGGGAGCTAATATCCCTTGTATGTAGAAAAAAAATGTATAAATTAATTAGCTATGTTTAATTGTGATAAATAGGATACTGTGTGTATAGAGAATATAGTAAGGTCTGGAGTTCTGAATCGCGGAAGTCCTCCCGATTAACTCTGTCTGTATAAGACAGGGGATCAGTGAGTGAAGGTGTCGTGAGAAAAGCCAGAGGAGAAATAAAGAGCAGCGCCGCTGTGAGCAGAGGAATCGGCTACAGCTCTCCTCTGTTACCTGTCGGTATAGCAGAGGGAGCCGCTCGCCGAGGGACTCAGTCAGAGCAGTCTGATTAGAAAAAATAGAAAGTACCTGAGTCCGAGGTCCAGGAGAAGGGATATCTGTAAAGCGGGTGTGGAGCGGGTAATGTGCAGGCTGCAAATGACTGGTGTATCTGTGCATGTGACCACAATAAGCCGTACACTCCATAGAGCTGGGCTTTGGGGAAAAGTGGTCAGAAAAAAGCCATTACTTAGTGATAAAAATAAGAAGACACGATTTGAGTTTGCCAAAAGGCATGTGGGTGACTCCCCAAATGTATGGAGGAAGATGCTCTGGTCAGATGAGACAAAAATTTTACTTTTCATCCACCAAGGAAAACGCTATGTCTGGCGCAAACCCAACACATCCCATCACTCCAAGAACACCATCCCCACAGTGAAACATGGTGGTGGCAGCATCAAGCTGGGGGGATGCTTTTCAGCAGTAGGGACTGGGAAACTGTTTCGAGTCAAGGGAAAGATGGATGGTGCTAACTACAGGGATATTCTGAAGCAAAACCTGTTTGTCTGCCTGTGATTTGAGACTGGGACGGAGGTTCACCTTCCACCAGGACAATGATACTGCTAAAGCAACACTCGAGTGGTTTAAGGGGAAACATTTAAATGTGTTGGAATGGCCTAGTCAAAGCCCAGATCTCAATCCAATTGAGAATCTGTGGTCAGACTATAAGACTGCTGTTCACAAGCGGAAACCATCCAACATGAAAAAGCTGGAGCAGTTTTGCCTTGAGGAATGGGCAAACATCCCAGGGGCAAGATGTGGCAAGATCATAGAGACTTCTCCAAAGCGACTTGCAGCTGTAGTTGCCGCAAAAGGTGGCTCGACAAAGTACTGAATTTAGGGGGGTGAATAGTTGTGCATGCTGAAGTTTTCTGTTATGTTGTCCTAAATGTTGTTTGATTCACAATATATAAAAAAACACAACTTCACAGTTGTAGGCATGTTCTGTGAATGAAATGATGCACACCTTCAAACAATCCATTTTAATTCCAGGTTGTGTGGCAACAAAACATGAAAAATGCAAAGGGGGGTGAATACTTTTGCATGGCACTATGTATGTGTATATATACACAATACTGTCAGTAGTGCGCAGAAAATCCTTGGTCAACGTCCAGGGCTATATAAATTGATGTAGTGCTGCTGCTTCCCGACCCTTAGGCACAAGAGTCATATACTGCACTGCTTGCCTGCTTTATTTTATCCCAGCACTGGGGTAGATAGTGCCTCAGAATTTTCCTGACAGTGTATGCTGCTAAGTAGTGTATCCCCTCGATATTGGTCCATCGGTGTGCGTTCCACAGTGCGTGTCAAAAAGGACGGGTCAACTGACTCGTTTCTCCATCCCTACTTCCAGCGGATCCGTCAGAGGATCTTCTGACTGGGATAAAATGCAGTATAGCATGCAGTTGAGATCCACCAAGCGGGTCCATATATAGCGGACACCACAGAAAGTGGTTGCGGCTAAGATCTCAGCGCAAGTTGTCATACTACCAATGGTGGTTGGTGCTCGGAACTTTTTTTGTCATTAGACATACTGCATTTTAAGAGGAGAGTGGCTACTGTTGTTTTTGAAACCAAACCCAAAACAAAGGGACAAATAGATAGCAATTAGTATAATTAAGCCCATAACTCCGGTTTTATCTGTTATATGTGTGGCTAACTTGACTACCTGACAGATTGAGGCATTAACCTTATATGGATAGACCGTGGATATATGTTTGTCTATGAAATAACAACTGTACATTGGTGAGAGAGATTATTATATACAGTCAGGTGCATAAATATTGGGACATTGTCAGAATTTTCATATTTTGGCCTCATTCACCACCACAATGGCTTTGAAATGAAACAAACAAGATGTGCTTTAACTGCAGACTTTCAGATTTACTTTGAGGGTAATTACATCCAAAACGGGTGAACGGTGTAGGAATTGCAACGGTTTCTATATGTGCCTCCCACTTTTTAAGGGGCCAAAAGTAATGGGACAAACCGAACAATCCTAAATCTAACTTTCACTTTATAATACTTTGTTGCAAATCCTTTGCAGACAATTACAGCCTGAAGTCTGGAACGCATAGACATCACCAGACGCTGGGTTTCATCCCTGGTGATGCTCTGCCAGGCCTCTACTGCAAATGTCTTCAGTTCCTGCTTGTTCTTGGGGCATTTTCCCTTCAGTTTTGTCTTCATCAAGTGAAATGCATGCTCAATCGGATTCAGGTCAGGGGATTGACTTGGCCATTGCATAACATTCCACTTTTTAGCCTTAAAAAACTCTTTGGTTGCTTTTGCAGTATGCTTCGGGTCATTGTCCATCTGCATTGTGAAGCGCCGTCCAATGAGTTCTGAAGCATTTGACTGAATATGAGCATATAATATTGCCCGAAACGCTTTTATCAGCAGTCACATCATCAATAAATACAAGAGAACCAGTTCCATTGGCAGCCATACATACCCACGCCGTGACACTACCACCACCATGCTTCACTGATGAGGTGGTATGTTCCTTTCCTTCTCCATACTCTTCTCTTCCCATCACTCTGGTACAAGTTGATCTTTGTCTCATCTGTCCATAGGATGTTGTTCCAGAACTGTAATGGCTTTTTAGATGTTGTTTGGCAAACTCTAATCTGGTCTTCCTGTTTTTGAGACTCACCAATGGTTTACATCATGTGGTGAACCCTCTATATTCACTCTTGTGAAGTCTTCTCTTGATTGTTGACTTTGACACATATACACCTACCTCCTGGAGAGTGTTCTTGATTTGGCCAACTGTTGTGAAGGGGTTTTTCTTCACCAGGGAAATAATTCTTCTGTCATCCACCACAGTTGTTTTCCGTGGTCTTCTGGGTCTTTTGGTGTTGCTGAGCTCTCCGATGCATTCTTTTTTTGAAGAATGTTCTAAACAGTTGATTTGGCCACACCTAATGTTTTTGCTATCTCTCTAATGGGTTTGTTTTGATTTTTCAGCCTAATGATGGCTTGCTTCACTGATAGTGACAGCTCTTTGGATCTCATATTGAGAGTCGACAGCAACTGATTCCAAATGCAAATGTCACACCTAGAATCAACTCCAGACCTTTTACCTGCTTAATTGATAATGAAAAAACAAGGGAATAGCCCACACCTGTCCATGAAATAGCTTTTGAGTTGATAGTCCCATTACTTTTGGCCCCTTAAAAAGTGGGAGGCACATATAGAAACCGCTGTAATTCCTACACCGTTCACCTGATTTGGATGTAATTACCCTCAAATTAAATCTGAAAGTCTGCAGTTAAATCACATCTTGTTTGTTTCATTTCAACACCATTGTGGTGGTGAATAGAGGCCAAAATATGAAAATTCTGTCAATGTCCCAATATTTATGCACGTGACTGTGTACAAACTAACATCATTGCTGCTATTCTGCTATTTCGGCTATTCTAACAACCATTGCTGTCTATAAGCACTAACACCACTGCTGCTATATATTCATCTATATTGCTGATTCTATTTTTGATAATCAAGTTCTGCTTCTCTTATACTAACTTGGATGTTGGACAGCTAAAGGCATTTCACTGTTTGAATATGGTCCTTATAAAGATATAACGGACATTTGGATATAACAAGAATAGTACAATACATCCAAGAAAAGCTTTGATATAGATTGCTGCAATAACCAGGGCCGAATTAAGGCTTGCAGGGGGCCCTGGGGCAACTAAGTTGTGGACGCCCCCTCCGCCACCACAGGAAGCCTAACCCCTATCCCCCCCCCCCCCCAATTCCCGATTACTTACCTTCTGGCTCTATGTTGTGAATGCAGCAGCACAGTCAGCATTGCTGCATAGAGCGCAGAGCGGCTCCTGAAGCCCGACATCTGTGATCAACGTCATGGGCATGATGTGTTACGTGATGCTGATGAGGGGACTCGGGAGCCGCTGTGTGCTCTATGCGGCAACACTGACTGTGCTGCTGCATTCAGGACACAGATCTGCGGCAGCTCAGCCCCCATCTGGGAACAGGTGCCACTGGACACCTGCTCTCGGCAGGGTCATACGACCCTGTGTGGGCAGAGACTATTATAGGATTTTCTGGGTTGGGGCGTTATAATATATTAAGGCTGCATTTAAAAAAACTGCAATTATCCAATACAAATTTGTTTAAAATGTGGATAGATCAGATGATGTATACAATAAGAACATAAATTGTTATACATAAGTGTATAGTGAAGGGTAGGGGTAGGAAAAAGGGAGGGGGATATGCTGGGTTATGTCCTTTTTTTCTTTCTGATGAAAGCAAGGAAAAAGAAAAATGATGAATGGGCTTAGTGTGGCATATGCTCCTCTGGTTCAATAAAGTCCAGTGCATGTATTATTCCTGATGCAGTAGTCCCGTGCTGGGGCGTATTGGTTAGCACGGAGGGTGTCTCCTAATGGTATCGCTCCGGTGTTAGCTGTATGTGCAGGGGTTGCGGTGGCTCTGTTACCGGGATTTGGGTGTGGTCCTCGCGGCACTTACCCTCTCCACGTCGGGCAGGTTGTTGGTGTTCCTGTGCCTGGGTCTCCTTCTGCTGCCAAATCGTCCAGTGGTCGCGTCTTCTCCCCGCTGCTGTCTTTATAAGCAGCGTGACCTGTTCGCACGCCTGTGTCTGGCTTCAGGTCTGCTTCCCGTGCTCGTTCTGTGAGCGCTGCTTCCTGTGGCAACCTTCGTAGGGATGTGTTGCCGGCATTTCTGCATGCCGCCATTTTGAAACGCTTATACGGGAGAGGGAGACAATATCAATCAACTTGAACCACACCTACTAGACTAATTGGACCAGTTGAATCAGAGTATCTCCCAATCCAGGAAGTATTTATAACCCAAGAACAAAATACATCCCATAACTTTTGAAAAAGGCTGAAGAAAGCTGAAACGCGTTGGGTACATCTTGCCGACCTTACAGCAGCCCTCATAACCCCACTGGATCCCGGCACCCCAGCAACACATCGCTACGGAGGTTGCCACGGGAAGCAGTGCTCACAGAACGAGCGCCGGAAGCAGACCTGAAGCCAGACACAGGCGTGCGAACAGGTCACGCGGCATATAGAGACAGCAGCGGGGAGAAGACGCGACAACAGGACGATTTGGTAGCAGAAGGAGACCCAGGCACAGGAACACCAACAACCCGCCCGACGTGGAGAGGGTAAGTGCCGCGAGGTCCACAGCCGAATCCCGGTAACTGCACCTTCGCAACCCCTGCACATACAGCTAACACCAGAGCAACACCATTAGGAGACACCCTCCGTGCTAACCAATACGCCCCAGCACGGAACTACTGCATCAGGGTTAGTACATACACTGGACTTTATTGAACCAGAGGAGCATATGCCATACTAAGCCCATTCATCATTTTTTTTTCTTTTTCCCTGCTTTCATCAGAAAGAAAAAGGACATAACCCAGCATATCCCCCCCTTTTATTCTACCCCTACTCTTCACTATACACTTATGTTCAAGTCTGATTTTAGTATGTTTTGTTTATATGTTTAACGATTTATGTTCTTATTGTATACATCATCTGATCTATCCACATCTTAAACAAATTTTTATTAATTAATCCAATTTTCTTCTAACTGCGATTCAATTCTATGATCACACATTTGCAACACTGGTGAGCGCCGGGTATACCCCTGATGTGAAATCGATTCTAAGTACAAAGGCTGGTTAACTTTATTACCCAGAGCAGCTCCAAAAAAATATTAGCATTGGTTTTGAGCGCGCTGGCACAAGAAGTAATTTATGTAATTCTCCCATAGAGAATTCTGGATGGGGGGCATGGTCTTTAAGGGGCTACACCTTAAAAGCTATTGGAGGTACCGAGCTGAAATTTGGCCCGGACGGGTAAAACTGTCGCTCGGTGCTGAATGCCAAATTTCAGGGTAAAAATATTAAAAATTAGGATTTGGGAGTAATCTAAAGTTCCAACTGTCAGTTTTTTCTGATACTCTCAGGACCACTTTTCTGCTGTTCTCTATGGGGGATGTTTGGGAAGGCATAACTCAGGGTAGGGAGCAAATTTAGATTTGGGGTTTGTTTTATTAGATAGCTATTGTTCCAGGTTACGTGCTTTTGGGGTTCAGGTAAATTAGAAAGTTACAGTGTTTAAACTATTACCTCAAGAATGCGCCATTGAATAGAATTTCAACTTGTTGCGCAGCCTCAGTAGGAGCCTCCAGCAGGTGTACTCACTGTGGCTTCACTTGAGTGCACAAAGATGGCCATCATTTGTGGGCTTTAGCGGTGGGCTCGAGGGAAGGAAGCGGCCATTACCTGCAGCAGACCCCGGGGGAAAGGCGCGGGGGGTAGCGGGCGTTAACTGCGGCCGGGACCAGAGGAAGGTAGCGGGCCTTATTGGTGGCGGTGCGGGCAACAGTGCGGACTGTAGAGCTAGCAGCACACAGATGCAGGCTCCTCTGTTTAAAAAAAATATATATATATATGGCATGGCCCTGTCCCCCAAAAAACAGCCAGCACTGGGCTTTGGAGACCCAGTACTGGTTGTGCTAAATACAGGGCACAAATGATGTAGGGGTCCCCCGTATTAAGGACAACCAGCACCAGGCTTTTCAGAACCAGTCCTGGTTGCCAAAATATGGGGGACAAATGACGTAGGGGTCCCCCGTATTCAGCGCAACCAGCACTGGGCTCTGAGCCGGTCCTGCTTCTTCAAATACAGGGGGAAAAATGTAGGATCCCTCTGTATTTACCAGAACCAGCACCAGACCCTTTCTAGCGGGGAGGTGATGCTACAGCCAGGGGAGCCGTTTCACCGGGCCCCCCAGCCAAATCATCACCCTTGACCGCTAGTCAGCCCAGGCCGGGGATCCCTGGGGACACCCGCCGAATAAAGGGGTCCCCCTCTCCAGGGCACCCCAGGCCCAGGAATGTGTGTATTCCAATGAGCACACAATTCTGTGAACTAGCAGCTCCACCATTTTGTGAGTGACTGCAATCTCAATCTGTGAGAGTGCTGAATCTGCAGTTAATCACATGGTGTCATAGCATACCATATCTGTATTATGCAAGGAACATGTCCATTAAGGCGTCGGCATTAATGATCGTAATGTCATTGCTTTTTGAAGTGTGAGTGGCAGAAATTCAGTAGGTTTTGTGAAATTTCAGATCATGTCTAAGAAGCTTTAATGGGACATGTGAAACCGTAAGGTATTGTGTCTGTGGAATGTATGTGTATATATATGTATGTGTGTATGTATATATATATATATATATATATATAGTTCAAAACCCAGTTGCACTCATATATCAAAGCAGAGGAGTGCTTGGTACATAAAGGTATTGGTAAATAGTTCACACAAAGAACCAGCACATCCGTTTATAAATGCAAATAAATCATATATATTTGTGAAAAAAGTTTCAGCAGCATCATGGAATTAGCAGCAACATGGACTGTATCAGAGTGTAGTGAGATCCAATAAAAAAGTGAGGCATAACGTTGGAACAGAATACTCAGCCAAGCCAGGGTGGTCATCACAACTGTCAATACATCATCATCTCACAGGACCCGCATTTAGGATCTGCTAAATAGAGCCGCTTCACGTGACAGCCCCGATCACATGATTGGAAGTGATCAGCGGTCGTCCAGGCAACGCTAGTTGTAAGGTAGTCTTAGTAACCTAATGGCATAGTGAAACAACATGCAGACTGTAATAAAACACATCCATAAAGAAATCAATAGTCTAAATGGTGTACGTGCACATGAATTACTAGGTACCAATGAAAATAACAATACAACATGACAAAACAATACATAAACCTAAATAATAAAACGGACTAAATAAAATAAATAGGGAAATATAGTGAAAAGTAAACTGGCATATAGTGCATTACATAAACCTGTAAAGATATCAATTGAGGATATAAATCACAGAAAGCAACTTTGATATTGACCCTCATTAAGCCCATTGGGTACAACAGTGTTTAAGCGGTCAATCTAAAAACTCTCCTTCTGCAACAAGAGTCTGTTCCTGTCACCCCCTTGTCTTAAGGGAAGAATACAATCAATTGGCATACATCTGAAATCCTTACTAAGGTGTTTGGCTGTCACGAAATGTCTCGCCACCGAAGGGGTATTGGCATCAACCATCTGAAGGGCTTTCTTAATGGAAGACCGATGGAGGGCAATCCTCTCTTTGAGGGTACGGATAGTGTTACCCACATAAAGTAGGTTACAAGGGCATTTAAATAAATAGACAACAAAACGGCTATTGCAGTCTTGATAGTGTCAAATCTCATATTTGATGTCCTTTTTGGGATCCACAAAATGAGCACCAAGCATTAAAAATTGACAGTTGACACACCCACGGCATTTGTAGGCTCCATTTTTGAACCATAACAAGCTTTTGTTGGAAATGGGTCCTAGATCAGATTTAGAAATCATCTGTTTAATGTTGGTGCTTCTTTTATAACAGAAGAGTGGTTTTTCACAGCAAAAGCCCCCCAAGTTCTCATCAGACTGTGAAATGTGCCAATATCAAAACACAACCTCACAGATGTGTTTGGAGGCAATTGAATACGTGGAGGAAAATATCATCCTGGAACCTTTAGTCTTAGAATCTTTGTTACCAAGAGTGTCCCTATTGACAAACTTTTGACCCATCTAATGTAGGGCACAAGGTAAGTCATCAATATTAGAAGTGATCCGTACCACTCTAAGGAGTTGGGAGAAGGGAAGCCCTCGCTTTAGAGGATTTGGGTTAAAACTGTCCGCCAAAAGCAAAGTATTTTTGTCCATTTCCTTCCTTAAGATAATCCACCAGTATTAGTGACACAAACATCAAGATAGTTAATAGTGACATTACTGTATGCTAATGTGAACCTAATGTTGGTATCCAACATACTAAGAGCATCAATGAATTGCGTCAGGAGTTCAGATCTTCCAGTCCATGCCACAAACAGGTCATTGATATATCGTACATAAAAATAAATGAATTTAGAAAAATAACGGATGCGCCATGATATGTTGGTTTTCGTACATATGCATATATAAATTGGCATATGATGGGGCCATGTTAGACCCCGTTGACGTTCCTCTTAACTGTAAATAAAAATAATTTTCAAATAGAAAATAATTTTTACACAAAACTATATCCAAAAGAAGTAACAAAAACTCAAAGCATGGACCCTTGTAGTGTGGACTGTCAGAAAGCAAACTCCTGACGGATTCAACACCATCAACATGATCAATATTGGTGTACAAACTTGTTATGTTCAGTGTGACCAATAAACTACCTATGGATAGAGGACCTACTTTAACATTTGATTATGCCAGTTAGCACCTGTGTCCGTTTGCCTTTTTTTCACCATTTTCCACCTCATTTTTATTCTTTTTTTTTTGGATGTTTTTTGTGGCAGTACTTTTTTCTGGGTGCTAAATAGTTAGGTTCTTTATGACATGGAAAAGACAACATTGCATATGGATGGCCTAACCAATGTTAAGAGATTTGACAGTAAGGACATCTCGAGAATTTTATTTACTGACACCAATTCACTGGCCTTTGATGTTGATAGCCCTTCTGAAATTTATGTGGACCTTTTAAAATTGAAGAAACACAGAGTTGAATTGAACCTTCATGGGTTGACACTATCACAATATCACAATAACATTGGTAGATTAAATGTCAGTTTTTTGCAAACAGTGGTGTCAGATTTTAAATGAATGCTCATTTCAGTTGATGATCTTAATCATTGAGCAAATTAACACAGACCTGGAAATACTTGACAAGGAAATTGCTGCTTTTGAGAGTACTGGCATAAATATGGGGATGGGGCAAAGTTTGTCAATAGGGGCTACCAGAGCAATGAAATTGAGGAGGCGATTAATAAATGTATGCAAATTAAGCGAGAGGACACTCTTGGTAACAGATTCTAAGACTGAAGGTTCCAGTATGATATTTTCCACCACGTATTCAATTGCCTCCAAACACATCTTAGAGGTTGTGTTGTGACATTGGCACATTTTACAGTCTGATGAGAACTTTGGGGGCTTTTGCTGTGATAAACCACTATTCTGTTATAAAAGAAACACCAACATCAAACAGATGATTTCTAAATCTGATCTAGGACCCATTTCCAACAAAAGCTGGCTATGGTCCAAAAATGGAGCCTACAAATGCCATAAGTGTGTCAACTGTCAATTTTTAATGCTTGGTGCTCATTTTGTGGATCCCAAAAAGGACATCAAATATGAAATTCGACACCATCTAGACTGCAATAGCCGTTTTGTTGTCTATTTAATTAAATGCCCCTGTAACCTACTATATGTGGGTAAAACTATCCGTACCCTCAAAGAGCGGATTGCCCTCCATCGGTCTTCCATTAAGAAAGCCCTTCAGATGGTTGATGCCAATACCCCTTCGGTGGCGAGACATTTCGTGACAGCCAAACACCTTATTAAGGAATTCAGATGTATGCCAATTAATTGTATTCCTCCCTTAAGACGAGGGGGTGACAGGAACAGACTCTTGTTGCAGAAGGAGAGTTTTTGGTTTGACCGCTTAAACACTGTTGTACCCAATGGGCTTAATGAGGGTCAATATCAAAGTTGCTTTCTGTGATTTATATCCTGAATTGATATCTTTGCAGGTTTATGTAATGCACTATATGCCAGTTTACTTTTCACTATATTTCCCTATTTATTTTATTTAGTCTGTTTTATTATTTAGGTTTATGTATTGTTTTGTCATGTTGTATTGTTCTTTTCATTGGTACTCAGTAATTGATGTGCACGTACACCATTTATAGCCACCTGTCCGCTTTTACTATGTATATAGACTTCTAACATAGTACTATTACATATTCATAATAGGCCATGTTGTATTATATGGGTAGACTATTGATTTCTTTATGGATGTGTTCTATTAGCGTCCGCATGTTGTTTCACTATGCCATTAGGTTACTATGACTACCTTACAACTAGCGTTGCCTGGACAACCGCTGCGTCACTTCCGATCATGTGATCGGGGCTGTCACATGGAGCGGCTCTATTCAACAGATCCTAAATGCGCGTCACGTCACTTCCGGTCCTGTTGTGAATGGCAATGGAGACGTGAGCACCTGCAGGTGAGTTGTAGTTTGTGTGATTGGTTTGGCTATTTAATGGTGTCTCGTGCCACAGGTTTTCTGTTCATGAGGAAGGCGTATGTAGCGCCGAAACAGCTGTCGAACAGATCTGTAACCATGTGAGTCCTGTGAGATGTTGACGTATTGACAGGTGTGGTGACCACCCTTTGTTGGTTGAGTATTCTGTTACAAAGTTATGCCTCACTTCTTTATTGGATCGCACTACATTCTGATACATTCCATGTTGCTGCTAATTCCATAATGCTGCTGAAACTTTTTTCACAAATATATGATTTATTTGCATTATACCACCTGTGTTGCCCCCACATTACGCCACCTGTAGTGCCCCCACATTATGCCACCTGTAGAGCCCTCACATTATGCCACCTGTAGTGCCCACACAGTGTACTCACCAGCAGCAGCAGTCAGAGAAGCAGTCCTCACAGCCTCATGAGTCACACTGTCATACCCATGAGGCTGCACTGCTGCTGAGTCAGAGGAGCATGTGATGGGCTCCTCCAATCAGAGCTCAACACATGCTCCTCTGACCCCACTGCAGAGACTACTGGGAGTTATTACCCAGTAGTGCACTGCAGTACTGAGTCTGACTGCACTGTGCTCTGTCCAGTCCATTGCGTGTAGCTGCCGGCTGGGTCAGTCACGGCCTAGATGACTGCCCGGCAAACAGCTGCACTGCACCTGCCATAGTAACGGCGCTGTAGGCCACTTCGGCCAGTGTAGGACTGCGTGCACTAGTGGTGGGGGCCCCTTTGTGTGTGGGGGCCCCAGGACGACCGCCCCCGTCGTACCCCCTTCCCTTAATCCGGCCCTGGCTATAACATTGAGACGCCCCTACTAATTTGGAGGTCTATTACTAAGTATAATAGTAGGTGTTATCACCAACACTAGTTTTTATATATTTTTTAAGGCTGGTCAGTCTGTATGTAAATAAGCATATTGCTGTTATAAGTATAAGTGAATTGCTGTTAGATACAGATGTGTCCACATACATCTCTTCCATGCGCTACAAGTCGTGTCACACATTACACGGGAGCACTGTGTGCCTCGGTAGCGCCGAGCATCTTTCGTGCAACGTTTTACCTTCAAATGCGTCTTATTCACACAGTGATATGAATAGCATAAACAGTTTCTACTGATTAAAATGATATGCAGCATGCCTATATTCTCTGTGCATCTATGGATGTATCTGCATGTGAAATGCTACGTTATAGTGTCAGTGGCTGTAACGCTGTAATGTACCGTTTCGCATGCAGATGCAGACGCACAGAGAACATGTGCATGCCACATTTTAATCAGCAGAAGCTGCTTGTGCTACCTATTTGCATCACTGTGTGAATTAGACGTATTTTAAGGTAAAAAGACGATCAGCGCTTTCGAGTCACGCCACAGAATGGCGCGATTAGAAGGGTTGTTTAATGTGCAAGGAGGCTAGATGTATGAGGGCACATCTGTACTAGTGCCAAGATTATATTTGAATCTTTGAGCTTGGCTGGGTGTAGCAGACAGTGTTTATAGGCATCTAAAATATTTCCCACTAATCCATAACCATTCCTTAATTTTCTCACTTCCATAGCTTGTTACTTGTACAGTAAGCTCTAGGATATGCTGGGTAAATAAATACATTTGTGTCATGTGGTGGCAGCCAACATTTTTTCTATTTCTCACATTTTTAATGTGGATGTGATAAATATTTTTTGCGTAAATTTGCAATGGGAAGATGAATATCTTCAAGCAAATTTACTAAAATATTCTTGCCAGGAGTCGGGCTGTGATAAGAGCCTGTCCTGGCAAAGAGCTGGAACCAGTGTGATAGCACAACAATACTATAGCATAATGCTTCCTTGTTCAGGTCCCAGGAAGGCAATGCGCATAATTCTATCACACTGCTTCCTGGTTCAGGTCCCAGGAAGGCAATGTGCATAGTGCTATCACACTGCTTCCTGGTTCGGGTCCCAGGAAGCCAATGCGCATAATTCTATCACATTGCTTCCTGGTTCAGGTCCCAGGAAGCCAATGCGCATAATGCTATCACACTGCTTCCTGGTTCAGGTCCCAGGAAGCCAATGCGCATAATTCTATCACACTGCTTCCTGGTTCAGGTCCCAGGAAGCCAATGCGCATAATTCTATCACACTGCTTCCTGGTTCAGGTCCCAGGAAGCCAATGCGCATAATTCTATCACACTGCTTCCTGGTTCAGGTCCCAGGAAGCCAATGCGCATAATTCTATCACACTGCTTCCTGGTTCAGGTCCCAGGAAGCCAATGCGCATAATTCTATCACACTGCTTCCTGGTTCAGGTCCCAGGAAGCCAATGCGCATAGTGCTATCACACTGCTTCCTGGTTCAGGTCCCAGGAAGCCAATGCGCATAATTCTATCACACTGCTTCCTGGTTCAGGTACCAGGAAGCCAATGCGCATAGTGCTATCACACTGCTTCCTGGTTCAGGTCCCAGGAAGCCAATGCGCATAATTCTATCACACTGCTTCCTGGTTCAGGTCCCAGGAAGGCAATGCGCATAGTGCTATCACACTGCTTCCTGGTTCAGGTCCCAGGAAGCCAATGCGCATAGTGCTATCACACTGCTTCCTGGTTCAGGTCCCAGGAAGCCAATGCGCATAGTGCTATCACACTGCTTCCTGGTTCAGGTACCAGGAAGCCAATGCGCATAGTGCTATCACACTGCTTCCTGGTTCAGGTACCAGGAAGCCAATGCGCATAGTGCTATCACACTGCTTCCTGGTTCAGGTCCCAGGAAGCCAATGTGCATTAGTAGCCCATAGGGTAACGCCATCTGGTGATGGACGTTATTCTACAGCTTGGTAACTCTGGCAGCCTCACAGCTATGGGGGCTATGGCTGCTGTCGGAAAAGGGGGGACCGAAGCAGATATCGGAGATATCTGCTGAGGTCCCTTTTCCTTAATATTTTCCGCCATCCCACAAATATTATTTGATAAAGTATAAAAGACACAGCAAGTGACTGATCTCTGTACTTGTAATGCAGAAGGCGATGTTTAGCATTACTCATTAGCTACCTTATCACATAATAAATGAAAGTAAGGGCATTTTATACTTTTTCACTTTACACAACTGAGCTTCGTCTGCAGACTAAATCCTGTTAAGCGAGAATGAATTGTCCGTAATTTCAGTAATCACTAGGGAAATCTATCAACTGGAAAATTGTACATTCATGTCACATAGTATCTGACCCTTACTGTTCTTCCAGGCATTCTTGGAGAGGATGCTCTTCAAAGCAATGCAAATAGTCTCCATTTTGTATAAAAGAAAATTTTAGGTTTTAATTATTTTGATGGTTGGAAAATAACCTCATTCCTACAGAATCTAGAGTGATTCCAGGAATCGTGAAGCAGGAGACTGTGTCGTTTCACTTGCAGGAGACATGAACGGACTGTAAACTAGATGCTAATTTGCATTTACAGTCTTGTAGTGTAATAATGTCATCTGTACTGGAGCAGGTTACTTAGTGCAACTAGAGCATACATTTCTTGAGTTACTGATCTGATATTGATTATTAAAGGTTGCATTAGACATGTGCATCATTCACTCTTCATTCCTCTCTATGTGAGTATGTGCAGTAAGCCTGAGGCTAAAAATAACATCTTTTATCTATTTCAGTAAGGTAGCTGCAAGCAGTTCATATTCTCAGTCTATGGTGTTTATTCCATACTAAGTATAGAATAAAAATATTGGGGGATTGCTATTATATATAAATATATATCAGGTCATATCGAACAATCATCTAGTCCTTACCAAGTCATAAAATTTGCTAACTCTAACATCATATATGACAAATAAACCATAACAGATTGTCATTATTCAGATATAAGCCAACATAAAAAGAGCCATGTGTGGAAAAAGTAAAACAATCTTACAGCTTCCATATCTGTAAAGTAAGTAATTTTAGCCAGGTTCTGCGTAGCAAGTGCACTTCATTATATCATCATCCACTTCCATGAAAAATCAGCACCTGTGAGGCATTCAGGTTTGTGTTAGCGCCATGCAAAGAGATGTCAGCAGTGTCTCAAAAAAGCAACTGTTGCTCTACAGCAGGGATGGGGAACCATTTGGCCTGGCCCTCTGTGCTTTTTTCTGCTAGCCTTATCTGGCTAGCAGGGTGCCTAGAATGGCACACTGCAGCCAGAATCTATGCAGTAGTGCCGCCTGTAGCGTCCTGAGGACCTTTCAGATGGTCACACCGCTGCCCTTACAGCCCCCCAGAGCATCCTCAGGATGCTCCGGGCATTGTTGTAATCACTGGCGATTGTGGCCCCGCCCCATGTGACTTCACACGGAGGGGCGTGGCCTGCACCGGACCCGCAAATAATGTTATATATATCAAAATGGCCCTCGGCAGAATAAAGGTTCTCCACCCCTGCTCTACGAGGAAATATATTATTTACAGATGGAGATGTGGATGATGTTATCAGCCATTGGTGGACCAGCAAACTTACCTAAGATGAGACTACAATCTTAATCATGGCTTAAATCTACCATCATAAAGAGACTGGCATTGAAAGAAGACAAGGAGAAAAGCTCTTCTCACCTCAAAATATTGCAGTAGGGATTAGGTTTGCAAATTTTCTGAATGAAACACAAGACTTCTGGAATAATGTCCTCCGGACAGATGTGACTAAATTAGAGTTTTAACACTCAACGCCTTGTTTGGCAAAATCAAATGCAAGCTAAAAGAGTTATGATTTGCACCCTAATGCTGGCCATACACCTGCACGATTTCTGGCCGCTTGCCCATTTTTCGACGCGTTGTACGCTGAATCCTGTAGAAATTGTGTATTTTTTAAGAAGGATACCATCCGATGCGCGCTCCCGCAGCTCCTAAAATGGATCGTATGATCAGTTGTGCAGCCCATATGATCCATCGTACCGTGTATTTTGTGCATGCGATGCATCGTGCATCCATTCATGTCATTTCAATTACTTTTTCCTGAGTAGCGCGTGAGGCACACGATCGATCATACGACAGATCGTGTGCAAAGAAAATCCCCAAATCATACCATCGGGACTGCAGGGAGCTCCGGGGAGTCGTAGGTGAATCTTATCTAAAGCTGGTCGTACTAGTGTATGGCCAGCATTACAGACCCATTTGATTCTAGGGGGTAAATTTACTAAAGTGAGAGCTTTTAGAAGTGAGTTTTAGAAGAGATGTTGCCCATAGCAACCAATCAGATTCTACCATTCAACTAGCACCTTCTAGAAGATAATAGCTAGAAGCTGATTGGTTGCTATGGGCAACATCTCTTCTATAACTCACTTCTAAAAACTCTCACTTTTAGTAAATTTACCCCTATTTGTATCACAACGGTTCTCTGGTAAGCTTTACTGTGATGGAAATGATTACATAACTCCATGGGTAATGGAAAGGAATTGGTACTGACCCTGGTACTCTTATTTCAAACAATTGTAACTTTGAAGAAGTGCTAAAACTTTGGCAATATAGTCTGCATGCTTAAGGAATCACCTGGATTGGTCAGGTTTATTTGAACAATTGCCTGAAGTAATTTGAACAACTGCAGAAGAAGATTGTGATCCCTAATAGACTATCCTACGGTTATTTACAATCAAGACCTGTCCTTACATACAAGTCAATGACGCCTCCCCCTTACTCAGTCATGCACCACTTATTAATTCTATTTTGCAGGTTGGACACCGAACAAGTAAACTTCATATTGTATACCTTTATACATCTGCTCCTCACTGCCAACAGTCTACTGCCCCTCATGGTTAAGTGAAATTCTGACCTAGGTCAGTTAAGCATTGAGGACTGGGTCTTCTTGCTTGGTAAAATCAAAGATGCTGCCTCTTGCACCAGATATGGAGAGGTGCAGTTATATGGGTAAATTTTGCATAGACTCTATTACACTTCTTTATGACTCCTTCGGTCTGGTAGAAGCATGACTAATTGTCAAGGTTGTGGGGTGGATGCATTTGGTACCTCTTATGGGACTTCACTGCGGTACAGTTGTTTTGGTTGGCTGTGGTGGACAGAATTCAGAATACCACTATTAATCTTCATATTCTGTACCCAAATACCTGTGCTTTTGGAGTCTCCCTTGGCTCCCTTTAAATTAATCAGTACGGTATGTACTAGGTTTAGCCAACAGTAATTATAGCCAGAACCTGAATGACTCCCATTTCCCAGGTAGTTGTAGCATTGGGGGGCACAAACAGTTTACTCACACTAGCAGAAATTCCAATCTAAGTGCCACAAAACTGATCAAGATAAACTGCTTCAAAGTATGAGTTGCAGTTGATTCAGTTACCCGCGAAGGGCAGAGGGTGATCTTGAGACCACTTGCTAATTATCATAGTTTTCTGTCTATGTTGACATCCTTAGGGCTATATTTTAAATGAGCATATGCACATAGTATTAATTTATATTACAGTCCATTCTCTTGCCTGTTTATGGTTTGCATTGTCATGTAGCCTGGGCTGTCCTGACCTCTGGTTGATTGAATTCTGTATTTTGTTGTATACCTTGCTGTGCTAATGTACACCTTCTAATTATTTCTGTTCTGTTCATAGTACCTTGGGTTTATTAAGTTATTTATCATAGTAACTGTGCTTGGTGTTTTGTTTGTATGGTTTTGTTGTTTATTCCTAATTACATGATTAAAGACAAAAGGGTAATGATTTAGGGGTGGCTTTTCAGCCACAGGACATGGGCTGTAATCATTGTCCATCCTGAATTTCCCTTCATATCTGAGTATGCTATATAAATTGTAAGGTCATCTGTCTGAAAACTGAAGCTTGGCTGACATTGATTCATACAACAGAACAATTATCTTAAACATCAAACAGCACATCTACAAATAGAAGGCTGAAAATAAAAAGAATGAAGCTTATGGAATGGTCAAAGCAAAGTCCATACCTTAAAACCATTGAAATGCTGTAGCGAGGTCTTAAAAGAAAGGTTTATAAATGATTGCCCTGTAACATCAATAAACTGAATGATTATTGTAATGAGGACACTGATAAACTCATACAGAAAATCATTACTTCAAGTTGTTGTTGCTAATAGTTGTTTTGCAAACTACTGACTTATGGGGTGTGCTTACTATTTCTCACATTATTTCTTCATGGTGCCGTAATAGAAAAATCTATTCTGTTTTATTTCTCACTTGAGATTTTCCTTATCTAAATTATTGTTAACTAGAGTGGATATAAAAAATATATACTCCCTTTGCGAAATTACTGGTGTGCTATAAAGCAGTGTTTCCCAAATCTGGTCCCCCAACAGCTCATGTTTTGTGAATGTCTGTCTGTGGTAATGGGTTCCGGACTATAGACAGACAGTAATTAGTTAGACAATGTCTAGATAGACACCAGATGTTAGAAAGTTAATAGTTAGACGAGGATAAAAGTTTGACACAGACAAAAGTCAGACACACTAAAGTTAGACATGTAAAAAGATCGACAGGGTCAAAAGTTCGACACAAAAATGGTTGACATTTTTTTTATTTTTATTTTTTTTAGGGTAAGGGTTAGGGTTAGGCACCAGGAGGGAGGGTTAGGTTGAAGATTAGGGCTAAAAAACAAAAAGTAATAATTGTCGACCATTTTTGTGTTGACCATTTTCATGTCGACCTTTTGTACCTATCGAACTTTTTACATGTCTAACTTTAATAGTGTCTGACTTTTGTTTGTGTCTAACTTTTTTTCCCTGTCTAATTATTGACTGTCTAACATCTGGTGTCTATCTAGACATTCTCTAACTAATTACTGTCTATCTCTTATACCACACCCGTGGTACAGGTGGGATGAATTCTGACCCAGCGAAGTAATAGCCTACAGCTGGGTACACACTTGGTTAATGGTCGGCTATTTGGCCGACCCGCCATCCTATCTAACAATTGGTAAGTACATACACACTTACCAATCGTTTGGCAGATGTGTTCTGGGCTGTCAGCACGCCAGACATATCGCGTTGCATGGCATATTGCGGCTAGATGATAAAGGACACATCTGTAGCTTTTGAAATAAAATGTGTGTCCAGATTCTCAAGAGAAAATTACAATATAAAAAACACATACTTAATGAAATCTTTGGCCGCAGGTAGACAATTTACAAATCATTACTTACAATGTCACACAATGTTTTGGAAATCCTGATTACTTTGCTGAAACCCCTGTAAACCTTTCTACACTTACATTAAGCTGAATCACTAAAATTTTAAATTGCATAAGTTATTTCCAGATGTTAAAAGCTATGTGTCATTATTTAGCATTGTATCAATATGATCTGTCGATGGACTGTTTTTTTTTTCTCCCTGACATTCTGGCAAGGGAAATTCAATTACAAATACTCCCCCAATGTTATTTGTTAACTGATCACACAGAGAATTGTTTCCTGTTAACCTAATACAGTATAAGCTGAAAAACTGACTAGCATGGTCTTAGAGTAGTGCTATATATTCTTACAGGGGTGCAGTCCATGGCTGATTTATTATGTCTTTTATGGGTTTGTTTATTTATGTGCAGTGCTTATCGAGACAATAGAACATTATCACATTAATTTACTAATAAATCAGCTCCACTGTGACACTGACTGGCATTGGTAAGGCTAAACTTAGCCTGTGCTTAGCCTACCGGTACCACTTTTGTTTTAAATATAATAATTTTTTGGTAGCCTGCCATAGCTGTCACCATCCAAAGATAGTCATAGTGGATTGTTGCAGTGCCGCCGCTTTTTAAATAGGCTTCCCCTTATTTTGCATTGTGAAGCTTTCGGCTAATAGTTTATCCAGTGGAACCTAACTGGCGGTAACCCTTTAGTAGAAGAAATGGCTTTTTTCCCTTTAATAAATATGTTAATTTGAGTTCGCTGGTTTTGTAAAGTTATAAGTTGTATTTTTTTCCAAATATTACAAATTTGAAGACCACTGGCATTCTACAGTATTTAAAGGTTAGGATTGAGACATATTCAACAGCATTCTAGTAAAGTAAAAAAATATTACTACAATGCCATAGAAAGAGAGTAAAAAGGGAATTACAACAATGTGCCCTTTATTTTTAATTCAAGCTAGGAAAATTTCAGGTTTCAATCTGAAAGTTTCAAACCTGATTAGGCTAGTGACCTTTTATGGAACTTGTGCCCAAGAAAAAGTATTGTAACCCATAACATTCAATAGATTTGTGCTTTAATGTTCTCACCTGAATTAGAAGAATGTAGAATCAGATTGGTCTGTGGAGTATGAGGGAGAAATCTTAGAGAGAGATAAAGTACCAACCAATCATCTTCTGACTAGCCACATATATTTGATATGTTTTTTTCCATAGCATCTTCTTGAATCTATGGTCGATGCAGCTGAGAACCTTTGTCCGAACGTGATGAAAAAAGCTCATATTCGTCAAGATCTCATTGAAGCCAGCACTGAGAAGATCTCCATTCCTCGCAACTTTGTAAAAAATGTCTTGCTTGAGCAGTCTGGAATTGATATTCTAAACAAAATAAGGTAAGGAGCAACATTAATAATGAGCAAGCTGACAAAATTATACTTTCACAGAGTTAAAGTGTTGGTATATAGCATAAGTTGCAAAAGTAACCTGAAGTCAATGAGACAATGACTAAACTGTGGAGTTGGATCTGCAAAGTTATATTCCAAAAGAGCATTATGTAAATCCACAAACCCTAGAGAACACACTAGGAAGTCCCGTGTTGGGATTCAGAACGGCGGCATGCCGCCTGCCAGTTTGGTAACTACATCCCGTCTGCCACCTTGAGTAACACGAGTATGGGGGGGAAGTATACCAAACAGGGCCCATTCTGGCATAAAAGGGACATAGAATAGTCAAGTACTTGAAATCAAAAACCACAAATCGTGGGACATGCCAAAAGGCAATGGTACAAATATGCTGATTGAGCTCCACATTTGTAACAATTCGAATTTGGCGATGCCCCTATCAAAAAACTCCTATGGGGAGATGTATAGGCTCTGTGTAAGATATTTAAAAACATTGCAGTATATTAGGAATAAGGCATCTATGTGCAGGTTTTGTCATGGGATCAAATTAAATCATCCACTGTTAAATTAGGAAATCACGAGAGTCAAAGAGCAAGGCTTGTAAGAGAATTATCGGGTAGAAAGGCAGGATGAAGAAGGGTGTAAATTATGGAAATGTTTTTTGTTGTCAGAGATAGGGTTTGTATGAGGGTATCCAGTGGCTTATTCCAATCCAAGGTTGAAAAAACTCACACAACTGAGGTAATATAGTTTTGTGTTTGCAAATATGCAAAGGGGTTTGCTGCTAAGGTGGGATAACTCTCCCTAGCTTCCTGGAATGTGACAGGCTTTTTGGTGGATTTATTAACAAGCATTCCTATATCACCCACCCCCTGAGCACGACATATGTTAAACGGATTCGAGACCCTACCATTTTGAAAGTCTGGCTTAGAAAGAAAAGGGAAGTACAAAGACTTACGCGCATTCAGCCCAAATTTGTGCTGAAGAATGTGCCACGTTCTCCTAGTTTGTCAAAGCAATCAAGGAAATCTATATGTTGGTGTGGTTTTTATATAGCCAATGAAATCTATGAAAACATTATGTCAAAGTACTATAATAAAATACAATACAGCCCTGTCTGACTATTATTCAGTGCATATAGTATTCTAGTGACCTATATACAGCAGACTACAGAGAACATTTGTATACAACATAGGACCATTTGCGACAGTGACTTTTTTTATTCCATGGCTTTCATCATACAAGTGGGTGCACAATTCATGTTGCCTGGGTGGCAGACAGAAGTTGCACCCATGGCCATTCCCATTCATAGGGAACAATTCCCCCCCAGATAATCCAATTCAGGGCAATTACCCCTTCCACTATGCCACGTTACCATGGAAAAACAGATGGTTAGAAGCATACAAATCAGTCGTATGATACCAGAACAGGGGAAAAGTGGCTTTTGTACAGTTTCATATGGTTTTGTAAATGGATCCCAAGCCATTTATTGCCGCAATAAGCAGATAAAAACATGTTCCCTTCTTTGAAATCTAACTAAACATAATCTAAGTAATACAATTACTATAATGCTTGTCTGGTGTAAGAAAAGCTGATTGATAAATGATCCTTTCAACTCTTTGTGCATTTGTAGTATTGTGGACATAAAGAGCTTTAACTGATGATGTATAACGTCTATTGCACCTCTCCGGTATTCATTGGTAAATGTAAATGCCCATGGATAGTTGGGAAAATAAAAAGATTTTTGTTAGGCATTAGGCAGCTTTTACAGTGAGTGGGCAAACAATGGATATGAATATTTCATGATACTTAGTGTCACCTAATAAAATAAGATGTGAGGGTTTCTGTGTCTCTTGCAGAGCTGCCTCAGATGATAACGTGGGACTTATGGACCCTTTGCTGCTGATTAAAAGTTCAATTCATAACAAGTGACCTGAATGCCCAGTATAATCAGTGCATATTCAGTGCATAATTAATACCTCTGTGACCTAGATTCGATAAACAACATATTTCACTGAGAATCTTGATGCTGTTTGTTTAATTTCATGTAACCATGATTTAATTTTTCCTGAATGATTAAGATAGCAGAAAAGTGTCAATGTTTGTTTTGTCCTCTCATTCACTGTGGTTATACAGTGACTTGGAAATAATCAGCAGTAACCCTTTAAATATGTTGCTGTATTAACACAGCAGGGCCTAAGTATGGACAGCATACAACACATTACTCCACTGTTTGAAAAACAGGGATTATGGAGTTGCATCTGGATGGCCCAAGATGCCCAAGATGCTTCCTGCTGTTCGCTCTTGGGAAATGTTTCTGTAAACAAGAACTGCACACTGGCGTCCAGGGAGGCAGAACAATATGAGGGGGGGGAGCACTGTGTAAAAGTATAAACATCTCCTCATAGTTCCAACCTTCTGCCCTTTAGAACCATCCATTTAATTAATGCAAACTTATGTGGTTTTCCCCAAAAATACTGCTTGATGTTGACTCATATATGATGTAAATGAATCGTGAAAGTGGGTGTCATGCTGAGTGTCCGAGGCTTCATTTTGCATTGGGCAAAATGACTTTAAATGCACCTACATAAAACTCTCAAGTCATACAAATAAATGTATGAAACACGGCTGAGTCTGCAGCAGCTCAGACCTGTCAAAGTACATTCTCTCCAGTCATTGCAGTGATCTTTCTCCATAGAATGAAATCTTGCTTTCACAGTTCTACACAAACTTAAGCATCCCAATGGTGCCTACTCTATACCCAAGCTTCCCATTAGTCAGTGCAGAAATTGGTGCCTGACTCTGTAAACCGTTTTACCACCATATGACCAAGGCACTACCAAAGAGGATATTGCACTGTGTCTTAACATTTCTAAATCATAAATGATGCCCAACATGTCTGTGTACTTATACAAAGATGTTAAATGGAGGGTATATAAAGATCTGCACACCTGAAATATGATCCAATCTGATTAAGGGTTGATGCTGCAGTATGTGCCACATTGTTTTATGTTTTTATGTACTGTTTATTGTATAATAGAATGCTGCCCCTAAGAAATTGTTGTCTATCTGAATAACAGATTCTCTGATGGTTCAATAACACAGTGTTATCATGGTAACATTGTGACAATCCTTTGCATGCTTCCGTGTTCTACTGAATCCCAAGACATGGTCTTGGGCTTCCCCTGGACTGCGCTGAGTGTCCTTTTACAACATTTACTGTAATTACCTCTAAAAATGGAATTAATATAAAATGGTTATAAATGAAGCAGTTATTTTTATTATATTTTCTTCACAGTGAAGTTAAACTTACTGTGGCCTCTTTCTTATCCGACCGTATTGTTGATGAAATCTTAGATGCACTCTCGAGCAGCCATCATAAACTGGTAAGTCATACTATAACACGTACTACATTCTGTGTGTTTTTCAGGAAATTAATGATATATCAAACATTTCTTTAGGATACACAAATATCTTAAAACGACAGCCTTTGTCTTCATTATGAAAGTGTGCAATGTGCTTGTGTTATTCCTGCACATTGTATTATTCCTGCACATTGTGTTATTCCTGCACATTGTGTTATTCCTGCACATTGTATTATTCCTGCACATTGTATTATTCCTGCACATGGTATTATTCCTGCACATGGTATTATTCCTGCACATTGTATTATTCCTGCACATTGTATTATTCCTGCACATTGTATTATTCCTGCACATTGTGTTATTCCTGCACATGGTATTATTCCTGCACATGGTATTATTCCTGCACATGGTATTATTCCTGCACATGGTATTATTCCTGCACATTGTGTTATTCCTGCACATTGTATTATTCCTGCACATGGTATTATTCCTGCACATGCACGAGGTAGAGACATTGAAGATTCTTGAGTTTCTGACCACTGATCACCAGCGTCACACAGAACAGAGGCGGGAGGGGGGGTTGTTGGTTGTTCTCTTCTCTATCTGTGGAACTTGTGCAACAAATGCTATTTGATATATGGTTGTTGCCATTAGTAATAAGTATGAAAAGCATTGTGCAAGGTCATCAATTTTATTAGACTTGATACAGTTTTTCCAATATTATAGTCATATTTTTAAGGAAATGATCGAAGATTTGTAATTTGGAATTCTGCTAATAAATAATAATATCACAGTATTTAGAATATAATCTAGTGATATTATGGTTAACAAACCAAGGTATTGTACAAATATTATGACTCTAGAGATCTGTAAGACCCAGTTATGGCTGTGCTATATTTCAGCAACTATAATCTGCAAGTAGTTTATTTCCATGGTGGTATTTTGCATTTGCATTTCAATGAGCTGTTAATAATGATAGAAAATAAGGAATATACCGAATATGTACAGTACCTAATATGTACATCCGCCTGCCCAGAGCAGTAATTTTCAACACACCAGTGTGGCTTAGAGCTTGTGTATTCCTCAATGGCTGCTGTTGAACAAGTCATACAGCGGCTCTTATGCTTTCAGACAGGAGACCCAGTGGGAGAAGCTGCTGCCTCGTGGAAGAGTGATTTCAGAGAATTTGTGCTGTCAGTGCTATTAGTAGCCTGAAACAGAGATATTTAACAATATAACATTTTACCAAATAAGTTAATGACTTCTATTTGATCCATGTCAGTTATGTGAGCATGTCCTGAATTTGCTGTGCATGACAAATTTAGATGGAATGTGCTTTCAAAATATGGCAATATCTATTATTTAATGAGCTAGAAAGGAGCATTTGTAGGAAAATATTTAGCAAATCCCTGTGCTGTGGGCATCATTGTGCCAACTGTTCCATTCCTGAACATCAATAAGCATAAATGCAGCGTGCAATTATTAGGTCAACAATAAAATAAAACAGAAAATAAGCAGGTTTTTCTAATGGAATAGAGAATATCAGTTTTGTGTGTGTATATAGTAATTATCATCCAGTGGAAGGTACCAGTGTTACATGATATTTATACCATGATAAATTAATTGGGGGTATCTCTAAGTGGTAAGAATAAGACTGGGCAGCACTAGGAAGGTCTCATGTGTGGCAAAGCTGCAGCCATGCAGCGGGCAATTGCATCTTATGTGAAACGTATAGCTGCTCCCACATGCATTTGTGGTTGTGTACAGGTACGGGTGCATCAGGAGATGCTACCATTTAGAATCAGCTTCTGTTATATCATTTCACCTTTGCACAGTTTTTACATTTACACTTAAGCTTGGGAAAAATGTTGTATATAGTTGAAACTATAAACTATATTTTGTTATATTTTTGAATGCCAGATTGATCTGGTGGCATTCTGCATGGCAGGTGTTGGCATATTCCTGTGAAAGTCCATCACACTCCTTTACGGTGCCCACATACTATGGCCAGTTAGGGTGCTTAAGACTTAACTGAGCACAAAGCACAGTGCGTATCCACCCTTAGAGAGTTCCAATTCCACATCTGATAAGGATTTGCTGTATTATATGTTGGCCAGAAGGGATGTTAGCAGCTGCGATAGCATATCCATCTGCAGCTGAATCACTCCCTCTGTTTTGCAGTAATTTCTGAAACTCAAGTGATTTTGGAAGCTATACTGATTTCTGTTGTGTACGTCAGTCTGCTCCTGATATACCCCATTCCAAACGGTATGAGCATACAGTACGCCTGCACTGTCATTTACTCCTCATTTACGTAGTTATCCAGGTTATAGGTGAGAACAATGTAAAAAATTAAGACTGCAGGTGTACAGTCTACAACTCGGGCAACGCCAGCTTGTAAAAAAATAATTCATGATTGATGTATTTAGACCACCAGATACTGAAGGCCAATATATGTCATATTCTTCTTATCTTTATCTAATAGTCTACAAATATGATAGATAAATCAGAAGCATTTTATCTATGATGTCGCTTTGCGCTGTAAAATCTGCAGGCGATGCTGCATAAAATCAATTGGGTGCTGGTGCATCTAATAAGAGATTAAGGATAATAACATTACTTTTACTGCCTCCAAAAGTTTGCAAGTGGTTTGATGGTACATTTAATATGTATGGAGAGTTAGCATTGGTGGGTGGCCAGAGTCTGTTTTGAGGGCTTGTTCTTAGATCAGGCACCATTTAAGTAAGCACAATATGATAGCACAGTACTCAACAGTGTGAACTTACATCTAGGCCGATCATCTCACCAAGCGTGGGAAGTCCCTTCCTCGTCAGGACTCTGTGGAAATAGAGACTGTAGAGGAGAGGCCGGCCAAGCGTTCTACACTCACGATTGAAGACTTGTCAGAGATGGAGCGCCTGGAGGATTTAGACACATGCATGGTGAGTGACTCAGGTGATCTTCTGTAATGTTTTGTGTGACGTAATACTGTACTGTTGGTGTTTTTTTGCAGCACTGAGTTTATGTCAACATCTTGTGTACCAACCATATTATGTTTTTTCTTTTTTTATTATTTTCTTACTTTTGGTTCATTTGACCATTTGAGTTATGCAGCTTATTTTATACCATGTTAGGGAGAGGTTCAGTTCTCTGCTATGACCGACAATGCCTCCCAGAATGGTAGGATGAAGGCCCAGTTTGGCAAGTAATATCTCTAATTTTTCCTCGAACCCCATAGACTTGCACTGGAAAATTAGTGATTTTTGGCTATGGTGATGTGCGCTGCTAAACATCAATACAGCACATTGCATAGCATTGTATTTCCCCTTTAGTGTTGGCATGACTAATCATACAGTTGGTGACTCATGGAGTTTGGATAGACTAGTCCCTTTGATTAAAGTCACTGTTACCAGTTTTTTCTTTTAAAATTATAATTCACTATACTAGAACTGCCTTTCACTATCCATGTAGTTACTGATGTGCCAGCTCGGCATGGCATTCCTGAAAATCACATGCTAGATGCATCAGATTTCAAGTGGAATTAAGTAGCTTTTTTTTCTTTTCTTTTTCATCTAGACCAGTTTCTCTAATAAAGATCGTTTCCAGGCATATTGCTGAAGGACAGATTGGTGGCAGTGTGTTATTATATAATATAAAATTATATATGATACCTTTTCATTCAGTAAATGCATAGTCTCATGGGCTCAATCTTATTAGCCGTGAAGGCTGCGAGTTGCCGTTGTAAAGGCACGGAAACCCCGGCAATGGAACCTCAATTCGCCAGTTTCGCGGCCTGATCTCACCACAGACTCGCAGATTTTTGTACGCAGCCCTATGGGCCTGGAAAGAAAAATCTGCAAGTCTGGAAGTGCAGGATACAGCCGCACTTACTCGCGCTTCAAGGGATCTCGCGGCTAATGAGTTTGAGAACATGCACCCTTTATGCACTTGGATGTCCAGTTTTTTTGGGGGGGAAAGGGAATGTCGTGCTACTGGCAATATAAAGAATTTAAAAAATAAAAGATTGGGCATTGTATTGCAAGACATGATTGATCACTTTTGAAAAAGAATAATTGATAAAAAAATACCTGAGATCTGTGCGTAGTTATTGCATTTCCTGGGCTATTTAGAACGTATTATGTAAAAATCCTATCACTGTACATCTAACGCCATGTATAGTTCTGTGTTTTAAAAAAAGAAACAAACAGTAAGTTAGTTGAAGAAGCAGGAAATATATCCCTTTTGTAAAATGATGACACATAGAAATATAAATGAAGGATTTGCGTTGTGTAGAAGACTTTGCAGTCAGACGCCAGTAATTTGTCTTGCTGTCAGCTGCCCCTGGAAAGTACTTAAGCTGCTAAAAGCGATAAAAGATGCAAAAATATAACACTTTCTATTCACTTGAATTTATAATGAAAAGATTTGTTTTGCTTTTCACACACTCGCCCTGTTGATCGAACTTTAAAGCAGATGTTCTTTCTTATTTCATTTAAAACTGGCTAGATTAAATATTGGATTTCTGAAGCCCCTACAGTGATATTGTGAGCAGTCTCTTGAGTAGTTTGTGCTGCATTTATAATAGGGTAAATAGTAAATGAAAACACACTAGTGAAATTAAAACGAGTACAGAAAAAAAAAAATGATATTTATAATTATTATTCCAAAAACATTTCAACAATATACATCACAGTCTAGACGATAAAGCAAATTAGTGTAATTGCTAAAATCTTTTAGTGATTCCAAATATATTTAAAAATAGATTTTTGGTTCTAAAGCATCTTTACCAGTGTAAAAACTACCGTATCATGCTGATCGAATGAATTACATCATTAACTAAATGTACTGTGAACACTTCGGAAGCTGGCTTAAGAGTTGACAAGCAACAAAACTGCAATTGAAAATAATTTAAAAACAAAAATGTATTTGTTGATTTCAAACTAGGCCCCATCTGACTAGAAATGTTTTGTGTGATTGCTGCGTGCTTACAAGATTATATATGTATATATATATATATATATATATATATATATATTTATACACACACTGTCCCATTATACTTTTCCCTCCCGCTCCCAGCCCCCTTCTCTCTTTTCACTGCGGGCGCACACGTCCACGTCACGCCTGGTACAGTGGGACCTGGAGCCTGGACTGTGCATGTTAGGTTTGTTGTACACGTGCTTTATATAACTATATATACAAACAGTAATATGTATGCATTGCATATAATGTAAAATATAATATATGACATCTAGACAAGAACTCTCTACCCACAACTAAATGTCAACCCAACCAGCAAAACTGCTGGGGATGGTTTTCTAGGATCTGTGCCTTAGTGAGATACTGGATTGCAGGGTCTGTTCGTTGATCAGTTCTGCTTCTGAAAATAGAAGTTCACAGCTTTTGATATGAGCTGTCAGATCCCTTGGACTATAAATTTCTTGTAATTTGCTCTGTTAAGATAATATACACTCTTCTACTAGTTCTGGATAGCAGACCCATGTGGTTTTCCTATGTGGGGAGGTGAGTTTGGACTGGAGGGGAGGTTGGGGTTCTTCTTTATCGTATTGTACTTTTTGGAGTTTAATGTAGACAAGTGGCACTTAGTGCATGATGCATCACAATTTATTGACTGCATGAGGCTAATGCAATGCCTATTGTCCACATCTATATGTATTGCATTGTATCGTTTTTCTTATTAAAGTAAGCTCCACCTTTAATTCTTGGCTAATAACCTGGCTAGGAGATGCTGCTGCTCCAGAGATAAAACCGATTTCTCTTCCCTCAGTCTTTCTACATTACTTAATCTGTCTAGTCATGTCAGCATCAGAAAATAGAATATTTCACAGTATTTTATTAGCAGGTTGGTTTATATACTTATTTACTGACAGGATTCTGTCATCATGCACAGCTTAGAGTAAGGGAACCTGAGGCCTGTCTTCTAGCTTTTTAACTTCATGAAAGATTATCATAGAGCCTTTCTCAGAGCCTCAGGGTTCATGAGCTTATTCACTTCATTAAGCCGTCAGATCAGCAATTCCCTTGGTGCACATGTCATTGAGTAGACGGCTCACCACAAATGCACCACATTTTTTTAATCTTTAGGGACAAAGACACAATGTTAAAAGTAAATTGACAGCAGTGGAGAGGACCAACTTCACTGATAAACTGGAAGGTTTCCAAGGACAATACACTTTCTAGTATACAGCAGTGTTGATGGTAATTTATATTTAGTGTTGTACTGGTGACAATCTGTGGCCAACACTACAGTTCTTATTTACAGATTCTTTAAATTGTATATAATACAGGGCAAAAAAGGTTATTTGGTAAAAACAATGTTTATAGCTATTGTAAGGGCAGTGGTAAGAAATAGAATTTTGCCCCATGCCTCATAGAATTTTATGAAACATTAAACATGCCATTTCTGAATTGTTTTAATGTACTGTCATTAGTAATTCCGAAATATTGGCTAATAAAAACCTGAATAGTTTAATGCAATTTATGAAAATGCCTTGTAAATGAATAAAAAGGCACTACTTAGCTAGGACATCACTTAATAATACTTTAATATATGTTGACAATTGTTCCCAGGTGATGATACTGTTGCGTTTGTTGTCTGTAATCTTTATTCAGTAGCTAACGCTGATCATGAAGAGCAAACACCAAGTTTACACCACCAGGGTATAAGAAAGTAATGGATAGGAGCATGAGCAAATACAAATTTTCATTCTACTTACAAGTAGTTTATATTGTAATTAAATTCATTGCTCATTGAAATTGGGTATTATGTGACACATAGCATACTATGAAAATATATTGAATGATTCTTCCCCTGGGGAGAAATGATCACAATCATTTGGGCAGGGGTGGGACCACCTATTGTATTATTTATGTCACTTTGAAATCATCAGTGCTAGGACCAATAGGTAGTTGTGGAATGTATACAGGGTAAGATAACATTTAGAATGTTTTTAGAGCGGAACCAACCTGTACTCAGAGCATTGGCTAGACTAAGTGATAGCCTATTATACAGGTGCATTAGGAATCTCAATTTTAGAGTATTAAACTATTCAAGAGGTAGACAGTCTTGTAGCCAGTTATGGTGCATACACACTGGACGACTATCAGCGATCATGATATCGCTGAATGATCTCCCAGGTGTGCTGGATGATCGATATCGTCCATATGTGCCCGCGCATCGCAGGTCATTGGTGGGTTGGAAGGGACCAAAAAATGCACAATAAGAACAATAACGATATGATCGATATTGTTATCGTTCATATCGAGCATTTTAATCGTCCCGTGTGTACGCACCATTAGACCAATAGACAAGTCACAAAAGAACAAATTGTATTTAAAACAAGCAATTCTGAAAAAATAAATAAAGTTTATACTCCCAACTTGTTTTGTGTATTTTTAGAGATCTCTCTCCTCTGTGACCTTTCTTTATTGTAATATTTATTGTAAAAGTTAAGCATAGGATAATTCTGTGGGTACACAGAGATTGTCCATAAATATGCAGGTTATTACATATTGTTAGAGGATGTTTTATTGTGCTAGTTTAAAAGGTTGCAGTGAAAACTGCAGCACAAACTACTGTAGCTGACAATAGAGATTGCTGTTTTATTTGACTGCATTTTTGTAAATTTGAGGTTTTTCTTTGGTTCATTGTCACAGCATATGATTTATTGTCAAATGCTGTCCTAGAGCCTCATATTCTCTCTTCATTCACCTGTCATCGGAGAATATGATTATTTCATTGACTCATAAGCAGAAGAGATTGAAGTATATTTACTGTCTCTTTCCCCTTTTTCCCTCTAACTGAATGTGTCCTATTTATTTTGTTTTTATGTTTTTTTCTTTCTTTTCTCTGCTTTTTGAATACTGTGTTAGCTTCTTTTTTTCTTTTTTATTCACATACTTTCTCTTTCTTTTTGCTGCTTGGAGACTCTCTGCTGTAGAAGTGTAAGTATTGTAGTGTTCTGTCGCTTTTCCTGTGTCTTTTACTTTCATGCTTCATTTATCTCTCTGCTAAGCGTCTGACTCCTGGATGATGGATAACAGTTATTGTACTAACAATACAGCGGGATGCAAGCACTAAATATAAATGCTGCACATTCTGAACTAGAAAAGATGAGGTGATATAGCCCTAAAGATGTTTCTTCTCTTTCTGTAATGTCCTATGGATGACTTTGCAGGTAACACAAAGGTTTAGTACCAGGGGAGGAAATTCTGCCTATGATGGCTGCTAATGAAGATTTTGTTTTATTTGACCGATATAACTATTCCTTCCATGAGGTGACTTTCTGTTGGTACTGTATTAGGGGCAGCAGAGACCAAGTTCTTCTGGTCCCCAATATACTCCTCATTCCACCTCTTCAAGCTCTCTGCTCATTGGCTGATATGCAGTTTCTAACTGTAAAAGATATGCAGGGAGACAGGAGTCCTGCTATCACCGTGATGCAATGACTGAGAACATGAGAGATGTCTGGTGGACCATGTTCTCTCTCCATGTCAGTCCCTATGCCCACACTGGCAGTCACCTGAGGTTGGAATGGCAGAAATACATTTCAGTGGGTACACGGGGTCTGATTCAGAGACGGTTGGTAATGCAGTCGCTCTCGCAGTAACAGTTGCAGGAATGTGCAAATGCTAATCTCAACCTTCCCTTTGTGCTGGATGGTACGATGGAGTGCAAAGCCTAACTGCTGAGCATTATAAACATAACATTAGGTAAGCAATGCACATTGATGGGGTTAATTTGTAAAGAAGAAAACAACAAATCCCTAATATTCCTGGGACTTTCCTTATTTTCAGGATTTACACATTTGGTTTGGGTGTGTCATCGGCTGATGGGTCATGTGAACAGTTTTGTAGATTAAATTGTTGGCATTAATGCCTGGGTCTTGCTTTTCTGCATGTCAACAACCTGTACATCAAGGGCAGCTGAAACTCCATAATGGTTACATATGTGTATATGATGTAAATTTGTGTCACAGCAGGAGCTCTCTGATCCTGCTCACAATTTCTCTACAACATTAAATGTAATACTGACCTGTAGAGCTTAATTATCAGATTTATAATGCATATGTCACCTACAAACACTGGTGACATCAGTTTGGTGGGCTGAACACTGAGGCATGAGGTCTAGCAACATTATTTTGTGTGTTGCTATGCTTTAAGTAAAGCTGGTGAAATATTATAATCAACTCATTGAAATGATGGTGCTGGATTTCTCTGCTCCTGTGTCAATAATTAATGCAGTGAAATGTCTTGGGATTTTTGTATCCTAGATAGTACATTTCCCTGTTCATGGCGGTTCATGTTATTCAAAAGAGCTTGCACACCGTAACACACAATACGGACTTGATACAGAATTATTTATCTGGTGATAATGATAATTTTATTGAATTTGATTGTTAACTTATTTCCCTGAAATAGACCTTTATTTATATTACAGTATTGAAGAATAATGTATTAGGGCCTAGCTATAAAGTATAGTATCTTTACACCTTTATTCGTCGTTGCTCACTGAAATAATCTAGACTACTGTACTTTTGTAGTAAAACATGATTTATGGACTGATTTTATTGATTTTCTAGTTGGCTTACCATCCTGGCACTGTATCTTGTGGGTAAATTCACCACCTTGGTAAATGTCTTCAGAACAAGAATGATGATTCTCGAAATGGCTATTACACTTTTATCAAAAGGTGACAGAACACTGCAAATATAATCATAACACAATGACAACAGAGAAAGCAATAAAGACCCAAGTACTTATCGGACATGCTCTTACCATAAACAATGTTCACAATAGCGTACTAATCTTTACTCACTCCTCCTGAGACAGGACAGTGACCTAGTCCAATGTTATCCTTCTTTTGGCAGGCACACAACACAGTGTCTGTCACTAGAAGTGATCAACGTGTATAGGAAGACTGCTCGTGATAAACCCTACCTGTACCAAATCTGTACTGTTCCACACATAACATACCACCTTCCGGTTCCATCTCTTAAACCCTTTAGTAGTGTTTTCAGGCACACTTGGGTTCCAGGCTGACCAGCACTTCCAGTTGGTGGTAGCCTATCTCTAAAACCTGTAGTCCTTGGAGCGGAAGTCACTTCATTCAGGGCTATAGAGAGGTTGCTAAACAATATTTAAAAATGTACCAAAAAAATGAACATTTCTGCCAACAAGCTGAGGTGCCAAGCGGACTTAACTTTTATTTAAAATAGGTCAGTGCCCCACTCTCGTAACACTACCCAGTGGTATAGTCACACCTTTAGAATCGCACATGACTAAAACTAAAGCCAGCAGGGTCATGTCACCGCAATACTGTATGCTGCAGGGGCTAAGTAAGTAAGTAAGAGTACTGATATATAAGTTTGATATATACTGATATATAAGTTTGGGCTCTTTGTAGATTTTGGAAGCTGGACACACTTGGAGAAATTGAAATTATGAATTCACAGTATGAAGGGTACATGCTGTACGATATATCAATTGTACAGCCGACAAACTATATATCGTTCAGCAAATTGGTTCATATGTAAACATTATATATCTGTGAACAACGTAGTTCACAGATATATCACGTTGGCCATGCACATCTTGTGTGTATGATCGACCAATCCATTTTGCTGGCCGCAGGAAACGTTGACAATGACATCACAGCTGGGCGAGCAATTTTAAATGCCCACTCAGTTGTGATGTCTTGCCAGACATATCAAATGTCTGATTGGTAAGCACGTATACTTACCAAATCGGTCGCTCAATCAGCTGGACGGTCGGCCGACTGCTGGGTTGGTCAGATGTGTTCATCACTTAGGGCATTCATTTTCTGCAACAAAAGTCACAGGAAGTGTAATATGATACAAGTTTGTAAAAACATGTGTCACAAGTAACCCGTCTGTTAACATTTACTTATACAGTCCCAGCATATTTTGTTCCGCTTTATGATTTACACATGAAAGAAACACCCCTGTAAAATCATCCTATGTTTTCATATTTCTGTAGATACTCCTGAAAATGCAAAACATGTAAACAGACATATAAATCTACAACCTAGAAACAAGTTATTACCATGCCTTCAATTTCCTCCTATAATAATGCTCCGTTTATCCCATACTTACCTGCTCTCTCGGATTTTCTGGGAGACTCACCAATTTGGGGGATCTCTCTGGGGCTCTCAGCATTTAGAAAGTAATGAAGTATTGTAATGGTTTGTCCTTGTATATATCTCAAATTAAGCATGAGAGTCGGGAACGTCAGGACTGTGCTTGTTACATGTGACATTAAACTTGTTATATTTGATGCATTGTACCTACTGTAGGATGGTTTTATGAAGAATATGTGTACTGCGACCCTATACGCAGATTACACTAACAGCAACAGATAGCGTACAGCTGATATGTGAATATTATAGGTTGTCCTAGAGTACATCTACAGTAGCACACACAGGGGGGGTTTCTGAGTACCCAGAAACCCCCCCTGACAGACTGGAGTGCAGGCAACGTGTGCGCGGCAATTTTGCCGCGATTCACGGGTCAATATGGAGGAGGCGGAGCCAATTTGATGCCGTTTAATTAGATTTGAGTCATTTTTTGGCCCCGTCCCTCCCGATTGCCCTGCGAATCACTGCAATTTGCAGCGAGGAGGCGGGGCTTCAGAACATGGTGCCAGCCTGCTAGATCTTGTCTCTATCAGATCTGCTGCAAGGTAAGTTTTTTGTAATGTATGTGACATATGTTTGTGTGTGTCAGTGTGTGTGTGTGTAAGGTATGTGTAGGATTAGATTAAGATTATAAATAAATATTGGTGACTGAAGATAAGATTTGAGTGCCGACTTTTCATATACTTCTTGTATGTGTGGGATTTATCCTTAAGGAAGGCACCTGAGCAGTTACATATTTTTCAAGCAAGGAGTGCCGGGTTTACAGGACTGATATATATATATATATATATATATATATATAAACCCCCCCTATAAAAACCCTGCGTTTGACCCTGATCAAGCTGTCATTTTAATGTTAGTTTTCTTTATGCACAAAAATATTTTCAGTAATTCTAACCAGTTGACCTCTTAAGTAGACTGACCTTTGTCAGCTCGGCGTGACATTTCCTTTGTGTGTTTCTATTTTACATAGGAATGTGCTTGAAGCTTACTATGTATTTTTGTTATTCTAGTAATATCTGAAAATATTATAGTGAAACCATCCATTTTTATTTTATTTTGTTTATAATACTATTTTCTAGTCTGAAATTGGTTAAGTACAAAAAAATTTCTGGATTTTAGCGGAAACTGCATGGGCCAAGTGTAATAGGGTGAGAATTCAGAAAATGTGAGATTAAGCAGTAACTCTCATACTTTTTATACTCTGCCAATGTAATAGAGTCCGAGAACATGCAAACTGACATGTTTGTAGACTGAAAATGCTCTCACGATTTAAACTCTCCTCCAGATAATTTCCCATTTTGAAGATAAAACTCGACCAATGTGAGAGTTTACTGCTAAACTCACACATTTTCTAAACTCTCACCCGATTACATTTGGCCCTATATATTTTTTATTACAGATGACTCCCAAGTCCAAGAGAAAGAGCATTCACAGCAGGATGCTGCGGCCGGTGTCCAGAGCTTTTGGTGAGTTTGTGAACAAATGTCTGCTTCAGTTACTCAAGAGTAGGCATGCTATGTTGGGATTTGCATGTCAGTAACTGGTTAAGGACAGAATTCAAAATCCAGGTGTGGTATAAGAGATAGACAGTAATTATGTCTAGATAGACACCAGATGTTAGACAATCAATAGTTAGACAGGGAAAAAAGTTAGACACAAACAAAAGCCAAATACACTAAAGTTAGACATGTAAAAAGTTCAACAGGTACAAAAGGTCGACAGGGTCAAAAGTTCAACATGAAAATGGTCGACAATTATTTTTTACGTTTTTTAGCCCTAATCTTCACCCTAACCCTTCCTCCTGGTGCCTAACCCTAACCGTCTGGGTAAGTGCCTAACCCTGACCATGGGGGTAAGTGCCTAACCCTAATCCTAAAAAACAAACAAAAAAATGTGTCTACCATTTTTGTGTCAATCTTTTTCATGTCGAACTTTTGACCCTGTCGATCTTTTGTACCAGTCGAACTTTTTACATGTCTAACTTTAGTGTGTCTGACTTTTGTCTGTGTCAAACTTTTATCCTTGTCTAACTTTTAACTGTCTAACATCTGGTGTCTATCGAGACATTGTCTAACTAATTACTGTCTGTCTATAGTCCGGAACCCACAAAATCCACCATTCAAAACGTATGGGTCTCATTTAGAGTTGGGAAAAAATACAGCTAGAATGTGACATTTTGCCCCTTGGAAAAACCATGTTTGTTGCATTTGTGTAAAGGGATAAGTATAAAATGTGTAGACCATAGTTCCCAAACACGGCCCTCAAGGCTCCTCAACAGTTCAGGTTCTAGAGATTTCCATGGTTAAGCATAGGTGTTAAATCAAGTTGACTGAGGTACTAATTAAGTCACCTGTGCTTAACCATGGATATCTCTAAAACCTGAACTGTTGGGGATACTTGAGGACTTCATTTAGGAACCTCTGGTGTAGACAGATTTAGAGGTATATTTACTAAAGGTTGATTTTGGTGTATTTGTAGGTGATTTTCATTTGATTTCCTAAAGTCAAAATCGACTTTAAAATCAAATTTAAAACCGAATCCCAAACAAAACTGAACATTGACCAAACATTGGCACATACAGTAGACCACTCATTAGGATCCCGTTATTTACTAACAGTCAGATTGAAAATCGAATTAAAAGCGACTAGAAAACCGACATTCAAATCCCAAAATAAATATGTGCCTAAGACAGGCCATTATAAAGAGAAGCACTGCACAGATCACTCTGATCTGTGCATGCTTCTTAGGGTTAAAAGCGTTGTAAAAGTAAAACAAAAGAATAAAAACTGTGTGCCCCCCCAACCTAACTCCACAACCAGGTCTGGACCTTCCAGCCTGGTCTGGTCATGGAAAATCTGTGGAAAACTGGCTTGGGGTTCCCCCTATTTTCTGTTAACCTGCACCAGGCTGAATCAGCAGGGGTGTTAATGCCACAGCAGGAAGACACACAGTGTGGGGTCTTCCTGCCAAAGCATTAAACCAACAGGTTGGGGTCTTCCTGCCAAAGCATTAAACCAGCCCCAAACTGGTCAACCCAGTCCCCCCTCCTGAGCATGAACTAGCCTTTGTTTTTCCCTGCATCCCTGGTGTCGGTGGATTGTAATGGTAGTAATGAAGAGTTAATATTGTTTTTCACAGTGGGAATACAGGTACCAGCGTGCCTACCCTGCGGCACTTATAGTTCCGCAGGGCAGCGTGCCTGCCCTGCGGGACTACAAGTGCCAGCAACTGCTGGCACCGGTAACCCACTGTGGAAAAAATATTTTTAAAAACCACAAGACATGCACACCTAATGTTTTATTATGTTATTACATATTCGCTCACCCGCACTCACACATTGCTTTGTGAATGAAGCAGAAGTTGCGGTAAATTCTATTGAAATCTATGGATGGACAACTGATTGGCTGGGAGAGCCATTCCCATGGCTTTTTTTTAGCTAATTAGCGCTTCCCCATAGACTTCAATGGGCCAGGTTACTACTGGTCATTCCCATTGAAGTCTGTGGGCAAAGCTCTGGTTGGCTGAGACAGCTGTGGGCACTGCTCTCACAGCCAATCCGCAGTTCCCCCATAGATTTCAATGGAATTTACCACAACTGCGGCTTCATTCACAAAGTACTATACTTAGTATACAGTACTATGCCCGTGGGCTCGGGAATTTAATTTTTTTATGTTACAAAGACCAGGGATGCTTACTGGGCAAGAGGACCGACTGGCGCCAGGGAGCAGAAAAGTATGTACTGTGGGTGTGAGTGAGTGGGTGAATGTGTACTAAAATGGTTAGCCCAGGGCTGGATGATGCTCGGTAGGTGATATCCCATTTTTCCTTTTTGGGGACCTCACTCTCCAAGGATTGCAAGCACTGGACTGACCAGTTTAGGGCTGGTTTAAAGGTTTAGCATGTGTGTCTTCCTGTTGTGGCATTACCACCCCTGCTGCTTCAGCCTGGTGTTTGTTAATGGAAAATAGGTGGAACCCCAAGTCTGTTAGTCTCCCGATTTTCCATGACCAGACCAGGCTGAAAGGCCCAGGGTTGGATATGGATTTAGGGGGGACCCCAAATAGCTCTTTTTTTAATTTGTAAGTATTTAGGTGCTTTTAATCCAAAAAGCATGCACATATTTGTAGTGATCTGCGTTTGCTTCTTTTTTAGATGTGTTCAGGGCCGGTGCAATGTTTCTGGGCGCCCTAGGCAAAGGTTCACAATGCCGCCCCTGTTTTCCCCAAACCCTTTGTCGAGCTCACCGACACATACACAACGCCCTAATAATATTCACATGACCCGAATTAAAGGGATGATTCCCCCTGCAGTGCCCCCAGTAGTAAGGGCACCTGTAGTGCCCCCAGTTGAAATTCCCCTAGTAGTAACGCTCCATGCAGTGCCCCCAGTAGTAATGCTCCCTGCAATCCCCCCAGTCGTAATGCTCAATGCAGTGCCCCCCAGTAGTAATGCCCTTGTGGTGCCCCCAGTAGTAATGCTCCCTGCAGTGCCCCCAGTAGTAATGCCGTTGTAGTTCCCCCAGTAGTAATGCTCCCTGCAGTGCCCCCAGTAGTAATGCCCCTTGAAGTGCCCCCTGTAGTAAGCCCCCACGCACACACATACACAAAATTAAAATAAAAAAAAATACTTACCTTAAACCCCACTTCAGAGTCTGCAGCCATCCGTCCCCAGCGCCCGCACCTCGGAACTATGGGAGTGACATCATGACGTCACTCCCATAGTGCACTGCGGGACCCAGAAGCCGGAGCTCAGGAGTGAGCTCCGTCTTCCGGCTGCCACTGGCGCCGGGGGTGGAGGGAGGGAGGAAGAGAGGAGCCTGGCGCCCGCTGGTAACACAATCTCAGCGGGCGTCCGGCAAATGGAGGGTGCAAGGGGTGCGATCGCTGGGTCCCATAGCAACCGCACCTCCTGCACCCTCCGTAGGCGGACTGAGAAGCGCCCTCTAGTGGCCGGCGCCCCTAGGAAGCTGCCTAAGCTTGCCTAGTGGAAGCGCCGGCCCTGGATTTACATTTACATTTTTAATGTTGGTTGTATTTGCATTTGGTTTTGAACAGAAAGTTCAATCCAGAATGCATTTACACCAGCCAAATTTGACTAACATGAAATTCGACTTTGAAAACGATTTCAAAATCAAATGTTAGTAAATGAGAGATTTGGCCAGTCATTTATAGATGATTTTTAGTCATTTTCAGTCAATTAAATTTGACGCAAAAATCGACCTTTAGTAAATATACCCCTTAAACTTAGAGTTGGTGTATTCTAGCTTAACTAACTTGCAGTTGTCATAATACCAGAGCTCTCGTAGGCTATTTGCCTGTATTGACTGGTAGAGAGCGTACTCAGGGGTCTATTTACTAAGCTGTGTTAGGAGATAAAGTGAATGGTGATAAGGTACCAGCCAATCAGCTACTAACTCCCATTTTTCAAACACAGCCTGTGACATGGCAGTTAGGAGCTGATTGGCTGGTACCTTATCACCGTTCACTTTATCTCCTAACACAGCTCAGTAAATAGACCACACAGAGTTATTCAGTAGAAACTACGGTAACAAGTCAGTACTTGCTGCGCTATCATTTCCTCAGACTATCCATTTCCATGAGCATGTGAATGTATTGGAACACCCATGCAAATATTTTGTAACAGATACTAATTGACTGTTTTAACCCCTTAGTTCACAGCAGAGGTAAAGCACTTTTTAATGAATGTTTCCCCATCAGATATCAATTAGAAAAATATTACAAAACAAGCCTAAACATATACAGTGGTTCAGCCAATCCATGAAGCATGAACCCATAAATCGCCAGTCTAGCTTCCTGACACCCCTCTTTCAGCATACACTGTGGCACAGACTGGCAAAGTTTCACTAAGTACAAATAGAGCTGCACGTCCCCTGGTAAAAAGCTTCCAGGACAATCCATGATCTTCCAGTATAGGAATACATACGATTTAATCCCGACAGCAGCAGAATGACACGGGAGGAAATCCCGATCATCCTTAAGGTAAATTAAACTAATCTAATTCCCCCCCTAACCCTCCCGTAGGGTTGCCTAACCCTAACCTCCCCCCCAAGTTCCTAACCCTAATCCCACCTCTGTGCCTAAACCTAAGTCCCCCTGGAGGGGTGCCTAACCCTAACCTCCCCCCGTGGGTGCTTAAACCTAACCCCCCTTCCCCTAGCCTAACTCTAACCTCCTGGGGGGGTGTCTATCCCTATGTCCCCCCGGGAGCCACTAACCCCACCCTCCCCAGCGGCTGACCGCGCCCGCCTTACCTTCGAACGGTAAGCCAGTTATCAGGCTCCCAGCCTAGGTCTAATAACCGGCGTTGGGATTTCAACGCCAGTCATTAGACACTTGCCGGGATTAAACAGTCGGGGTGCCGACGGTCGGCATTTAGACCATCTGCATCTCGAGGTGCTAATGCATTCTTTATTTTCTTGCATGCAGGGAAAATACTGCCTACTTTTGGATGTAGTATATAAATTATGGGCAAATTAATATTAACACTGCTGTAATGAGAGTAGCGTGCCTGGCACTGTTAGTGAAGTAGTAAGGGTTAAGCCAGTCAGAAACCCTCTCTCATTGGGGAGAATGTCAGTGGCACTTCCCAGTGCTTTTTAAATTAAGGTACCGGTATGTGACTAGATTCTAGAATATTGAACTGTCTTTATTTACATTTTATAGGCTATCACTAGAAGAGATTGCCATCCCTGGTGTACACTGTTATGGCCGAATATAACATAGTATGCAGAATTATAATTGGACACCAGTAACTTAGCTGTAAGTCAGAATGGCTGGGCATGAATTAGCGGTAATGCGGGTGAGAAGTAAGGGCAGTTTGCTCAGTTTATGGTTCATACTGGAAGATCATGGATTGTCCTGGAAGCCTGGGAATTAGATTAGTTTTACTTACCTTAAGGACGATCGGGATTTTCCTCGAGCTGCCGCTGTCGGGATTAGAATCATATATACAGTCAGGTCCATAAATACTGGGACATTGACAGAATTTTCATATTTTGGCCTCTATTCACCACCACAATGGCTTTGAAATGAAACAAACAAGATGTGCTTTAGCTGCAGACTTTCAGATTTAATTTGAGGGTAATTACATCCAAATCAGGTGAACGGTGTAGGAATTACAACGGTTTCTATATGTGCCTCCCACTTTTTAAGGGGCCAAAAGTAATGGGACTATTCCCTCGTTATTTCATTATCAATTAAGCAGGTAAAAGGTCTGGAGTTGATTCTAGGTGTGACATTTGCATTTGGAATCAGTTGCTGTCGACTCTCAATATGAGATCCAAAGAGCTGTCACTATCAGTGAAGCAAGCCATCATTAGGCTGAAAAATCAAAACAAACCCATCAGAGAGATAGCAAAAACATTAGGTGTGGCCAAATCAACTGTTTAGAACATTCTTAAAAAGAAAGAACGCATCGGAGAGCTCAGCAACATCAAAAGACCCGGAAGACCATGGAAAACAACTGTGGTGAATGACAGAAGAATTATTTCCCTGGTGAAGAAAAACCCGTTCACAACAGTTGGCCAAATCAAGAACACTCTCCAGGAGGTAGGTGTATATGTGTCAAAGTCAACAATCAAGAGAAGACTTCACTAATGTGAATATAGAGGATTCATCACAAGATGTAAACCATTGGTGAGTCTCAAAAACAGGAAGACCAGATTAGTTTGCCAAACAACATCTAAAAAGCCATTACAGTTCTGGAACAACATCCTATGGACAGATGAGACAAAGATCAACTTGTACCAGAGTGATGGGAAGAGACGAGTATGGAGAAGGAAACAAACTGCTCATGATCCAAAACATACCACCTCATCAGTGAAGCATGGTGGTGGTAGTGTCATGGCGTGGGCATGTATGGCTGCCAATGGAACTGGTTCCCTTGTATTTATTGATGATGTGACTGCTGACAAAAGCAGCAGAATGAATTCTGAAGTGTTTCGGGCAATATTATATGCTCACATTCAGTCAAATGCTTCATAACTCATTGGACGGCTCTTCACAATGCAGATGGACAATGACCCGAAGCATACTGCAAAAGCAACCAAAGAGTTTTTTAAGGCCAAAAAGTGTAATGTTATGCAATGGCCAAGTCAATCCCCTGACCTGAATCCGATTGAGCATGCATTTCACTTGATGAAGACAAAACTGAAGGGAAAATGCCCCAAGAACAAGCAGGAACTGAAGACATTTGCAGTAGAGGCCTGGCAGAGCATCTCCAGAGATGAAACCCAGCGTCTGGTGATGTCTATGCATTCCAGACTTCAGGCTGTAATTGCCTGCAAAGGGTTTGCAACAAAGTATTAAAAAGTGAAAGTTAGATTTAGGACTGTTTAGTTTGTCCCATTACTTTTGGCCCCTTAAAAAGTGGGAGGCACATATAGAAACCATTGTAATTCCTACACCATTCACCTGATTTGGATGTAATTACCCTCAAATTAAATCTGAAAGTCTGCAGTTAAAGCACATCTTGTTTGTTTCATTTCAAAGCTATTGTGGTGGCGAATAGAGGCCAAAATATGAAAATTCAGTCAATGTCCCAAAATTTATGCACCTGACTGTGGGCCTGATTCAGAGCCGGACACTATTTGCGCTCGCTCATGCAGAAAAAGGGGCCGGATATTTAAATAGAGCGCTCGCTCTTTGCGGTCTGTTGACGCCTCTATGTCTGAGTGAGCGACCGAAGTATGCGCTCGCTATTTTGTAAAAACGCCCCCTGGCCGTTCGCATCATACGTCATCTCCGCTATTTATTAGATTAATCGAGTACATCGAAAGGCGTCTGAACTGCTCGCAGTGCTTGTGGTTGGATTTTCCTACCGCAATCATGCGAACAGTTCAGGCTAAGAGACAACCAAGTGACGTGGCCGATGACGCTGCTTTGTTAATTATGCACACCCTAAAAACGCCCGTTTTGACCGTTTGGCACGCCTGCGTTCGGATCTCCACTCCCCGTTTTCAAGCACCTTCCCCTGTTACCACCCACAAACGCCTTATCCTGTCACTCAAATTAGCAGGCACTCGCTATTTTGCGAACACCCGATTTCCGACCGCAATGACTGGTTGGCGCATGCACATTACGACACATACGCATGCACAGATGTGCGAACATCGCTCGGAGTGAACGAGCGGCCGCTTACGAGCGGCTCTGAATCAGGCCCAGTATTCCTTGCACCTCTTGCATTGCAGCTTTTAGCTCTTATTTAGGTTTATATTTTTTTAACTTTGAAGTCTGAATGCTAAAAGTTCAAAATTGTTTTGCTTTATTTTTTGTTTTACAAGAAATGGAGTTTGACCTGGACAAGGCACTTGAAGATGTCCCTATACACATCGAGGACCCGCCGTACACCTCCCACAAGCAGGATAAGCGATCATCCAGTGTCATTGCAGAGCTGCCGTCAGAAGAAGCAAAGAAGCTAGAGCACTTCACTAAATTACGACCAAAGAGGATGAAGAAACAGCAGCCTAGCAAAGCCAATGTTAGTATACAGTAGATCTTTTTATTATTATATACAGTAAGAGTGCATGAAGCAGTAAGCACCATGCCATTTATCTTCGGTGTAATCACAAAGGAAACATTCTACACCTGCTTGGCCTAAGTACCTGTGGGCCTGATTCAGAGATGGACGGAATGCTGATGTTTACGCAGTTGAGCGATTATCTGTAAACTGTGCATGCATCAAGGTACATTACTGTAGTCACTTACTGCGACTTTTTATTAGCAGTGTGATCAGGGCCGTAGCTAGGGTAGTGCGGCTGGTGCCATTGCACAGGGCACCACAGGTCAGGGGGCGCTGTTTGGGCCTGTCAAATTTCTGTTTATTATCATTCTTGCTTGTAGCTTCCTCTTATTTCATCCCCAGCATCTCCTGGCCTCTCCTATCTCTTCCCTGGTCCTTCCCCATGAGGCCATTCCCCTTTTTGTGTGCATTATGTCCCTTTGAAAAATGAGGGGGGCGCCAATGGTCTTTCTGGCACAGGGCACCAAAAAGTCTAGTTATGGCTCTGCTTACCACTAACCCTAACCCTCCATCCCTGCAGCCTAAACCTAAGCTCCCTTCCTAGTGCCTAATTCTAACCCTACCCCTGGTGCCTAACCCTAACCCCACTACTTACCATTGGGATGCCAGCGCCGGGATTTTGACTGTATTAAAATATGTTTTAGAATTGAACGTGGAACTGTATGCGAGAAAGAGACTATTTCTTGATATAAAAATCGCATCATTTACTACGGTTAAAATAGGGATTTCTGTCTGCGGACAGCATTTGGGTGTTTGTGAGGTCTGTGCATGGGCAACAGTAATATCTGTAACATCAGGCATCAGTAATAGTGTGCATCACTATTATTCTTTTATATCCCGCTCTCAAAGCCACAGATAATCGGCAGATTTCAAATACTGATCTGTAGTAAATAATACCAATTAGAGATTTGATGCTCAAGATTATTATAACCAGTCACTTCATCAAATGATAGCACACCTTTGTCATTTAGTTTATGTCTTTGGAATGGTGTCTATCCTTGTTTTGCATAAGAAGTAAACACTGTATTCCTGTAGTATTTACCTTTACACTTGGATAAACTTAACAGCATGTTATATGTCCCATTCCCTCTTAATAGCTGCCTAGAAATGAGAGACTTATTTGAGGCATGTTATTTACTATGGAGAAATGTTACAAACGTGCTGCAGAAATGAGATGCTAGTTTTCTCTTCCTAAACTTGCACTTGTAAAATCGCAAATATAATCTAATTGTTATTGGTTACAGCACATTGTTATGCCTGGTTCTCAATGGGCCTGCAGATTTTACAGCAGGACTGCAGAACTGTACTTTGTAAGCCAGGAAAGCATGCACACATTTAGGCTTCACAGTATGTATTTCATTAATGTGTATTGTTGATATGCTGTCTATAGGCAGCATACATACAATTTCTGCCTAGCTATTGATCTCTATGTATATAAACACTGCATAATTTACTGTGCTCTGAGCCCTGCTGCTGAATAATTAATACATAAATAATGTTTTGCCTAATGCATGTTGAATATGAAGGGCTTCTATGGATACCTACTAAATGTGACCTTTTCCTGTTGTGTTCCAGCAACTTGGAGCTGAAGCCGCCCCAGAAGGAGAGCAGAATGGCCTGACCTCTAGAGTAGATGAAGGCGTGGATGAGTTTTTCAGCAAGAAAGTGACAAGACTTGACTCAAAGTAAGTTAGACCAAGAAAATGCAGTGACATTTTGTAGAAAGGATCAATCCTAAGAATACATTTGTAAATTAAATTCACTATTTTTCTTACACAAGTGAAGCATATATAACAGTGGCTGCCGTTGTTTAAACTAGATGTATTTTTGACCAATATTTTAGTATGATATAGAAGAGAGTAAGCTGTTTTGTTATCTTCTAAATGTCAGAACAGCACTGTTTTCTGAGAAACGCATCCAGTCAGGGGTGTAACTAGGTATTTGAAGTCACCATAGCAAAAGTTTGTAAGGGCTCCTATGTACCACCAAACAGTGAAAACTGTATATAACACATGTAACTTTGACAAGGAAGATGGGCTCCCCTCAGCTCTGGGCCCCATAGCAGCTGCACCCCTTGTACCTATGGTAGTTAGGCCAATACACTAGAGTGACTGCTGCCATATTTCTTGTAAAGTCTATCCACATAACTAGTCATTTACTTAAAACAATAAATGAAATGCTCTGTTAGTAGCATTTTCAGGACCCTGACAGTTTTTACAACACAATACAATCTACTTTGTAGGGTAGGGTTACCACCTTTTTATTTTCAGATTCCCAGAACATTCCCAGGGGTGTGCCAAAATCTGCACTGGGTAACAACTATTTTATTTCAGATTTTTTTTACTACTCTAATAAAGACAGAAAATGGATTTATGGCATCATACTCCCTCATGCCCCTGTATATGCCAGAGTCCCCTCCTGCCACTTTATATAACATCAGAGCTCACTCAGTCTTGCCTCTTTATATGACATCAAACCCCCTCCTATTATTTTATATGCCAGATACCCATTATGCCCCTTTATATGGAACCTCTTATGTCCTTGTATATGCCAGAGCTCCCTCTTGCCCCTCCTCCTAGATTTAAACGAACTAGCTAGGGGCAGTTCAGGGCAGACCGTGAAAATATTGGCAATGGTCAGTGCATGGCAGAAATGGACACTTGCCAGGGGCAGCAATGGGTATGTAGTGTATATAGTGGCACTGGTCAGGGGCCGTAACTAGAATATTTGGTGCCCTCTGCAAGAAAGAGCATTGACAGCCCCCTATTTTTTTAATAGGGAGATAACACACCTGAAAAAGGGCCATGGCCTCATGGGGAAGGGCCAGGAAAGAGATATTGGAGGCCAGGAGATGCTGGTGATGAAATAAGAGGAAGCTACAAGTGAGAATGATAATAAACAGAAAATTGACAGGCCCACACAGTGTCCCCTGCCCAGGGCCGGATTAACAATGGGGTGGGTGGAGCTACAGCTCCAGGCCTCCCATTGAAAATAGGCCCATAGAAAACTGACAGCCGTGCAGACAGGAAAAAAAAACATTTTTTTTTCCCAGTCACAACCAACAGCCCAGCTCACTCACCCCCAGGCCGGCTGAATCTTAGCCCTCTCACCCCCTTGGTCCTCCTCTCCTCTCTGCTGGTGGACACACACACATGCAGGCTGAAGCCCCGCCCACCTTGGACCCGCTGAAGCTCCGCCCCTAGTCACACGAAGCTCCACCCCCTGGCCATCTTGCTCTAAAGCTGTGTGAATGCAGTAGCCTAGCACATGAGGGAAGGCAGCTTGATGGACTTTCAGCACAGCAGGTCAGTGTAACTCTAGATCCCTGTGTACTTATGTTTCCATATCTATCTATCTATCTATCTATCTATCTATCTAGTTAGTTAATCAAGTAGTGGACCAGCACTCAATCTCCTATTGTAAAGTGCCCAGGTGACCTCCTCTATATAAGCGACTACAAAGGTAAATAACAGGAAACTTCGGAAGTTATGTGTGACATACTTTCAATACAAGTGATTTATGAGACCAGGAGTGCCGCCTGTTATTTACCTTTAAAATAAATATATACATATATATAACCGTACGGAGGGTGGTGCGGCCGGTGCCTCCGCACAGGGTTGAATCCTGCAAAGTCATCGGCCTCTACCTGCTGGGCTTCGGAGGTCTGCAGGAAGTGACCTCCTGGAGTGCTAAGCGACAGAGCAGCACAACTCTAAAGAAATCCCCGCCCTCCACCCGACGGCCGGATGAAAAGGCATGCACATACGGGAAGGAGGGGGCGGTGGAGGGAGTGAGAGGGGCGGCAGTACAGCACAGAGCGCACTGCCATCCTGCTACGGCGCTGTGTGTGTGTGTATGTGTATATATATATATATATATATATATATATACACACACACACACACACACACACACACACACACACACACACACACACACACACACACACACACACACACACAATTGGTAGGCCGGTACTCCTGTGCAAAGTATTGTGCCATGGTGCCTGGTGTCCTCCTAATTACCTTTTGCCTGTGAAAGGAGTGGACCATGTAGCAGTCGAATGGGTTGCACTCAGGTCGGCTTGTATATAACACTAAAATTCGGTATCAAAAATTGCAGAACCTGCACTCATTCTCTCTGTAATCCCTCACGAATGTATGAAAACAGGTTCTGAAATATTTAAAATGTAAATGAACAGCTTGTATAAAGCACACCAAAATCCAGAGTGCCGTCCGTTCGACTGCTATATTATATAGATATATACTGTGGTGTATATATATATATATATATATATATATATATATACATACACACACACACACACACACACACACACACACACACACACACACACACACACACACACACACACACACACACACACACACACACACACACACCGGCCTGGCAGGTTACTGGTCCTGTCCCGTAAGTTCATGACGTCATGTCATCGCACAGAGGGGGTAGTGTCATCACCTGGAAGTGCAAAGTGCAGCACTGCCGAGAGTGCCCTGAGGATGCTGCACAGACTGCAGGGTGTCTGTCTGAGTAGCACTGCATCAGCGATATTGGCAGCAGGATGCTGTTCCAAGCAACCTGTTTGCCAGTGTCAAGGGCGATGGTTTTGCAAACAGCGCACACCACTAGATTGACACCGTATACAGTCAGAAACGGTGGCACTCACTTTCGCCATGATTGAGAGATCAAAGGTCTATGATCAACATTTCAGTCCTCTGTGGACTTTTACCAAGAACACTCCAGAGGACTGAAACATTGATCGGGCCAATAATTAGTGTATATGCAGGAGGGCTAGCCAATAAACATCTTCAAATGCTCCTGCAATGGTCAGATAGCGTGTTCTGCACACACTATCTCATTCCCGGAATGGTATTTAAATGCCGGCAGCTGTTTAGCCAGTTCAAATACCGACTGCGGATGCCCGACAGGATGAAGATCCCAACTGAGGCAGGTAATTACTATTATCCTCCGCTGTCCCCGCCCCCTAACCCTCCCTTAGGGGTGCCTAACCATAAAACTCCCGGGGTGGCAGCGGCACGCAATAGGCCCTTCATGAATTTCAGCTCCAGGCCCATGTGCACATTAATCTGGCACTGCCCCTGCCCTGCGGTGCCCTGTGCTATGGTCAGGGGTAATGTAGGACTGTAATTGAAGTGTAGTGAATATAGTGGCATTGGTCAGCCCAGCACAGGATGTGATGCTGGCGATGGGATCAGTGGAGGAGTGTATTTCTGCATGTCCCCAGCTGCTGGCTGGATTCAGTGACATTACCAGATGTGGCCCCTCTCGTGGATGCCAATGGCCAGGCGCTGTCCTCCAGTGTAGACACCGGCCACACCCACTCCCATTGACTAAGGGCACAGCCAGGCACCTTTCACTCCAGCAGATATACCGGTCACTACTGCCCCCGCTCTTATTGGTTGTCATCTCAGACAGCTGTATCAGTGATTCCTGATTGGCTGAGAGTGGTTCATGATTGCAGTGAGGGGGTGTAGATTACTCCCAACACTATGATTGGTGAATATCAAGTGCTGTCCACCAATCAGCATTGTTGGAGCCATCTACTGTGTATGAAACAAGCCATCATCATACCCAGTAACTCTGTGACTTCACTATTCATGGCCAGGTCAGCAACCATTAGGCAAGTTAAAGATGCTCCCTGGCCTCTGTTTACTGGTGCATATATCTGTATGTTGTTTTCTGTGTTAGCCAGATGTTCTACACAAATTGAGCATGTCGCACCATCCTCCATGATTGGCCTAGTAAATATTATTGAGCTTTGTATTGTGGTCTCTCTGGACTTTGCACTTCCTTTTAACATATTTTAGAAGACTTGTCTCCCTTATGTTGCTTATATCTGTTGAAAATGATTCACATCAGTTCCTCCTCACAGCTGGGGGACTATGATAAAAATCCAGCCAGGTCCAGATTTGTCCTTTGTGGAGTTTGTATGTTCTTTTGTGTGGTGACGTGTAGGAGTACCACCTACATGTCGCATCTGACTAATGTCATAGTTAAAAGTGTTTTGAATGTACTGCATGGCAAAAATCAATGTTGTGCTCCTCCTGTCTTTTGTATGGAGGGAATATTGGCCCTCATTCACAGCCTCTCGTAAGCGGCAGTACGCTCGTTCCGAGCGATATTTGCACATCTGCGCATGCGTACGGTTTTTAGTACGCATGCGCGAACCAGTCAGTGCGGCCGAAAATCGTTTGTTCGCTATATAGCGAGTGCCTGCTAATTTGAGTGACAGAATGAGGCGTATGTGGGTGGTAACGGGAAGGTGCTTGAAAAGGGGGAGTGGAGATCAGAACGCAGGCGTGCTTAAAGGTCAAAGCGGGCGTTTTATGGGTGTGCATAATTAATACAGCAGCGTCATTCACCACGTCACTGGGTTATTTTATAGTCAGAACTGCTCGCAATATTGTGGTTGAAAAAACCAACCACAAGAATAGCGAGCAGTTCATACGCTGTTCGATGTACTCGATTAATCTAATAAATAGCGGACATGACGTATGATGCGAGCGACCAGGGGGCGTTTTTATCAAATAAACGAGCGTATGTTTTGCTCGCTCGTTCAGACATGGAGGCGGCAACAGACCGCAAAGAGCGAACGGTTCATTTGAATAGCCACCCCCTTTTTATGAACGAGCGAGCGCTAATTGCGAGCGGCTCTGAATGAGGGCCATAGATTGTAAATTCCACTGTGACAGTGACTGACGTGAAGGATTAAATATTATCTGTGAAGCTCTGCATAATACATTATACTGTATAGATACTTTTTAAATAATACTTAATAACATACACAGTACCCACAGATAGTGGCCCCAGCTCTGCAAGGTAGCAATGCAAACCACTGTGCCAGCGTGTCATTCTAATAAATTATACAGTCATACAAAATGCAGCATAGCAAAACGAAAGCTTTTTAAATGAAAAGGGCAAAACACTTAATTGATACTTCAATACATGGTTGTAGCACGCTGTGAAATCCCTTTAAAAGTGTCTCTTTTCACACAGTTTGAGCAGACAGCAAGTGGATATTGAATACAATGCAAAACACACTTCTCTGTGCTTGTTGAAAGTATTCCTCAGGTTATGTTACCAAGACTTGGAAAATCCAGCTGTGTAGTAAATGCTTCATAATTAATGAAAAATGACCTTTTGGTTATTGTTGTGTTTAGGATTTAGTATTTTTAATCTTATAGATTGTGGAGTATTTTCATATAAAGGCACCAGCTCTGCAGGTGCTCGAGCACTCACATTCTTCCTCTACTGGAGGTTTGGACAGTTGCACATACATTTTGTGGTCGGGTAAGCAGAGCTGAATTTACACTTCATGGGGCCCTAGGCAAGTTACTGCTCAGGGGCCACGCTCCTGTCCCTACAAAACAAAAAGATAGATAAACTGGAAATGAAGCTTAAAAAAATAACATTCGCCTCCTCAACTACATATGAAATACAGTATATGCAGCCAATTGTGCACAATAATTGGAGCAACAGACTTGGGGTCTGATTCAGCTTGGCTCGCAGTTGCTAATACGCACGCAATCGGACGATTTTTGCATTCCGCGCATGCATACACATCGCAGTGCGCGAACCGGCCATGGCGATGGGGACTGTGCTCGCAGTGACTACGCAGACCCATCGCAGAGTGATTGACAGGAAGAGCCGTTTGTGGGTGGTAACTGGGGGGGTGGTCGGCCGAACGCAGGCGTGCCAGAGCATTCACACGCCGCTTCAGGGGCGAGTAAGGTCAGGGCTTGTGCAAGTGTGCGTATGGGTCCGATAGTACTCGATTGTACCTATGGTTTCGCTAATCTGCTTAGTATTGCGGATGTGCGGATGGTAAAGTGGGCGTCCTTATGTGGTGCTGAGATTGCAATGCGATCTCAGTGGTTTGGCCTACTATCGCAGCTGAACTGCGTGTGTACGCAGTATTGCGGTCCATAGTGATTCAGGCCCTTGGTGCGGAGCTGCTAGTGCCCCAGAACACAAGGGTCAGAAGCGTATGTGTCCTCCAATCAGGGCTCAGTACAGACTCCTCTGACCCCTGGTGCTCAGTCACATGAGACTGGGAGCCTGCTTCTGAGTCGCACGCAAAACCGATTTTTAGAGAGTTGAGCGATTTCCTTCAACTGCGCATACACTAAAAACTTGTATGGTGCATGCATTACAGAGTGTACACACAGAGGCGCAGTTGCGATGAGATTGGAAATGCGCTGGGCGGTGACTATTCAGACAGATGACGATGGTCTGCCTTATAGGTGTGTTATGGGAGTGTCGTGGGCATGTCGCTGAAGTGGTTCCGTACACAGATGCTTACATTGGAGGCCGTACTCCGACAGACAACCTGACCTACAATAGGGTTGGTGTAAGTTTCCATGATGCGACTGGTGGTGGCGTCTACATTTGCACCAAGCAGTATGACAGTGTCTGAAGACGCAGAAGTGGGTATCTCAGTCCTTGCACAGTCAGATGCATGCTTGTATAACAAGGAAAGGTCTTATACTGGCATTAGCATATAGTCACAGACTTGACTACAGCAAAACATGCTAAATTAATCTCAGCAATGTAGGACTCAGAATCAGGCCCAATGTGCCTAAAACAGGACAGCATGAAGGAATGTCCCTGTTTGTGACCTTTTATTCTGATGGTGGGCCGGGGAGGATCTGGTTTGTGAGCTTCTCTGGTGATGGGGGAGGGCGGCAGGGGTAATACTTGACTAAAGTGGTAAGGGTTAACTTACCTGCATTTCCAGGGCAGTTTTTTTTTTATTTTAAATTGTGTTTTATTGGATTTTCAAAACAGACATTGAACTACACAATTATATACATTGACAATAACAGCAATAGAGCAGGTTCAACACAGACCAGAGGCAGAGGTGTTCAGACAGGTGTGGTATGAAAAGACGACTTTCAGAATGGCGACATGGACATTGGGTCAACAAGCAATATGGCGACATTCACAAATGTCGACATGGTTAAAATGTTGACAAGTTCATAACGTCAACAACTAACATGTCAGCACCTAATGTCAACATTTTTTCCCCAGATTTTAGCCTACCCCTAAACCTTGTGAACTGTCGACATTATAAACATGTTGACATTCTAACCATGTTGACATTTTATTGTCAGCTTTCTGTTTATGTCAACTATCAAGACCTCTCGACATTCTAACTAGATACCGGTCAGACAGGAACTGAGCACACAGTGGTGGAGGTATACCTCACAGGTCATGAGGCGGCCACAATGGAATCCGAGAATCCCCCTCATACTGCAGTACGTGGCCAGCTGTGGGTCCTGAATGGGATGCTAATGTCATATTTGCACTGTCCCGCTGTCCTGGGGATAAAGATTATATGCACAATACTGTACCAGCATCTGTGTCCACTCTCCTGTCCACTCCACTCACACCACCTGGAGGCTTCAATGTCTGTCTTCTTCAGTGGTCATACCCCCCATCCCCGCAAACCAGTGTGCTTTTACTCGTTTGGGTAGGCTTTCTACAAGATTTTGGAAATTTAATGGTGGACCTTTGCATGCATTCAGTTGTAAAAGATTTTGAGAACTGAGGTTTGGCTATAAGACCAGGCTCACAGTCGACATTATGTTCTACTGGGCGGGTCTCTTCTCAGCACGCGAGGAATTGGCATACATGCAGTGACACCCCAATCAGGGATTCCCTGCATATTCACCAGCCCCATGCATGCACAGGAGAGCATTGTGGGGTACAGAAAGTGGATGCACAGGCATTGCCATGCACTCTCACAAATGTTACTGTAGGTGTCTCTGATGCAGTTATATTGTTAGATTTTATAAGAAAATGTGACAAGCTTATTGTTTAAAAGAGTGCAGAAAAATTATCTTTAAATACTTTTGACATTTTATAATATTGATACATGGAAAACATCACATTTATCCATTTATTACACTTCTCCTATCATGTATGTTTAATGTTATAACTTCCATTTGTTAATGATGCTATATAGGAAGTATTAGAGGCTAAACACTGCTTTCTCTTTTGTCACAGAAAATATTCCTTCAAAGCAGGAGAATTTCAAGACACTAACGAGGGTGAGGAAAAAAAGAGACGCGAGTCTAGAAAAAGTGGCTTTCTAAATTTGATTAAATCCAGATCCAAGTCAGAACGTCCACAGACTGTTATAGTGACTGAGGAGCCTCCATCTCCTAGGTCTTCTGTTAAAAGTCCTGCTCCTGACCTAGGCAAAAAAGACAAAGTGACTGATACCAATGGAGCTGTGAGTTCCAGTGCGAGTGCTGGGAGTAGTGGACCTAGCAGTAGTACAGAGAGGTCAGAGGAGGTAAAAACACCGGACTCTTTAGAAGAGATTCTACAACTTGACGATGGTGTGAAGACTGAACGGACTGACAGCAAAAGTAGTCCACAAAGTGGAAGGAGATATGGTGTTCAAGTGATGGGAAGTGGATTGCTAGCAGAGATGAAAGCTAAGCAGGAAAGGAGAGCAGCAAATAAGGTATGTACCTTACTACGTATATCATATTTTACTATGCATCCTATCATTTAAAAGTCTTGGACAATGATGGGACATGACATCTTCAGGAATGTTTGGGTGACGTTATAGTAAAACAGAGCATAGGGTGCACATACACAAGCCTGATCTGAAGACTGCTGTAGAGCCACGGTGTCCCAGTTAGAAGACCATGGAACAGGAAACCTTCTACAAGGACACTCAATGGGGGCAATTCAAATGGTAGGGTGTGCTGCCCAGCATAGCTGCAATGCTCAAATACACTTGTATCCTCCAATACAGTTCAGTTCCTGCAACTTCTATTGGGGGTGAGGAAAAACTTGCAGGTGATGCACACATTGCACCACTCCAGAACGGCACATTGCAGACATCACATTTAATTGAATTGCCTCTAACCTGTTGAAGTGTTACATGATGTGTGCAGTGCAAAAGTGCTTTTGTTAGTACAGAAAAGTGACCAAATGGATCATGCTACACCATTAGACAAATCAACTAAGGGATCAACACAATGAAGAAAAAAAAAATATAGAAGAAATAAATAAATAAATAAATGAACACCAGTGAACCCAAAGAGTACTGAACAAGCAAATAACTATCTCAGCGAGTAAGCAAGTTGTTACATCGTACCCCAATGGAGTTTAACTTTGTCAGTGTATGAAAACAATAGTGGTATCCTATGCCTATGACTGCTTCATATTAAATCTTATTTAAGTGGAGACAAATACCACATGCTATGAAATATGTTAGTAGGGGATCACTGGAGTCTACTATCTAAAGGATTAATGTAATTAAAATTAGAGACGAGTGGTTCGGTTTTTCGAGTTGAACCAAGTCATAGCTCGGGTCACCTTGGGGATTTCGAGTAGAACAGAGGGGGTCATTCAGACCCGGTTGCAAGCACCGATGTGCTCGCAACCGGGTCGATGGGTAGCACTGTGCGTGCGCAAGCCCCGGAGCTAGAGAGCCGGCTGTCGGTGTTGATCGACAGCTCGCCCCTATTTGTAGGCGGGCCGGGGGGGGGGGAACGCCTACAGTTTTGTGGGTGGCCGCTCTGACATCAGCAGTGATGTCAGTGGGGAGCTTCCTGCTTAGGGTCTGGTCGCAAGCCCCGATGGTCGCGATGGTGATCACCATCGCGACCATCACCCTGGTCGCTAGCTAAGCTGTGGGTGGTAACCCACAGCTTAGCTAGCGACCAGGATGCCGCACCAAAAAAAAAAAAAGCGCCCGCCCTCATTCAGAGAGAGCGATCGCTTCTTGCGACCGCCTCTGAATGAGGTCCAGAGTCCCGGGTTGGGTTTTCCTACAAGTCGAATCTCTGATCTAAGAACCGGATCTCGTGTGTTTTTGGTTACAAGTAAGTCACTCCCTCGTGATTTCGGGTGCCAAAACTTTTCAAATTTGAGTGGAAATGAATGCTATTGATGGTAATAATATTCTAGGAAAAACAGGTTAAATGATTTTAGCTGTTTTTATTAATTTTTGAAAGAAATACAAAACGTGACGACATGAACCAAAACACAGTGGCCTGTGCACATCTCTAATTCAAATATTGCCGGGAGTGGGCAACTAGGTCGGTGCTACAGGTGGCGTGGCAGCTGCAGTGGTGGGCAGGGCGGTGCAATCACAGCCCCACTCCCTGCTATACCAGCATTATAAAGCAGGGGGCGGGGCTACGATAATGCAAATTTAGCATGAATTGCATCATCAGACCCCTTCCAACTTTCTTCAAATAGGTGTGAGGGGTGGCGGCCCTTTCGGAGGGCCATAACGTGTGAGTGCCGTGCAACTCGGTAGAGCAGAGTCTTTTCTGGCGTCTTTTCACCTTCAAATGCATATTTCGCAAAGCAATGCAAATAGGATGCACAAGCAGCTTCTGCTGATTAATATGCTATGCGACGTTCCTATATTCTGTGTGCAACTGTGGGTGTATCTGTATGCGAAATGCTACAGACGCTGACGCTGTAATCTAGCATTTTGCATGCAGATTCACCCGCAATAGCACACAGAATACAGCCATGCCGCATATCATTTTAATCAGCAGAAGCTGCTTGTGCTAGCTATTTGCATCACTTTGAGAATAAGACGCATTTAAAGATAAAAAGTCACACAAAAATAATCTGTGCTACAGACAGGGGCGTATCTATAATGGGTGCGGGGAACACTGGCACCCATAATATTACTTACCTCTCCGGAGTCCCAAGTCGGCGCGGGGGTCCAGCGCTATAAAACGACTGGAATATGGCCGTTTTCCCGTCGTTTGCGCAGTACAGGGAAAATGGCCGCCGCAGTCATTTTCCCAGTGACCTGTGCATACACTATAGACTCTGGGCACACTCTAGTGCCCACAGTCTATAACTCCGGCGCTGGCCGCGCACAGCTCAATGCGCTGCCGGGCGGAGAGGAGGGGAGCCCATGTCGGAGACGGCACACGGGCCCCCTCCTCTCTAGAAACGCCCCTGGCTACAGAGTTGCACGGCGCTCACATGTTATATTTAATGCAACTTGAAGCGCACAGAGGTAATATGTATGTGGACACATCTATATGCAATAATTGTATATCTGATTGCACCTGAGTCTGTACATGAACACCAACGCAACTGCGGCCGCTACATTGTAGCACTACGTATACAGATTCAGAGACTCAGTCGCACACATATATACAAGTGTTGCATATCACATTAATCAGCACAGTCTACAGGTGCATCCTAGTCACATTACATTGTGACTTAGATGAATTTTCGACAAAAAAAGACGCCCGGTGCTAGCAGAGTCTTATAGGACCTGGCATGCCAAGCGTGGCGTTTTAGCGCAACTGCAGGAAAAATGTACATCTGTACATACGTGTCTGAAAGTTAAACAGTGCTTGTCAGCCTATAGTGCCTCAAGTATTAATGTGATGCTCTCTGTTACCTGAGGTAACAGTCACTGGTGTTATGCCATTTATTTCACATGCCATGGTTCTGGTATTGCTATGTCATTATGAAGGCTGACTAAGTTGCCCACTGTTTATATCTGATATTATTATTTGTTAATGTCATGAAATGCCAATTGCAAAGCAATTACTTTATATTGCTGTAAAATGGAAGTTCCAAGCTATTTCTGCTGGGAACATTCTTCATGTCACTAGTGACACTATAAACAGTGATGGCTCCTTAGCATTAGGAGCTAGGAAAAGTGCAAGAAATAGTAGGAGACAGGGAAGAGTTCTACATTACTGTGTTTGGCCTCAGGAACTGCTGTCTTTATGATTATTGTGGTCTCATAATACTATATTTTAGATCTATGTGCAATAAAAGTCTAGCACTTAGCTTTAATATTTAAAAATTTATAGTGAAAGCAGCACATAGGATGACATGGTGGCAGATGAAGCAACATCTAGTACAGCTGGGTGCAGGGGCAGGAAAATAGATCACGGTCTTCATGCTGAATATTCTCAGTCCTCTACCGCCATCTAGTGTTCTGTTAGGTATAGCTTGTAGCTGCTACAGTCAGGCAGAGAATTACAGTAAAATAGACAATATTGTACAGCTTAGATATGTAGGGGCTCATTTTGGGGTATACACATTTGCACTACGAACCTACAGTACATAGAGGAAAAGAGGCACAGAAAATCGCATTTACATGCATATGATCAGTCAGAAGTATCTTAAGAAACATACAGATCTAAAATAGTAAATAGTAGCGTTTGTGTCTGGCATGCAGCAGGGTATGTAAATGTGTATAGTTATGCCCCATCATAGTGTAGAAATACATATAATAATGTAATGAAGTGTCATATACATAAGAGGATATTGACTTGACAGTTACTAATCACTGCGAGAGTGGCATATTGCACGTCAAAATACAAAATAAATATAAACATCAGTTGTTTTCCAGTTAAAAAATTAAGTGGGTATTCTCTTTCCTGCATTAGTCTAAATGGAAATGTTAAGTAATGTGATTAAACAGCTAGATGTTCAGACAGTAATAATTCTTTTGTCTTATCGCTATACAGTATTATCAGCTGGAGAGGTCAGTAAGCAATGTCAATTACAAGCGGCTAGATAGTGCTATTGATAGTCGCTGTCAGCACCCCCAAGAGATACACCTCCTAAACAGTGTGCCTGTGTCAGCATTGAATTGTTTTGTAATTACATGAACATTCACTTAATGTACTTTTCCTATACTTACTTGCTCATGCCCACTCCCATCTACCAATTCACATGCAAGTCATGGATATGCAAAAAAAATAACAAATACATTTTTGGTGGGATGCAGTACGGAAAAGTGTATTGTAAGCTAAAGAAAAAAAAAGCAGATAAATGTCCTTTTCTAAATGATCTCCATCGTTGACAGAATACTGACAGCAAAAACACAACATTTGCGGACATCATTGCTGAAACAGATCATTATTTCTTCTTCAGTGTCCATAGGGCTCCACAAGGAGACAATGGGGTGTAGGTTGTGGATAGGAGGACCAGACACCAACAGTTAATGCTTTTGCTATCCCAGGATGCTCCGGTCCTTCCCCCCTATACCCAGCCCACAGCCTGAGGCAATCAGTTTGTCTTGGTGTCCGGCAGGAGCTGGATCACCGTTAACAGTGGGGCTACTTTAAGCAGCCCAAGTTTTATTTTATTTCTTTCTACCTCAAGACAGAGCAAGCAGCACTAGACAGTCCTCCATCACCCCTGCACGGCGCCGCAACTCCAACCATAGGCTTGGTACTTACGGCGGGGCACCAGGCGGCCTTGCTAGCGGTCTCCACGGGATAACTCCAAACTGCAGACGGGACTTCAGGGGACAGGTAAGGCGGGTTCCCGTTCGCGGGCATCCGCGTCATTGTGTAGTCTTACCTCCGGTCTCTGGAGACAGACCGGAAGTGCTGGCTAACATTACTGGCACATGAGGCCAGGGAACCAGTGGTTAATGTCAGCTTAAGGGAGGTCAGCTCACTCCCTGCGGCCCCTTCTCCAGCTCAGAGCGCCATTCCACTGCGGTCTTGCCGCCCTGAGCTGCTCCTCCTTCACCCCCCGCCTCAGAGACCTGCAGCGGCCATTTACTTCAATAGCCACGGGCCTCCGGGAATGCTGGGTCCAGTCTCCTCACATGCCTCTCCTAGGAGCCAGGTTATGTAGTGCTATTTCCTACCAGCCACTGCGGTCTGTGTAGTTGAATTTAGTGCCCATTGCAATTATATTTATTTTCTGCATTGTATGTGACTTATGCTAACACTGCCGTCTGTGTTTTTGTCACTCTACTGTCAGCTTATGCCTTTCCTTTAACTTTCACAAATAACCCCGGAATACTGGTGTATGGGGGTTCACTGTACTTCACATATACTTGTATTAGTGAAGGCTGTCACATACTGTATGGTTGCAAGCTTCTCAGTGCCATATTGTGTGCTGTACTATCCTGCAGCTATGTCTAGCAAAGGTAAGGGCAGCAAGCAGGCTGCTCCTATACTGGTCTCTTGCAGGTCCTGTTCAGCAGGCTTAACCCAGGAGGATTTAATTCAAGATGGTCTATGTACATCTTGTTATACTACACCAGGCCAGTCAGCCCCTCCACCCCCTGCTCAGGAACCCTCCTGGGCTTCCTTTTCAAAAGTGTTGGCTGCAATTGCGGACTGCCTAGCAGTCCCTGCAGTAGTTCCCCGTATGGGGTTGCCACAACAGGTACAAGCAATACCAGTACCTCCTATGCCTCCTTCATGGGTAGACATACTCTCTACCTCAGAGCATAGTCTAGCGGCTACTTCTACAGCCTTTCAACAACTGTTGCAGAGTGAGAAACTCAGTGGTTTTAACAGAATTTCCTCTTTCTGATCAACTTTCTGAACTCATGAGCGAAGCATGGAATACGCCAAGTAAAAAGTTCCAGCCCCCAAAACGCCTGGTTTTTTTTTACCCCATTTCAGCAGTTGATTGCGCTAAATGAGAAGCTCCCCAACCAAGAGATTCCCATGTGACACGTCTAGCTAAAAATTCTACTTTGCCTATCCCTACAGCATCTTCCCTAAAGGACACGATGGATAGAAAGATTGAAGCATGCTTCAAATCTGTGTATTCTCATAAAGCAGCTATTACTCGTCCAGCAATAGCCACTGCCTGGGTGGCAAAAGCCATTGAGAACTGGGCAGATGCTCTAGAGGACACATTTCCCTCTGATGCCTCCCGGGAACAGCTGTCCAACATCAGGGGTGCAGACTTCTATTTAAGAGAAGCATCTTTGGACACTGGTCTCCTAGCTTCCAAGGCATCTGCTACTTCGGTGGTAGCCTGCCATATCATTTGGCTTCATTCATGGAAGGCTAACACAGACTCTTAAGAAGGCTTTGGAATCACTGCCTTACACTGGGGATATCCTGTTTGACCCACAGTTGGACAAGATTGTGGGTACCTTGGCGGCTTCTAAGACTGCTTTTCTGCCCTCATCATCTACACCACAGCCTTGGATGTCATCCTTTAAGTCTTTTCATCCCCAGGGAAAAGCTAAAGGTCGTCCTCGGCATAAACTAAGGCCTCCAAGCCCAGGACCAAGCAGGCCTGGGCTACTAGACATCCAGATGCTAAATCAGAGGACAACCCTTCAGCCTAGCGTGGCAGGCCTCCCCCTGGGGGATCCCAGGGCAGGAGGCCAACTTCTTCAGTTCACCCAGTTCTGGCATCCGACCACAACAGATGTCTGGGTACAAGAAGTGGTCTCTCAGTGGTACGCCCTCTCATTTCTGAGACGACCACCCCAGCAATTCTTTTACACAGACCCTCCATCAGACCCGAGCAAAGCCCTGCTCCTCCAAATGGCCATTCAGCCCTTGCTTCACTCGGGGGTAATAATTCCAGTCCCGTTATTATTGCACCCTTTTCTTGGTTCAGAAGCCCAATGGGTCTCATCAGCCTATCCTCAACCTCAAGTCTCTGAATCTCTGAAAAAGTTTATCAGGGTGCTCAGGTTTTGCATGGAAACCCTCCGCTCTGTTGACCTAGCTATGGAACCTGGGAACTTTATCGTGTCTCTGGACATTCAGGGCCTGATTCAGAGCCGAACGCTCTGACCAGAGCGCTCGCTCTGAATCAGTGCCTCCTCCATTAAAATGGAGCGGCCTCCTGGCCGCTCGCATAGCTGTGGGTGCCCACCCACAGCATATGCGAGCATCCATGATGATGGTCGCGATGGTCTTGACCATCGAGACCATCAGGCTTGCGACGGAGACCCTGCGGTAGGGTCTCGCTCCCATGGGAACGCCTCCGTCTGGCAGGCACGCCGCCGGCACGCCCACCAAATGGGGCGTGCTGTCAATCAACATCGACGGCACGCCCCCTTTGGTGTGGGACCCGGAGCGTTGGAGAGCCCGTCGCTCGCCGGGTCTCACGCATGCGCACGACGGAACTCCCTCCGTCGTGCGCATGCGCAGTGGGGGAACATCGACCCGCTTGTGAGCGTCCTGCGCTCGCGAGCAGGTCTGAATGACCCCCTCAGAGCTCTCCCATCAGTGGTATGTCGGTTTTGCTGTCCTACAGCAACATTTCCAATTTCAGGCACTGCCCTTTAGGCTTTCTACAGCTCAGCGGGTCTTTACCAAGATCATGGCAGTTATGGCAGCCCACCTTCGTCGTCAAGGGATCGGGCTACTCCCATACTTGGATGCGCTCTGGAGATCCTTCACCGCCATCTTTAGATAACCATTGCCTTTCTACAAACACACTGTTGGTTGATCAACTGGAAAAAGTCTTCTCTGACCCCTTCGCAAAGGATGGTACATCTGGGAGCCCTTCTGGATTCTCAGGCTCAGGGAATCTTCCTGACAGCAGACAAAATCTCTGCACTGGAGCACCGAGTGCGCAGGTTACTCCACACTCGCAGAGTGTCAGTTCACTCAGCAATGCAGAATTTGGAGTCCATGGTATCCACCTTCGACATTGTGGAGTTCGCTACGTTCTACTCCAGGCCCCTACAACACCTAATCACCTCCAGGTGGAATGGGTTGCCCCATCTAATCAGATCCCAGATGATGGTCCTCTCTCCTGAAGTTTGCCTGTCCCTCTCCTGGTGGTTATGGACGTCCCACTTAAACAAGGGTTGTCCCTTCTGGATCCCGGATTGGGTGCTCCTCACCAAGGACCAAGACTCTGTGGGTTGGGTGCAGTGACTGGCCAGCACTCCTTCAAGGGACACTGGACTCCTGCCAAGTTGATCTTACCAATCAGCGTCCTAGAACTCTGAGCCATCTACAGAGCCCTCACTCTGGCTCAGGACATTCTTCAGGGTAGGCCAGTACAAGTACAGTCTGACAACACCATGCGGTTGGCCTACCTCAATCACCAGGGAGGCACTCAAAGTCGGTCAGCAATGGCAGAAGTGGGACGATCGTCATCTCCCGGCCATCTCCGCTGTGTTCATCCCGGGAATTCTTAATTGGGAAGCAGATTTCCCCAGCTGTCACAACATGCACGCCGGGGAGTGGTTTCTACACCCAGACGTCTTTCAGCTCCTGATGGACAATGGGGCCTGCTGGATGTGGACCTCATGGCCTCATGGCACAACCACAAGCTTCCGGTGTACAGGTCCAGGACCAGGGATCCCGAAGCAGCCTTCGTAGACTCCTTGTCAGTGAAGTGGACCTTCCATCTGGCGTACCCCTTCCCTCCAGTCTCCCTTTTTCCTCAGGTCCAGACCTGTCCAGTCTGTCCTTGACGGCGTGGCTCCTGAGACATCCCTCATAAGGTCCAAAGGGGTTTCTTGCTCAGTGGTTCAGACCATGCTCTGAGTGCATAAGCCAGCCTCCGTCCAGATCTGTCACCGGGTGTGGCATACATACTTCCAGTGGTGTGCTACCAGAATCTTTGACCCTCAGGTTTTTCGGGTTTCTAGATTTCTAGAATACTTGCCTTTATTCAAGCTGGACTGGATCTCGGACTCCGCCTAGCCTGTCTGAAAGTGCACGTCTCTAATCTGGTTTCAGCGCAGAATTGCTCCACTACCGGATGTTCACACCTTCCTTCAGGATGTCCTCCATATTCAATCCCCCTTTGTCCCTCCAGAGGCTTTGTGGGATTTGTCAGTGGTTCTCCACGCACTTCATGGCCCTCTGTACTCCTGGATTCAGTAGACATCAGATGCCTCACTGCAAAGGCTCTTTTTCTTCTGGCTATCGCGTCTGCCCATAGTGCATCGGATTTAAGAGCGCTCTCCTGTCGCTCCCCATTTCTGATCTTTCATCAGGACAGGACTGTTCTTTGAACACACCCTGGCTTCCTTCCCAATGTGGTCTCTCGTTTCCACCTTAATGAGGAAATTCTGGTTACAATCACCAGACCTCTCGGCAGGAGAGGCCTCCTTGGATGTGGTCCGTGCTCTGAGTGTTTACGTGGACCGTACTAGTTCCATCAGGAAAACTGATTCACTCTTTGTCCTATATGGATTCCACAAGAAGGGCTGTCCAGCTAATAAACAGACTCTGGCCAAATGGCTTTGCATGACTATATCACAGGCTTACATGCAGGCTGGCCTTCCTGTGCCAGATACTGTCTCTGCTCATTCTACTCGCTCTGTGGTCTTCTGTCCACACCTTTCTTAGGTTCTATGCCTTTGATACATTTGCCTCTCAGGATGCTTCCTTTGGATGCCGGAATCACCTCTCAGCTCAGGAGCATCCCTGCCCTTGAACAACTGCTTTGGGACATCCCTATTGTCTCCCTGTGGAGCCCTATGGACCCTGAAGAAAAGGAGAGTTACGATAGACTTATAGTGTTCCCTATAGCTCCGGCGGCAGGCAGGGCGCCGGAGCTAGAGAGGGCAATCTTGTGCGCGCGCGTCCGAAAAGGGGGCGTGGTTATGAAAAGGGGGCGTGTCTATAAGACGCGTCCCCTTTTCGTCATACTTGGGGGCATGCCCGGCGCTTACGGACATGCCGGGCAGCCCCCAAGCGCTGCAGAAAGGGAGAATAGATGCCGGGCGCATGCGCCCGGCGTCTATTCTCCGGCGGTGACCGGGTCACCGCATGTTTGTCCACCCGCGGGACACTGCGTCCCGCGGGTGAGAACGGCTCCCGCAGGCTGTTAGGGCAGGGCGCTTTTTGCCCTCCTCCTGGGCTTTTTGCCCTCCAGAAGGAGGGCAGGGCGCCGCGCCCCGCTAAAGCAGCCTAGCGGGAACGCTAGACTTACCTTTGTTAACTCTTTCTTCAAAGTCCATTGGGTCCACAGGGTACCCACCATGACGCACCTGGCTTCTATGGGTTTATTTTCTTGGTCACCGGTTTCCTTCTCTATTGTGTGAGCGTGTAATTCTTACTTGTACCAATCTTCCTTCTCTCTTATCTTGCTCCTGCCTTGGGTTTGTTGACAAAACTGATTTCCCCAGGCTGTGGGCGGGGTATAGGGGGAAGGCCGGAGCATCCTGGTATAGCAAAAGCTTTAACTGTTGGTCCGGTCCTCCTATCCACCACCTACACCCCACTGTCTCCCTGTGGACCCTAAGGACTTCGAAGAAAGAGAGTTAACATAGGTAAGTCTACCATAATTAACCTTATTGATTGATACTCTTTTAGATATTTTAACCTCCCTTGCAAAATTTAGTTGAGCACTAATGATGAACAGCATGGTGATCAGCATTACTGCCTCACAGCACTTAGGTCATGAGTTCAATTCCTGACCAAGACCTTATTTGTGTGGAGTTCGTATGTTCTTTTATGTAAATGGATGCACTTATTGCAGCAGAAGTGCGATTATATAGCCAATCTATTCAGAGCTGTAACTAGACATTCTGGTGCCTTATGCGAAATAGAGCATTGGTGCCCCCCCAGGATGCAGCACTCACCTTCCCAGTAAATTAGAATTATCCCAACTGTGTCAAGCATAAGGTACTAATGTAGCAGATGGCCATCAAATACACAATAATGTCTTCTTGTTTGTCATCATCTTATTTAAATAAAGACACAGGATGATCCTGTGTCTTCATTTAAATAAGATGATGGCAAACAAGCAGACATTATTTTTTATTGGTCACCTGCTACATTATAACCTTATACTTGGCACAGTATAATAAAATAAGGATCATTATAATATTAAAATATCAGGTAATGTTGTGAACCAACTCAGCAATGTAACCTATACATTTACTTTTACTTAGTCACCAATGTTACTTCTTCAGCAACAGAAGTTTTTGTGGAATGTCCCTGGCAAACAGGAACATCTGGTAGCCTTAGTGTAGATTTATTGCATGCTTAAACATAATCCCATAATCTTAAACTGAATATAACGCAAAATTGCTTCTTAATCTGCATTCTGCAAGCAAACCAATGCAATAGTGAGTCAGTTTTGTAATCTAAGGAAAAGAGCACTTTCCTAGTGTCTTTTTACCATTTGTAATTTTTATATATATATACACTACCCAACTACACAGAAATGACATTTGTTTTATAGTAGCTTGCATCTTCTTTCACTAATTGCAGAAAATACAGAGACATATAGTATAATTCAGAGACCGGCACCACAGCACTTTGGAAATAGTGTAAACAGGTTTATTGAAATATCCGAAAAAATAACAAAATCTAAAAAGAAACAAGGATATATATATCACTTCTGATGCTGTTGCAGCTGCTTGGTTGCCTTCAGTGATGTATAGGTAATAGAAAGAAAGGACTGCGGCACTCCGAGACTGGTTTGACATGTAATAATTTTATTGATGGTTTGTTACATCAATACAACTATTGCATGTCAAACCAGTCTCGGAGTGCCGCAGTCCTTTCTTTCTATTACCTATTCATCACTGAAGGCAACCAAGCAGCTGCAACAGCATCAGAAGTGATATATATATCCTTGTTTCTTTTTAGATTTTGTTATTTTTTCGGATATTTCAATAAACCTGTTTACACTATTTCCAAAGTGCTGTGGTGCCGGTCTCTGAATTATACTATATGTCTCTGTATTTTCTGCAATTAGTGAAAGAAGATGCAAGCTACTATAAAACATATGAAAATTCTGTCAATGTCCCAATATTTACGCACCTGACTGTGTGTGTATGTATATATATATATATATATATATATATATATGTGTGTATATATATATATATATATATATATATTTATTTCTCCTGACATCCTGGAAATGCCCAGACCTGGATCAGTTGTAATCTGACATCTTGTGAGTCAGTTTGAACACCGGTTAGGTTGCTCATGGCCTGGCGACATGATTTATCAGAGTGTGAATGGGGCATGATAGTAGGTGCCCGACAGATGGGACTTTCCATTTCAGAAGTTGCGCGGATATTCAACATTCCTCAATCTACGATGTCTTGTTTCTACCTGGAATACCTCGTGGAAGGCATTACTACCCACTGTGGACAGTGCAGTAGCCGACCACGGGTGCTTAATGATCGTGACCAGTGGCGTTTGGTCAGAATTGTCTGCGGTAACAGACAAGCGCCACTGGCTCAAATCACATCTACATTCAATGCAGGAGGTACCAGTTGCATATCCAGCAGGTCATTGCAGCGTTCTTTAGCTTCCATGGGATATAGGAGCACAAGACCCACCAGAGTGTCCCTATTAATACTACGAGACACAGTGCCTCACCTGGGCTTGTGACGTCGCTAATTGGACCCTGGAGGACTGACAACATGTGGTGTGGTCCAATAAGTCACGGTTCCAGTTGTTTTGGTCTGATGGTAGGGTTTGGGTGTGGTGCAAACCCCATGAGGCCATGGGTCTCAGCTGTCAACAAGGCTGGTGTTGGTTCCATAATGGTGTGGGGTGTGTTCATATGACATGGGTTGTGTCCACTGGTCCGTCTGAATACGTTGCATTGCTAAATGACCATTTGCAGCCCTTCTTAGACTTCATGTAGCCCCACAATGATGGAACATTCCAGCAGGATAATGCATTGTGTCATCGGTCCCAAATTGTCTAGAATTGGTTCAAGGAGCATTCTGCAGAGACAAATGGCCGCCATGTTCTACCTAAATGAACCCAATTGAGCATTTATGTGACTTTGTGGAGAGGTCTATTCGCACTCAAGATCCTACAAATATCAGGGAGCCTATCCACAAATATCAGGAAGCTATCCAGACGGCATGCAGGGGCGTATCTTCCTATTGGCCTGGATGGCCCTTGCCAGGGGCGCTCGGATCCCTAGATACATCCCTGACGGCATGGGTCAATATTTCTCCAGAGGTCTTCCGTCCACTTGTGGAATCGATGACGCGTCAAGTTGCTGCACTTCGCCGGACTACTGGGTGTCCAACACGATACTAGGCATCTATCCCATGACTTTTGGCACTTCAGTGTATATACACTTCTATAACAAATCTGGTATATGCCGGGTCACCTAAGTCTCTGCCTCCTGATTGGCCCTTTCCCCCACTCTGGCCTTCTGCTGTTCTTTGCACTTCCACGGTTCCATCCAGACACCCCCATCCCTCCCTGTCGCTTTGTCCCTCCCATACTTACCCTGGCTTCCGGTCCTCCTCTTCCAGGTCTGTCCTGTCTCCCTTCCTCAAAGTGGGAACTGCTGGGGTGCTTTTCCAGGCTTCCGCTGCGTGCGCATTGTGGAGATGGGACAGCCTTACACAATTATTATATAGATATACATACAAGGATAAGCACTTTCGCCATGCTTTCCAACCTGACCTATTATTCATTAAATTAGTTTTTTTGTCTGTATCAGTCTAGCTTATGGCAATTCTTTTGTATTGTTATTACTATACGCAGCAGATGCAACAGCTGACATACTTTTGGAAAGAGGCAGATATTCTTTGATATACTATATGCTAGAAAAAATTAGAAAGACACTTCCATAAGGATGAATAACAAAGTACAATTATTCATATTAACTTTAACTCTATCATAAATCATTTATGTATGCTTATGGTGGTAAATGAAGGTACATTTTTCTATACCTTTTTGGTTCTAATAGATGGCAGGTAGGTATGAAGGCATGTGTGGGATTTTGAAGCAAGCTGTGGCTCTGAGTGACAGTGGAAGGTCTAACTGGCATGTGGGGATATTTTGGGATGAGCGACATGAGGATGCCGCGGTAGTTTCTGGTCTTTTGTTGTCAGTTCTGAAATGAAGTGCAATGTGTGGTATTTTAGAAGGTTAGAGAGATGTACCACTTTGCCCATCCTGGTTTTAGAGCAGTTGTTTTGATCTTTATTTTATGCTCGGATGGGTTATCATCTGTTTTATTTCTGTAAGAGATTACATTGCTCATGTGGGTTTATGAATATTACATTGCTGTGACCTCCCGTCTTATTTGTATCCTATGAGGAGTGCTTAACCCTTACTTTTGGAAACTGTAACACATGTTTTATTGAGGTTTACAATAATGAAGAAAGTAAAATAATCTGACAGCAAAAGGGTACATTTAATAATTTCTTGTGTTTGTGTGTTTGTTTTTCCAGAAATTTGGTAGCGATGTTCCCAGCAAAGAATCACTAGATGGAGAGAAACTAGATGGAAGTGGAGCAGGTTTGTCATTTTATTTAATGTATGTTGTGGACTTGCCCGAAGTGGTCATCCTCTTCGGAATTTGGGCTACAGGGGTCATTTACAACCCATAAAAATGTGGAGAATAATATTTAACTTCATGTAAATTATCTTATTTTTCAAATATGCAAACAATGGTTTAAATACATAAGTAGGTATTGTTTATAGGGTCACTAGCATTGTGGGGGTCCCCACCCCCATTCTCTGCCCTTCCCTCCTATTATCTCTCTTCTTACACAATTCCATTCTATCTCTCTATTTCTTTCCCCTGACTGTTATCCTGCTCTCTCCCATTCACATTCTTGCTATGTCACTTCTTCCTGTTCTCTCTCTCTCCCCCCCCCATTGTCTCATACCTCCCATTGCTCTCTCCCCCATCACATTCTAGCTACCTCACTTCTCCCTGTTTTCTCTCTTCCCCTCCCCCCATTGTCTCATACCTCCCATTGCTCTCTCCCCCACAACATTCTGCTATCTCACTTCTCCCTGTTTTCTCTCTTCCCCTCCCCCCATTGTCTCATTCCTCCCGTTGCTCTCTCCCCCACAACATTCTTGCTATCTCACTTCTCCCTGTTCTCTCTTTCTATCTTTCCCTCCCCCCTTGTCTCATAACTCCCGTTGCTCTCTTCCCCACAACATTCTTGCTATCTCACTTCTCCCTGTTCTCTCTTCCCCTCCCCCCATTGTCTCATACCTCCCGTTGCTCTCTCCACCACAACATTCTTGCTATCTCACGTCTCCCTGTTCTCTCTTTCTCTCTTCCCCTCCCCCATTGTCTCCTACCTCCTGTTGCTCTCTCCCTCACAACATTCTTGCTATCTCACTTCTCCCTGTTCTCTTTCTCTCTTCCCCTCCCCCCAAAGTCTTATACCTCCCGTTGCTCTCTCACCCACAACATTCTTGCTATCTCACTTCTCCGTTCTCTCTCCCTCTCTTCCCCTCCCCCCATTGTCTCATACCTCCCATTGCTCTCTCCCCCACAACATTCTTGCTATCTCACTTCTCCCTGTTTTCTCTCTTCCCCTCCCCCCATTGTCTCATACCTCCCATTGCTCTCTCCCCCACAACATTCTTGCTATCTCACTTCTCCCTGTTTTCTCTCTTCCCCCTCCCCCCATTGTCTCATACCTCCCGTTGCTCTCTCCCCCACAACATTCTTGCTATCTCACTTCTCCCTGTTCTCTCTTTCTCTCTTCCCCTCCCCCCATTGTCTCATACCTCCCGTTGCTCTCTCTCCCACAACATTCTTACTATCTCACTTCTCTCTGTTCTCTCTTTCTCTCTTCCCCTCCCCCCATTGTCTCATACCTCCCGTTGCTCTCTCCCCCACAACATTCTTGCTATCTCACTTCTCCCGTTTTCTCTCTCTTCCCCTCCCCCCATTGTCTCATACCTCCCGTTGCTCTCTCCCCCACAACATTCTTGCTATCTCACTTCTCCCTGTTCAGTAACTGATAGTTGACTCTATTTAAGAGAGAGGTCCCTGTAGTACAAACTGACTCTGTGTTTAAACCGCAAAATTGCGTCAATGTCTGCACAGTTGGCGCTGTGGTGACTTATAGCCAGTTCTGATGGGTTACGGTACAAATAGGATCTCTGGCGCGTGCCCAGTGGCGGGGTTTCAATGCATTGCCAGTGGTGCTGCGCCATAGCCATACCCCTGTAGCGCTACGCCATGGCGTAGAGTATGGAAGATCATACAGTAGCGGGTCATGATTCACATACAGTGAAAGTGAGATCTCCGTATTACACACTGACTGTGTAATAATAATATTAAAAATAAAAAGTGTAACCTTGACTGTCTAATAATAATAAAAAAAAATAAGTTTAACCTTCTAGGTTTCGAACCCTGAACCGGGTTGTACAGACGTCTGCAATGTAGAAGTTCGATTTCTTACCTCTACGCTACAGACGCCTGAGTACTTCATCGTACAGATAGTGTGCAAGGTTGGAACAGCATCACCATTGTCATAAGTTTGTGATGCAACGCTATTTTGCGCTTCAAACGCACAGTCAGCTTTGAACACAGAGCGCTCTCTCACAGTCAGAAACCACTCTCAGACACAGTCCAAGAGACGTAGCTATCTGTGGTGCTAAATTCAACGGCACCATCAGTTTTTAATATACGGTACAGGCACAGTCATAGCGGCACACTAGTTGTCCTAGCAGACGGGGGATGGTGTCCTTGGCAATGGTCACTATTCGTAGCATTTTTCAGGACACTAGGGCAAAGCTGACTGCTTACAGTAAATGGATTAACAAAGCATCCTTTATTATGGTAATGAGAGGCTCTTGCTTGCTTTGGGGGAAGGGACCTGATGCACTGTGTATGACTCTCGGCCCACTGGGCATGCGCCAGAAATCCCATCGCAACCCTCCTACTGGGCATGCGCCCACCAGAGATGGAAATTCAACAGCATACCGACTGCAGTAATACAGCCAACTGCGCATGCTCAGTGATGGCATAGCGCTACATGGCGTATGGCTTGGTGCCACAGATCCCATTGTACCCCCCCCATTTCTAATCCATCGCAGATGGCTGACAGCCACCATAGCGCCAACCCTGTAATACAGAGAACTCTCTCTCATACAGATCCCACCAGTACTACCGTACTTAGTGTGCAAGGTTGGAACAGCATCACCATTGTCATAAGTTTGCGATGCAACGCTATTTTGCGCTTCAAACGCACAGTCAGCTTTGAACACAGAGCACTCTCTCACAGTCAGAAACCACTCTGACACAGTCCAAGAGAGGTAGCTATCGTGTGTAAGGCCGAGACACATCTACGTTGTTGCATGTTTGTGTTTTGCGCTTTGGGCGCACAGTTTGTGATACAGAGCCCTCTCTTGGCACTAAAGATCCCATTGTAACCCCTCCACTGGGCATGCGCATGACCATAATTCTACCAAAGTGATCACCTATCCACTAGCCCACACGACAGCTACAGTGAACCGCACAGAGCGGCCTCATCCTTGTGCACTCCTCCCGCTGCTGTTTTTAATTTAAAAAAAAAATTATCATACTGTAATTCATCCCATCTCAGTGAAAGCTGTGTGTGCATCTCATTAATCTACAGTATCGGTTATACCGTGACAACAACTCGGGCAACTTCTCTACTGTTCAGTTACTGCACCGTACCATATGTACCGTACAATACTGTATGTGCAGTGATTTGCATCCTGTTATAAGATCTTACTGTACGGTACAGTACTGTACTGTATTGTGCATTATGTGACATTAAAAATACAGTATTGGTTGTGCGAACATGCAAATGCTGTGAATGTGAATGTGATATCCATCCAATTTACTGTAAGTTTAACAGTATGGCATTCAATACAAGGCATTCAGTACAGATTACAACAGTGGAGCACTCGCCACCCAGCGATTACAAAAGTGGAGCACTCGCCACCCAGTGGTTAAGCACTGTATTACATGCCATAGCATATCCTTCGTTGAAGAATTCCACGGTATTCCACAAGTCCATGGCGCGACTCAGAGGCCTGCACGCCACGCCACAAGTCCATGGCGCAACTCATGCCACGCCATGAGCAACAAAATAGCTGGGCAGTTCTGTACCTCCCATTGCTATCTCTCTCCCACCACATTCATGCTATCTCACTTCTCCCTGTTCTCTCTTTCTCTCTTCCCCTCCCCCCATTGTCTCATACCTCCCATTGCTCTCTCCCCCACCACATTCTTGCTATCTCACTTCTCCCCTGTTTTCTCTCTCTTCCCCTCCCCTCATTGTCTCATACCTCCCGTTGCTCTCTCCCCCACAACATTCTTGCTATCTCACTTCTCCCTGTTCTCTCTTTCTCTCTTCCCCTCCCCCCATTGTCTTATACCTCCCGTTGCTCTCTCCCCCACAACATTCTTGCTATCTCACTTCTCCCTGTTCTCTCTCTTTCTTCCCCTCCCCCCATTGTCTCATACTCCCGTTGCTCTCTCCCACCACATTCATGCTATCTCACTTCTCCCTGTTCTCTCTCTCTCCCCCTCCCCCCATTGTCTCATACCTCCCGTTGCTCTCTCCCCCCCACATTCTTGCTATCTCACTTCTCCCTGTTCTCTCTTTCTCTCTTCCCCTACCACCCATTGTCTCATACCTCCCGTTGCTCTCTCCCCCACAACATTCTTGCTATCTCACTTCTCCCTGTTCTCTCTTTCTCTCTTCCCCTCCCCCCATTGTCTCATACTCCCGTTGCTCTCTCCCCCACAAAATTCTTGCTATCTCACTTCTCCCTGTTTTCTCTCTCTCTCCCCCTCCCCCCATTGTCTCATACCTCCCGTTACTCTCTCTCCCACCACATGCTTGCTATCTCACTTCTCCCTGTTCTCTTTCTCTCTTCCCCTCCCCTCATTGTCTCATACCTCCTGTTGCTCTCCCCCCACCACATTTTTGCTCTCTCATTTCTCCCTGTTCTCTCTCTATCCCCCTCATCCCATTGTCTCATACTCCAGTTGTCTCACTCTTTCCTCACCCCCATTTTCTCTCTCCCGCCCTTCATTCTCTCTCTCCTCCCCCCTGTTGTCCACCCCTCCCCGGCATTACAGTATTTATGACGATATACTGTATGCACAGACACATGTATGATTATCATACTCTTGTGTCTGGTGTTGCCCCCCCTCCCATGTGTCCTCCCCACCCTTCCCACGTCTGTACCCTTCCCCTGCTAGACACACAGATAGAGGAGTGCAGAATAGATATATGGAAATTTACAGTACATATACTGAATATACACAAGGAACAATGATAGGGTGTCTACTGAGTAACGCTATTTGAGCGGAGCGGCTGCTAACCTAAGGGCCCACCCTAAAGCCTATAACACTACATAATGGTGTAATGAGGAAGATCAAAATGGCAGTACCTAAAACTCCTATAATGCACGGTATAAAATAAAAATATTAAATCACTGAAAAACTCCAGTGCACAATATGATTTATAAGATTTTAAATTAAAAACCTGTATCAATATGAATGAAATGCTATCAATAGCAACACTAGTATGTATAAAATAGCATGTATCACAGTCAAACCATATATTGCTACAAATAAGATGTAATATTAGAGGCAAGTAAAACTATATAAATACCATTGTAATAAGGGTCAATTGTAAACTAGCAATGAACTAAGAAACTGATATGAATTCCTCTAGAAAAATAAAACGTACCGCAGATGACTAAATGATCATATAATAGTAACCACCCATCAGATGTGACAGGCAGAGTGATGTTCTGTCTGATAAAGTGTTAATGCAGTAAGCTGTGTATATATACAATTTCCCAGCGCATATAGGAGGAAATAAATGCAGTAAATAATGAAAGTGACAACATGTATTAAACACCGACTTCATACAGTACATGGTTCTATCAGTGCCGACAATCAGGTTGTGTTAATGGCTATATGCAGTGTCTGGCAAAAGTGCCTGGAAAATGTTGGCACTCTGTAAACCTGTTATCACAGTGATAACAGGTTTACAGAGTGCTGATATTTTCCAGTCCCAGGCACCCTGCAAGCCACATGCTGGTGCGGTGGGACAGCGACTGTTCTGCCCCCAAGGTCCTATAATAATAATATAATAATAATTTAACTTATTTTATTATGTTATTTCAAGTTATCTTTAAGTCAGTAAACAACATTACTTATAATGTTAATTATCCACTGATTACTTATAATGTTATGTATCCACTGATTACTTATAATGTTAATTATCCTCTGATTAGAGCTACTAATTGGGTATTTTAATGTATTTAACTCACGATGGTTGATAAATGTAGCTGTGCTATTACAAACATACATTCAAATATATTGTATTATCACAAATCATTCCTTGTATGTTAACAATGAAGACTAATTAAAATACATTAATCAGTGAGCAGCTTCAGGTTGCGAAACGAATAGGCTTGGTTATGTATGTGCACTATTAGAAATGAATTAAACAAATATACAATTAAGAAATATGTTGTAACTTTTCAGTTAGTAAATTTCCTATGACAAGAGGGGATTCCACTAACTCTTCTCCAGAAAAAAATCCTAAATGTGATGTCAAGTCTGAGACCAGTGTACGATCCAAGAGTTTATCTAGTACACCGACTAGTCCGAAGCCACCTCTTCAGTCATCCAAGCCTGTTCTAACAGCACGTCCTACTGTGCCTCAGAAGCCCAGAAGTAGTTCCCGAACTGGTAAACAGGTTTTCCTTACTTGGTAACAGACAATGCATATAATCACAAATAAGCTTGTGCCAATCTGTAAAGTTCTAGATCACTATGCTGGACCAGGTAGGGCTAGCAGTGCTTATCTTTAGTGTCAAGAAAATTCTTTGTGAGACAAGTGCTTCACAATAAGGAGATAGTTGCTTATAGGACTAGCAAGTCTTCAAATATGGAGCAGTTGTATTTTTAGTGTGGGGAGAGAATAGAAAACGGTAGAACCTGGGGGGGGGGGGGTGGACGGACTACTGGAAGGGTCTACTACATTTAGATAAAGTGCTGACGCTTCAATGAGCCACTATAAATTGTCACACTGTATACAAGTTGTACTAATGCTTTTGGACTGAGATCGAACAGAATAGATTGACTGCACTAATTGCATCAATGAAGTATCCGATTTTTGTTGGAAACCTGGGTGAATTTACCATGTTGCCCATATTTCCCAAGCCTCCTTTGGTGTTGTTTATATTTTTCACTTAGCTTGTTGTTCAAAAGTTGATGGCAGAAAACTTTTGCAAACCATCCAGGCAGAAAGTAATTGCTGGGGCTACATGTACTGTACTAAAACTGACGGGTTTTCTGCCTTTTTTTTATTAGCATGATTTAGAAACCACATGATTTACTAAAAGTCAAACTACTGGAGAACCGCCGGGAGTCCTCATTATACAAAGCACCATATTGCACATCACCTTCGTAGTGTGTGCAGAAGCCAGCTCAGAGGGTGCCGTTTCAGCACTTGCCTCTCTGCTGAGTCATGGACATCCACCTCCCACCGGGACTTACAGTATTCACCTTGGCGGCCAAATGAGTCCAAATGAGTAGTGTATGTCCCAGAGGTAGGGGGAACGGGGTAGTCCATGACTCAGCAGAGGGGAAAGTGCTGATGCGACACCCCCTGTGCCGGCTCTGCTCATGTCTATGATCACAATCCCAATTTTTTTTTAAAGGAAAGTAATCCAAATCACCAATGAAGCTGCACTTTCATAAACCACAGAAACATTTGCCAGAAAAACAGCCAGAAAAAAATAGGTGGTTATGACTGACAAGATAGCGGCACTTTACGCTAACTTGCCTGTCCCCATCCCTCCTCTCCATTAATGGGCCATGCTTTTTAGGATCTGTCCCGGTCCTCTAGGGGGGGTTTGTTTGGACCTTCACACCTAGGGATGCCTGTCCCACTGCAAAGTAGCATTGTGTGCCTCCTGGTACCCTTAGCCAATGGGCACCATGGAAATGAAATACAGTAGACAAGAGTGCATTGTGGCCCTACAGCTCTATCTTTTGGAATAATTAATATTGTCCCCCCCTTCATATAGTCCCCACATATAGATATTAATAAATAGTAGTACCCTTTGCATAGTTATTAATAGGTAATAGTGCCCATATAGTTATTAATGAATAATAGTGCCCTCATATACAGTATATAATTTAACTAATAGGGCCTCCTTAGTTGAGGTACGATATAAATATGTCCGCTGCAATAGTTTTTCTGTTCGAAATACTATTGTATGCCTAATAGTTTTTGTAATGTATTGGTTTTATTGAATACTTACCTTCAGTACGATCTTCTTATTTTGTTAATCCTACATTCCTAGTGTGGGGACCTGAACCTTTGATATTGGTGGCAATTTCTGTCACACCCTTCAAAATGCTGCGTAGTAATTTTGGCAGCTTGGAGGGAAGAATAGCCAGCAGCGTGCAGTGACTTCCACAACAGCACCAGATTGAAACTTTAGTAAATATTACCCCATGTGGTGTTGTTATTCCTACCATAGCATAAGATTATGAATGCCCTAGTCACGGTTACTTAGTAACTGTGCCATATTACAGAGGTACAGTACACCGTACAGTACCTAATATTGAAAAAATATAAAAGTTCATTTGACAATAATATAGGAAGAGATCCACCCTACTGCATGCGTTCATTGCAAGAATCTCCTCTTCCTGGCTTACAACTTCATGTGGCAGCTCAACTACTAGGGAAAAAAGACACAGATGCATACTCCAATTTCTCATCAAGGATATACAATTGGAGGTGATGCTCTTACATTACAGGGTTGCCTTTATGCATCTCTATGGCTAATAGAAAACATTACGTGTTGCATTTAGATGTGTTTTGAATTTCTTTGCAAAAATGTAGAGATTGATTGGATTCAAATTGTTGCAGTTTAAAGAAAGCACAATATAATGCTGAAACTAAAATATTTGTATTCACATTCTACATCTTTGTTGCACATCATTGCCTGTGATCACAACAGATGAGATCCCTGAATCTCCTTCTGGGTCCTGTTCCCCCAAAACGATTCTCCCATCTGTGCTGAAGAGAGCCCCTTCAGAGAAGGATAAAGATGGACAGAGCAGCCTGCAGTCTTCTTGCCGGCCTCTTGCAGATGAAGGTATAATGAGATGTGCAAAATTAGCTTGATGCTTTTACATTGCTCACATAACATCTCCTGGTATGTTCAATGCACCAGTGTTTATTCTAACTGAAACTTGGATTTAAATACAACATCAACATGTCTGTCAACCACAGCTATAAAGGAACATCAAACCGATGCTAAATATGAGTGAGATAAACAGCTTAGTGTTTGAATAATATATTTGGTTTATAGCCACAATTTGGTGCATATTAATCCTAGCTAACTAGTGAATATAGTTTGTGACTAAGAACATTTGACGTACCTAATGTATGTATTGAGTATTTAAAGTTAAAAACTGTATACTATTTGCCTTGAGTATAGACTTACTCTAAAGACAAAAGGTTGTTGGCCTGTGTTACAGTATATACTCACAATAATCCTTATATCTGTATACATTGATTGTGGCTACAATAGATTCCACTTTCTGAAATGATATATACTATGCAAATACTAATTGTGTGTTTAGTCCAATAGGTTACCAAAAGGAAATCTGAGTAGTTTTGAAAAACAGTAAAAAAAAAATACAAAAAACAAAATTGACAGATTATTCTATGTAACGTAAAACACAAATTGTCATCAGAACATCATATTGAGTGATTGTCTGTATGATTTGCTAATACCAGGGAAACAGTAAAAATACTGGAACGCTATGCTCTCTATAACAAATTACAGCATAAAAACAACAGAAAACAGCTTCTTACACTGAAACCTAAAGTCAGGATACAGAGTATATGACATATACAATACACTGATGTCTTTGTACTATAGTCACCATGGTATACACAAACTCCGATAAATACACAGCAAGTACTTTTAGCCCTTTATACCACTGGCATAAATTTACATCAGTATACACACACATATAGGCAAGGAATGATGCACATTACTTCATGCTTGCAAGCAGGGGGGTGGAAGTGATTATACTGATCACACCCTCCCCCATGGATTTGCACCGGGCTGAGGAGCTCACAGCGACCCCCCCCCCCCCCCCCGCCCTCCCCAGCTCTTCGCGGCACTGAAATTAGGGGGTTTTTATGTTTATTTTTTCTAAGGGGACGTGGGCGTGCCTCCCACGATTAGGCCACACACATTTGCATTCTCTTATTCCCAAAGGGGCCTATTCATTATCACTAATGGGCCTGTTACACATGCAGAAACAATGTATTAAGTAACGGGCCTATTCATTATCACTAATGGGCCTGTTACACATGCAGAAACAATGTATTAAGTAACTGGCCTATTCATTATTAGGGGCCCGAACGTGCTGTCCAGTATTCAGCAAACTTGGAAAACTGAAAGTTTTCGGAATTTGCTTACAGGACCCAATGACATCTTTAGATGGCGGTGGTTCCCAGAGCGCCAGTCCTTTCTCTGGGAAGTGAAACTGCGGCCGTGCGCATGTGTACCCTCCTGTCACACATGCTCACAATGCTGGCACATCTCCAGTAAGTGGCACTTTTACTTCCATAGCGAGTTTGGAAATCGCACCAGAACAATAATGAATTGCAGATTGATACTTAATTATCGGGGGGCCAAAGCCTCTAATAGTAGTAATGGTCAAATTCATATTTCTAGAAGTTTAATGTCTTTTCAATATACAGGTTGAGTCTCCCATATCCAAAATGCTTGGGACCAGGGGTATTTTGGATAATGGAATATTCGTATTTTGGAATATTTGCATTTCATAATGAAATATCTTGGGAATAGGACCCCAATATACACACAGAATGCATTTATGTATTACATACACCTTATACACACAGCCTGCAGGTCATTTTATACAATATTTTCAATAATTTTGTGGTTCAAGCAAAGTTTGTGTACATACATGAAATTCATTTATGTTTCCTATACACCTTATACACAAAGCCTGAAGGTTATTTTATACTGTATTTTTAATATTTTGTGCCTTAGACAAAGATTGTGTACATTGAACCATCAAAAATCAAAGGTTTCATTATCTCAGTCATACAGAAATTATTCCGTATTTCGGAATATTCCGTATTTTGGAATATTTGGATATGGGAGACTCAACCTGTATTTCCTTTCTTACACATAGGGGTCAATTATCTCGCCCCCGTGAGTAGTCCGGCTGTATGCCGCACTTATGGTAAGTCTGGTCTCGCTGAGTTTTATTTACAGCCCCTTAGGGCAGCGTACAAAAATCAGTGAGCCCAGAGCAAGATGAAGTTCCATTACCGGTGTTTCCATGCCATTGCAATGGCAACTCATCCCTCTCGCGGCTAATTGAAATGACCCCATAGAATGTCACAAGGAGCCTAAAGGGACTGACATCAGAGGAAAGAGGAGACATGAGACGAAACTAACTTAAATAAGAAACACTTCTATCATTTCTATTCAGTCAGAAAATGTTACTGGTGACTAAACCACCACAAACTCTGGTACAGGCACTTTATAGACAGTATGTGCCCTTCACTTTGATTACTGACATTTCACTATATATGACTTGTACTGTTGAGGCTGTGACTAATTCAGAGGTGAGTCTTTGCTGACCTGTATTAGGTTTCAGTTATTTTACTTTTAAATTCCTTTTTAGCTTGATATAATCCTTTTAGACACATGGTGGCACTCTAAACACATAATTTTGGCTTCACCGTACATTATGTAACGCATATTTGCAAATGAACATATCCCTCATGTATTTTTTGCTTTTAAAGCATTTTTATATCAAATTAAAATATGTGCAACTTGATTTGCAGAAACGTATTTGCGAGCTATGTTTACTATTACATGGCATGGATTACATATTGGCCCTTCCTCCTCTGGTTTGTGTGATAAAGTCCATTAATAAAAAAGTGTGACTTAAATAAAACTCTAGAGCTACGATGAGAGAAATCCCAGTGATGTGTCTCACTAGTGGAGCTTTCTTATGTGACAGCTGATTTCGCAGAGGTGTGACGTTCCAATACTCCAATCTTCATGTTCTACATTTGCGCTACGAATCACCAAAATGCCATGCTGCTCTATATTTGTTACCTCGCCTTTTAGATCATTTATATTCTAGTTGATCTGGGCAATTTAGCTTTGTGTTGACCTTAGGGCTTAAGGAACAATTACACCAGTGAAGCATGCTAAATTATGACAGCCTAATGCAGAACATGGTGAATATATCATTGAGCAGTTTTGAAAGTCTTGCTCATCTCTGTCCTTTTTTTATATCTAATTTTTGTTATGTCCAATTTAAAAAGAGTGGAGAGAGTGGTATATTTTTATAATGTGGGCTATTAGTCAATATTCATGTGATGTGTTTATATGTAACATTGCTAGGAAGAGAGATAAAGTACTGTATTGTACTGTTTATGTCTCATTAGCGCATCCAGTGACTCCATCTGATTCGTCACTGAAAAAGAATCTCGGCCTTTCTGCAGCAGATGGACAAGAGCTAAAACCCGGGTCATTAAGCAAAGACCCTCACCAGCGAAGCAAATCCAGTGACTCTGGGGAAGAGGCTGATAAGGAGTTTGTTTTTATATAAAGTTCTGTCAACAAGACTGTCACTCTACATTAAATTCAATTTTTATTTTATTTCAATGTTCATTTAGTGTAATTTGTTTCATGAACAATCCCATGCACCTTTCAGTTGTCTATGTATGTAATTGTCCTTACATTTGTGACACAGCTATAGCAGATGCCTCACACTCCACAGAGCAATGGTGCACTTGACCTTAACTGTAAGATGTTTCATGTACTGTTAGACCAAGGAGGTGCAATTGTTGCTGCTCTTGTGTCTCCTTTGTACCATTCAGCTCCTTTATATAAGCAATTGCACATTGTAATTAACAGAGCACACTAATAACAAATTATTTGTATAAATGGTAAATATATATAAACAAATCTCTCTATGTGTCTCTCTTTCTCTCTCTCTCTCTCTCTCTATATATATAAATATATACATACACAAACACACATACATACATATATATATATATATATATATATATATATATATATATATATATATATATATATATAATGATTGAATTCCATTTTTACATCCTCTGGTAGGAATATTTTTTCTTCTCCTTGTGCTTGTACATAAAATGATACCCCTCATGCACTTGCCTATAAGCACAAGCATCGAATCCCCTTTGAGACACAATAGATACAGATGTTTAATAATGTAATAGAGTGATTGACACAGAGTATGATTTGTTTCAATAATTGGAGTACGAGATCCGTCCTCAGTTTTAACACTTGCATTTTGCTTCTATTATGCCATTTTTGAAATTGAGATGTTTAACGTCTGTAAATAAATACTGGGAAAAACTTTTTGATGATACAGTAACATAGATATTCACTTATATGACAGGTTATGGAAGTTTTATTCATATGTATATTTGTATCAATAAAACAAATTTTACAACTTTATTCTGCTTTCAGTTTCTAAACTATATTCTGTACAAAATTCCAAGTAATTAATATACATTTTATTTAATGCTGCATTACAAAGATAGAGCATAGAGGTACTTTATGAATCATCTGAACATAGGGCCTGATTCAGACCCACTCGCGAGCGGCTGTCCGCTCGCAAGTGGGTCGATGTTATGCACTGAGCATGCGCACGACGGAGGGAGCTCCGTCGTGCGCATGCGCCAGACGCGACGAGCGAAGGAAAGTCCTTCGCTCGTTGTGTCCGATCAAAGGGGGCGTGCTGTCAATGTTGATTGACAGCACGCCCCCTTTGGTGGGCGTGCCGGGGGCGTGCCTCCCTGACGGGGGCGTTCCCACGGGAACGCCTCCCGTCAGAAGCCGGCCCACTGACATCACTAGTGATGTCAGTGGGAGTGATTTTGGCTCTGATAGAGCCAAAATCACTCCGGAGCTTGCGGTTGAAAACCTCAACCGCAGGCTCCGGCTCGCAATTTCGATGGTCGCGATGGTCTCGACCATCGCGGCCATCACAAAGCAAGCTCGTATAGCCTGTGGGTGGTGACCCACAGCTATACGAGCGTCCAGGAGGACGCTCCATGAAAATGGAGCCCGGCCCTCATTCAGAACGTGCTCTCTGCTCAGAGCGTACGGCTCTGAATGAGGGCCATAGTCCTCCACTATAAATTGCCTAGTACAATTCTACAGATATGGAATGCCAGCCAAACTTGTGATCACACTGAAATCCTGCAAGGTACAAAGGATAACAGGGGAGTCCCCTAGTGCAATATGTCAGTATAAACACTAATAGCGCTGTCATTCATAATAATATAACTAAAATAAACATAAATCACATCTTACAGCACCATAAACCAGATATATTCAACAGAATTATTCTGTAAATAACACTGCTTTTCTTGACAAAAGAGAACCAAACATGACCAGTTGACTGCTCTTACTATGTGGTGATTGGGCAGGTCTCCTGCTGTGTCTAACAAAATCATGGGGATTTTGGGCTCGATTCAGACCCGGCGCTAAGAAGCGTTCGCTCGTAGCTGCCGATGTTACGCATTTTTCACATGCGTATGCATCGCAGTGTGCGTGCATGAACTAGTCCGAGCGATCGGGAAGTGTACGCTCGCCGAGCATAGACAGACCAGCTGAATCAGTGACAGGACAAGCCGTTTGTGGGTGGTAACGGGCTGGCCATTAAAAACGGGGGAGTGGAGGTGCGAACGCAGGCATGCCTGAGCGTCTTAACGCCGTTTCAAAGAAATACAGAATTAGCAGGCAGCGTCATAGTACACGTCACCTGGCTGGTTTATACACTGAAGTGCTCGCAGTGCTTGCGGTATGGTATAGTCAACCTCAACCACTGCGAATGCATCCGATGGTCCTCGTTGTACCGATGGTTACATACACTTCCTGGAGATGACGTGCGCAAGTGGGGCATCTTAAGACAGGCTGGTGGGCGTCTGCAGGGCCAGCCAAAGCCTAATTTTTTTGGTAAGCAGATATAGATTTTGACGCCCCCTGGTGAAATAATCCAGATTTTTCAGCATGAGAAAAAGGCTATTTAATAGTACAGCCTTTCCCTATGCGGCGGGGATTTTTGACCATGATTAGACACGGGGGAAACCCTGAGACTAATTGAATACCCCCCATAGGCTACGCATAAAAAAAAAACACATTAGCCCCCATGTGAAAATAATTATGCTTTTATGCCTTGCAAAAAAACACACATAGGCCCCACATAATTAAATACATACATAGGCACCCACATGAATATGTATGAAGTCCTTATACAGCAGGACCACCCTGGGTGCTAAACTACAATTATACCCTGGGTGACAAGGAGAGGGTGAGGGTGACAGCAATGGTTGACAACAAGTAGAGGGTGACAGGGAGAGGGTGACGACAGGAAAAGGGTGATGACAGGGAGAGGTTGATAGCACTAAGTGACATGGAGAGGGTGATAGCAGTGGGTGACGGAGAGGGTGACAGTAGTGGGTGAAAACAGGGAGAGGGTGACGGCTGGCAAAGAATGACAGCAGTGGGTGACAGGGAGAGAATGACAGCAATGGTGACGGGGAGAGAATGACAGCAATGGTGACGGGGAGAGAATGACAGCAATGGGTGACGGAGAGAATGACAGCAATGGTGACGGGGAGAGAATGGCAGCAATGGCGACGGGGAGAGAATGACAGCAATGGTGATGGGGAGAGAATGACAGCAATGGTGACGGGGAGAGAATGACAGCAATGGTGACGGGGAGAGAATGACAGCAATGGTGACGGGGAGAGAATGACAGCAATGGGTGACGGAGAGAATGACAGCAATGGTGACGGGGAGAGAATGACAGCAATGGGCGACGGGGAGAGAATGACAGCAATGGTGACGGGGAGAGAATGACAGCAATGGGTGACGGGGAGAGAATGACAGCAATGGTGACGGGGAGAGAATGACAGCAATGGTGACGGGGAGAGAATGACAGCAATGGGTGACGGGGAGAGAATGACAGCAATGGGTGACGGGGAGAGAATGACAGTAATGGTGACGGGGAGAGAATGACAGCAATGGTGACGGGGAGAGAATGACAGCAATGGGTGACGGGGAGAGAATGACAGCAATGGTGACGGGGAGAGAATGACAGCAATGGGTGACGGAGAGAATGACAACAATGGGTGACAGGGAGAGAATGACAGCAATGGGTGACGGGGAGAGAATGACAGCAATGGGTGACGGAGAGAATGACAACAATGGGTGACGGAGAGAATGACAGCAATGGTGACGGGGAGAGAATGACACAAATGGGTGACAGGGGCCGGGATGCACTAAATGGATAATGCGGTAAAACCCCTGTGTACCACATTTTCCAAATGCATCAATCCCCTGGCCGCCGGGCTCCGATGGGCTTCTACCGCATCGCGCTGCTATGAGGGATCCCTCCCAGCGGAATGCAGTCGGGAAGCCGGCAGACCTAATCCCGACAAAGGGTTAAATGACAGGCGTCTAAATCTAGACGCCTATCATTTTACCGGCGCCGGGAGACCGGCGCCCTGCATCCCGATCGAAGTGATGTCGGGCGCGGACAGCCGCGCGGGGGGGTTAGGTTTAGGGCTCCCAGGGGGGCTTAGGGTTAGGTACCCCCTGGGAGGTTAGGGTTAGGCTAGGGGGAGGGAGGGTTAGGGTTAGGCACCCCCGGGGGGACTTAGGTTTAGGCGGCGGGGAAGGGGGGGTTAGGTTTAGGCACTTAGAGGGGGGATTAGGGTTAGGTACTGGGGGGAAGGTTAGGGTTAGGCACCCCTAAGTAAGGTTAGGGGAGGGAATTAGGTTAGTGAATACTTACCTTAAGGACGATCAGGATTTTCACCCATGTCGGGATTCCAACTGCCGGGCAGGCGTCCGGCGGTAAATCATACCGATTAGCTCCCAGCATACCCGCGGCCGTCGCGTCACTCTGCGCATGTGCAGAAGGACTCCTCGGTCATAAACCCGGAAGTCCATGGCGCGGTGCAGTTCCCAAAGGACAGCTGTTTACGGAAGAGCTGTCCTTTGTGCTGCTGATCGCATATGTTAGTGCATATGCGATCAGCAGGGAGGCGGTGTCTGACGGTAAGTACTGTGAGGTGTTAGTGCATCTCACCCAGGGAGAGAATGACGACAGGGAGAGGGTGATAGCAGTGGATGAAAGGGAGAGCGTGACAGCAGTTGGGGTCAGGGAGAGGGTAACAGCCAGTTGATGACTAATATACAAATCAGGCCACAGTATTTAAATTTTCTCACCTGGGCCCAGAACTCCTCCTTGGACTTAACGCCGGGGCCAGGCCACGAGATTGTGACGTTGGATCTCTGGCGCCAAAGCACAACCTTCAAAGAGAGGAGGCTGGGGGAACATAAGGTGGAAAGGGGAGGAACTGACTGAGTAGAGGGAAGAACGCTGCCCCTCCTACCCCTCCAGCCAGTAAGCCAGACTGTCACTCTGGGGGGAGGAGAAGAGAGAGCGGTCCCTCCTCCCGGGGGCGCCGAGAGGGGGAGGAAACGGGTACTATTTCCCCGGGCTTAGGCTTGCTGGAGGGGCCCGGGTCCGGCAGCGCTCCCCCTCCCTCTTACATCACAGCAGCCCAGCACACACTGCTGTGTGCTGGGCTGCACTTGGAGACTGCTCGCAGCTACTAAAGCAGCAACCGGAGCAGTCACCGATGCCTATGTTTTGGAGAGATCACGCTGATCGCATCCCCCATTGGCTGTGCACCGGGCTCCCGCGATTAGGCCATGCCCCATCATCTTGGCCCGGCGCGGCTGTCAGCCCTGCCTCCTCCCCTCCAGCGGTGCCTGTACTCAGGGCCGGTTCTAGACATTGTGGAGCTCGGCAGAAATTCCTGGGTGCACCTCCGAAAAAAAGTCTTTACAAATGGTGTTCCTCTGCGCAAGCCGCTTTCAAAGAGGTCGATCGTGAAGGGGGCGTGGCCTTGCAGAACATCCCCAATTGATCACTCTTTCTAATACATTATGCCACATGCAGTAATGCCCTTTCTAATACATTATGCCACACACATGCACAGTAACGCCCTTTATAATATATTGTGACACACACATGTAATGCCCTTTATAATATATTATGCCACACACATGGAATGCCCTTAATAATACATTTTGCCACATGTAAAGCCCTAATACATTATGACACACATGGAATGCCCTTAATAATACATTATGCCACACATGTAAAGCCCTAATACATTATGCCACACATGCAATGCACTAATACATTATGCCACACATGTAATGCCCTTTATAATACATTATGCCACATACATGTAATGCCCCCCCCCCTCTCCTCAGTTTTTTACTGCCTCCTAATCCTCCCCTCCCCCAGCAACTCACCGCCTCCTAATCCTCCCCTCCCCCAGCAACTCACCGCCTCCTAATCCTCCCGTTCCCCCAGTGACTCACCTGCTATGTGTCCTTCCAGGCAAAGGCCGCTCCTCCGTGTCCCTGTCCAGCATGCTGCCCATGTCTTTATTTCTCTCCCCTGCGTCCCAGAATGCCAGGCACGGCCGCGATGACATTACACAGTGCGCCGCACAGGCATTCTGGGAGATAGTGGGATGGTCTTAGAGATAGTAGGAACGATGGTCTTAGAGATAGTAGGAACTGGAAGGAGCCGGTGGTAATAATGGCACCGCCGGATTAGCCGTGTATTGGACACTGTCGGTGATTGACAGTACAGGCTGTACTGTCAATCACCGACAGTGTACAGGCCGCTGCTGCAGCACTGGCAGCGCCGGCGGGCAGCGGAGCGGCATATAGTATAATAAATCAGTGTGACTTATTGTGTTGCCGGCTGCTGTGGTGGACAGCGGAGGGACTCCGGACATGGCGCCCTTACAGCTTAGCGCCGGAAGCGCCTGCGTACCTGGCGTAATGGGACGGACGGCCCTGGGCGTCTGCATACACAGGGTGATCGCACACCAAGAGATAGTGGGCGTGCTTATGCCTTGCCGTGCGATCGCCTGCCTTGCTGTCACTTAGCTAAATTTGCATATGCTGGGAATGAGCGTATGCATCTAGCGAGCGGGTCTGAATCGAGCCCTTTATTCAAAACATTTAAGCTTGTACTCCAGTGTCCAAGTACCCCAATCTCTGCAAGTTCCTACACTAGCATATATGCTGCACATACTGTAGCACTAGATTGCATATACAGAGGGTAACATCCAGAGAAGAGCTGGCTTGTGAGAGATGCTCATGGTTTTATTTGCTAGATGCACACATATTTGCAGTGGCTGTAATAGCGCAGACAAAAACTGTCTTTGTGTTTTGTATGAGGGGCTGCAAAAACAGTTGCGGAGTGCTGCACATGGCCCATGGGAAGCGTAATCCATTCCGATGCTTTAAAACATGGAGTTCCCTAAATTCTACATTGTGAATGCAAAGCTATGCAAACGCCAAAATGCTCATGTCTAAACACTGTCTATACAATAAATCAGGGTGATCACCTGGTTACTGGCATACCGGCCAATACTTGTATATTACTGTATGTAGCTAGCTTTACATAGGCTTCTATGAAGCGTTCTTTGCCTGAGCCACTTTTGAGATACAAATTTTAACCTAAGAGTCACCTTTACTTTGTAGGTAATTTGAATATGTACTAAAGACAATGGATTTTTATAGATTTTTTTACTGTGCATCTATGATTAGTATATATTGAGAAACATTCCACTGAAGCATCAAATATTTTCTGAAATTACATTTTGTGACTTTTTTTGATACTATTTTGTTACTAGTTAAGTGACCTTCTCCATGTCTTTTGGGGATACAAGTAAACCTTTGTTGCACTAAATATGTGGAGTAAATATTGTTTCCTGTCGTAAGTATTAGTGGCCTTTCATCATAAAGGTAACGCAGGAGATATCACAGATATCTCCTGCTTACTTTTATCTCCCGATGTGGCTCACTGTTCCCCTACATTAGCATGCCTGGCGACAGCCTGCCTGCCTTCCCGGAAGGGATAGTGGTTAATAGTCTCTCACCCCCCTCCGGTAACCCCACTAGTCACCTCTCCCAGTTGTCCTGATCCACGGACCGTACTGTACATGAATAAAGTCACACCGCGTGACTCACGTGACGCATGACGCAACGCACGCTTCTTTACACCATGGCCCTGATTCAGAGCCGCTCGTAAGCGGCCACTCGTTCGTTCTGACCGATGTTCGCACATCTGCGCATGCGTACGGATTTTAATACGCATGCGCGAACCAGTCAGTGCGGCCGAAAATCGTTTGTTCGCTATATAGCGAATGCCTGCTATTTTGAGTGACAGAATGAGGCATATGTGGGTGGTAACAGGGGAAGGTGCTTGAAAACGGGGGTGTGGAATTCGAACGCAGGCGTGCTTAAAGGTCAAAACGGGCGTTTTAAGGGAGTGCATAATTAAAATAGCAGCGTCATTGACCACGCCACTTGTTTTTTTTTTACTCAGAACTGCTCGCAAAATAGCGGTTGAAAAAACCAGCCACAAGAATAGCGAGCAGTTCATACGCTGTTCGATGTACTCGATTAATCTAATAAATAGCGGACATGATGTATGGTGCGAGCGGCAAGGGGGCGTATTTTTCAAAATTACAACCGCAAGTTTTGCTCGCTCGTTCAGACTTAGAGGCGTGAACAGACCGCAATTAGCGAACGGTTCATTTGAATAGCCACCCCTTGTTTTAGAACGAACGACCGCAAATAGCGAGCGGCTCTGAATGAGGGCCCATGTTCTAAGAGAGGAGCAGCCGACGGAGCAGGAGGAACAGCGGCTGCCTGCAAGAACCATCCTGAACAGGACAGGTTAAGGTTAGTGCCGCTACTACCAGGCTGCTGTTGGTAAAGTGACAGTGGGTACGCCAGCCCAGCACTGTCACTCATTTTGTTAATAGAAAATTATGAAAATGTTTTAAGAAAAACACATTAATATTCAATATGCAATGTAATAAACTACTGCTGAGCACAGTGAGTTATAATAGCACTATCTGCACTTTGACTAGAATTCCTCAACCAATGAGATTAGTGATTTTTATTAATATTGTTGAATTTCCGGCATAATATTATTTTATTCTGAAATAACATTATGCCTGCAATTCAACAATATTAATAAAAAACGCTGGTAGACCATATACTCGTGTCCTGTAGGTTCTGCGGGTCCCTGTCCCCTTTTTTTATACAATAATATGGCTAGCATATATTCCAATTAAAATTATCATGCTTCACATATCAAGCTATTACATATTAACTCATCAAAATGTTCAGAGACCACTCTAATTCTACTTTTATCATGCCATAGACCCCCAAATTGTATGGCTCCCTGTATCTGCACAATTATGGTATTACAGTGTCTCATATTTGGCAATATATTTATTGGCACATGTAGAGGAGGGATGTGTGTGGCTGGGGTCAAAGGGTGGATTTCTTTTGCCGGCCCTGTACACTAATATGGGGACAGAAATTCATCAAGCTCCGAAAATACAATATTTTCAGGGCTTGACTGTGGGTGCATTCACCATCTTCAGATGGCATTTGCTGCAGCACATCCGCTCCTACCCTACGGGAAGGAGTCCAAGGTCTCAGAAAAGGGATCCTTTCAGATCCTTCCGCCCCTCTCTGGCTCCTCCCGCCGGACACTGGGGCTTTGTACAAGTTCAAGCAGGCGCACTAGCACTGTCGAGTCAGACTCTGCAGTGCTAAGATTCACTGCTCCTGAAGGAGCTGTGAAAACATTTGGGGAGACAGATGTTTTTTTTGGATTACTCGCCGCGAGTAAGAACGTTAATTATCGGGGCCCACCCAGACCCCGATAATTAACATTATGAGTAGACACTTATGTGAGCTGTCTTGCTAGTTTACCTCTATGCTGTTTGTGTCCAGTTGGTCAACTATAGAACTTCCATACTCAATACATTAGCAGTGCAGTGATAATACTGAGGAGGAGTTGTATCAAGTTGTGGAGAAAGAGAAAGTGGAGAAGTTGCCCACAGCAACCAATCAGCTTCTAACTATCATTACAGGCTCCGCTAGATACATGAACTAGAAGGTGATTGGTTGATAGGGGCAACTTCTCCACTTTATCTCTCAAAGAATTGATAAATCTCCCCCTTAATTATTAGTAATTCACTTTTGGAGGTATTCTCAAAGATACTGGGGGAGATGTATCAATCCTTCTAAAGAGGACAGGTGGCATAGCATAGCCAATCAGCTTCTAGCTATTATTTTTTAGTGTGTACTTTATATGATATAGAAGTTGCTATGGGCAATTTTACACTTGTCTTCTCTAGAAGGTTTGATGCTCCCTAACAATCATGTAAAGACAGAGGTCCTGATTCAGAGATAATTGGGGGGATAAGGGGGTAAGGGGGATTCCGGCTGCAGGGGGAAGGGTGGTTGTTCTGGCTGCAGGGGGGGGAAGGTGGATTTCGGTCTGCAGGGGAGAGGGGGGATTCGGACTGCAGTGGGAAGGGGGAACTTCTGTCTACACTACAGGGGTAGAGGGGCTGTTCTGTCTGCACTGCAGGGGGAAGGTAAGTTTTGGTCTGCAGGAGGGATCTGAATCTCCCCATCATTGCAGGGAGATGGAAGTATTCAGGGGCAGAGAGGACTGCAGTGCAGAGTCCTGGTTCTGACAGAAAGTATTCTTGCAGCATCCGACAAGACCCATACTGTAGCTCTGCGGTGTCCACTCTCCTAGCTGAATGGACCAGTGAGCCACTGAGAGGACTGACCGGAGGCAGGGGAATACTGGCCGCCTGCTCGGTTACAAGTTTGTTAGGGCCCTCCATGTGTTAACCTGGCTCTGGGTAGCCACACTGCTCCCCCTATGGGGTGGCGCACCCGTTCAGCCACTCCATTGGAATGGCCCTCAAGCCCACCCTGCCTCAGGTTACTCAGGGCGTCCGGTAAAATCACACTGCTGGGGCCAGTGAAGCGGTGTCCAAGGACGTGGCCACTGGCTTCAGCATGCCCAGAAAACATCATGGTCCCATATTCTGGAATGCTCACTGTTGCCGCCTCGTTCCCACCCCCACATGCCAGCAGCCTGTCAATCATGCTGCAGCTTTGGAACACTGCGAGCAACGTTGCAGAAACATCTGCAAACATCAGAGATCTACATAAATATTGAAATTCCATAAACCATACTTACCTGCCTCGTCGAGTTTCTGCTGTTTCAGGCTTCCAGCATCAGCATTTCACCCGGCGGCTGAATTCAGCCGCCAGGATTTCATACCCGACACGATCCGTAGTACTATTCCTTGGGCACGATTAAATTCAGCGCGATGTAAATAGCGCCGGGAGGGCGGCTGAATTCAGCCGCCAGGATTTCATACCCGACACGATCCGTAGTACTATTCCTTGGGCACGATTAAATTCAGCGCGATGTAAATAGCGCCGGGAGATAGCTCCCGGAGCTATTCAATTCATCGCGCTGTTAGGTCGGGGAAGGCTCGTTATCGCGCCTTAAACAGGGTGTTTAGGCACCATAATGGGCATTCCCCGACCTAACTTCCCGGCGCGAGGCTGTTTTCCCGGCGCTAAGGGCAGAAAACAGCCTCGCGCCGGGACTTTTGTCGGATTTCTTCTCTCATCCCCGGAGGGACGAGAGAAGAAATCATTAGTCGGACTTGTCAGCGCGGTGTATTGAATAGCTCCGGGAGCTCACTCCCGGAGTTATTTACATCGCGCTGAATAGAATCGAGCCCCTTGTCTGCAAAGGTATTGGCATTGCTGCATTCATATTCTCTTATTTCAGTTCAATACCAATAAACATGAAACAGTGCATTAGGATAATGAATTGTAATAGTTTTTTGTAAATCTCAATGCATTTTGTTAATATTTCTTAATAGTCAACATATTGTTTTCTATTTTTATAAATGTAATTGATATTAGCCTTATTAAGGTGATAATGTGCACTGATGATGTTTCTGCATTAAAGTAGGCATTGTATTGCCTTAAAAAAAACAACTTTAATATGAAACAAATGCTTTGTTCAATGCATAAAGCTGCCACTATAAAATAAGGTTTGGAATTGTCTGTTTTACTAATTCTAGTGTTTAACACTTTGTTACATCAACCAGCTTCAAACTGTGCACCTGCCATTTGCGTTCTCATGCTCCATAATTAAAGACTCACAGGAAAGTTCCAGGAAAGGGACGTAAACATGCCCCGTGAGCCAAAGTAAACTCCAGGAGCATTATACCTTGCCTCCTGAAGTTTAAGGACAAAAGAGAATGTCAAGATTGATAAACCATTAGCTGGCCTTAGAAATGGGGGGGAAGGAAAGCTCTTGCAAATGATGTTTTTACTCAAGGCGGTGATAAATAGAATGATCAATCACTACGTATTGAATGCAGGTTTATTATTCTTTGCAAGGATAAAACAACATGCTGACGCTTAGAGGGTTTCATTTATTTATGGATTTTACACCTTTTATTTACACACTTCCTGTTTATTTATGTGGAAATGTATGGTTTTTGAACGTTTGGTAGGTTTATGGAAAAATACACATAGTGCAGGTACTATTCTGAAGATATACCCCCTCTTAACCACTGGGATTTATTTGCATTTAAAAATGCTAGTAAAAACAAATGATAAATGTGTTTGAGATGCATGTGTTGCTAGGGGATGCAGTTCAATTGCCGGCGTCCAGAATGCCGACTGACGGAAGCCCTACCTGGTACTAAAGATAGGCGTCTAAATCCCCATGCCTATCTTTAGCCAGATGCCAAAATCCCGATGGCTGGAATCCCGGACGAAGGTAAGCGGGGAATTGTAGCATGTAGCCGCGGGTGGGGGGGTGTATGTTGAGGCATCCCCTGGGGAGGGTTATGCATCACAGGGGGGATGTCAGGGTTAGACATCCCTCGGGAGGGTTAGGTTTAGGGTGCGGGGGGGATGTCAGGGTTAGACATCCCTCGGGAGGGTTAGGTTTAGGGTGCGGGGAGGGTGGGTTAGGTTAGGGGTTAGACAAAACCCTGTGAGTTTTAGGGTTAGGCACTACTAAGGGGGGGGGGAGAGGGGAGGGTTAGGGTACATATCTGCCCCAGTCGGGATCTTCATGCTTTGGCCTTCCGGCATCTGTATTTTATCCGCCGGGCATAGATCCGGCACCATTACATACCGATTCCGTGGCTAGCATTTCTTCAGCATTTGGAGCATATTGTAAGCTCCGCAGTGCAGTTATCCACAATAAATACAAAAAAACTATTTGCACTCTATAACCAGAATGCAAATGGAACTGTAGTGCAATGGCAGCTGGTATATATAGTGACACAAGAAACAATGGTTCCTAGTACCAGACATGTTTACATGGTTACTAGCGTGATGGATAACAGATAGCAATTACTAAGATAGAGTATGTCAGCAAGCTGACGCCTGATACACTTCAGGTCTCCTATAAGCCACAGGGGTAAATCAGAAGGAATTAAGAATGAAGCCAGAGTCAGTTAGTTGGGCAGTCTACGAAAAATCACAGAGAGAAACCACAGAGATTAGGGAAAGAAGAGTCAAGGACAAAACCAACTTCAAGTTGCCAGGAGATTATGCACAGGTCACTTGGTTGAAAAGTCAGGAACAGGCCAGGATCAAACAGGTAGGAAGTCTCAATATGCTGGAGCTAGGCAGTGAGCTCGAGTCAACCACCAGCAGCTAGAGCAGTGTTTGAAAAGGGAAGTCAGGTATGTACAGCCTGCCTCCAGGGAAGCCCGTGATCATGTGACCATAGGAATAAAGGAAAAGAAGTGCCACGCTCCCACCCTAAAGCAGAAGGGAATGACACTCCGTTTGAACACAGCTGAAGACACGGAAATAACTGCGGAACTAATAGGCACAAGTATTACGCCAAGTGCGGTGTTTGTGACAGATACACATACTTGTATATATATCTTACATTATTTTATAATGAGTTTTTTTATAATTCAAATCAGTCCACTGGGCCTAATAAACTTTGTTCATAACTGGATGAGTAAAGAAAGAAACATTACTTACTTCAGTAAAGTCTCAGTTTCCAAGAATAAAACATATCATTAGTTGTTAAATGACTTTAGCAGTATGCTACACACACCTGTGCAAGTATTTTGTTTTATTATTGGGTTTGCTTATACCAAACCTATTTGTTTATCAGTAATGTAGACTTGGCATGACACTGACCAGGTGAGGTTAACATGGGGGCTCTGTTTGCTAGTATGAATTCACAATGCCTGCTTTGTATTTGGGAGTAATTACTGCTATTACAGGTGAGCATTTCTATCATACTGTGCACATGACACTTGTAAGTGAATGTTTTAAAAAGTTTATAATAAAATATACACCATCTATAGTAATAATCTTATCTGTTAAAAATAACAGTGGTTCAGAAATTTAACCAGAATGATTATTAAATAAACTTGTACATTTTAATAGCTAATATGTCATTTATAATTAAATTATAGCTCATATATCAAATTTCATTACATGTATTTAACTTATTTTTACTATTATCTGTAAATTATTGAAACATATCCATGTTAATGTTGAAAGGCCACTAATCAGTGGTGCAGGCAGGGGTGGTTAAGTACCCAGAGACCCCTCCTGCTGGACCAATTTTCTTTTTTATTTTAATGGAGCTGAAGTCTGTGATTAAGGCCCACCCCTCTCGGCATTTGGCCACGTCCCCTCTTCAAAGACCTGCAAATCACGTCAGTGACCTGTACTTCCTGGACTGCGGCCGAGCGGTCCAGTTTTCACAAAACACACCCAAGCTTAGGGTCTCTGACTGAATCTAAGGGCCTGATTCAGAGCCGGACGCTCTGACCAGAGCGCTCGCTCTGAATCAGGGCCCTCCTACCTAAAATTGGAGCGGCCACCCACAGCTTATGCGAGCGGCCAAAAAGATGGTCGCGATGGTCAAGACCATCGCGACCATCGGGCTTGCGATGAGACCCTGCGGTAGGGTCTCGCTGCCGCAAGCCCAGGAGTGCTTTTGGCTCTATCAGAGCCAAAAGCACTCCCACTGACATCACTAGCCCCCTTTGGTGCGAGACCCATAGCGACGGCTGGCCGTCGCTATGCGGGTCTTGCACATGTGCACAATGGAGCTCCCTCCATCGTGCGCATGTGCACTAGGGCACCATCGACCCGCTTGCGAACGCTCAGCGCTCGTGAGCGGGTCTGAATCAGGCCCTAAGTCCCGGCTCGGGAATTCCCGCCAAGGGCATCATTTTCAGTGTGTTCGTTTGTCACACACAGCATACTCACACACTGCAAATTAACAGGTTACTTAGTGTTCCCGCTAGGCTGTTTTAGCAGGGCGTGGCGCAAAAAGCACCCTGCCCTCACAGCCGGCGGGTACCATCTTCACCCACGGGTCGCAGTGTCCCACGGGTGGAGAAATGTGCGGTGACCCGGTCACCGCCGGAGAATAAACGCCGGGCGCATGCGCCTGGCATATATTCTCCCTGTCTGCAACGCTTGGGGGTAGCCCGGCATGTTCGTAAGTGCCGGGCACCCCCCAAGAGTGGCGAAAAGGGGCCGTGTCTTTTAGACACGTCCCCTTTCCAATGGCCACGCCCCCTTCCCCGGCGCGTGCACAAAGGTGCCCTTTCTGGCTCCGGCGCCCTGCCTGCCGCCGGAGCTAGAGTGAACACTAGTTACGGTGTGTGATGCTCTTAATTGTTAAAGTCAATCTGCACTTTTTTTTCTCTCAAGGCAATCTATCACTGCAGTATATTGTTTGTCACGTGTGTATGAGGGCAGAGACCGTGTTTATTTCAAGATTATCTGTCCAAAAACGAATCTGCTGTGTCTGAGCTGCACCCCAAGAAGACATCTTTGTTTTGAGTCTTTTCATGTTATAAAAAAAAACAAAAAAAATTTTTTTTCCTGTTGTCTAAAAAATCCTGCAATCTTTTCTAATTCAATTTTAAAATATTTTCTATTTAAAGAAATGTGTGTTGAGATGAGTGGCGCAGCGTATATCACTGTTCCATGTGCAATAAATAAATAAAAGTGTATCCCTGATGTCTGGCGCACAAAGAGACGCCCAACTCAGATTCACCAAAAAAGCTTTCACCAAAGTTTTGTACAATATATCAACCTAGAGTTTATGGGATTCAAAGTTTAGCGCTCTATAAAATATACATATAAATTAGTATATATTGATACATCCCTCTGTGGGTGGTCGAGGATGGCACGTATATCAAGATCAAACCTTTCTTTAGATCTTCTCAATTCGGGTATGAGGAGGTCATGCAAAAGAAACAAATTATATATATATATATATATATATATATATAATTATATATATGTGTGTAGTACAGTTTTTCTTTTATTAAAAAAAGAGGTTCAAATAAATCTTCTTTATCCACCATGTCCACCGGTTAGAAATGATCAGCATACCTTAACTCACACTTCTAAGTGTAGTATACCACATATCAAGGTATCTTTACCACCAGGAAATACCCCCCACAAGTGATTCTGTGTCAAGAGTCACTAAAAAGATACGTAGGACGTTCCACACTCATTATAAATGCAGAAATTTCTCAACACATAATAGTTTCTTTAAACCTGCATATAAAATCCAGAAGTAGAGAGCGTACCCTACTCACGATCATTGTAGCTTTTCTGAAGCGTGTAAAGGTATCTTTGTGAGATCCTTGCTGGTCACCATTGAAACTCCTTCCCTCGATATATCGTTAGAGAAGAGGGCCCCAGGGTAAATAATCCAAGCCAAAAAACTTTTATTAAAAAAATCCCAAACAAAATGGGATATCCACAAAGATAAGATCACCAAGGATCTTAATATAAATAACAATGTCCAGTAAAAACATACACAGATAAAAAGAAAGGAACCGTTTTTCTCATACAAAATAAAAAGTTTCAAAAAGTCAGTCCATATTACCTAAGTCCATAAGCGGCACAGAAAGGCTGATCACACTGTTAGCTGGTCGAAGCATTTCGGCCCTGATTGGGCCTTTATCAAGACATGCTTAGAGTGTGAGGAAGCCCTATATTTAAGGAGAGAACAGCCAATCATCTTTGAGAGGAAATTACCTCAGCAAATTCATACAATTACATTTCAAGGTATTTTAGAAATTGTAGAAAACATTATATAAAATACATTTCATGTATAGTATTTGCAACAATAATCGGAATATTCATAAAAAACATCTTAGAAATAGTCGTGTCAGCCGCGTTGCCACAGCAACCTCGTCTAACAGGAAGTACATGGATACAGGAAATATTGGGATACAATGATCAGGAATTCATTCAGAATCATAAGGGACTCTTACCTTGTAAACATCTCCACTCCCCTAGTAGAAAGTTGGAAACATACACAGGTGGAGAGGCGATCACTCTTCTGCCATAATAATAAGACGGGATATGTTCCCCGGTAGTGGTGGTCACCCTGACTCCCGCATCGATGAAGCGCATGGTGGACTGCATGTCCCTCTGGAAATCACGGCAGTTCCCACTATGCTGCCGTGTCACCATTGCCCCAGGTGGATGTACCGCCGGACGCAATGGAGTTATCTCACTTCTTGTAAATACACAGGAAATGCGAGGGGGAACGTAGAACTGACTGCTCCTTCAGTCGCATAAAGAGAGGGCAGCACAGTAAAGCCAGAAGTTGGCGGGGGGAACAATTATATCGGCCGGACCATCTCTCCATACTATATGGCCACATCATGCCATCAACACACTTCCAGTATTTAAACCGGAAGCGGGGGGCAGCCATGATGCTCCGGGGTCAACCCAATTTAGAAAAATAAAACATCAGTGGCCATTTTTGAAGAGGGATAAGGATTTAGATTCTCAATATTTCCTCTCATTAAATATAAAATACAAAAAAAAATTCATAAATACACACACAAAAAATACAATAACAATTGACCCTCAAATCACTAAAATACAATATTAAAACTGTATTTACACAATAGTATAGACTTTTGTATCCAATAATACACAGAACAATGATATCTTCCAATTCTTGTATGGATCCAAAAGATTCTATTGATGATCTTTTCCTTGGAAATGTCAATAAAGGCGGTATCTAAAAAATGAACTGACAAAGTATCTATCAGTGATAAGATATATATATATATACAAAATGTACAGTTCGTAAACAAAAGGTTCATAAACAACATACATCAATATGTGCAAAAATGAATTTCATACCCACTTTAAAGAAACCACTTAAGTTCAAAGGCACTGTTTAAACCCCCAGGAATCAAGGTCTTACATTTATAAATCAAATTCGTTTTGGTTTGAGCTAGAACCTTCGAGCTATCTTTATGTCTGTTATTACCTTTGACAGCTTTAATACCATAGAAGGCTAATATACCAGATATAGAGCATTGATGGACTCCTTTAAAATGAGCCAAAAGGGCATGTGACTCCAGCCCCTTTTTTATATTTCGTATATGTTCTACTATTTGTACTTTGAGTGGCCGTGAAGTCCTACCTATATATACTTTGTTGCAATTGCAACGTATTGCATATATGACGTTTTTGGTGCTGCACGTTATGAAATCTTTAATTTTAATATCCTGGCCATTGATGTTAATTGATTAAATTTTGTTAGTGCCCCCACCTTTAATGTTCTTACACCCCAGTCACCCACAGCACCAATAAAAACTAGTCGACGTGATGCCTGATATTGGTGGCATAGATGGAAGGGCACTTGAAACAATTTTGGATTTTAAATTTGGTGCCCTTCTATAGATATGCTTAGGTTTATCAGGCAACATTGGGCCCAATATAGGGTCTCTTTTTAATAATGGCCATTATTTTCTAAAGACTTTTTCCACCGATCTATGTTCTTCAGTAAACTGTGTAATAAATGCAAACTAGAAAATCCCCTTTAGCTCTAGGTGGTTTAGTACAAGAAAACAATTCTTTCCGATCTATAGCCTTTACTGATACTATAGCATTATCCACTTTGTACTTATCATAACCACAGGATTTTAATTTGTTACCCAAAGATTCCACCTGATTTAAATATATCTTATCACTGGTGCGTTATTGTCCCCCCATTATCTGCACTCCAAAACAATTTGCTCAAAGGAGACTTGTTCTGTTCTGTGGGTAAAAAAAAAATTGTTAGGGTTTTGTAAAGGAATTAAAAAAAAATTAGCATAGTGCGTTTTCTAATTGCAGCTACTATGTGAGGTGGTATCGCCCCATCATCTGCACCCCAAAACTTTCTCATAAAGGAGACCTGTTCTGTTCTTGTTGCATAAAAAAATGGCACTATTTGGTAACTGAATTTTTTTTTTAAATTGCATAGTGTGTTTTCCAGTCCTAGCCCCATCTTATGCACTCCAAAACAATTGTCACAAAGGAGACCTGTTCCGTTCCTGGTGCGTAAAATAAAACAATTGCCAGTGTCCAGTAAAGGAATTTGAAAGAATTTGCATAGTGTCTTCCAGTGGCAACTACTGTATGTGGAGGTATCCCATCATCCTCTGCGCCCCGCACACAGTATAAGGTGAGTATTCAATGTTTCCGCATCTCCAGCAGACCTGTCTTTTTATTTCCTGTTAATAATGCTGAGGGTACAAGGATTGGCTACCTTCAATCACACCTCCAGAATGTATCAGCACGGTATATAAAGTCCACTGATGCATTTCGCTCCCCAATGGCAGCTTATACTCACCTTATATGGCTGTGTGGGGAAGTCACAGGCTGACACAATCATTGCCCGGAGAACCACTATTCTAACTAAGCAGTTGATATACAGCCACTAACAGGAACAACTGAGCCCTATGGGGCTTTCATTGCAATTGACCTGGAGGTCTGGAAGGAGCAGACATACATTCACCTCCTTACCTGTTTGGTGAGATTCTACCAGGACAGATTGTGCATTATGTGCTACATGAAAGTTCCCATAATGACTGAGAGGATTGGTCACCAAATATATCTATTAACTATCAGCTACAGTATTTACTATTATATGATATATTGTTGTGGACGATTGTTGTTTATATGTTTTTATACATTTTATTAAATATTGCTATTTAATATAAAACATTTATATAAGTACATTGGTGTCTTTATCTTTTTAGTTCTGCCACGCTAGTTTGAATTAGTGCAAAATTTATTTCTATGTTTTATAGCTTCTAGTTTATTTGTGAGCATACACAGCCATTTTGCAGCTGTATTATATAATCTAGTTGATACACTTTTATGAGTCATTAGTGCTTGCTCATTTAGTGTGTTTTTACCTTTAAACAAAATTGCATGGTAAAGGTAACTGTCCCTTCTATCTCCAATGGTTGTACGTTCACTTAATGTGGTGGCCACAGTACCTTTGCTCCTGTCCTGGTGTAAGAAATAAAACCAATCATGGATCTGTCGATAGAAAAGCAGGAGCAACACAGTACTAGTGCTGCTGCCAGTCATAGTACTTCTTCAACGTCTACTAAAAGTGCTCAAGGGGAAAAAAAGGTTTAAAGAAGGGCACCACATATCTAAACAATATTTCACAATCTTAAAGAAAACATCATCTTTAAGAATAAAAGGAAAATGTACTGCCATACAACATACACAGTGGCAAGAAGAGGCTCAGACCATGGCCTTTCTTTGTGAGTGGTGGTCCTGCTACTGTTGTTTCATTCCCTAGAATGTCTATTGTGGAAGCCTAGGCCAAACACAGTCAGGAATCTTCTGTATCCTCGCATGCAACACCTTCTCGTTATGAATCTAGATGTGTCACCTGTGCCATAGGTGCAAGTCGGAGGTTGTGCCTCCAGCAAAGAGGTGTCTCTGGGTCCTAGTGCCCGCCGATGGCCAGACAGGTATGACAGGCAGCGTAGCGTGTGCCTCTCTAAAACCCGCCCCCCTCTCAAGGCTATCTCTGGTTACATGAAATCCATAACATGAGCATCTCACATTAGGATGTTTTATCTGCAACCAAAAACATAAGGGTGTTATGCAGAACATAACAGTCCACATTTCTGCAAAAAAACATTCAATACATGTGACATCAGACCTTTTGTTAACATGTCTGCTATATTTTCCTCACTGATTACATGAAACACTCTGACTGAGGCACATTCTACCAACTGGTAATTTAGATAAGATCTACTGCGCTCTGATAAACTGAATAGATTGATGTATGGCAGCACTTTAGATAAGTAAAGGGGTCCACCTTTATAAAATATAAATTGGTAATAAAGAGAAAAAAGCGCTCAAATACTCAACCTGATTGTTTGTATCTTATTATGGAATAAAATAGTAATGCAAAAAACTAGTATAAAATGTGTTTATTCATATGTGAATGAAAATATTCCGTAAATGGATGATCCCTATGAATGTCAATAGGAATTGACTAGTCCCTCCAGGGGGATGCCAATTTATAGCAGGTGTAAAGATGATAAACACCTGTTAATTCTGTGTCACTGCAGGGAGTCAACTTATCTTTTAGGGATAAGCTCTCCGTATGTTCTCTGTGAATTCTACATCACATCTCCTCCAGTCTTCACTAATGACTACATAGTAGTCTCCAGGGGTACGTATGTTATAAGCGTGAAGCAGAGAACATATGGAGAGCTTATCCCTAAAAGATAAGCTGACTCCCCGCAGTGACACACAACCAACAGGTGTTTATCATCTTTACACCTGCTATAAATTGGCATCCCCCTGGAGAGACTAGTCAATTCCTATTGACATTCATAGGGATCATCAATTTACAGAATATTTTAATTCACATATGAATAAACACATTTTATACTAGTTTTTTGCATTACTATTTTATTCCATAATAAGATACAAACAATCAGGTTGAGTATTTCAGCGCATTTTTCTCTTTATTACCAATTTACATTCTACCAACTCACTAATGAAATGGTGTCTTATGACAATGTGTTTGGATCTACCATGTGCTTAGTATTCGAAGATAAGTTTATTGCACCTCTATTGTCACTTAGAATGTTGATGGTTTCATCTAAACTAAAAATATTTAACTCACACATAGGGGTATATTTAAATATTTTATATCTAAAGTGAGAGTTTTCAGAAATGGAGATGTTGCCCATAGCAACCATTCAGATTTTACTTAACATTTAATAGCTAGAATTGATTGGTTGCTATGGGTGACATCTCCACTTCTAAAAACTCTTACAAAAACAGCCAAAGAAGCAGTATGGCAGAATAAGACTATGGGGTATATTTACTAAAGTGAGCATTTTCAGAAATGGAGATGTTGCCCGTAGCAACCAATCAGATTCTACTTAACATTTAATAGCTAGATTCTGATTGTTTGCTATGTGCAATATATCCACTTCTAAAAACTCTCACTTTAGTAAATATACCCCATAAGCTGACCATCCACTAGGCAATTAAATTGAGCGATTGAATGATAACATCGTTATCGTTCAATTGTTCATTAATCGTTCACTAATATGTCTAAAACGACCAGCGATGCGTGCTCCCACTGGTCATTTTAGACATCTATCATCGGGCAAACATGCTGGACAACGTGACAATAACGTCAGGTTGAACATGTTAGCAGATGATTGATGTTCCTACACTGAACGACTGCTCGTTCAGTGTAGGCACATCACAGACTGACAAACGACTGCACGATTACAATGTTGTAATCATGCAGTCTTTTGCCTGTCTTCTAGTGAATGGGCAGCTTTAGCCTCTTTCTGTCATACTGCTTCTTTGGCTGTTTTTTGTAAGAGTCATATATTCTGCCTCAGTAGTAGATAAGGTAACTGTTGGTTGTTTTCTACAGTATTTGCCCAGCAAACGGGTGTGTCTGCCATAGCAAATAGGTATCTGGTATAGGATCACCTGTCATCTTCATATGCTCCCCAGTGGGCATCGCAGAATGCTTGTAGCTCTAAAGTTTCTGTTTTCTTGAATTTTAGTTTTAAAAAACTTGTTCCTCTCAGATGCACTTGATGGCTGTCCACTGCTCTTGTCTTGCATAATTTGCAAATTCACTTACATGGCTCCCAGCATGGGTGATGTCTAGTCGTGTACCAATGCTTGTATACAACAAAGTTCCAATAGCACTTTGGGATGTAATTTTCCTTGCGTCTTCAATTTCTGTGTCTGATGTTAGGCACATAACATTTGAAGTTTTAATGCTTTTGTCGTTTAGTGTGATGACATCTTTAGCATGTCATCCCAAACTTTTTGAGCATCGCTTCAATGTGGCCTTGTTGATCTATGGTAACAGTCCCAGTTCTTAGGTTTTGTATGGTCTTCGGACCTAAAAATTGGTGCACAGGCCCAAGGTCTTTGAGCTTGAATCTGTTAATTAGTAACAGCTTGACATTGTTTATCTTGTTCTCTTGTTTACCACTTGCATGACATTAATCGCCATCTTTTGAATCTATTGTATGCCAGATTTCCTTTCTAGCCAGTCGCTGCTTGCCTTTACTTCTTGGAAGGTTTGAGGGACACAGCAGACAAAGTTTGCAAATTCCTCACTGTAAATTCTAGGAGGTTTTCATTTGTTTCTCCAAATAGAGCTCCTGTTCTGTGGATGATCACAGGAGTCTACGGTTTCAGTCTCTGACACACATCGAGCTGCAAGTTTTTGTGGTGTTAAGATGGCTTGCTTGTCTTTGACTGCCACTGTACGTGCTCAATTCTTGAGGCAAACAGCTGTTTGGACTGCTTCTGCCCAGAATATCTTGTCCAGACTCGCAACATTTAAATATCAGTTCCCACTCATGGATTTCACATACATTGGCCACATATGTCTGTATGCACTAATTCCAATGGTGCTTTAGCTCTGGATCTAAACTTGGGAAAGGGGCAACATGTTTGCTTTTCTTTTACGCACCTTTCACACTCTGGTCTTTCATGATTGTTCACTAACTTCCCTGCTGCCATGCCACCTAGAAGCTTCTGTACATTGTCATATTGTCGTACCCTAGGTGACCTATGGGGAGATGTATCAAGGCTTGGAGAGAGATAATAGTGGAGAGAAATAAAGTACCAACCAATTAGCTCCTAACTGTCATATTACAGGCTGTGTTTGAAAAAATGACAGCTAATTGGTTGGTACCTTATCTCTCTCCTGTCACAATCAGGGCTGAAAGGCTGCTGAGTTCGCCCTCTAAGTCCAAAGTGGCGTATATTGTATTTCTGCTGTCCAGCTCTGCCCTAGATTGGGTTTCGCCATTCTGGGAGAGGTCTGACCCATTATTAGAGAACTACTTATAATTCCTCACATCCTTCTGAAGGATTTTTGATGAACCTGGGAGAACTACCTCAGCAGCAGCTGAGATCCTGCACCTTCGTCAACGGAGTCGTCCGGTCAGCCAGTATATCATTCAATTCCAAACACTGGCGTCGGAGCTAAAATGGCCCGAGGAGGCTCTGATTTCCACCTTCTGGAGTGGGCTGTCAGATTGAATAAAAGACGACCTTGCCACACGAGATCTTCCTGCTACTCTCAATGATCTTAGCTCCCTCTGTAACAAAGTGGACCTATGGTATCGAGAACAACAGAGTGAGAAAAGTAGGGGAGATCCTTTTAGATTCTGGCCAACCACCCTCCCGCCTGAACTGGTGGGCGACGAACCAATGCAGATTAATCGGGCTCGTCTCAACGTTGAGGAGCGGCAAAGGTGTCGGCGGGAGAACCTATGCATGTACTGCAGAGAGACCGGTCATCTGGTTGCTGCCTGTCCTCGTCGTCCGGGAAACTCCCGATCCTAACCTGTACCGGAGACACCAGGTTGGGAGTGATGTTCTCGTCTCCATCAAAAACTGAATCTGCTTTGTCCATTACTCTGGAGCTATTACATGGTTCTAAAATTGTTCTCTCTCTCTCCTTGATTCAGGGGCTGCCAAAAACTTAATTACCGCTGAGCTCGTCAGGAAATTTCGGATTCCTGTATCTCCCCTTGATCATGCTGTCACCTTGTCTGCAGTAGATGGTACCCAAATTGTCACCGGTTCATGTTGGGACCCTTCACACAGAAATTATCTCTTGGTCATCCCCAAGGCCTCTCATGGGGTCATCCTTGGATATCCCTGGTTACGCAAGCATACTCCCAATATTGACTGGGGTACCATGCAAATCTTGCCCTGGGGGAAGCTTGTCTTGTGTCCTGCCTTCCTCAAATTAAACCTATTAAAGAGATTCACATTGCAACCACTACACCAATACCCAGCCAGTACCGCTCTTTCACTGACATCGTCTGTAAAATGGGAGCCGATATTCTGCCTCCACATTGGGAGTGGGACTGCCCCGTCGAGTTGATCCCCAGCAAAACTCCTCCAAATGGTCGTACTTACCCACTGTCCCTACCTGAGACCAAGGCCATGTCAGCATACATCAAGGAAAATCTTCAAAAAGGATTCATTTGACCATCTTCTTCACCGGCTGGTGCAGGCTTCTTTTTTGTATCTAAAAAGGATGGAGGTTTGCGTCCCTGCATCAATTACAGGGGCTTAAATGACATCACTGTCAATAAACGCTACCCAATACCCCTCATTACCGAACTTTTTGATCGAGTAAAAGGAGCTACCATTTTCACCAAATTGGATTTAAGAGGGCCATATAACCTCAGAATACGTGCTGGTGATGAGTGGAAAACAGCATTCAATACTCGGGATGGTCATTTTGAATATCTCGTAATTGTAAAGCTCGGGCTTTGTAATGCTCCTTCTGTTTTTCAAAATTTCATGAATGAGATCTTCCGGGACGTATTATATGTTTCCGTGGTGGTCTATCTAGACGACATCTTAATATTCTCCTCCAGTATTGACAAACGGTCTCAAGTCAAGGAAGTATTGACTCATCTATGAGAAAACCACCTATACTGTAAATCAGAAAAGTGTGTGTTTGAAGTTTCCTCTGTTCCATTTCTAGGTTATATCATCTCAGGTTCCGGCCTTGAAATGGATCCCAAGAAGGTACAGGCTATTTTGGACTGGTCTCGTCCGAATTCTTTGAAGGCGGTACAAAAATTTTTAGGCTTCGCTAATTATTACCGAAGATTCATCAAGGGATTCTCCACCCTCAAGGCACCCATTTCCGCCTTGACTCGCAAGGGGGCAAATCCATCTCAGTGGCGTCCCGAGGCCGAAACCGCCTATCAAATTTTAAAACAAGCCTTCATTTCTGCTCCGGTACTAAGACAACCTGATGTCAATTACCCATTTTTTCTAGAAGTGGATGCCACCTCTGAAGCGGTAGGAGCGGTACTCTCCCAGAAACTCGAAGATAACAAATTTCATCCCTGCTGGTTCTTCTCTAAGAAATTTTCCCTGGCAGAAAGAAATTATCCCATTGGAGAGCAGGAATTGTTGACTGTTAAATTAGCTTTTGAAGAATGGTGTTATCTTCTCAAAGGAGCTACATTTCCCATTACCGTTTATATGGCTCATCGGAACCTCCTATATTTAAAAAATATCCAGTGCCTCAGTTCCCGTCTGGCTCGGTGGGCGATATTCTTTTCTCATTTCAACCTCACTTTGACCTATTGCCCTGGCTCACTGAACCAAAAAACCCCGTTCACTTTCCTCCGATGCTTCTACCGAGAATCATAAGGAGACTCCAGTTCTTGAGTCCAGAGTATTTGCTACCACTCGCATTCAACCCCCCTCCTGGGAAGACCTTTGTGACCCCAGATATGCGCAAACAGCTATTGAATTGGGCTCATTCTTCTCGCTTTTCCGGACACCCGGGCATATGCAAGACTTTGGAGTTTATACAATGTTCATATTGATGGCACTCCATGAAGACTGAAATTGTGGATTTTATTTCCTCCTGTTCACAGTGCGCTCAGCATAAAACATCCAGACAAGCTCCTGCCGGCACTTTGCTACCCCTGTCTATACCAACCTGTCCCTGGGCACACCTATACATGGACTTTGTAATGGACTTGCCTGCCTCCAACGGGTTCACCACCATCTGGGTAGTGGTAGATCGGTTCTCTAAAATGGTACATTTTATTCCCCTCAAGAAACTACCATCCGCTCCTGAGTTGGCCCAGTTATATGTTGACAAGATCTTTCATCTTCACGGACTTCCAACCAAAATTGTCTCCGATAGGGGGGTGCAGTTTGTAGCAAAATTTTGGAGAGCCCTCTGTTCCGTCTTCCAAATCAAACTAAAATTCTCCACAGCTTATCACCCCTAGTTTAATGGATCTACAGAAAGGGTCAATCAAGACCTTTTTACGAATTCATATGTCCTCATTCCAAGACAACTGGGCAGACACTTTACCCTGGGCAGAATTTGCTCACAATAGCTCTTACCATTCATCAACAGGTCAAACCCCATTTTTTGTAGTGTTTGGTCTGCATCCCAGAGTACCAGAGTTCAAAGAATTGCTAGTTTTTGATGTACCAGCGCTAACCTCTACACTACAGAAATTTTCACAAATTTGGACTCAAGTTCATTCCGCCCTATGGAAAGCTTCTGTCCGATACAAAGTAGGGGCTGACAAGAAGAGAAGAGTGGTGCCCAACCTAAAAATGGGCGACTTAGTGTGGCTGTCTACTCGTAATCTTCACCTCAAGGTTCCATCTATGAAGTTTGCTCCCCGCTTCATCGGTCCGTTTCCCATCATTCAAGTGATCAATACAGTGGCCTACAAACTGAAACTCCCATCCTACCTCAAAATACCTAGCTCTTTCCATATTTCTCTGCTGAAACCGCTTATCCTGAATCGCTTTCGCAAAGTCCTGCCATGCTCTCCCTAGGTCCTTACTGAGAGGGGCATAGAGTTTGAGGTCAAACAAATCCTGGACTCTCGTTTTCGCTATGGTCAGCTTCAATACTTGCTGGATTGGAGAGGTTATGGACCTGAAGAGTTTTGCTAGGTGAAAGCAGAGGATGTCCATGCTCCTCATTTGGTGCCTAAATTTAATTCAGAAAATCCTGGAAAACCCAAGAAGTGTCCAGAGGCTACCCCTAAAGGAGGAGTAACTGACACAATCAGGGCTGAGAGGCTGCAGAGATTGCGGTCCTTACCGCTCTGGGAGCACTGGCGCGGGGCTTCCAGCGGGGGTGCAGGGTCCTGGAGAGCGGCGCTGGGCACAGTGAGCTTCCACAAATTAAGGTGAGAGGGGGTGAGACTGGCAGCGCTACCACGCTGTAGGCTGCTGGGTGCAGCCATCTTGGATTCTGGTCAGATGTCTGGTTTGGGCCAATCCGGTCACAGCCTGGGCTGGGAGTGCTAGCAGTCAATCCTGCACTACCTGAGGGTACTAAAGGGCTGTCAAGAGGTCCTTTAGTTGCCAGTGCAACGTCTATCACAGCATATGCTGTGAGCTAGTTCTCTGCGCTCCCACGCTCCTTAAAGTGCCATAGTTCCAGTGTGTCTCTACCAGTTTCACCTCTTAGCCTTGTTGCGGTCAAGCTCCTGTTTACTACTCACCTCCTATACCCGCAACCTGCTTTCTGTCCTGCAGACCTCGGTCCACCGAGTACCACCAGCGTCTTCTCAGCTTTTACATGTGTACCTGAATTACCTTTTCATTCATGAGTCATACCCCCCTAAGACTGGCTGCTTTCCAGTACCAACAAACAAGTCCTCACTCGCCATCCGACTCCACTCCGGGTCCAGGTGCACGCCAAGCCGTGACATCTCCACTTTATCTGTCTCCAAGGCATCATACACCTCCCCCTAGTCTTCTATGCCATAGCTCCATAGACTGGTTGGAGTCAGAAGCTGCCACCACACACTTTTCAGTGTCTTGGATATACAGTTATTGGCACCGGGTGGGTCCTGCAATTACAGTCCCTCTTTTGTTGTACGCAACACACTGACCCCTTACAAAGTTTATTTTCTTCTCCAGTACACAGATGCACTGAACATTTTCACCCATATGAATGAAGGATTTTCTTTTCAAACACATCAAACATGCAATTTTTCTCATAGACATCATAGCAAACAATGTAGCTTTTAAATGAAGCGGGTGCCCCTAGCAACAAGATGTTCCCCATTCTCTGACTGACCAAAGCCATATCCAAACCTATCCACGCTTTATCAACTCCACATTGTGTATGTGATTCTCTCAGGTCTACATCCATCAGATTTACAGCAATTCTCTACAACCCTGTGATACACACTAATTCTTGTAAATGCAAAATGCCTGCAGAGATGTCTGGCAAGGATATCAAATCAGTGGGGTGGTCATATACCTGTGCACATTTGAGGTGCAGGAGAGTGAAATTATCAGTGGTGGCTCTTGCCCTTTACATATACAACCTAACACACGGTTCTTGGTACAGGGAACCCATGCCAACACTTTCTCTGTTAGGAATCACCACCCTTTCATCTCCTTGCTCCCACAATTGCAAAATCCAGCATAACATGTTTTCTCTTGTGATCTGACGATGCTTCCTTGTAACTGCATGCACCCTCTCATACAGTCTCTTGTGGTCTTTTGTTGTAACTCCCGTCTCTCGTGTATGTCTTAACTTTCCCTCACAACCTTCCTCATACTCATATTCCTCTCCCGAGCAATCAGAAGCAGACCCGTGCAACTGGTCCCAGTTCTCAGTTTGTATCAGTGTGCATACTCTCACAGGGTTAACCTGTTTCCTTCCCCTCCTCTTATTTCTCTAATTCACCACATCCACAACATATAATGTAAGCTCTCTGAGCTTGCCTTTTATTTTGTTCCCATACACAAGCCCTTAACATTATCAATTGTTCTTTTAATTTCTGTTTTTCGCATCTTTACTTCTTTAACTCACACTCTAGATCTGTTTTTATTATTATTATTATTATTATTATTATTATTATTACCAGTTATTATATAGCGCGCACATATTCCGCAGCGTTTTACAGAGAATATTTGCCCATTCACATCAGTCCGTACCCCAATGGAGCTTACAATCTATATTCCCTACCACATGCCCACACACACTAGGGTTAATTTTGTTGGGAGCCAATTAGCCTTCCAGTATATTTTTGGAGATTTTGACCCTTATCATATTTCTTAAAACATACAATAGTCTCATTGCCGCCTATCATGGTTCAACTTTTTGTACTGGCTATACATACCGGATTACCTCTCTCATACATGGGGTCCAGGATCTGGAGCATGCAGGTAATCGAGAAATGGGCTTTGTTGTGTCTTAACACTTTCTAATTCTCTGAAACATTTTACAAGTCTCTCACAGCATATTTTGCAAACAGTTTAGATTTGATCCTTTAAGGCAGCACAATACAAACAGCAATGCAATTCCTACACATGAAATTGCAGCACCACAGATTGAACCCCAACAGGTAGAGAATTTTTTTTTTCATTTTTAATAAAACACACTTTTAAAGAGGCTCTTTTCACAAAGCCATGAATGTTTGTGTGGGCACTAACAGGTATCGCTGTCAGTAAAGTTGTTTGCAATATTAGAAATGAGTGACACATAACAAACTGGTCTGTAAACAAAGGTCATTTACTTAGCAAAAGTTATGTTTGCAAGCTGCTGAGGGTTCAGGAAGCCCCATTATCTTGCTAATGCCCAATGAATAGGCATCGGATACTGGGCACCTCAGTTAGCTGGTCCTAGAAGAGTCTCTTTCTTAAACTCAAGCTTGCAATGCAGTAACAAGCTTAAATACCCCCAAAACTCACACTATGGTTACATAGCTGAATACATAGGTAGCAACACATATATATAATGTATGTACATATCAAAGTTATATACAGTAGGTCAAAACATATGACATTGAGTTGCAAGTTAAAAGGGAATCGGTATGAAATACCGCCGGCCGGTTCGATTCCCGGCAGCGCCTGGCCGACAGATGAGCAGAGCCCGGAAGCGGAAGCCCGAGAGCGCTGGAAATCCCGATCGTCCCTAAGGTAAGTATAAACTAACCTAACCCCCTACCCCTCCTTAGGGGTGCCTAACCCTAACCTCCCCTAAAGTGCCTAACCCTAATCCCCCCTCTAAGTGCCTAACCCTAACCCCCCCCGTCCCCGCTGCCTAAACCTAAGTCCCCCAGGGGGGTGCCTAACCCTAAGTCCCCCCTGAGGGTGCCTAACCCTAAGCCTCCCTCCCCCCTAGCCTAACCCTCCCGGGGGGGTGCCTAACCCTAAGTCCCCCCCGGGTGCCCTAAACCTAACCCTCCCCCTCTCCGTGCGGCTGTCCGCTCACGGCTCCCGGCATCCCTTCGATCGGGATGCTGGGTGCCTGTCTCCCGGCGTCAGGGAAATGACAGGCGTCTACATCTAGATGCCTAGCATTTCATCCTCGCCGGGATATGACATTCGGGAAGCCGGCTGCTGGTATTAAGGCAGCCGGTTTCCCGATTGTATACCATTAAAAGACATCTGGAGGCTAACCCTGTATATGATACAATCCCTTGGGTGCAGAGTATGACATCCTCTTTTTAAAATCTGCTCTTAAACTTTACTTCTATGTTCCACAGGAGACATGAGGCAAAATGGGAAATGGGAGATTGACTCTGGGGCTCCACTTGAGTAAGTTTGGGGGAAGTTTAAAAAATACCCTATAAGTGTTTCTGCTGATGATTTTATACTCCTGACATACTGGAAATAATGTTCCGCCCTTCTGACCCAGCCTGCTAGAGGCTTTGTGGCCTCAGGGGAACATTCTTCCATATTGGGTGGACTTGTTCTGGGATGAGATCTACAGACTCTAATTGAAACCCCAATACGCAAGGGGCTTACTTTCTTTTCATCAAAAAATTATCTTTCATTACTGCATTAATTGACCACACATTGGAAGCAATTGTAATTCCCATCTCTGTTGATAGTTAAACTATAAATCTGGTTTATTGCATGAATTTGAAAATGACCTATTATCTTCAAGACTTATTTATTAAAATCTGGTTCTTTCAGGAAGGACCTAACCACACTTCTACCCATCACTGTCCTAAAAGCACCTTCCCATTTGTTTTTTTACTCCCCATTCCATAATAGATTTATATCTCATTCATATCACCATCATTTTTTCATGGTCTTTGCCTAATTGCCTTTCCAGTTTGTTTCCCCCCTCCTCCCTCTCATTCTTATTTATTTGATCAATAAATAGTTTGACCATTTCACGTTGTTTTATTCAATATAAACTTCTGTATGTTAATTCTTGCAGGTGTCGGTTCAAATTAAGAATTTGAAAAAGCATACAGCCTAATACCAACCAATGACTTTGTTACCAGCCACAGACTGAGCACAGAATGAAAGAATCTTATCTCTCGAAGTACCTTTTAACAATTGAAGAGGAAAAAAAGCCCAATATGTCATAGATGGCATCATCTACAGGGCCATTTTATCCTCTCCGGGGTCCATTATAAGATACTATCAGCCAAGGAACTACTTTATTTTTAGCACTTGGCTGTCCCATAAAGATCAGAGACCATTTGATTCAATGCAGGTGGCTCCTCTTTCACGTTCCTTGCCTAGCTGGTATTAACAATTTGAACCTAGCCAAAAGGTTAATTCTCATTTTAAGTAATCCTTGGCTACTCAAGATCTAAAACTCTCTCATTTCACATTGCTTTTGAAAATTTTAATAATAATAGGTGGAAATTTTGCAAAAAATGCTAATTCAATGATCTAATGTCTACACATAGTCATTTTTTCTGGTATCAGTTTTATAAAATATTTTAGAACCTGGCATTCAGTTGTATTCAGACATATTTTGTGCAATTATGTAAGGTGTGTAATCATGTGCTTGAAATGACATTGCTATTTAGTAAATTCATCAGCTGTTTCTCACTATAGGCATCAATATCGATTGTGTATTTATCCTATCACTTTATTGTGATCATATTCAAGTCTTTATTTAATAGTCCTTTTATACTTTATGAATTACTTTAATTCTATAAATCAGGTAATAAATAATAAGGCTATTAAATAGTATGTGTTAGTATGTTACACGTCCAACGCTTTTATTATCTCCCCGGGAATTTTACAATGAGCAATCCAAGATAAATTAATTATCCTATTGTAAATTAATTGTATACCTCTCGCTATATTTTATGTTTTAGCTTTACTAGTAACTGTAAATATGCCACTAATTACAGCTTTTACATTTAACTGTAATATGTAATTTCTGCAGTCTAGCTGTAAATAAAATGACATTGATAATTACTACTGTTCATTAATGGGAATATGATCACCAAAGTTTATATGAAAATAAATTAAGATTTGATGAGATAAACCCCAATTTAAGAGCAAGGTACCATATTCAGCAGTTTGGCAGGAGGTGCAGATAGATTTTCCACTTATTCATGATACCTTTACTCAGCACCCTAAGTACTCATAGACTACTCATTCCGGTTTTGGCTAGGTAAAAATTGTCCCTTACCTCAGAGTGGTCCAACTACAGCAAATACTAAATTTGTTTAGTGCACCACCTCTACTCAGGCACAAATACTGATATCCTATTTCACTACTCCCTACTGTTGACTTGGAATATAATTTATAATTACAGTACAATCTATCCACTATTATTGCACCTAATTTCAGGCCGAACACAGAACAGCTTCTTATACCATCATTTAAGCAGCAACACTGAGTGAAAGACCCATCTATACTTCTTTGGCTAGACTTGCTAAGTCGTCGATTCTTGGTGGTTTTAACCTTGAAATTTAAAATGGCAATATTATTAATTGTAAAACATGCCTAGGTTCACATTTAATATTATTACTGTTTTAAATTACAGGGTCAAAACCCACTGAGTAACGGCAGCTTGCAAAAGTTAACACTTAAATGTAACCCATTATTTCTCTGTTTTGTGTAACAGCCCCTCACATTCTTTATTGTGCGGTGAATTCAAGGTGTCTTTATCAAATATAAAAAGATGCCTAATTGGATAAGTACTGATTAGTTGTGAAGTAAACCACAGAGAACAGAATTGGCTAGGATATGTAATTTCATACATATGCAGCAATCCCCATTATACCATACAAGCTACAGTAGAAGACAAGAATAATGGTTCTGTGCTGATGTTCTATATGTGATGATAGTGATGCATATCGGAACATATTTAACCATGCAACCTACAATGTCAGTAAGCATACATGAATACTAAAGGTAACATTCCTTCTAGTTTACTAGGCAGGTGTTCCACTTTAAAAATGCTAACAACCACGAATTGGTCATCTTTAGACGTGTACGGAGTATGCAGTGAAGCATAAAAAGTCTATCAGGTTTGCCATTAGGTCCGACTGAATTTTCAGAACAGATGTTCATTGTTTAAACCTGAAGGGTTTTAAAAAGATTAAAGTAGGGATTTGAAGTACTGCACTGTCAATTCAATATGCTGCACATTAATAATTTATTCTTGTGGGATGATAGTAGAAGCAGATGATTATGAAAAGATTGAATACATTTTTGTCATGTTAAATATTTTATTAGAACACACCTACAAATATTTTATTTTTGTTACAAGAAAACTTTGCAGAAAAGTTTGGTGTTTACATAACCGTGATCCGATATTTATTATCTTGGAGTATGATCACGTAAACACCAAACTTTCCAGTGCTTTTTGGGGGAATGCGCATACTGTCTTATTCTGTTAATTAACAAATTAATAAAAAGAGGAACAGACAGAACTCACTGATTGACCTCTCTTTCTTGGAGTGGAATGGAAGAAGGTCTAACCCCTCGACTAGAGTGTTTTTTGCGAAATAAAGTGAATTGCAGCTAATTCTTGGTGTGAGCTCCAATCGAGTGCAATGTCCTCCTCAAGCGTCCAGTCAGGCCATTCATTCAATGCTATTTCATTGTATGCACAACTTCTTGAGGACTACCCATGGGAAAGAAGATAAAAGGCAGTACTATTGGATTTAACAATACAGTACACAGCAGGTCTAATCCAACGTTTCAATGTATTATGTTTCATATTGTCATCAGGTATCAGAATAACATAGAATATTAGTTCACATTATAGCGCCACAACACATGCAAATAAATCAGTGGCTGACGGACAGTACTTCCTTCCCGGCCCTCCTTACTGATGTCACCCAAGTGCGCATACCCATCACCATGGAGACTGGTAAACAATGAACAGAGAGAAGCAGCCGCCAGGGAAACACACAGCCAGAGGCTGTGTCCCTTCATTCTACCTGGCAGCTGCAGAAAAAAGCAGCGGCCGGGGGAAACAAGTGGCCAGTGGCCCTGCCCCCTCACTGTACATGCCGGCTGCATGGCAAAGTAGCTGCCGGGGAAACAAGCAGCCAGTAATTCCTGCCACCTTACTGTACCCAGGGGCTACAGAGGAGCAGCTGCTGGGAAAGCCAACCTACCACCACTCACTGGCTGCATAAAAATAGTAGTCCCTATTGTAGGGATGGCCATCGACCACCAATGTTTTTTAAAACATCAATGGTGGCCACCTGATGTTAAATAGTTTTGCCAACAATGGCAGAGAGCCAATGGTTTTCCACCATCGATGGATAAGTGGAATCTGATTGTTTTTTTTTTTTCCTTGACGGGTCAGAGCTTAGCCATGCCCCTGGTGGCCGCTAAGCCCTGCCCCCAGTTTTTATTGGCCAGTGGCCCACTATGCCCCCAGCAGCAGTGGCCATTACAGGTTGCGAACTATTGATGGTTCACCATAAATGGTTTACGTGCCATCGATGGTAATCACCGATTGACACATTAATGGTAACCATTGATGGTAACCATCAATGGATACTCCTCTTATGGCCATGCTTAGTAGTCCCTCTTTCCCCTAGTCAGTTCCGATCACCATTACTATCGATTGTTTTCAGATACATCAGAACAAATGATTTCATACGAAATTTAACCATCGATTGTTAAACATCGATGGTTTTCTTGCTATGGTTTGAAACCATCAACCGTTGATGGTTTTTAATGATATACTGTGTTAAAAATAAAAATATATTTTTAATAAAATCGTGTTTGAAAACTTTAAATTTATGTTCTTGACCTAAATCAATCATTAAAAAATTACAATTTCTGAGCAGTTTTTGGAAAAAATATTAGCCAGTTAAATGGTTAAAGTTGGATAAGTGCCAATTCTGGGCCTGATTCAGCTATTCTACTTATATGCATGCAATGCAGTTGTTAATATCAGCGGTGATATGCAAATGTTTGCATCCACATTGCGATAGCAATCTTACATAACTTCCCCTTACTCACATCTGTATACTTTAGCAATATAGAGAAATAATCTGTAACATCGAGTAACATCGGACCCATATGCACAGTTACGGCAGGTCAGGAATTGCTTACTTCAGCGCATACTATGAGGCCTCAGGCTGCGTCTGGTATCGCAGTGGATAATTTATACATGCCCCTTGGCGTTGAGATGCACTGGCATGCCTGCGTTCACCCAACCATCCCCCCATCACCACCCACAAACCGCACTTCCTGTCAATTACTCTGCATTGGGTCTGCGTGGTCACTGCGATCGCAGTCTCGATTGCAGTGGCCAGTTTGTGCACGCACACTGTGATACATGCACAGAATGCAACAATTGGCTGATTGCGTGGGTATAAGCGTTCCTTGCTGAATCAGGTCCTGTGTCCACTACATGGACTGGCCACACTCGCTCTAAAATCATTCATTTGGAAACCCCTCTCTAGAAATCCTGCGCCTGCCACTGGGTTTCCAGAATGTTTTGTTCATGCGCAGTACCAAATAATCGCTCAACTACGTGAATATCGCCATTGCGTGTAGGTAGCGTGCTACTCTGAATCAGTCCTGCAGTAACTGAATACAGCTCAGTGTCCAAATCCCGTTTCTTAAAAGTGTGAAATGTAGTGAGTATCCCACCAGCATGTACTGAAAGGTCTCAGCACCTGGCAAGCTTTCCATTTCTTATAGAGGTATACATTTATGGTGCTGCTAGTCAGGTACTTCTTTACGTTATATCATTATGTTTTGTCATCTTTATCTAAGCTCTAGTTACTCTTGCATAAAGTATAGGTCATTTCTTTCTGTAGGCTGATATCATACAGAGATATAAAGCCTTAAGTAAGCCCAATTCCTACTTTCAATCAGGATGCTTAGTGATATAAAATTACAAAGCAATCACTGGACATTCAAAGCCAGTTGCTTATATAGTGGTTGTAAGTTAGGTGACCGAGACCTGGTTTCTCTAGAACCACTTGAGCGATGTTTTTTCAGCCTGCTGTATGCTATTCATATGAGTAAGAACAAAGCAAACTAAGCTCAAGAAGGTAAAAGCAATAAATAATAATAAGTATGAAATATTATGACCTAGAAATGACATAAATATCCACTTCAATACCTTTCTAATTGTAAATGCATGATGCACAGTCACAGACATCATTGTGTATACAGTACATGATGCACAGTCACAGACATCATTGTATATACAGTACATGATGCACAGTCACAGACATCATTGTGTATACAGTACATGATGCACAGTCACAGATATCATTGTGTATACAGTACATGATGCACAGTCACATACATCATTGTGTATACAGTACATGATGCACAGTCACAGACATCATTGTGTATACAGTACATGATGCACAGTCACAGACATTGTGTATACAGTACATGATGCACAGTCACAGACATTGTATATACAGTACATGATGCACAGTCACAGACATCATTGTGTATACAGTACATGATGCACAGTCACAGACATCATTGTGTATACTAGGGGTGAGCGGGTTCGGATTTCTGAAATCCGAACCCCCCCGAGCCCCCCCGATCCGAGTCCGATCCGAGTCAGGCTCGACTTTTCCCGCCTGACTCGGATCTGAAATCGAGGCAAAACGTCATCATCCCGCCTTCCGAGTCTCGCGGGTTTTGGATCCTATATAAGGTACCCGCGTCGGCGCCATTTTCTCACTCGGCTGTGGACAGTGAAGAGGGAGGGTGGGAGTTAGGGCTGTGTAGTGTAGTGTAGTGCTGCTGTTGTCCACTATTTCAAAGTCCATAGGGGCTGGCTGTGTTGTGCTGTGCTGCTGTTGTTAATAGGGGCTGTGTCCACTACTTCAAAGTCCATAGGGGCTGGCTGGACTGTGTTGTGCAGTCAGTTCTCCATAGGGGCTGTGTCCACTCCAAAGTCCTGTGCAGTGTCCCAGTCCTAAAGGAGTGCTGTAGTGTTGTCCAGGGGGTGCTCTGTCCATCAGGGGTGCTCCCCCCAAGTGCTAAAAAAATAATATATTTTCTGTGTTTGTGAATTGTGTGCGCAGTAGCCGCACGTGCATCAACAAAGTAGTGCCAAGCGTGCGCCTGTGTCATAAGTAAAGGGCCGGCTGGCTTGACCGTTAAAGGGTGCTGTAACCCCCGAAAGTACACTCCAGTCCAAACCAAAAAAAAATTATTTTCTGTGTTTGTGAATTGTGTGCGCAGTAGCCGCACGTGCATCAACAAAGTAGTGCCAAGCGTGCGCCTGTGTCATAAGTAAAGGGCCGGCTGGCTTGACCGTTAAGGGTGCTGTAACCCCCGAAAGTACACTCCAGTCCAAACCAAAAAAAAAATTATTTTCTGTGTTTGTGAATTGTGTGCGCAGTAGCCGCACGTGCATCAACAAAGTAGTGCCAAGCGTGCGCCTGTGTTATAAGTAAAGGGCCGGCTGGCTTGACCGTTAAGGGTGCTGTAACCCCCGAAAGTACACTCCAGTCCAAACCAAAAAAAAAATTATTTTCTGTGTTTGTGAATTGTGTGCGCAGTAGCCGCACGTGCATCAACAAAGTAGTGCCAAGCGTGCGCCTGTGTCATAAGTAAAGGGCCGGCTGGCTTGACCGTTAAGGGTGCTGTAACCCCCGAAAGTACACTCCAGTCCAAACCAAAAAAAAAATTATTTTCTGTGTTTGTGAATTGTGTGCGCAGTAGCCGCACGTGCATCAACAAAGTAGTGCCAAGCGTGCGCCTGTGTCATAAGTAAAGGGCCGGCTGGCTTGACCGTTAAAGGGTGCTGTAACCCCCAAAGTACACTCCAGTCCAAACCAAAAAAAAAATTATTTTCTGTGTTTGTGAATTGTGTGCGCAGTAGCCGCACGTGCATCAACAAAGTAGTGCCAAACGTGCGCCTGTGTCATAAGTAAAGGGCCGGCTGGCTTGACCGTTAAGGGTGCTGTAACCCCCGAAAGTACACTCCAGTCCAAACCAAAAAAAAAATTATTTTCTGTGTTTGTGAATTGTGTGCGCAGTAGCCGCACGTGCATCAACAAAGTAGTGCCAAGCGTGCGCCTGTGTCATAAGTAAAGGGCCGGCTGGCTTGACCGTTAAGGGTGCTGTAACCCCCGAAAGTACACTCCAGTCCAAACCAAAAAAAAAATTATTTTCTGTGTTTGTGAATTGTGTGCGCAGTAGCCGCACGTGCATCAACAAAGTAGTGCCAAGCGTGCGCCTGTGTCATAAGTAAAGGGCCGGCTGGCTTGACCGTTAAGGGTGCTGTAACCCCCGAAAGTACACTCCAGTCCAAACCTAAAAAAAAATTATTTTCTGTGTTTGTGAATTGTGTGCGCAGTAGCCGCACGTGCATCAACAAAGTAGTGCCAAGCGTGCGCCTGTGTCATAAGTAAAGGGCCGGCTGGCTTGACCGTTAAAGGGTGCTGTAACCCCCGAAAGTACACTCCAGTCCAAACCAAAAAAAAATTATTTTCTGTGTTTGTGAATTGTGTGCGCAGTAGCCGCACGTGCATCAACAAAGTAGTGCCAAGAGTGCGCCTGTGTCATAAGTAATGGGCCGGCTGGCTTGACCGTTAAGGGTGCTGTAACCCCCGAAAGTACACTCCAGTCCAAACCTAAAAAAAAATTATTTTCTGTGTTTGTGAATTGTGTGCGCAGTAGCCGCACGTGCATCAACAAAGTAGTGCCAAGAGTGCGCCTGTGTCATAAGTAAAGGGCCGGCTGGCTTGACCGTCAAAGGGTGCTGTAACCCCCGAAAGTACACTCCAGTCCAAACCAAAAAAAAATTATTTTCTGTGTTTGTGAATTGTGTGCGCAGTAGCCGCACGTGCATCAACAAAGTAGTGCCAAGCGTGCGCCTGTGTCATAAGTAAAGGGCCGGCTGGCTTGACCGTTAAAGGGTGCTGTAACCCCCGAAAGTACACTCCAGTCCAAACCAAAAAAAAATTATTTTCTGTGTTTGTGAATTGTGTGCGCAGTAGCCGCACGTGCATCAACAAAGTAGTGCCAAGCGTGCGCCTGTGTCATAAGTAAAGGGCCGGCTGGCTTGACCGTTAAAGGGTGCTGTAACCCCCAAAGTACACTCCAGTCCAAACCAAAAAAAAAATTATTTTCTGTGTTTAGCCGCACGTATATATCAAATCGATATAACATAAATGGAGGACCAAACTTTCTCCGATAAAAATAAAATAGAGAAAGATCAAGAAGCACTTCCTCCTAGTGCTGAAGCTGCTGCCACTAGTCACGACATAGACGATAACATGCCATCAACGTCGTCTGCCAAGGCCGATGCCCAATGTCATAGTAGAGGGCACATACAATCCCAAATGGCAAAGTTCAGAAAAATGACCTTGAAAAAGACATTTAAATCAGCTGAAGAGAAACGTAAACTTGCCAATATGCCATTTACGACACGGAGTGGCAAGGAACGGCTAAGGTCGATCCCTAGTATGTTCATGACTAGTGGTTCAGCTTCACATGACGATGGAAGCACTCCTCCCACTAAAAAAATCAAAAGAGTTAAGCTGGCAAAAGCACAGCGAAGAACTGTGCTTTCTAAGAAGATATCACAAATCCCCAAGGAGAGTCCAAGTGTGGTGGTGGTTGCGATGCCTGACCTTCCCAGCACTGGATGGGAAGAGGTGGCTCTTTCCACCATTTGCACGCCCCCTGCAAGTGCTGAAAGGAGCACCCACAGTCCACTTGCTGATATGCAAATTGAAGATGTCACTGTTGAAGTACAACAGGATGAGGATACTGGTGTAGCTGGCGCTGAGGAGGAAGTTGGCGAGGAGGATTCTGATGGTGATGTGGTTTGTTTAAATCAGGCTCCGGGGGAGACAGTTGTTGTCCGTGGGATGAAAAAGCCCATCACGGTCATGCCTGGGCAGAAGACCAAACATTCCACCTCTTTCGTCTGGCAATATTTCTATCCAAATCCGGACAACAACTGTCTTGCCATATGTACCATATGTAAAGGTGAAATAAGTAGGGGTAGGGACGTCAACCACCTAGGAACATCCTCCCTTATACGGCACCTGCAGCGCGTTCATAAAAAGTTACTGTCAAGTTCAGAAACTTTGGCTCAGACCGTAAGCAGTCCAGGGACACCTAAATCCCGTTGTCCTGTTGTATCCAAGCGCCTGCAAACCACACCGTCAACTCCCTCCTCGTCAATTTCCTCCTTAGTCAGGATCGGAAGTAGTCCTGCAGGCCATATCACTGGCATGACTGACTCTCCTATCCGGGATTCCTCCGGAGGATCCTGCATTGCTACGCCTACTGCTGCCGCTGCTGCTGTTGCTGCTGCTGGGAGTCGTTCATCATCCCAGAGAGGAAGTAGGAGCACCACTACTTTTACTAAACAATTGACCCTCCAACAGTCCTTAGCGAGGAGGATGAAGTACGACAGCAGTCATCCTGAAGCAAAACGTATAACTGAGGCCTTGACTGCTATGTTGGTGTTAGACGTGCGTCCGGTATCCGCCATTAGTGCAGTGGGATTTAGACAATTGATGGAGGTAGTGTGTCCCCGGTTCCAAATCCCGTCTAGATTCCACTTCACTAGGCAGGCGATACCGAGACTGTACAGAAACGTCAGAAAAAGTGTCCTCAGTGTCCTGAAAAATGCCGTTGTACACAATGTCCACTTAACCACGGACATGTGGACAAGTGGAACAGGGCAGACTAAGGACTATATGACTGTGACAGCCCACTGGGTAGATGTATCACCTTACGCAGCAACAGCAGCAGCGTCACCAGTAGCAGCATCTCAGAAACGCCAGCTCGTTACAAGGCAGGCTACGCTGTGTATCACCGGTTTCAGTAAGAGGCACACCGCCGACAACCTCTTAGAGAAACTGAGGGAAATCATCGCCCAGTGGCTTACCCCACTTAGACTCTCCTGGGGATTTGTGATATCTGACAACGCCACCAATATTGTGCGGGCATTACATCTGGGCAAATTCCAGCACGTCCCATGTTTTGCTCACACAATAAACTTGGTGGTGCAGAATTTTCTGAAAAGCGACAGGGGCGTGCAGGAGACGCTTTGGGTGGCCCGAAAAATTTCTGGCCACTTTCGCCATTCAGCGACTGCGTGCCGAAGACTGGAGCGCCAGCAAACACTCTTGAACCTGCCCCGCCATCACCTGAAGCAAGAGGTTGTGACGCGGTGGAACTCAACCCTCTATATGCTTCAGAGGATGGAGGAGCAGCAAAAGGCCATACAAGCCTATACATCCACCTATGACATAGGCAAAGGAGGGGGTATGCACCTGACTCAAGCGCAGTGGAGAATGATTTCCGTGTTGTGCAAGGTTCTTCAGCCCTTCGAACTTGCCACACGTGAAGTCAGTTCAGACACTGCCAGCTTGAGTCAGGTCATTCCCCTCATCAGGCTTTTGCAGAAGCAGCTGGAGAAAGTGAAGGAGGAGCTAAGACGGAGCGATTCCGCTCGGCATGTGGGACTTGTGGATGAAGCCCTTCATTCGCTTTGCCAGGATTCCAGGGTGGTCAATCTGTTGAAATCAGACCACTACATTTTGGCCACCGTGCTCGATCCTAGGTTTAAAGCCTATGTGGTGTCTCTCTTTCCGGCCGACACAAGCCTGCAGAGGTGCAAAGACCTGCTGGTGAACACACTGTCAGCTGAAGCGGAACGTGACACGTCAACGGCTCCTTCTTCATTTTCTCCCGCAACTGGGGCTGCCAGGAAAAAACTTAGGTATCCTAAGCAACCCGCTGGCGGTGATGCAGGGCAGGCAGGACCAAGTTTGGACATCTGGTCCGGACTGAAGGACCTGGCAACAATTTCTGACATGTCTACTGTCACTGCATATGATACTGTCACCATTGACAGAATGGTGGAGGATTACATCGGTGACAGCATCCAAGTAGGCATGTCAGACAGTCCATACCTGTACTGGCAGGAAAAAGAGGCAATTTGGAGGCCCCTGTACAAGCTGGCTCTATTTTACCTGAGTTGCCCCCCCTCCAGTGTGTACTCCGAAAGAGTGTTTAGTGCAGCCGGGAACCTTGTCAGCGAAAGGCGTAGGAGGTTGCTTCCACAGAATGTGGAGAAGATGATGTTCATCAAAATGAATTATCAGCTCTTCCAAGGAGACCAGCCTCCAGAAGGTACAGAGGGACCTGTGGTGGTGGATTCAAGTGGGGACGAGTTAATACTTTGTGAGGATGAGGATGTACACACTGAAGAGGGTGAGGAATCGGTGGATGAGGAGGATGAGGATGACATCTTGCCTCCGTAGAGCCAGTTTGTGCAGGGACACATTAATTGCCAGCTTGTTTTGTGGGGGCCCAAACGAACCAATCATTTCAGCCACAGTTGTGTGGCAGACCCTGGCGCTGAAATGATTGATTTGTTAAAGTGTGCATGTCCTGTTTATACAACATAAGGGTGGGTGGGAGGGCCCAAGGACAATTCCATCTTGCACCTCTTTTTTTCTTTGCATTATGTACAGTTTGGGGCCTAGTTTTTCTAACTGCCATCCTGTCTGCCACTGCAGTGTCACTCCTAGATGGGTCACGTGTTTGTGCCGCCCACTCGTGTCGCTTAGCATAGTCATACAGCTACCTCGGTGCAACCTTTTGGACATAAAAACACTATTGTGAGGTGTGAGGTGTTCAGAATAGACTGGAAATGAGTGGAAATTAAGGTTATTGAGGTTAATAATAGCATAGGAGCAGAAAAACCTACAAATTCTGTGATTTTAGCTGTTTTTATGCTTTTTTTCAAAAAAATACAGATCCAAAACACAAAACCCAGAACCCAAAACACGGAAGGGTGGTTTTGGCAAAACCAATCCAGATCCAAAACACGAAGAAAGATCCAGATCCAAAACCAAAACACAAAACACGAAAAGTGGCCGGTGCACACCCCTAGTGTATACAGTACATGATGCACAGTCACAGACATCATTGTGTATACAGTACATGATGCACAGTCACAGACATCATTGTGTATACAGTACATGGTGCACAGTCACAGACATCATTGTGTATACAGTACATGATGCACAGTCACAGACATCATTGTATATACAGTACATGATGCACAGTCACAGACATCATTGTATATACAGTACATGGTGCACAGTCACAGACATCATTGTATATACTGGTGCACAGTCACAGACATCATTGTATATACAGTACATGATGCACAGTCACAGACATCATTGTATATACAGTACATGATGTACAGTCACAGACATCATTGTATATACAGTACATGATGCACAGTCACATACATCATTGTGTATACAGTACATGGTGCACAGTCACAGACATCATTGTGTATACAGTACATGGTGCACAGTCACAGACATCATTGTATATACAGTACATGGTGCACAGTCACAGACATTGTGTATACAGTACATGATGCACAGTCACAGACATCATTGTGTATACAGTACATGATGCACAGTCACAGACATCATTGTGTATACAGTACATGATGCACAGTCACAGACATCATTGTGTATACAGTACATGGTGCACAGTCACAGACATCACTGTGTATACAGTACATGATGCACAGTCACAGACATCATTGTATATACAGTACATGATGCACAGTCACAGACATCATTGTATATACAGTACATGGTGCACAGTCACAGACATCATTGTATATACAGTACATGGTGCACAGTCACAGACATCATTGTATATACTGGTGCACAGTCACACATCATTGTATATACAGTACATGATGCACATTCACAGACATCATTGTATATACAGTACATGATGTACAGTCACAGACATCATTGTATATACAGTACATGATGCACAGTCACATACATCATTGTGTATACAGTACATGGTGCACAGTCACAGACATCATTGTGTATACAGTACATGATGCACAGTCACAGACATCATTGTATATACAGTACATGGTGCACAGTCACAGACATCATTGTGTATACAGTACATGGTGCACAGTCACAGACATTGTATATAAAGTACATGATGCACAGTCACAGACATCATTGTATATACAGTACATGGTGCACAGTCACAGACATCATTGTATATACTGGTGCACAGTCACAGACATCATTGTGTATACAGTACATGATGCACAGTCACAGACATCATTGTATATACAGTACATGGTGCACAGTCACAGACATCATTGTATATACAGTACATGGTGCACAGTCACAGACATCATTGTATATACTGGTGCACAGTCACAGACATCATTGTGTATACAGTACATGATGCACAGTCACAGACATCATTGTGTATACAGTACATGATGCACAGTCACAGACATCATTGTGTATACAGTACATGATGCACAGTCACAGACATCATTGTGTATACAGTACATGATGCACAGTCACAGACATCATTGTGTATACAGTACATGATGCACAGTCACAGACATCATTGTGTATACAGTACATGGTGCACAGTCACAGATATCATTGTGTATACAGTACATGATGCACAGTCACAGACATCATTGTATATACAGTACATGGTGCACAGTCACAGACATCATTGTATATACAGTACATGGTGCACAGTCACAGACATCATTGTATATACAGTACATGGTGCACAGTCACAGACATCATTGTATATACTGGTGCACAGTCACAGACATCATTGTATATACAGTACATGATGCACAGTCACAGACATCATTGTATATACAGTACATGATGTACAGTCACAGACATCATTGTGTATACAGTACATTATGCACAGTCACATACATCATTGTGTATACAGTACATGGTGCACAGTCACAGACATCATTGTGTATACAGTACATGATGCACAGTCACAGACATCATTGTGTATACAGTACATGATGCACAGTCACAGACATCATTGTGTATACAGTACATGGTGCACAGTCACAGACATCACTGTGTATACAGTACATGATGCACAGTCACAGACATCATTGTATATACAGTACATGATGCACAGTCACAGACATCATTGTATATACAGTACATGGTGCACAGTCACAGACATCATTGTATATACAGTACATGGTGCACAGTCACAGACATCATTGTATATACAGTACATGGTGCACAGTCACAGACATCATTGTATATACTGGTGCACAGTCACAGACATCATTGTATATACAGTACATGATGCACAGTCACAGACATCATTGTATATACAGTACATGATGTACAGTCACAGACATCATTGTATATACAGTACATGATGCACAGTCACATACATCATTGTGTATACAGTACATGGTGCACAGTCACAGACATCATTGTGTATACAGTACAAGGTGCACAGTCACAGACATCATTGTATATACAGTACATGATGCACAGTCACAGACATTGTGTATACAGTACATGATGCACAGTACATGATGCACAGTCACAGACATCATTGTGTATACAGTACATGATGCACAGTCACAGACATCATTGTATATACAGTACATGGTGCACAGTCACAGACATCATTGTGTATACAGTACATGGTGCACAGTCACAGACATCATTGTGTATACAGTACATGATGCACAGTCACAGACATCATTGTGTATACAGTACATGATGCACAGTCACAGACATCATTGTATATACAGTACATGATGCACAGTCACAGACATCATTGTATATACAGTACATGATGCACAGTCACAGACATCATTGTATATACAGTACATGATGCACAGTCACAGACATCATTGTATATACAGTACATGGTGCACAGTCACAGACATCATTGTATATACAGTACATGGTGCACAGTCACAGACATCATTGTATATACTGGTGCACAGTCACAGACATCATTGTATATACAGTACATGATGCACAGTCACAGACATCATTGTATATACAGTACATGATGTACAGTCACATACATCATTGTATATACAGTACATTATGCACAGTCACATACATCATTGTGTATACAGTACATGGTGCACAGTCACAGACATCATTGTGTATACAGTACATGGTGCACAGTCACAGACATCATTGTATATACAGTACATGGTGCACAGTCACAGACATCATTGTATATACAGTACATGGTGCACAGTCACAGACATCATTGTATATACTGGTGCACAGTCACAGACATCATTGTATATACAGTACATGATGCACAGTCACAGACATCATTGTATATACAGTACATGATGTACAGTCACAGACATCATTGTATATACAGTACATTATGCACAGTCACATACATCATTGTGTATACAGTACATGGTGCACAGTCACAGACATCATTGTGTATACAGTACATGGTGCACAGTCACAGACATCATTGTATATACAGTACATGATGCACAGTCACAGACATTGTGTATACAGTACATGATGCACAGTCACAGACATCATTGTGTATACAGTACATGATGCACAGTCACAGACATCATTGTGTATACAGTACATGATGCACAGTCACAGACATCATTGTGTATACAGTACATGGTGCACAGTCACAGACATCATTGTGTATACAGTACATGATGCACAGTCACAGACATCATTGTATATACAGTACATGATGCACAGTCACAGACATCATTGTATATACAGTACATGGTGCACAGTCACAGACATCATTGTATATACAGTACATGGTGCACAGTCACAGACATCATTGTATATACTGGTGCACAGTCACAGACATCATTGTATATACAGTACATGATGCACAGTCACAGACATCATTGTATATACAGTACATGATGTACAGTCACAGACATCATTGTATATACAGTACATGATGCACAGTCACATACATCATTGTGTATACAGTACATGGTGCACAGTCACAGACATCATTGTGTATACAGTACAAGGTGCACAGTCACAGACATCATTGTATATACAGTACATGATGCACAGTCACAGACATTGTGTATACAGTACATGATGCACAGTCACAGACATCATTGTGTATACAGTACATGATGCACAGTCACAGACATCATTGTGTATACAGTACATGGTGCACAGTCACAGACATCATTGTGTATACAGTACATGGTGCACAGTCACAGACATCATTGTGTATACAGTACATGATGCACAGTCACAGACATCATTGTATATACAGTACATGATGCACAGTCACAGACATCATTGTATATACAGTACATGATGCACAGTCACAGACATCATTGTATATACAGTACATGATGCACAGTCACAGACATCATTGTATATACAGTACATGGTGCACAGTCACAGACATCATTGTATATACAGTACATGATGCACAGTCACAGACATCATTGTATATACAGTACATGATGCACAGTCACAGACATCATTGTATATACAGTACATGATGCACAGTCACAGACATCATTGTATATACAGTACATGATGCACAGTCACAGACATCATTGTATATACAGTACATGATGCACAGTCACAGACATCATTGTATATACAGTACATGATGCACAGTCACAGACATCATTGTATATACAGTACATGGTGCACAGTCACAAACATCATTGTATATACAGTACATGATGCACAGTCACAGACATCATTGTATATACAGTACATGGTGCACAGTCACAGACATCATTGTATATACAGTACATGATGCACAGTCACAGACATCATTGTATATACAGTACATGGTGCACAGTCACAGACATCATTGTATATACAGTACATGATGCACAGTCACAGACTGTTTTTTTTCTTTCAAATAATCTCATATAATTACAATATCATGTCCAGCTGGAAATGTCTGTCTGACTCTGAACACACTAAAAATGTAACTTAATTGCCAAGTGTTCTTACACCATTCATTAAACTAAACTTTTCTCCTAAAAAACAGCTTATTTCAGCCTAATTTGTGTCTTAAATGAATCATTTGAGTAATGGGACTGTCTTTATTGCACATGTATCCTTTGTGCGTTTTAATACTTTTAGGGCCTGATCCAGTACCGGATGCAGCAACGAGAGAAATGTGGTCAAACCCTTGAAATTGCAGGTTTGACCGGATTTCTCATATGCATGATGCATTCCGGGGCTTGGATGCAGTGGGCAACGTTATCTTCAGATGGCGTTACCCTATAGAAACCTATGGCAGTGGCATCACAAGGGGAGTGCGGGCTGCACCTGGGTGTCACCTGCCAAGGGGTGATACCAAAGTGCCGACTCCTCCTCAGTGACAGGAGCCGGGTGCTGCTCTGTAGCATTATGTGGCTCCTGACACAGTGAAGAAGCTGGCACTGCACATAGACTAGCCCCCGGGGGCAGTCCGCATCTACGGGACCCCCAGAGTCACTAAAACGGGGATTCGGGTTGTGAGGTCACGCCCCCTATCGGCACCGGGTGTCACCACAGGGAGGGACGCCTATGGACTTCTATTCAGAGAGTGCTGTGAGAGGGATCCAATCGGATCCCTCCCAGCACCCCCTGCGGCATGTTAGTCATTCCTCGCATGTGCAGAATGACACCAGAGGGACATCTGGGTCATAGACCTGGAAGTCCCTCTTTCACAAAGGACAGTTCTTACCGAGAGAGCTGTCCTTTGTAATTTTGTTCATGCATACCGGTGTAAGCGTAAGGACGCAGCACTCGGATCTGCAATGCGGTCAAGAGGAGTATATTTACACCAGGTGCCTCCTGCTGCATTAACATATTAGTTGTATGGTATTGTGCAGCCGCTTCCCTGCAGCTGTGCAATACCGTACATCTCTGAATCAAGTCCTTAGGTAATTGGCTATTTGTGTCCATATAAATGCACATAAACACATCAAATGCACACTTCCCTACTCTCCCGGGACTGCCAGAAGCCTCCCGAAAATCGGGCACCCTGCAAGACTAGGCAAACCCCCCAGAATGGCGGCTGGCCCCCCGCGCCCCCCCCCTACACTCCTTCTGCAAAAGTAGGCGGTCTGGGGGTGCGAGGACACAATTCATGCTGAATTGCTTCTTCATAGCCCCGCCCCCTGCCTTATAATTCCAGTAATAACGGCATTATAAAGCGGGTGGCGGGGCCCAATGTGGCGATCACGTCGGCACGCCCCCCGCTCTGCTTACCTGGACCGCCCCCACCCTCCCTGCTGGACCGACCTGGCTGCCCCTCCCAAATGGGGCTGCAGAAATGTCGGTAAATATGATCAAATGTGCCCTGTAAAATGTAGAGATTGCCTGTTGCTACTAGTAAGTCAAGGACACCCCTGTACACATGTCCTCTTCTCCAGGCACAGAATAGCTCACCTGGGTATATGGGAAATCCCTGGTAGGCCCTACTACCACTGCGACACCTTCATCTGTCACTTGTTCTCTGCAGTGAGAGAGCAGAGATAATGAACTGCCACTTCATGCATTGTAGGGAAGCCCCTATACTGGGATTGAGGAGTGGGGGGAGATGAGGGATAGTGCTTGATTAGGCCAGCTCCTTGCATCTATCATAGGGACCATGAGTCAGAGGAGCTCCTATGTTGTCTTCTTAATTTATAAGCTCAATCTATTATCTATACTAATATAATAAAAACATTGGACCTCATTCAGAGTCGGTCGTAGCGGCCGCACGGTCATATGGGCTACGGCCGCAAAATCATAAATGGAAACGATCGTACGGCTGGTCAATCATAAACAAAGTGACGCCCATTCGTTAGCACTGCAACTCCTCTAGCTACCGACTGATCGAACGAGACAGTCGTAGTCAGGCGCTGTCAGTCGCTGTATGCTAATTATGTTGTGATGGTTGCGGCCGTATGATTGACATGGACTATCGATCAGCTTGTTATTAGCTTGTTGTCAATTATCTAATTAAGAGTGTTTAACTCTTGCTGTTCTTTTTATTCAGTTTTTTGTAATGTGTCAATAAACTTTATTGTTTTTTTGTGGGGGTTTTCCCCGTTCTTGTTTTTTTTTAAAAATTCCAAAACAAAGTAATGTTTATTATCTGTGAATGTACTGTTGCTAATTGTGTTAACTTTAAAAATGCATGTGCATTTTGTGTTAGGATCATTTGCACTCTTATGTTTGCAATTGCACACTACGTGTTTTATCCAATCAAATCTGACCTTATTTTTCGGGTCACATGATTAAAGGATTGTCCAATAGTGTTTTTTTTCAGGAAACTGAGTAAATATTTCAGCCAATCATCTTTATTTTACCCCATGTATATTGCATGTTTTCTGTAAAATCTGCCATTGCCATCATGAGAGCCGCGGCCTTTACCCGTCGGGAATTATCGATCCTGGTAAATATTTTGGACAGGCGGCTTACAAACGCCCAGCCTCCCATTTCCAACCGCATAAAGCGTGCGGCCTATGCGGAGGTGAGGAGAGCCCTTCGCCGTGCGGGATTTCGGCGCAATATAGCACAACTAGAGAGGCGGTGGTCCGATTTGTGTTGCCGGTCGCCAGTCCTTTTGGCTAATTTGCGGGCGCGATTACGCATGCGTTTGTATAAATGTTAAAATTAGTGGACTGTTAAAAATGTCTGTTCCTTTTACAATTCTTTTATTAAATGTAAACAAACCCTCCTGTATGTTGTCCCTATTGTCCTGAATATGTAAAGTGTACTTGTATTGTGTAGCCGAAAGTGAAAACTAAACTTAGATTTTTTTATTATCTTTAAATTTTAGAACCACAGCGGAGACAGAGAAGGGCCCGCAGATTTAGCCGCAATGCAGGTCCCAACCTGCAGCCCTCCCCCTCAGCTTCCCCGTCCGCTCAACCCAGCCCTCCCTCCCTCTTCCAAAACTCCCCTAGTATTCCTCCCTCCCCTGCCCACTCATTCCAAATCACCACTCCCGTGACCGAGTCCTCAACCCAAATATCCCCTCCCTTGGATTTTTTTCAGTCCATTTCCCCCTCCCACCATTCCACCAACTCCAACTCTATCTCCATCTCCAGCACCATCTCCATTGGGTGCTTCCTTGCCAGGCTCTGGTGGTATGGTTGCTTCCTTGCCAGGCTCTGATGGTATGTGTTTTTTAATATTATGTTTTTTGCCTTTTTTTTTTTGGTAATGTTCTTGTTATCCATGTTTTTTTTTTATATTTTGGCTGTGTGTTTGTTTTAATTTTTACAGTATGGGTGTCATAATCATTGCGCAGTAATCCTGTTAATCAATATTTTGTGGTTATGTTTTGTGCCTGGGCCCTTTTTTTTGGGGGGGTGCCCAAAAATGTATGCCTTTTGGGGTTTACAAAATGCTTTTTTTTTGGTGTAAAATTGATTACATTTTGATTTGTATTTTAGATTTAAATGAAACATGTCACAGAACTTGGGAAGGTGATAGGAACCAGACTAACCTTGTTAATGTTGTGTATACTGTGTTTAAAATGTACTAAGATGTAACTTCATTAGGAAAAGTGAAGTTAGCCATAGCAAACAAACACATTGTAGTTTTGGATTATCAAGAACATTCTAGAAGTGAATACGTGCAGTGTGTTTTAAGGATATGGCCATCATGACTTAGGAATACACCACCCAGTTGTTTATAAATCATCCTAGGGTATTTTTGATTATGCCACAATGTTGTGTGGAGTAAACCTTAGAACACACCCTAACATCATTGTGTCTACCCACTGTTTGGGACATTGAATAATGTTTAATGTTAAAATGGGGTCATTTTTAAGATGTTTTTAACCTACAAATACATTTTTCTGTCCACAGATCTAACCACCATACTTGTTGGAATACGAGAGGAGCTCACTCGAACAAGTAGCCATTTATTGGAGGCCTACTGCTGCCTACAGCGGATTGTGGGGAGTCTGGAGCGGTTTTAGTTTTTTGTTCCCTGTGTACATTTCAAAATGTTTACATTTCCAGTAAAGTTTTTGTTCTAAAAACATTTGTCCTCTTTTTTCATAAAAATTAAATGGTGTAATTCTGCATTTCAAATACTTTGTTAACAAAGCTGGGTGCCTTTCCATAGTGTAACTAATATAAAAATGTTTATTTTAACCTTAAGAACATTTGCAGTAATGTTTTTTTGTTTTTTGTTTCGAGTTGCCCTACATTATCCACCTCAAAAAGGGTTTCAAAATACATTTACACCGAACCTTTTTTTGGTAAAACATTTATTAAATAACAAACATGTTGCCAACATGCTTTTAATTGTAATAAGCATTTCATCACAGAATCACACAAAAAATGGCCTCAGGTTTTTCTAAAATAAAATATCTTGCTTAGTCAGACATAAACAACAAAAGCTAAACTCATACATAATATTTCTTTTTTAACAGACAAAATAAACAAATTTAATCAAAATTAACTAAACATGTGGTGGTATATCCGGAAAAATTGTGTCCAAAAACAGTACAGGGTATTGCCAATGGGTTCCATTGGTCTTTCAGTTTCGGAAAGTGTTTTGATTTTTGAGAGAAAAAACAAACAAACAAAAACATAAGGTTCACCTTAAAATACATTTGCTCTAACTGTAAAATTAAAAATAAACTAAAAAATTATTACCTAAAAAATCTTGAAACCACAGAATCGTGTCTGGCCCCCCCCGACAGCATCACAACACCTTCCTCCAGGGGGCCATCCTCTGGCAAGGCATCCTCTGGCTGCATGGGTACTCGACTCCTTATTGCAATGTTGTGTAAAATCCCACACAGGACCACAATGCGAGAAACCATATCCGGCAAGTACATGAATGCACCACCAGAGTGATGGAGACACTGGAACCGGCCCTTTAAAAGGCCAATACAGCGCTCAACCACTTGCCTGGTGGCAGTAAACATGGCATTATATTGAGTTTGTGGCCCTGGTGTGGGATTCAAATAAGGAGTCAGCAGCCAGGGCGGATATCCACTGTCACCTGATGGAAATGGGACACCAAAAGATCCATAAATTGTCAATGAAAACATGTTTACACTATTACTGTAGCTACATACTGGATTTATACTTACCAAGAAGCCACGCGTCACCAGCTTGCAGTGTGCTTAATTTTGGCCAAATCCCTGAATGCAGGATCACGTACGCATCATGGCTGCAGCCTGGAAATTTGGCATTTAGGGAGAGGATCTGGAGGGAGGCATCACATAGCACCATTACATTTAGCAAATGGAAATGTTTACGGTTCCTATAGATTTGTTCCCTGCATGCAGGGGGCTGAAGTGCTATGTGAGTGCCATCCACTACCCCTATGACGTGTGGAAAGCCTGCAATCTCAAAAAACTTCTGCTTTACCACATCAAGGGCTTCCGTATCCAAAGGCATACTAATAAAATGTGCTATATGATTGAAGAATGCATCTAGCACACACCTCAGGATCCGTGAAAATGAGGGCTGGGAGAGGCCACCCACCACAGTGGTTTGGAAGGACCCTGAGGTGCAGAAATGTAACACTGCCAACAACTGTGTAAGTGGTGTGATTGCTGTAGGAATGTTAATCTGACTTTTTAGATCATTATTATTGAAAGAGTGTCTAGGATAATATTTGGAGGCAGGCGAAAAGTGGTTACAACCACATCATCAGGCATTCCAAAAAGGGTGACACGTGTTCTATATATCTTGGCCCTTGCATGCCTCCTATGCCTACGCCCAGGAGGAGGCTGAGGAAGGTTGGTGGGGGGCAACATGGCCACTATTAGCTGGCCCACATCACTCTGTAAAGTTAGAATTAAAAAAAAAAGTGGTGTTGAGAAAGAATTTTCAATATTTGTCCAAAAATACTTAGCTTTGTAATAATGGTGCATATTCTTACAGGGTCGGGCTGTGCCATCTTTGGGAACCCCTACAGGTGTTGTTTGTGTATGGGTTTTTATTTTATGAACGAAAAAGAAAATTATATTTTGAAAAAAAAACACGTCTATTACTACTATTATTGTTAAAACAATCCTTAACTTTGAAATTGGGTAATCTAAAAATTGAAAACATTATTGTTTTATCAATAAAAACCACGAATGCATTATTAAATGTAAAAAATACAGCATAAAACACTTAATTATTAAATACGACAAACTTTTAGGTTTTTAAAAATACACTTACCTGAATCCAGTACAAACTGGACTGTTAAACACCTAAAACAAAACAATATAACATGACAATAATTGTTTGAATAATGTCCTTTTTTGGTTTCAAATTCCTAAAAATAAAAAAACAGCTTGCAGTAGGCTGGCACACTTACTGGAGTCTGCAAAGAACGTTGTTATTTCGTTCCTCCAAAAACACGTCCACCCAAACACACAAAGTAACCGGGTTTGTTAAATTTATGGACAAAACAAAATTTTAAAAAAAAACAACCCCCCCAAAAAAACAAAAAAAAACCCCACCCCCCCCCAAAAAAAAAAAATGGAACCCCCAAAAAAACAAATACCCCCCCCCAAAAAAAACAACAAATAATGGAACCCCCCAAAAAACAAATAAAAACCCACCCCCCAAAAAAAACAAATAAACCCCCCCCACAAAAAAAAGCACCACTCAAACAACACACACAAGCACCACTCAAACAACACACACAAGCACCAATCAAACAACACACACAAGCACCACTCAAACAACACACACAAGCACCACTCAAACAACTCCAAACACTGTAAACACTAGCAATCCCTTCCTGCACCACAAATCACTCCAACTACAACCCACAAGTAAGGGAACATTTGGCTTTGCCTTAAATAAGGCCAAAAAAAACACAATGATTGAATAATGCAGGCATGGTGTGCATTGAACGGAGGCAAATAGGGATGCACGGGTTACCAATCCAGGGATGCGCTCACATCTTGGACAACCCACCCAGTGATTACGGAATGCAGGCAAGGTGTGCATTGTACGTAGGCAAATAGGGATGCACGGGTAACCAATCCAGGGATGCGCTCAAATCTCCGACAACCCACGCAGTGATTACGGAATGCAGGCAAGGTGTGCATTGTACGTAGGCAAATAGGGATGAACGGGTATCCAATCCAGGGATGCGCTCACATCTCCGACAACCCACGCAGTGATTACGGAATGCAGGCAAGGTGTGCATTGTACGTAGGCAAATAGGGATGCATGGGTAACCAATCCAGGGATGCGCTCACATCTCCGACAACCCACGCAGTGATTACAGAATGCAGGCAAGGTGTGCATTGTACGTAGGCAAATAGGGATGCACGGGTAACCAATCCAGGGATGCGCTCACATCTATAAAATAGTAATCAAAAGCACTATTCTTCATGCTCTCTCACAAGTTTTGAAAATGGCAAGTGAGGATCATGGTGGGCAGAGGCCAAATGAGGAAGGTAAGTGTTAAACAAATTTTTTTAAAAACACAATAACAGTTCATATCTTCCAAAAATGCATTTTTTAATTTATCAAAATTAAAAAATATTGTAGGTGCTGGGAATCCACTACCAACACCAGAGGAGGAGGAGACGGGGCCAAGCAGGCCAAGGCCCAGAAATCCACCGTTTTCAAGGCTAGAGCTTGAGACATTGGTGACCATGACAATGGATTACCTTGTCTATGCCCCAAGAAATATGGGGGCTGGAGCCAAAGACAGGATGTGGGAGGAGATATCCAGGGCTGTTAATGCTGTGGGGACAACCCACAGAACCATGAAAGTCGTCAAAAAAAGGTAAGAAAATGATATTGTGAGTGTACTGAAGTCAAAAGCGAGATCTTAATTAAATAAACTAACCCTTAAAAAATGCCAAATCACATTGTCAGATGGACTGATTTCAAATACCAGCTGAAGAGGAAGCTACGGAGTAGGGTGGACCATGCTGCAGGGACAGGTGGTGGTCCCATCCATGAGGAGATGACCTTGACGAGGTTGGAGACATTGGCTCAGGGATGTGTGACGGAAGAGGAGATAGTCGGCGTGTCCACTTTGGACACTAACATGGCAGACTTCAACGCTCCACATGTGCAAGAATGTAAATATTTTTTGGACTCAAAAAAGTATAAAGCTAAAACGTGTATGCGGTTTTTTTTAAGAAAAAATACAAATGTTTTTTTTTTCCAGACTCAGAGGAGGTAGTGCCTGCTCCTGAGGTCAGGTCTGGGTCCAGCACAGATGGAGACTCTGCAGGGGAGGATCCAAGTACTCCATCTGGGGACCCTGTGGAGTCTACTCCAAGGCAACCATCGGAACAAGCAGTGCCTCTCCTCAACAGGTTGGTCTCCCAAACTCAGGAGAACAGATGTGTTCTTCTGAGGATGGAGACCACTCTGGTGAGGGTGGCGGTGGCCCTGGAGACCATTTTTGGGGCCATAGATCGTTGGGCCAATACCCAGGAACAGGCAAACCCACCTGCCATGATGGAGCGAGACTCCGTTCCTCCCAGGACCACCACCTCTGGCAGCCCAACAGCCACCCCTGCAAGTATGCCTAGGCCTGAGGAAATACCATCTACCTCTGGCCAGGCTGTTGGCGGATTACATGCCAGTCGGCTGTCCGTACCTTACCTCTTCCTCCGAGCCGGCCCAAACGACGCAAGTAGCATTTGGATATCTCCTCCCTCACCTCTTGTCCAGTCCCCATATTTGTTGTCACCAATGTCTCAAGCTCTTTTTTTATTTTTTTTATTTTAATTTTAGAATTGTGTTTTTTATTTTTATTTATAGGCAAATGTTGCCCTAACAATTGTAACAAAAATTGTGATTAAAGGCTAATTTCCTAAAAAAAACAAAATTTTATTAACAAAATGTCTATATTTAACTATATCAATGTATACATGGTTTAAAAAGTATGGTATCTGAAAAGGCTGCTACGCAAAACACAATGCTAGATGTTTTAAAAAATGCCCGAAAAAAATAAGTTAAAAAAGCACAAATAAACAGTTGTGTTACGAATTCCCTAATGCACACGCAAGTGAAATCATTTACAAGATAATTAGCAGTGTTAATAGTTACAATGCACCAATCTTAGCTGCTTGGTTTGTGTGGTTCCAATTAGAAACATCACAAGTAACATCGGATTAACGATTGTACTGTTGTGGCTTACGGACGCTTCTTGCCTACCTAGCCTGGACGATCATCCTGTTCGTAGAGTGACGTTGTCATGCATCCGCAATTCTTGGTCGTACGAAGCAGGTAATTTATGCACTCCCCTAAAACGCCTGGAAACGCTGAAGCACGCCTCCGTTTGCAGACCACCACCCCCGTATACACCCACAAACGGACTTTCCTGTCAAACAACTTTCGCAAGCCACTTCCGTTTCAGAAGCCCTACGACCGACAGTATTTTGCATCGGTAGAGCTCGTACGCACATGCACACAGCTAGCCGTGTGCAGGCGCAGAAAGAAAAACATCGGATGCGTACGACCGTGCGGCCGCTACGACCGACTCTGAATGAGGTCCATTGTGTCTGTCTGTTTGTTCCAAGTTGGCGCAAAAACTACTTGGCCGATTATCATTAAAACTGCATCATTGTGTAGTGGAAACTCCTAGAAATAACCTGCACTTTGTTTCGATCCGTCAAGTTAAAGCTGAGCATTAACAAAAACAAAATTTATTGACATCATCAATGCAAGAGATAGGTGTACACCATGCGCACGTCTGGTAAGGGCCAGCCAATTATTTACCAAATGTGGGGTTTTCACTCTTTCACAGATACAGTAGGCTGGCAGGCATAGGTGTGCGCAGGTGCCGGCACAGGGGGAGCCCCTCCGGCACTTCCACCTCTGCTGGGTCATGGACTACCCCATCCCCCCTCCCTCCAGGATATACATTTCTCACCTAGCCTCACCTGGCCATCCAGGGGAGTAGTCTATGTCCCGTTGAGAGGGGGGGCGGTGTAGTCCATGACCCAGCAGAGGGGGAAGTGCCAAAGCGGCATCTCCTGTGTCGGCGTCTGCGCACACCTATTCTGGCAGTTATTGAGCAGGGAAAAAAAAGTTGAGAGACATATGTAACATATCAGTCAGGCTGGGTTTTATTAACAAGTTATGTGCAGGTTTTCTGGCAGCATTCAAGTCACAATGACAGGAACCAAAATATGAAACTCCATCTAACAACAAAATGAACAATGGCCACTTCCCCTTTTAAAAGGAAATTGGTCTCAGGTAGACCATGGAGCAACCATCTTCTTGCTCAGAGCACATAAAATAGCATCCTGTGAGAACTTTGGCCCTGATTCAGACCCGAATGCAAGTGGCCGGACGCACGTACGGCGTATGTGCCGAAAAATGCAAATTCAAGCGCTCGCTCGTAATTTCGTATGCAGCTAATCTTCCACCCCATAGTCTACCAACCCCTCCTCTAGCTAACGAGCGAGCCAAACTGCGACCGTACATCTCCAATTTTGCATGCAGTGAACGCTCGCACCAGTCCTAACCGGAAGTGGGCCTGTCAGTTTTCGATTACCTGCTCGTTCATTCTGCATACATCCTTTAATCGTATCATGCCAATCAACAGATCAATTAGCTTAATTGCTCTTCACATGTTTTTTTTTTTTTTTTTTCATTTGCAATAAACTTTACTCTTGTCCGTGTTTGTTTTTTCATGCAGAATACGTACGGATTAAACAATGGTTTCCTTTATCCAAAATACATGTTTGTGTCATTTTTCATATTGTTTTCCGTGTTTTGTCTGACGCATATTTTACTTGTTTCATTTTTTGATTTAAATTAGCTAACGCATGTCACTGTATTAAGCCAATCATAACTCACATTAGATTTTTAAGCCTGTCGAACACATGACTCATACACTAACCAATAGAATGTTTCCTGTTAATTTTCCAAATACATTAGCCAATCAAAATTATTTTCTTGGCTTTATTAAAACTGTTTTTTTCTGAAATCCACCATTGCCATCATGAGAGCCTCTGCGTTCACCAGGCGGGAGCTTCTAGTCCTGATGGAGGTAATGGACCGGCGGATAACCAGCCAGCCTCCCCCCATCACCAACAGAGAGAAGCGATCCGCCTATGTGGAGGTTCGCCGCCTGCGCTCCTTCGGTTCACGCCGACAGATTGGCCAGCTGGAGCGCAGGTGGTCGGATCTTCAACGACGCACGCCACGCTTGCTGGCATGTTTCAGACAGCGGATAGCTGAAAGTAAGTTTGTTTTTTTTCGCTTTCCTTTTTTATTTTGTGGCCCCATTTGCGTGTGCATGTTTTCCTTCTTGCCCTGTTTGTTTATTTACTACATATCTGCGTGTGCATGTTTTCCTTCTTGCCCTCTTTGTTTATTTACTACATATCTGCGTGTGCATGTTTTCCTTCTTGCCCTGTTTGTTTATTTACTACATATCTGTGTGTGCATGTTTTCCTTCTTGCCCTGTTTGTTTATTTACTACATATCTGAATGGTTTGTTTTTATTTTTTTTTCATCTCTAAATATTTTTTGAGGATGTTTTCAAGTTTAAAAATTAATCCAACCTTAAATTGTTATCCATCATTTAGGGGCAGAGCGCAGAATACGCCATCATCGGCAGCGACGCCGTTGGCCACGTCCCCTATCCCCAATTCCCAGCCAATCCTCCTCTCCCCACCCTACCCCTAATTCACCCTCCAACCCAGCATGGCCAGACCCGGACGCCCCTCCCTCTAGTATACATCCCATCCCTCAAAATTCCCCCTCCCCTCAACCCCCGTCTCTCTTTTTATCACCCTCCCCTCCAACCACCCCTCTTTTCCACCCCCTCTCCCCCTTTCAGAAATCACCCCTCCTCCTACAGACCTGCATTGGCCTACCTCCGAGGAGGACGATGATGAGGCTTCAGGTCCAGGCGGCATTGTCAATGGTATGTTTCCCTTTTACCTTGTTTTTTCCAATTTTTGGGGGGGATGTTCTCCTTTGCCTGTGTTTTTTTATTTTTTTTATTTAAATGTTAGATATATCTGGTTTTAGAAATGTCTATGATGTTTGGCCCTTACACATATCACACATGTCCAAACACTCATACTTGTATCTCTTGTTTACAGTACCCACCAAAGTAGTTTTTCGGTGTTTTTCTCTTTTTTTTCAATTTCTTGTTTATGTCGTGTTTATTTCGAATTTACTTGGGCAAAGAATGTTGGCTTGGAATTGTAATGTTTGTCCAAATTGAATTTTTTTTGAAAGTTGCATTTCCTTTGGCAGTTGTTTCTCAAACAAAATTATGTTTTTTTTTATTAAGAACCTAAATTTTTAAACCCACAGAGGACCAGAGGCAGCTGACGGAGGCAGCAGCGTGTGTGGAGAGGCTGAGGGACCATGTTATAGGCATGCTGGTGGTCCTCGATCACATGGCAGGGATCCTGCGGCATTAATTTTTTCCCTTTTCCTTTTCCAAAATTTTGTCACTTTTTCAAAAAATAAAAAAAAAGTTTTGTTTGAAGTCTCATTCCTTCTCTGTAAATATTATATTGTTTAACCTTACCTAAGTCGACTATTGCAGCAAGTTTTTTAAAGAAATGCTGTATTAGGTAAGCTGGCACATTCAACACCTAACAATACCAATAGGTTTTTTTGTTTTGTATAAATAATTTTATTTTTTGGGGGGTTAGGTAAATATTAAATGAAACCTGTTTAGGCCGAGAATCCAAAACATACTGATTCACCGTAATACCTTGGGGTGTTTGATTTGAGCCACTAAGCATGGTAAAATACTGCACAATTTAAATCATAAATGGATTAGCCCTTAATCAAGTTTCCATTTTGGGAACCAGGTTACACTTGCATGTAATTTAGAATGGAAATGTTTGTTATAACGTAACAAAAATTTATTTAGTAGAAAATTAGAAACACAAAGTGATTAAGGACAATCAATACACACAGTGAAAACACTCGTCAAAAAACAGCCTACACCAAAAATATACAAAAACAAAACAATCAAGAACTGTTTGACGAAGTAGCATGCCAACATGATTCCACAAATGAGTTGACGACAAATTTGGTCCAGAAGTTAAATCCAATGTGTCCACATGAAGTCATTTTTTACGAACAGGTAGTAGTTATGGTTTTCACGATAAATATTATGGAATAAAACACACAAACAAAACAAAAATTAAAATTGTTAATTACATTATTACATGTCTACATTGTGTCATCTAACTTCATTTTGGACAATAATTACCTGAAAAAATGTGCCACAACATCATCACGTATGGCCCTCCCACATACAGACCTCCGACCAACCTCGGGGGGGCCATCCTCAGGCAAGGCATCCTCTGGCTGCATTGGGACACCACTCCTTATGGTGATGTTGTGAAATATCCCACACAGGACCACAATTTTTGAAACCATATCCGGCAAATACATGAGCTCGCCACCAGAGCGGTGGAGGCATCTGAATCAGCCTTTTAAAAGGCTGATACAGCACTCCACCACTTGCCTGGTGGCTGTAAGTGCGGAATTATACTCACTTTGTGGCCCTGGTGTGGGCGCCAAATAAGGAGTGAGCAGCCAGGGCGTGCAAGGGTAGCCACTGTCTCCTGTGAACAAGAAATTACAAAATCAGGATCACTGTGTATCAAGCTTTGCATTGCTTTCTTAAAAAAGTCTACACTTACCCAGAAGCCACGCATCACCAGCTTGTAGGTTGTTTAATTTATGCAAAATCCCTGATTGACGGATGACGAATGAGTCATGTGCACTCCCGGGTAATTTTGCACTCAGGGACAGGATCTGGAGGGAGGCATCACATACCATCATTACATTCAGTGAGTGATAGTGTTTTCGGTTCCAAAAAATGGCCTCCAGCCGTGCTGGAGGCTGAAGTGGTATGTGAGTACCATCCACAACCCCTATGATGTGTGGGAAGCCAGCAATTTGATAAAAATTGTCCTTCGCCACACTAAGGGCACCCATATCCAAAGGCATTTTAATAAAATGATGGAGGTGCTTGAAAAGGGCCTCCATCACTGCCCTCAGGATCCTTGAAAAGGAGGATTGGGAGATTCCCGCAACTATTCCCACCGTGGTTTGAAAGGATCCTGAGGCACAGAAATGTAACACCGCCATAAATGTAACACCGCAATAAGTGGTGGTATTGCTGTAGGACTGTCAATTTGCCGCTCAAGATCACTCTCTATTAATGAGAGAGTGTCTATGATGATTTGGGGCGGAACACGGTAGCGCCTTAACACCTCATCATCGGGCATTCCAAAAAGGGTGACACGTGTTCTATATATCTGGGGCTGAGCACGCCTACGATGCCTATGCCTGGGACGAGATTGAGGTTGGTCGGCTTCTGGCAGCATGGCCACAATAATACAACCAACATCAACCTGAAATGGTAAGAATTGTAGTTAAGGTATGTTGCCCCCAAAAAAGTCCAAAAAATACTTATCTTTACGATACAATCCAAAGATGCTTACATGCCGGGGTATTGTCATGATTTCAAAAACCTACATTTCAAAAGACCATAAAAAGTTACAATTTTGGGGTTGCCATTTTGTAATCTTGTTTTGTGAAAATGCACAAAAATAAAGGGGGGAAACACACATTTCGAAAAATAGGAAACCAACATTGAGAGGACTTCCACAATTTGGCACACAAAAAACAACCCTGAATTTGAACGCTAAATGGTTCGCATTTTTACAAGGGGAATCAAGCCTACAAAAGTGCGCTAAATGGTTCGCATTTTTACAAGGGGAATCAAGCCTACAAAAGTACGCTAAATGGTTTGCATTTTTACAAGGGGAATCAAGCCTACAAAAGTGCGCTAAATGGTTCACATTTTTCACATCCCCAAAAACCCGGAAAAAAAACGTAAAGACCCCAAAATATGCGAAGAACAAGACATGAACATTTAACAAACAAGTTAAAATCAAAACTTACCAATACACGATAAAGAAGTCACAGAACGAAAACGTTGTTGGGGCACAGCCAAAAAAAACCTACAAAAAAAAAAAAATATATACATTTTTGGCCCAAACAAAAAAAAAAGGACACCATATTTTACAAAAGGATGACGGGAAAAAACTTACACAGAAAAAACACCACAACTAAAAAAACCACACCAAAAAATGCGAACGGAAAGTTATCCAAAAAAAACCGCCTCTAACACAATCCTAAAAACCGCCAAACACAACTCCCTCCAACAATCCACTCCGAACAACATAACCTCCAACAAACAACACCCGCCACCTCGACTCGAGTCGCCAAAAGCCATAAATAGTGTTTCTTTTCCCGCTCAAATTAAGGACGGATCATAGGAACGCACAATCAATGATGCGGCCGAATAATAAGGACGCATGTATAAATACGTCACGGAAAAAAACAAACGGTCTGGTGTAGTTCTTGTTTTTGCATGAAAAATGGCTACAGACCAGCCAAACAATGGCCAAGAGGCGGCCGGTAAGTATTTCTCACATTTCTAATCAAGGCTTATTTAGAAGCAGAATATAGTGAAAGATTGACATCTAAATTAAAATTAATTTAATGTAAATAGGTGTTGAGGATGACATGGAAGAGGCTGCTGGGCCCAGTATTCCGGCCAAACCTGGCAAAAAGAAAAGGCAGCCACAATTCACAAGAAAGGAGATGGAGGTTTTGGTTCAGAAGTGTGTGGACATCCTGCCACAGGCAGACAGGAATATGGGTGTAAGCCAGAAGTGGAGAATGTGGGAGGAGATAGCCAGTGCTGTCAATAGGGTGGGTGATTATGTCTGTCTAGCCCGGGATGTCAAACGCCGGTAAGTAAAAACTTAAAAAAAAAAAAAAAACAGGGAAAAATAATGCAGGAATAATGCCTACTTTTTCACCCACAGATGGCAAGACTTCAAATATCGCCTGAAGCAAAAAATGGCTGACAGGGCTAGGCATGCAAGGGGGGCAGGTGGGGGTCCCACCCCTGTGTCATTGGAGTTGTATGATTTGGAAAAGCTGGCACAGGGGTGTGTGCAGGATGTGGATGTGTTTGGCATGTCCAACATGGATACGGACATGCCAGGCTTTGCGGCTCCTCATGTTGTCCCAGGTAAATGTTGTGATGTAACCAACTCTGAAATGTTATTGTGACAATATGTAGATTGTAATGTTCCTCTTTTCTCTTTTTTCTTACAGAGACACAGGCGGATGAGTCTGCTCCAGAGGGGAGCCTTGGCCGCAGAATTTCTGCTGGCTCTGCAGGGGAGAAACCAGTACATCCGGCTGAGGACCCTGCTGAAGCCAGTCCAGGGCAATCCCCATCGCAGGCAGTGTCCCTCCTCACAGAACTCAATTTTAAATCGGATTACCATACGGAGATTCTGCAGAGGATGGACGCCAGTCTGCTATGGGTGGCTGAGGCCCTGGAGCAAAATGCTGCGGCCAACGTGACCATTGGTCAGGCCCTGGCTGAAAATACCAGGGCCAACATCAGAATAGCCAATGCCCTGGAGCAGCTCGTTCGCCAGCACATGGTGGAGCCGACCTCCCTTCCTGCCGGAACATCAGGATCCTCCACCTCTGGCCCAACAACAGCCATTCCTCCAAATGTGCCTAGCCCTGTGCCTAGTCCAGAGGCCACAACATCTGCCTCTGGACAGGCCAGCCCGATGACATCCCGGACCCGGTCTGGCGCCCACCCTACCCCAGCCAAACGGGGAAAAAAACAATGACAGCACTGGCTACTTTTCCCACACTCCTTCTGTGCTTGCCCCATATTCCTTTAGGGACAAAACTTCCCTCTCCTTTCTTGTGAATTGTTTTTAATGTGTTTGTTTAAGTTGGCCAACACTGGTAATATGTTTTACAGATTTATTTACGTTATTATTGCCTAACACTGCCCAAAAAGTGTATTTGCAAAATGCACCCCAAAACTTGATAAATTTGTCTCAGAAATTAAAATTTGTGAAAATGTTCTCCATTGTATTGTGACTATATTATGGTTTAGAGTTATTCCTGGCCCACAAGCCAACAACGTCCTCCAAAAAAAAATAAAAATGGGTTTATAAAAAAAAGGTTTCTTTAGGGGACACTGTCAAATTAAAAAAAGGATGCAAATTCTCCTTGCAAAAGCAAAATGGTAAAATACACACAAACATGATGACATTATTGTTACAATAGCACAAAACCAAAATCCAAAAAAAAAACATTCAAACAAATGTATGCTAATTGATTGTGTAATCCGGAAATTAGCAGCTGAGTTTTTCACCTGCGTACGGTTTTGTGCTAAACCAAAAAACTCTGGTCAAAACACTTTACAAGCTGGTTTGCAATTCAAAGTTGATTGTTTTTCTGACAAGCCGTGATAAATCGATGAAACATCGAGGAGGCCCGGACCGGAGGACAAGGCCATCGCCATTGTGGTCGAGTAATCCACACCCCAATCTGTGCGAGCAAGTTGAACGGAAAGAGGATCAGCCAGTGACGTATGACTTGGTACGAACACATTTGATGTACGCATCTGAAAATTTATGTACGCCCCAAAAACGCCTCGCCACGCCTGCGTTTTTCCATCTCCACCCACGTCAACGCCCAAAAAAGGCCTGTTCTGTCAATCACATTTCACATGTCACTTCCTGTTCGCTATTTGACGAACGAGACAAAAAAAGCTCGCAATCTGCCGTACGCACATGCGCAGTGTAACACCGGCGCATGCGTGGTTTAACAACATCGGAACGCAACGAGCGTACTGATGCTAACGAACGGCTCTGAATGAGGGCCTTTATCCTCCCAGACTTTACCAGGCACAGTCTCACTACTAAGGTAACTGATGGTAGGTAGTGCTCAGCATTACTATCCACAGAGTATGTAGAAAACATCATCACATCACCATACATATCAAAGACATATTAAAGGCAAGGGGGCTGATATTTGCATGCAGCATTGTCCGTGTCTGCGTTTTTTGCCATTCACACATATGCAACATTATGCAAATGCCGCTACAAGCCCTTCCCTGGTGTACAAGCGTGCATCTGAATGTACAAGGACTGGAACAACCACTGTCAGTGTCTTTATACGCAACCACTAAGCTGTGTGATTTAGATGCATACGTAGTGTGACTTATATGCATGCGCAGTGTGACTTAGGTGCATGGCAGTGTGACTTACAGGCATGCGCAGTGTGACTTAGGTGCATGGCAGTGTGACTTAGATGAATGTGCAGTGTGACTTATTTGCATGCGTAGTGTGACTTAGATGCATGGCAGTGTGACTTAGATCCATGGCAGTGTGACTTAAAGTCATGCACACTGTGACTTAGATGCATGTGCTGTGTGATTTAGATGCATACGTAATGTGACTTATATGCATGCGCAGTGTGACTTAGAGGCATGCGCAGTGTGACTTATATGCATGGCAGTGTGACTTACACATCCCTGTGAACACCAAACAGCACCCAGTACTTTATCAAGATATTTTTGGTGCATGGCAGTGTGACTTAGGTGCATGGCAGTGTGACTTATATGCATGCACAGTGTGACTTAGATGCATGCGCAGTGTGACTTAGATGCATGCGCAGTGTGACTTAGATGCATGGCAGTGTGACTTAGAGGAATGCACAGTGTGACTTAGGTGCATGGCAGTGTGACTTAGAGGCATGCACAGTGTGACTTATATGCATGCGCAGTGTGACTTAGATGCATGGCAGTGTGATTTATATGCATGCGCAGTGTGACTTAGGTGCAAGGCAGTGTGACTTAGGTGCATGGCAGTGTGACTTAGAGGCATGCGCAGTGTGACTTAGGTGCATGGCAGTGTGACTTAGATGCATGGCAGTGTGACTTAGATGCATGTGTAGTGTGACTTAGATGCTTGGCAGTGTGACTTAGATGCATGGCAGTGTGACTTAAAGGCATGCACACTGTGACTTAGATGCATGTGCTGTGTGATTTAGATGCATATGTAGTGTGACTTATATGCATGCGCAGTGTGACTTAGGTGCATGGCAGTGTGACTTAGATGAATGCGCAGTGTGACTTAGGTGCACAGCAGTGTGACTTAAAGGCATGCACACTGTGACTTAGATGCATGTGCTCTGTGATTTAGATGCATATGTAGTGTGACTTATATGCATGCGCAGTGTGACTTAGGTGCATGGCAGTGTGACTTAGATGCATGCGCAGTGTGACTTAGATGCATGCGCAGTGTGACTTAGATGCATGGCAGTGTGACTTAGAGGCATGCGCAGTGTGACTTAGGTGCATGGCAGTGTGACTTAGAGGCACGCGCAGTGTGACTTAGAGGCATGCGCAGTGTGACTTAGATGCATGGCAGTGTGACTTATATGCATGCGCAGTGTGACTTATATGCATGCGCAGTGTGACTTAGATCCATGGCAGTGTGACTTAAAGGCATGCACACTGTGACTTAGATGCATGTGCTCTGTGATTTAGATGCATATGTAGTGTGACTTATATGCATGGCAGTGTGACTTAGAGGCATGCGCAGTGTGACTTAGGTGCATGGCAGTGTGACTTAGATGAATGTGCAGTGTGACTTAGGTGCATGGCAGTGTGACTTAAAGGCATGCACAGTGTGACTTAGATGAATGTGCAGTGTGATTTAGATGCATATGTAGTGTGACTTATATGCATGCATAGTGTGACTTAGGTGCATGGCAGTGTGACTTAGGTGCATGGCAGTGTGACTTAGAGGCATGTGCAGTGTGACTTAGAGGCATGTGCAGTGTGACTTAGGTGCATGGCAGTGTGACTTAGGTGCATGGCAGTGTGACTTAGAGGCATGCACAGTGTGACTTAGAGGCATGCGCAGTGTGACTTAGGTGCATGGCAGTGTGATTTAGGTGCATGGCAGTGTGACTTATAATCATGTGCAGTGTGACTTAGATGCATGGCAGTGTGACCTATATGCATGCGCAGTGTGACAAATGCATGCGCAGTGTGACTTAGATGCATGGCAGTGTGACTTAGATGCATGCACACTCCGACTCATAATCAGCCTCAATATATCTAAGCATGCTGAGTGGTGACATGATTCTATCAGCAGAAAAAGAGGGTACATCCTAAATAATAGTATTACATATCAAACGGTAAGTTATTATATGCATGCTATAACAAACACAGGGCATCACCTATACAGGCAGATTACATCAATTCTGCAAGTAGAAATCTTATAACTCATATGAATGCACATCCACCAACTAGAGTATATCAAATACATGTAGAACAGCACTACAAAGCATCATACAGTAGGTACCAATATTAGCATTGACATATGTAGGAATTTCATAATCTCTATTTTTAGTAAAATATAATGTCAATACAATACAGACATGGGGGTAAATGTAATAGCCTGTGGACTGCAAGCATCAGCGAGTTCTGGGCCTAATTCAGAGCCGCTCGTAAGCGGCCGCTCGTTTGCTCCGAGTGATGTTCGCACAACTGCGCATGCTTATGGGTTGTAATACGCATGCGCGAACCAGTCATTGCGGTCGGAAATTGTGTGCTCGCAAAATAGCGAATGCCTGCTAATTTGAGTGACAGAATGAGGCGTTTGTGGGTGGTAACAGGGGAAGGTGCTTGAAAACGGGGAGTGGAGATTTGAACGCAGGCGTGCCAAATGGTCAAAACGGGCGTTTTAAGGGTGTGCGTAATTAACAAAGCAGCGTCATCGACCACGTCACTTGGTTGTCTTTTAGCCTGAACTGCTCGCATGATTGTGGTAGGAAAATCCTACCACAAGCACTGCGAGCAGTTCATACGCCTTTCGATGTACTCGATTAATCTAATAAATAGCGGAGATGACGTAGGATGCGAACGGCCAGGGGGCGTTTTTTTAAAAATAGCAAGCGCATGTTTCGTTCGCTCGTTCAGACGCCCTCTGTGCGTAAATATTTTAAAGTAGCAGTCATATAAGAGGCAAAATCAACCTGGTTTTGCCTTTTAATGACTTCTACTTTAAAACATCGGCCAGTCTCACACTGAACTCACCAATGCCTGCAGCCCACAGGCTATTACATTTACCCCTGCTATTCATGAAAACAAAAAAAAACCACTGACTTCTTTACTGAATAACGATTATGGGGTATATTTACTAAAGGTCGATTTTTATGTTTATTGTAATCAACTGAAATCGACTGTATAATATGCTCATTTACTGTCATTCGATTTTGATTTGGAAATTGATGTTAGTTGGATTTGGCAGGTGTAATTGCATTTGGTTTTGTACTTCGTGTTCTGAACCAAATGCAAATCCAAACTAAAAAAAGAAACTAATGAATCACATCTTAAAAAGAAGCATGCACAGAACACTATGACCTATTTTCCATTAACCAGCACCAGGCTGAATCAGCAGGGGTAGTAATGCCACGTCAGGGAGACCCACAGGGTGGAGTCCCCCTGCCAAAGCATTAACCAGCCTCAAACTGTTCAGCCCAGGGCTTCAACTGAGGTTCAATTCCTGTGGAGGACATGGATATAGAAGAATAAATTTAATTTTGTTAACAATATTATATAATATACAGTACTATACAGTAAGACTGCATGTGCAACATATCAGTACTCAAGTTTGCGACTTTTACGCAGAACTCCCTCCCCCTGTGCACTGCTGCTATGGTGTTTCGCCGTACTTTACATCTGCGACTTTATAGCGGCTACGTCTATGAACAGTGCGGCAGTGAAAATATAAAATACAGTATTTTACTGTCGCAGGGACTTGTATGCAGCTGCAACATTTGCATACTATATATATATATATATATATATATATATATACTTTATATTTATTTATTTTTTTTAGATGCTGCTACGTACTTCTGTACACTCATTTACTGTACTTCATTTCTATTTTGCAGTGATGTGCGTCAGAGTGCATAGACTTTGTTTTAATTATTTATTGAATGTCAATAGTTTACTTGCAGAGCAAACTAAAATTAACATTATGGAAATATACTGTATATTATATAACATTGACAACAAATTAAAAATTATTCTTCAGTACCCCTGTTCTGAATAAGACACAAAAGCCATGCTACATTAGCTGTCTATTCAAGCGCTACACACTCTTTCTGATGATCCTGATTAATCTCACTGTTATTGCATAGGAGCTGGTGCAGTGTGAGAAGCTTGCAATTTGTATAAGGCCGCTGTGTGCGCCATAATTGCAAGCAAAACGATACTGTACTGTAAGCTAAATGACAATTGTCATCAGCGCTCAACAGTGGGTATCCCAAGTATGGGAGTAGCTAGGGAGATGTCCTGTCTCCAAAATATACAAGTATAAGTAGAAAATATGTACTCAGCGCTCATCTGGGGTATTAGACCAAAGAATAGAGTGTAGGTGTTAGTCAGTAATGATAATTAAATAGAGACAAACGAGTGGGAATGGTTGCTAGGAAAGTTAGATGGCTCCTTTAGGGTGCCTCCCATCCTGCCCCCTGCTCCACACCACTACTCCCATCCTGCCCCCTGCTCCACACCACTACTCCCATCCTGCCCCTTGCTCCACACTACTGCCAACCAGCCCCCTTGCTCCACGCTACTACTGCCATCCTGCCCCCTGCTCCACACTACTACTCCCATCCTGCCCCCTGCTTTCCACTAGTACTCCTATCCTGCCCCCTGTTCTGTACTACTACTCCCAGCCTGCCCCAGCTCTGCCATTACTACTACTACTACTCCCATTCATCCCCCTGCTTCCCACTACTACTACTATTCCAATCCTGTCCCATGTGTCCCACTGCTATTACTACGCCCATCTGGCTTCCCACTACTGCTACTCCCTGCCCGAACCCAGCGGTGGCAGAGTTCATGACGTTTGTGCTCCTGGTGCTAGTTCTGGTGGGGACGTACACTGCGCACCCTATTTTTGTTCTTGCTGAGGACAAGGTTTTGTATTTTTACCTCTGGGGGCCAATGTTTGTTTGTTTTCTGTAGGGGCCAATGTATTTGTTTTTTTCTGTGGGAGCTGGTGTGTGTTTTATTTTGTTCTTGTTGAGGCTAATGTGTGATTATTTTTTTCATGAGGAGGCCAATGTGTTTTACTACTTTCCGTGGAGGCTATGTGTTTTTTTTTCTGTCGGGTGTCATTGTGTGTATTTTTTTTTACTGTGGGGATCAATATGTGTCTCTTTTTTTTGTGAGTGCCAATATGTTTTTTTATTATTTTCCTGTGGGGGCCAATGTGTTTTATTTGTTTTCCTGTGGGGGATAATGGTTTTTTTTTTCCTGTTGGGGTTCAATGTGGGTTTTTTTTTCTGTGGAGGGCAGAGTGTTTTATATTTTTCTTGTGCATTGTTTTTGATCTGCACATGTGTCTGAGCGGCAGTGCAGGTACAGATGCATGCACCGAGTAGTGTATTAGAAACGTGTTAGGTGGTTACAGGGGGTTGGCTATAGAGACGCTGAAATGCTCACATTCCTGGAGGCCATACTTAGATGGATGATCTGCGCCTAGCCTAGGGCTGTTGAAAGTTCCAATGGTGCCTAAAGTCTTAGGGGTCTACTCACTAAACCTTGGGGAGATATAAAATGGAGAACGATAAGTCCCAGCCAATCAGCTCCAAACTTTAATTTCTTCCCACCCCCTCGATGGACTCCCACCTCCTCACAGCCACGCCGCCATTAGGGCTGCTTCCATAAATTTCCCGGGCTGGTTTTCTATCCCAATCCGCCCCTGATTACAGGTACACTCTTCTGAGTCTCAGTACACTGTGCTGCAACTGAATATGTTACACTGCATCTTGAGACGTGACTAGCTAGTCGCGCTACATGTCGCATAGACGCAAGACGCGTGATGACACATTTTTATGTCAGGTTAGGCAAAGAATAGATTCTTTTTTTATGTCGAACAGAAAATCTTATTCTTTACCACCAATTATACCAATCAATGGTGTAAAGATAGTTATGTAAAATAAAAGATGAGGCGGACACCCTCTAGTGTATATATTCTTAAAACCACATGTGCTCTTATTTAAATACTGTATAGTGTTAGGAAAAGGTGGCTCTATATCTAATATAATTTCAATAAAAAATTATCTGCAATCTGTTTTGTAACAAACTCACAGAATTAACCACATTTTATTGTATATGCAATAAAAAATAAATCTTGTACAATAAAGTAATGCATGTATAAGAAATCCAATTAAAAACAGTTTATCTGAAATGTCCAGGGGGCTTAGGGGCTAATTCAGCAGTGCATGTGCGTGCGTGCAGCTTTGCAATTTTGATCCTTGCTAAATCAAGCCCTTAGTCCACAAGTATGGCTCAAGGAAGCAAAATATGTGTTTTCACAAAGGAGTCCAAGTGACTGAATGAATAAATTTGTGAGCAATGTTGGCAATCTGTGCAGGGGATGCAGAATCTAACCTCTCCTATCGTTGTGTCCCTTGAGAACTGAAGGCTACACTGTAGCTACTGTATGCACTCATAAGATTAAGTTTCTTTTTAGACAAGATTATTTAATTGAGATTAAAGGGATGGAAAATGCATTTAGTTTACTAGACTGTGTATTATTTGACTATTAATTTACTATTATGTTTACTATTAGTTTACAAATCTGTACTATTTATCAAGAGAGAGGTAGTCTAAAGCATGTTACCCCACAAATAAACTTGATTTTTTTCACATCAGTTGTGGATACCAGCAGGGGCCGGTGCTAGGGTGTTCGTTGTCCACCTGCAAACTATAAATTTTTGCCCTACCACCCATATTCTATAAAGGGACAGCATGCCCCGAAGAGGTGTGGTATCACAAGGGGCTTAAAAACATACAGTATAAGGACCCCCAATTCAGATTATGCCACACAGTAGCTCAACCTCATTTACATTACACCGCACGTAGTCCCCCTTAGTCACATTATAACATGCAGTAGTGCCCCTTATTCACGTTACGCTACACAGTAGTGCCCTTTATACACATAATACCACAGTAGTAGAGCCCCTTATACACATGTCACAGTAGTAGTGCCCCTTGTACATGTCACAGTAGTACTGAAGGAAACCAGACCCCCAGCTGCATCCAAATAATTGAAGAGGACTCAGATGTCAATATGGCATCATCCTAGCGCAGAATTTAAGCAAATCATGTGATACGCGCTTTCAGTCATGTGATCCTGTTCTTCCATCGCAGCCTTTCCTACCATTTACATGTTTGTTTCCCATGGTGTCTAGATTACCAAATATAAATACTTAGTATGAATGTGTCAAAGCAATACAGGAGGACAATTAGGTAACATTGGTAATAAAAATGTGGGAGCAAGGTGTTTGGTGGTCAGTCTAGTAGAGTTTTACTGGGGCTCATAGACCTCCACTTACACTCCTAGTAAGCTTCTTCCAATATCAGTAAAATAGGTTACAAATTGGTATTAGGGGGAAAGTCTCAATTTGGATCTTCTATAAGAACATGACCTCCACCGACTCTGCACCTGGTGGGATGGCTGCTACAGATGTGCCCAGCTAGTTTGTTGCTCCATATGCCATGTAGCATGCCATTCATCTTGTGCCACATACTACGCCATGAGTCGTGCCACACAGAATGTTATGTAATGGAACATAGCGTAGCACTGGAAAAAAGTCATACCATGTAATACAACTTTTGTCCACCAGGTGTCATTTTTTCTAAACTACACAGCGCATGCGTCTGATTTCCAATGCATTTTCTATATCACCGCCTGATGATTGGCTGACAGAAGCAGTGGTTCTGTACAATATAGTACAGCGTTTTCCTCATGGAATCAGGGCTGTAGAAGAATGTCTAATAAAGTTTTAAATCATTAAGTGTGTGAGTCCTGTACTTTTCAATAAAAATATTTCACACACACGCACAGCTCTATTACACACTGATTGTGCGTTTAAAGCTGCACACTTGCGTCAATGTCGGTGCTGTCCCAGACTAGTGATTTCATGACTTTTGGGACTAGTAGCGGGCTGTTTGAAAGAGGGATTTCTGTATTACAAATTGTCTGTGCTTTTTAAAATGCACACTTGCGGCACTGTCGGCGCTGTCCCAGACACTATAGTGATTTAATGAATTTAGAGACTAGTAGCAGGCTCTGTTTAAAAGTGAGGTCTCTGTATTACAAACTGTGCATTTTAAGGTGCACACTTGCGGCACTGTTGGCTCTGTTGTGGCTGACAGATATGGAGGTTCCAATGTGCAACACAATGGGATCTCTGGTGCATGCCCAGTGGAGCCGCTCCATACATCAGTCACGCTATGCTGTGACGTATGGAGGATCATAGTACTATGCATGCCCAGTGGGTCAGGAGTCACACACAGTGCATCCAGATTTAGACACTATAGTGATTTCATGACTTGAGGGACTAGTAGCGGGCTGTTTGAGAGAGGGATCTCTGTATTACAAACTGACTGTGCATTTTAAAATGCACACACTTGCGGCACTGTCGGCGCTGTTCCAGACATTATAGTGATTTCATGATTTTAGAAACTAGTAGTGGGTACTGTTTAAAAGTGAGGTCTCTGTATTACAAACTGATTGTGGATTTTAAGGCACACACTTGCAGCACTGTCAGCATGTCGGCGCTGTGGTGGCTGCCAGATCTGGGGGCTGCAATGTGTGACACAATGGAATCTCTGGCGCACGCCTAGTGGAGCCGCTCCATACACCAGTCATGCTATGCCGTGGCATATGGAGGATCATAGTACTACACATGCCCAGTGGGTCGGCTAATCATTGACGAGTCGGCTATGGAGTCGGGGAGTTCCACAGCCAATGAGATGGATTGGTCACAATTAGGTAATGACTTAAGGTTCTTCTGCTGCTGCTCCAGACTTCCAGATTTTGTCCAATGCTCCACAGTGCATTCTAAAATATGGTGACCTAAAAATATAAATAATAAAAATATATAGCTTGCACCATGCATGAGGCAGATTACTGTATATCTTATTATGTGAGTTGTGGGCACTACAATGTGTTAATGTGAAGTGGTAACACTACAATTCAACAGTACAGTATATAATGTTACGTGGCAGCTCTACAATGTTTACAAAGAAAATGGATCTCAGACTGCACACTCTGGACATATATATATATATATAATTGGAGGTGCTACCTGTGGAGACCATTGATATATACACAAAGAAGAAATACAGGTGCACAACTCCAAATTAACTGATTATATATAAATAAATACATTTTGCAGTAAATATAGTAGAGGTTTTTGGCATAATCTTGGTCAAGGTTATGGGCCTGCCCACCATATCCGGGTAACCTCTTGTCGGGCAGGTCCCTAACATACTAAGGCTCAAATCCAGAGCGGGGTGTCCTGGATTTGATTATCTATCAATCAATCAATCAGTTAATTTGGAGTTGTGCACCTGTATTTCTTCTTTGAGCTCTACAATGTTGCATAATGTAAAGTGTATACTCAATCATCATATCTGTTTTTTTAAACAGAGCTAATTCCTGTGCGACCGCGGGGCCTGGACCAAAGGGGCCCATGTGGGTCATGAGGCCCACAGGCCAACTTCCAATGGTGCTACACCCAAGGTAAAGTACATCAATGCATACTACTACAGTATACAGTCATGTACTACTTACAGTGCAGTACATTGTGGATGTCAAGATTTTACAATATACTGTTCTGTACAGTACTGTATATTAGTGTTGTAATACTGTTCCTTTCTCTTTTTTTCCCACAGAGCGAGTTCTTCGAGTTTTGGCACTCTTTAGGATGATTGCCCACCTTTTAGTGGACATTTTTTTTATTTTGTTATGCATTTTGTTAAAACATTTTTATTACTTTTCATAAATGTTTTTGTTGTACACCATGTTTTTTTTTCAATTAACAGTTTACAGAAGAGAAAGGTGAATTTGCCTTTAAATAGCTAAAAAGTGTCCTTTATTATGCTAATGAAAGGCTCTTGCTTGCTTTGGGCGAAGGGACCTGATGCAGTGTGTCTTACTTCTCACAGAGCAAGTTCATATTGGCATATTCAATTTTGTGTGATAGGGGGCTGGAGAGGGGGCTGCTGGGAGTTACAAACACTAATAACGCTTTTATACCTAAAATACAGGTCTGACCTGGAGGTTGGAACAGGGTTCCAATCCGGATCAGACTCGGCATTTAGCCGGCGCCGACCCAGGATATTCCCAAGTGCCACTGAAGCCGGCCAGGATGGCAGCACGCTCCTGTTCATCCTGACCCAGATCGCGCCGTTTACACTGCAGGGTTTCACAGGTTATTCCCGTATTAAACCCTGCAAGTTACCTGGGTTGGATTGGAGGGAAAAAAGTTCCCAGCACTCAAAAAAGAAAAAAAACCTGCACCAACTGTAACTGAATAGCAAAAATCCTACACCTGGGGACAGACCAGCTGGCAGCAGGTAAGTACAGTATGTGTGAGTGAGGTAGGTAGGTGTGTAATAAAGTTTTACTTTCAAAGGTGGGTGTGTACTGTGTTTTTTTAACTATTTAATTTACAGTGGAGGTATGGGTGCTGGCCGCCTGCTGGCACTTGTAGTTCCACAAGTGCCAAAGGGCAGGCATGCTGGCACTTGTAGTTCCACTTTAAATTACAATAGTTTTGAACTATATACATTACCTCCATACCCACCACTTTCTTTTTTTCCCACAGAGGGAGTTCTTCGAGTTTTGGCGCTCTTCCGGTTCTTCGAGAGCGAGTTCTTCAAGTTTTTGGCATTCTTCAGCCTAAGCCTGGGGTTTTGGGAGAGGGGGGACTCATTCTTTGGGAGAAACTCCACCTCCCCTGAGATCCATACCTTGGGCTGACCGGCTTGGGGTGCAAATGCTTGGCCGTGGAGCCCCGGTGATAGGGTCTCCTGGCTGTGGCATTACACCCCGGTCGGTTTGGGTCCAGTGTTGGTTTTAAATATAGGGGGACCCCTATGCATTTTTCTCCCTATATTTAAATCCAGGACTGGCCCTGCAGCCAGATGCTGGTTCCAAAATGATGGTGGAACCCTACACGTTTTTTTCTCTGTCATTTTTGGAACCAAGACTGGTTGAGCAGTCCGGGGCTGGTTAATAAAAAAAATATATATATATATATATTTTCCAGGTCTTGAACCCTCGGGACAAGCACTGTACAGCAGCAAGGCAATCTCATAACCTCTAGCCCACATACCATCCATATCAAGAGCTGCACCTGTCGTGTATGTGATGTAACATCTGCAAATTACAGCAGGCAATGTGTACTATGAGCCTCCATACACCACAGCATAGCGTGACTGGAGTATGGAGCAGCTCCACTGGGCATGTACCCATTGCAACCCCTAGAACGGGCAGCCACAACAGCGCCGATGTGCCGCAAGTGTGTGGATTAAAACCCCATTTTCAAACATCTCACTGCTAGTTTCTAGTCATGAAATCACTATAATGTTTAAGTCTGGGACAGTGCCACAAGTGTGCATCTTAAAACGCACAGTCGGTTTGTAATACAGAGACCTCACTTTTAAACAGAGCCCACTACTAGTTTCTAAAGTCAAGAATTCACTATTGTCTGTCTGGGACAGCAACAACAGAGCCACAAGTGTGCATCTTAAAACGCACAGTCAGTTTGTAATATAGAGACACGTCTTTCTGGGTTGACTTCTAGTTCAGTGATGGTTTTCTGCACCACTGTATTCTGCAGTTCCGCAGTGACTGACACATTCATAGCAGCACATTAGTTGTCCTAGCAGATGGGGGATGGTGTCCTTGGCAATGGTCACCATTCCTCCAGTTTTCAGGACACAAGGGCAGACCTTCAGCTGACTGCTTATGGCTAACAGAGCTTATGGCTAACAGAGTCCTTTATTATGGTAAAGAAAGGCTCTTGCTTGATTTGGGGGAAGGGACCTGATGCACTGTGTATGACTTCCGACCTACTGGGCATGCGCAGTGCTATGAACCTCCATACACCACAGCACAGCATGACTAGCAGGGCGCTACATGGCTATGGAGTGGCTCCACCATGTGCAAGCCCTGGAGTTTGTAATCCAGGGACCCCTGTGACTCAGACCCCAGTACTAGTTATTAAAACATGCATTCTCTACTGTATATAAGTCTGGGACATTGCCGCCAGTGTGCGCTTTAAAACGTACAGTCAGTTTGGAATCCTGGGACCCCTGTGACTCAGACCTCAATACTAGTTTGTAAGACATGGATTCTCTACAGTATTTAAGTCTGGGACAGTGCCGCAAGTGTCCGCTTTAAAACGCACAGTCAGTTTGTAATATACAATTTCATAGCGGCACATTAGTTGTCCTTGCAGATGGGGGATGGTGTCCTTGGCAATAGTCACCACTCCTCGCCTTTTCAGGACACAAGGACAGACCTTGAGCTGACTGCTTAATGGCTAACAAAGCATTCTATATTATGGTACTGAAAGGCTCTTGCTTGCTTTGGGGAAAAGGACCTGATGCACTGTGTGACACCCGACCTACTGGGCATGCGTAGTACTATGATCCTCCATATGCCACAGCATAGTGCGACTGGCCTATGGAGCAGCTCCCCTGGGCATGTGCCAGAGATCCCATTGCAACCCCTGGAGCTGGCAGCCATGACAGTGGCGACATGCCAACAGTGTCGCAAATGTGCATCTTAAAACACACTCTCAGTTTGTAATACAGAGACCCCAATTTCAAGCGGCACACTACTAGTTTCTAAAGTCAAGAAATCATTATAGTGTCCAAGTCTGGGACAGCGCCGACTGTGCCAACATTAACTTCAATCGCACAGTCATTTTGTAATACAGAGACCTCAATTTTAAACAGAGCCCACTACTGATTTCTGAAATCATGAAATCACTATACTGTCCAAGTCTGGGACAACGCCGACAGTGCCTTAAGTTTGCGTCTTAAAACGCACTGTCAGTTTGTAATATAGAGACCCCACTTTCGAACAGCCCACTACTAGTTTCTAAAGTCAAGAAATCACTATAGTGTCCAAGTCTGGGACAGCGCCGACTGTGCCGACATTGACATCAACCGCACAGTCAGTTTGTAATACATTGACCTCACTTTTAAACAGAGCCCCCTACTAATTTCTAAAGTCATGAAATCATTATAGTGTCCAAGTCTGGGACAGCGCTGACAGTGCCACAAGTGTGCATCTTAAAACGAACTGACTGTTTATAATACAGATACCCTATTTTCATTGCGTGTGACTCCCGACCCACTGGGCATGAGTAGTACTATGATCCTCCATATGCCACAGTATAGCGCGACTGGCTTATGGAGCGGCTTCACTGGGCATGCACCAGAGATCCCATTGCAACCCCCAGAGCTGGCAGCCACCACAGCACCGATGTGTGGACAGTGCCGCAATTGTGCACCTTAAAACGCACAAATAGTTTATAAAACAGAGATACCCCTTTCAAACAGCCCGATAAACTCATGAAATCACTATAGTGTTTAAGTCTGGGATGCACTGTGTGTGACTCACGACCCACTGGGCATGCATAGTACTATGATCCTCAGTACACTACAGCATATCACAACTGGTGTATGGAGTGGCTCCACTGGGCATGCACCAGAGATCCCATTGCAACCCCCAGAGCTGGCAGCCACCACAGCGCTGATGTGCCGACAGTGCCGCAAGTGTGTGTTTTAAACTGCACAATCAGTTTTTACTACCTCACTTTTAAACAGCCCACTACTAGTTTCACTATAGTGTCTAAGTCTGGGACAGCGCCGGGAGTGCAAAAAAATTATTCTTTTCCAGGGCTCAAACCTGGGACAAGCACTGTTGCAAGGCGATCACCTAACCTCTAGCCCACACACCAGCTATATCAAGAACCGCACATAGCAGGCTCATTCTTGTGCACTCCACCCACGTATCTTCCTTTCAAAATGTGTCTTCCTTTCAAATTATTATACTAGTACATATATACACAGTACCCCACCATTAGAGAATAATTCATCCCATCTCATTGAAAGCTGTGCATGCATCTCATTAATCTACAGTATCGGTTATACCGTCATAACACCACAGCAACTACACTACTGTACAGTTATGTACAGTATGTGTACTGATTTAAAGTCCCATTTTAAGAGCTTATGTGATATTAAAAAGATTGGTTGTGTGAACATGCTAATACAGTGCTTGAATGTGATATCCAACCAATTTAACAGTATGGTATTCAGTACAAATTACAAAAGTGGAGCATTCACCACCCAGCGGTTAATCACTGTATTACATGCCGTAGCGTATCTTTCATTGAAGAATACCGTGGTACGCCAAAGTCCAGCCATCACGTAATGTTCCATGGCGTGACACAGAGCCCTGAAACATGCGCTATGAGCAACAAACTAGCTGGGCACATCTGTACCTACAGTAGCACAAACTACCAGGAATATTTGTATCAGTAACACATACAAAATATAACAATGTTATCTGCATTATTGTTCCATATACCAACATGGCAGAAATCATTTAAAATTTCGCAGCAAATAAAATAGCATTTTTAATGAAGTGACCATCAGATAATATAGGGAACATCCCAGTGACTACCATATAATGCAGGGAACATTGCAGTGACCGCCAGATAATGCAGAGAACATTGCAGTGACCACCAAATAAAGTAGAGAGCATAGCAGTGACCGCCAGATAAAGAAGAGAGCGTAACAGTGACCACCAGATAATACAGAGACTATCATTGACCAACATATAACAAATAATATGAATACACCCCTCACACACACAAAAAACAATAATTATACCCACACATACACATTAATACACCAGTCCCAGCACAGATGGTATTAACCTCCCCAAGTAAAAAAAAAAATACACCCCTACCCATTGGATACCATCACCTTAGATAACATTTAAACATATTCACACCTCCACTAGCACAAACCAGAAGGAGGAAGTGTCTGGTCCCTGCAGAGCTCCAGGCCAGGGTACAGCAAAATAATTCAGACTGAGAGAGGATAGACTAGGAAAGGGCAGAGGCTCTGGACAAGGGGGTGGGTTTTTTTTCAAGGGACATGAGGGAGTAGATTAAAAAGTCAAACAGGGTGTTTACAAGAGGGTGGGGTCTCAGGCAAGGGATGTGGTCTTAGCCAGGAGGGACTAGATTAGAATAGTCAGAAAGGTTAGATGAGGGGAGCGGGGACTCGGGCGAGGGTGGGGTCTTGGCTAGGGACAGGAGGTGAATAGATTGCATAGAATAGTCAGAGTGGTGACAGACAGGGTAGAGGATAGGAGGAGGTGGAGACTTCAGGTGAAGGGACAGGAGATTCAGTAGAATACAGAGACCATTGTAGTGAAAGGGTAGACTAGAGGATAGGAGGGGGTGGAGACTCAGAGTCTCAGGCAGGGAGGAGAGGGATCACTGGGGCATCCGCATTGAGCAGGCACTGGCAGCTGTACAGAGGACTCAGGAAGTAAAATAAAGTATGGTCACCCGGCCATCAGTCACAGCTCCTGCACCCCTCACTTGAAGTTACATTGTACTGGCCTGGGGGGGGGCATCTGGCACCCTGCCCACTGGTCCAGCCCACGAACAGTAAAGGGATGGGACTGGGTGAGGAGCCATTCAGGTTCAGCGGCACTTCTCTATAGTAAGCATGAACTGACTCAGCAGCAGCTGCAGGGAGAGTGCCTCTCCAGTCTGGTGCCTCCCTGCAGTGCAGGATCTGCTGAGCGGGTTGCGCCGGCCCTGGATACCAGGCTAATAGAGACGTACACCTATGTATGTGCCAGATGGACAACTAAACTCTGCATATCCATATATTTTGCACTTTGGCAAATGTTCTTTAGTCTGTTGAATATAGATAAAGGGTGATTCAGAAATGCACACAATGGTCATCGCTGCTGTGATCCTGTACAATATGCTAATGACTCCGTCTTGTGCACAGAGACTTTCGCTGCCAGTGTCTCACATCCACCGCTTACGTACAAAAGTGGAAACATCGGTCACACATCCAACCTCTGAACAAGCCTATGCTGTCTCAGAATGAGCATCCCACCTATGACGCCGGGGCTTCTCCAGCTGCATACGAATTCGCAGAGGGTCACTAGGAAAATCCCAGAAAATGCTTGTTTTTCTATCAACTCCTTGTTACCTCTCCCAAACGCTAACTACTGTACCTGTCACTTTGCGAATAAATCCACTCTGCGACCTCCATCGCTAAGCAATCACTGCACATGCCCAATGCTGATTTGGAGCCAAAAAATTGCTCCGTGTCCAATATTGTCTTTGCGTCCACCACTGAATCAGGCCCTGAGTCATTTATTTAGATGTTGTAAATGTCAATTCCAAAATTATAATTGTGTAAGCTACTCAAAATTTAACACAAAATAATATTAAGATCTGATTTTATTTTTATAAATGATAGTGACAGACAAATAGCACAAAATGCAATACTGCATTTCAATCCATCCTGTTCCCCATTTATCTTTTATTGACATTTATTTATTTTATTAACAGTTTCTTATATAGCGCAGCATATTCCGTTGCACTTTACAATTTTAAAAATTAATAGAACAAAACTGGGAAATAACAGACATATATCACTTCTTAATTCTATAATTACTTTATTGTGTTTATTGTGACTCTTGTATATAGTTATTGTGTATGTTGATTTATTTCCTCTATATTAATTTTAGTTTTAATTATATAAAATCCTTCAAAAAAATGTTGTTACTGGAAATATTGCATTGATATTTTCAATCCTCAACTCAGAGCAGCAATGCTAGGAGTCACCTTACCTCTCAAACTGCTATCTGCTAAAAGTGCGCCTTACCTGTCCTTTGCATGCTATGCTTTCCACATTGGGAACAGGCTGCTAATTGAAAAGAGGAACAGGACAGAACAAAATGTCATACAAAAAAGCAGCTACCAAGAAATACAATTTTTATTATGTACTGCTCAGAAAATGTCACTTCACAGTTAAATGAGCATTATAATATATACATAAAAGTCTAACAGTATTTTTAAAATAGCTTATTGAGCCATAATACATAGTTTTTATATTGGATATTTCCTTTTTCAGCAGTAACTTTATTTCTATATTATTAATACTACAATACAATACACCTACACATCTACATCAGCCAATGCATCGGTTCTTGATGTAAAAAGTATTTCTTGAAGAGAGTCAAACTAGTGTGTACTGTACAGTATGTATCTGCTGAGAGCTGAAACACTTTACCTGATGTACGTGCAACTCATCTGTGATGTTAGACATATGAGAGTGACGCAGAGCATCTAGCCTACAATATGTATCCTGATAAGGCTCGTTGGACTTTACTCTTCAGCATATGCGATACATCCCTGCTTCAGCAGCAAGCCTGCCTCCTGTAAGCAGAGCAACAAGTGTTTAATGGGAGGAGATAATGAAGAACTATAAATAGAGCAGAAGGCTAGAGTGGAAATAGACGGTTCAGCTGCACTCCGGGTTCTGCACACTGGCTGGTCCTTTCAGCACTGCAATTGCTTCAGCACCATGGACAGCTCCTTCCTCAAGCTGGATGCTGCGGAGTTTCTGGAAATTTGGCAACGCTTTGATTCTGATGGTGAGGAGATGACCTTCAAAGTGGTTTTAAATGCATGGTATCATGAAAAGTGAATAGACACACATAACTAATTTAGTAGAACAAAAATATACTTATGCCAAATATATCGTTTTATGGCTATGTTACACTGTCACCAATTGTTACTTATATTACTATTATTTTACTTATTTTAATACAATACTTTTGTACATGGTATTTGTCAGGCAAGTAATATGCATTTATCCTCTGGAAAAAGAATCAAAGTAATTTGTACAAACTAATGCAAGCTTTCATTTTCTTTCAGCAGTCACTTAAGGATATCATTTACTAAACAGATTATATTACATGTGTTCCATTTACGAGTAAATTAGTTTAGTTCTTTATTGGGGAAGAGATTTAGGATACTAGGAAATATTACTGAACACGAGTCCTGGTATAACCCTGGATTATTGATTTTTTTCTAATTGAGCAGCTCTACATTTTAGACAGAATGCCATAATATAATCTGTAATAATAAATGTGACATACATTCATAGAGTATGCAGTAATTATAGGTGAGATTAATATGTGTATTCCTGGTTGCTAAACATACCAAACATATATTTTCTTTGTATGTAGACAATGGTTACATTGAGGGAAAAGAACTTGATGACTTCTTTTGCCATCTTCTTAAGAAACTGGGCACAGTAAGTTAATATCTGTTTTCTATTATGTATTTATGTATTTTTTTAAATGTGTGAAAGCAATGTTTTTGTAAATCACCTATGCTAGAGATATCTTTCATTTATCAGTTGGAATTTCTGATTTATCAAAGAAACATACATAGATTCACAATGTCCAATAAAATATTTATTTGGCACTGCTAAAGACACATGAATTTGTGATGTTCACTAATATAAATAAATTTGGCACTGTTATTTGTGAACACAATTCTAAATGTAAAAATATATATGTGACATTATATATATATATGTGCATATATATGTGTATATATATATATATATATTATATACACATATAATAGTCTACTATTAGACTAGTGCTACATTGTGTAATGCTGAGTGTGTATACTTAGGGGTAAATTTACTAAGATGGGAGTTCTATTAAGAAGTGATGTTGCCCATAGCAACCAATGAGAATGCAGGTATTATCTTCTAGAAGGTGCTAGATAAATGAGAAGTAGAATCTGATTGGTTGCTATGGGCAACATCACTTCTTAAATAGAACTCCCATCTTAGTAAATTTACCCCCTAATGTTCTATGAATGTAATTCATTTGAAATCTTCTGGTATACTATGCATTCTCCAAAAATACACATAGCCTAATGGTCCTGAAAATAGGATATATGTTAAAATTACACAATGTAAATATGCAATCTTTATCTATAGAGGTAAGTTTTTAGTATTTTCATCTGCAGGTAACCTTTCAGTAAGGTACAGGATGAATTTGTATAAAACCCATTTGACTTGACAACCACTGAAAACCAACCAATAAAAGCATATAAAAGTTGAAAAACCATACAGTCCAAGTTGGTCATCTACAGATGCACTGGAATATAAACCAAATTATGCATTCTACTGTTCACATGTGCATATGCAATAGACATGTTGTATGTTCGTGGGCCAGTAAAAAATTCAAAACATTAAGCTCAAATCACTGGTTGCTGCCACACTCTCAGGGGTAAATTTACTAAGATTCGTGTTGGTCCCGATTTGTCCCGTTTTTCAACTCGGATAGGATCAATTAACAATGGCCTTATTTTTCACTTAAAAAATCTGGAATTTACCAAGGTTCCAGTTTGACAGGATCGTTTTGATAGATGGTGTATTTAGTTGATCCTGTCCAATTTGAAGTCCCGATTTAAATGGCTGAATTTCTCTCCCGAACAAGCAGGCTGCACATATCAGTGAAATATGTGCAGACTGTTTGTTCTTTTTTTTTTAAGGGTAAAATTTTCTAAAAAAATTGTCATGAGGTTCCCCTCCCCAACAGGCTAACCAGCCCCGGTCTTGCCAGCCTGTCCTGGTACCTAAAATTACGAGGAACAAAACGTGTAGGGTTCCACAGTAACTTAGGTACCAGCACCAGGCTGCAGGGCCAGTCCTGGTTTTAATTATAAGGGAAAAAAATTGCATAGGGTTCCCCCTATTATTAAAACCATCACCGGATCCTTCTAGCAGGGGCTGATGCCACAGCCAGGGGAGCCCTTTCACCGGGATCCCCAGCTACAGCATCAGTCCTGACCACTAGTCAGCCCAGGCCAGGGATCCAGGGCACCCCTGGCCTAGGCTGATAGCCCGGGGCTATCCCCGCCACCCTAGGGCGGTGGGTGGCGGGTTGATAGTGTATGTAGTGTGTAAAAAATAGAATTAACAACATTGTCTTTACAGTGGAACTACAGGTCCCAGCAAGCCTCCTCCGCATGCTGGTACAAGTACCAGCATGCGGGGCATTAAGGGCCCTCTGGTACCTGTAGTTCACCTGTAAAGAAATGTGTAAAAAAACACAACACACACATCGTGAAAGTACAAGTTTATTGCACACCTACCACACTCTCACATACTTACCTCATGCCTGATGTTCACATCCCCTTGTCACCGTTAAGTATCTGTGGATGTATTTGTAATAAAGCACCAATACTCACCTTTTGTCCCACGATGTTCTTTGCAGAAATCCATTAAGGACCACGGACACACTGTAACTACATGCTTCAGCATGAAGTTACAGTATGCGAATGACAGCTCATGGGAATGAGCTGTCATTAGTCCCGGCCCGAAAGCCAATGAGTGTCGGCTTTACATTAGCGGCCGCTGATTGGTTGGGACCCAGCCAATGTGCGGCCGCTAATGACTGGGACCCATTTGGACCCAGCCAATGAGCGGCCACTAATGGTTGGGACCCACGTGGACCCAGCCAATGAGCGTCCGCTAATGGTTGGGACCCACGTGGACCCAGCCAATGAGCGGCCACTAATGTAAAGCCGACACTCATTGACTCTTGGCCCAGGACTAATGACAGCTCATTCCCATCTCAGAAGATATTTGCAATCTTAAAACAAGTTGTAATCAAACATAGGGCCTGATTCAGACCCGCTCACGAACGCACAGCGCTCACAAGCGGGCCGACGGTCCCCGACTGCCCATGCGCCTTCTCCGGCGTGCGCATGCGCGAGACCCATACTTCGACTGCAGCTTCGTCGCAACGGGTCTCGCTACAAGACATGGGCAGCTGTCAATGTTGATTGACAGCTCGCCCCATTTTGGAGGCAGGGAGGGGGGTGGCTGCACAAACGCAGGCTTTCCCTTAGGAACGCCTGGCGTTTGTGGGCGGCCCTACTGACATCACTTGTAATGTCAGTAGTGGACTTCCTGCTCTATTAGAGCAGGAAGTCCACTCGGGCTTGCAAGAGCTGAGACCCTACCACAGGGTCTCCTCGCAAGCACAATGGTTGCGATAATCGCATCGGAACCATCGGAACTGGTCGTAGAGCTTAAGGTTGACCATACCCTCTCTTAAACTCCACGATCATGTCAGTGTAAAAACCTCTCATGTCACATGTGCCATGATGCTACTTTGTTAATTATGCACTCCCATAAACCGTATGCACTCCCATAAAACGCTGTTCGCATAATTAGGCACGCCTGCGTTCGAATCTCCACTCCCCCGTTTTCAAGCACCTTCCCCTGTTACCACCCACAAATGCCTCAATCTGTCACTCAAACTACCGACCTGGCTGTGTTCAAGGAGAGAGAAATTTCTGATCGTAGCGGCTAGTTTGCGCACGCGCATCACGAACTTTACGCATGCGCAGTATAACGAACATCGGTGGCGTATGACCGTGCGGCTGCTTCGACCGACTCTGAATGAGGTCCTGTATGTGGAAGCCTATCCCGGCCACTATTCTTGCATCCGCAGCCACAGCCATTACTATCCGATTTGGCTGAAACAGATGTCCATGATCGAGTAAAGAAGTAGGCTTTGATGCCTACGACACTCCCTTTACACTCTCACAAGACAGACAGACAGCCCTATTTACGAACGTAAATACCAGTGGCATTTTATGTTTAGTATCACAGTAATACAAATGAAAATGCCAGTGGTATTCATCAATACTTACTCTTCTGGCGAGGACTAGCAAAGTCTTCCTCATCGGCGAGGTTCTTCCTTCGGCTGCTGGCAGCCTAACACTGCCAGCGACGGGCTCCTGTGTAATCCACATGCATGACGTTCCGTCTGGGCATGTGCATGCCCCTGTAACCCGGCAGTGCCTGGAAGGCTTCGTTGAAGCCGGAGACCACATCGGTGGCAATGGGGACCACATCGATCTCGGCATCTAAAGATGGCGAGAGTGATGCAGTGACAAATAGCGGTAATCTTAGATTACCACTGTTTGATGAATACAGAATAGATTACATAACCCTTTAGTGAGTGCTGAAGGGGATATGCTTCATTGTTAAATGGGGTCCATAGTTCCGCGTGATCTTATGGTCAATGCCCAGTTATCGTCCATAATGCTCATTTCCCGGTAAGGGTGGTTAGTCGGTTGACAGACCAATCCGTAGGCATGTCACAGTGGATGATTCTAAAATACTGCACAATGAAAGGTAAATGTAGCAAGATACAGTGAAAATTAATTAACAATTTATTAATGACAAATATTTGAATAATTTTTGCTCAGGATGATATTACCTCTTTACAAAAGTGTATCTTAAAAATGCAATTCAATAAACATAACATACTATACGGTAGATTTGGTATGGGATACTGAGGAAAAGGAAAATCACAAATTGTGTAATCATAACTTTTGCTAGATAATGATAATGAAAGGCAATCAGCATCAGCAAACTTCTTGCAAGGAGCAATGTAAAATTCGTTCCTCGTAATAAAATATGACAAGTATTCTTTTATCACAGGTGAACCAGAAGGTAAAAAAGAAAAATGACACTGACAAGACATGATGCCATAGCAACACATACATGCTATTGTGGCAAGCCCTTGCATCCTGTCAGGGCCATTGGCATTGAAGCCACAGAATAAAATATACATTAAATTTAAAACTTTACATTTTCAGTTGTACATCGACCCACTTTATCAGACGTATTGCATATATGATGACATTTATTTTGCCCATAACATGTAAAGCCCATAAAATAAAATTATATTCCAGTGTGCTACCAAAAGCAAGTCTTATCAGATTGGGAAAACAATGTAAATTTTGCTTGGACAGACTAAGGGGTCTATGTTTTAAGCCTTGGAGAGAGATAAAGTACGTGGAGATAAAGTACCAACCAATCAGCTCCTTACTGTTACTGTACATGCTGTGTTTGAAAAATGACAGTTAGGAGCTGATCGGTTGGTACTTTATCACCAAGGTATAAAAGGGGATGTCATAAAACAAGGTATTAGTCAAATTCAATAAAAAGGCAAGTTAATTCAGAATGCCTCTATGGGGAGGAGGCTATGGTTCTCAGCCTTGAAGAAGAGACCATTAAGTGTCTCGAAACGCGTTGGTGCATACCCGTGCTATCCGGACATTGGACACCATTGATAAGAGACCCCATCACTGGTAAAGCTTAGGAGCCACATGCAGGGGAACCGGTGCCTCTGCATGTCTATTATCTCAACACCTGCGGCTCCTCATCACAGTGTGCGGTAGGAACTCTTCTTGCATGGTGTCATAACCTATTCTCGTATATTCACCATATTGATTGTGGTTCTGGAGAACCATAGCCTCCTTCCCATAGAGGCATTCTGGTTTCATTTAATTTGACTTGCCTTTTTATTGAATATGAATTGTCTTTTTTAATGTTTACTTTTGGCATGCTCTTTGCCACATTGTTTATTCACTATGTTTATATCCCTTGATGTTTATTGATTGCATATGCATTTTATTGTGGCACCCCTCTATGACATAAATCCCATTTGTATTATATACATTGTTCCCTGCATTGGTTTATTGGGATTAGCGCCTTGTTTTATTACATCCCCTTTTATACCTTCAGGATTTATGTGTGAGTGTTAACTAAGGCCACCCACAGTCATTTTTTTAGGCCTGCTCTGAGCCCTGAAGCGCCCACACCAAGCACACCTTATTTCGTCCATATTCCCAGTACTTTATCACCGTCCACTTTATCTCTCTACAATGCTTAGTACATAGAATATAATACATAATAATATATAGAAAAATAATTATCAACGAAACTGACACATCTTAAAAACATAAGGGCACATTTTAGGGATTTGGTAGAAAATTCACAAACTGGAGCTTTCAGAAGATTTCTGCATTATTAAGTGTCCTCTGCATGTATTAAGAGTTTCCTGCAGCAGATATTTCCAATGTCTGCTGGATTCCCTCTATTTTTGTTTGGGAATGTGGCTCCCGAAAGCTGTTGCCACCTTTAGATGGTGTTAGTATTTGTAGCCATAAGACTTCAATATTACATCTTTTTTCCAGATCCCTCTATGGTAATGACCACGCCTGTACATGCTGTGTCTGAATGCAGATGTAAAATTATAGCGCTAGCTATCACATTACTTTATTTTCTTCGCAGGACCAGACTCTTATCAGATCCCAAGTTCCTGCAAGAGTTTCTGGATATATTACCCTTATAATTCATTTATTATTATTTTTTGCGAAATAAGACGAGAAGTTTTTACAAGACTATATAAAATACAGTGGCATAATAAATCTAACCATGAAAATGAGTCTGGTTATAAAAATGGGAAAGCCTTCTGGCCTTAAATTGTTAAGCATTGACAAGTCACTAGAAAATAATCAGCAGACAGTTGGCATGTGATATTGCTGTCTAGCTAATTTTGCATTAGTGTGAAATAATGGGAAAATGTGTAGACAGTAGCATGATGTCAGGATACACACTAAGAGACATATTAAAAACTCTACACATTAACTGATCAAGCATTTAAAGGACATCAATATAGAACATACGTTATCATCTCAAACCAAATATAATGCATTTTTAAAACAAGAAGGGATTGAAGGTCATCTTGAAGATGGTCTTAATGGAGCAAAATAAAACATTGTTTATGTTGTAACCTAGTTTGTTCACAAGGTTAAAAAAACACTTATTCTGAAAGCAAGAAACTTTTTATTATTCACTTTTTATCACTAAAATAGGGATGCTCTCATGTCTGTGTGTAAAATATATAGCATGTAAAGTCCAATAAAACAAAGTTTCTGAGAATTTTTTTACAATATCCTGTTGCCTGGAAACACGGATGAGTTATAGGTTATGTCTTCTGAGCAGACTAGGTACACAGTATACCACTGTATGGTTATATGTTTTACTGGACACTTAAAGAATAGTAAAGTGAAAGCAAATAGGTTTGTATGAGGATGGATTTTCTTGTTTGACTGATACGTAAGTCTTTTTAATATACCAGATATTTCATTATCTAATTGTTTACTTAGGATGATAAATAATATACTGAATGTCATGTTTCTGCAAATTAATATTACTTATTGTTACAGTAGCTGTTAATAAATGACAATAAACTATCGAGAGAGAGAGAGAGAGAGAGAGAGAGAGAGAGAGAGAGAGAGAGAGAGAGAGAGAGAGAGAGAGAAAGTGAGAGGGGGAGAAATACCGTATGGTATAAATTATAGTATAAATTAATAATTAGATGTACAGTTGATCATGATAAAAAGCCAGAGTTTTGATGTATATAAGGAAAATACAGCAGAGAAGAGAATTGTGAACACACCCTAAAGGCAACAGTCTTCCTTTGTGATAGCCGGATGTATATCAGATTGGGAATGAAGATGTGTGATACTGTACTTTTTTCCATGTTAATAATTAATCAATGCTAAACTAATTCTTCCTGACTGTACCTTAAAACGTTTTGTGAATAGAGAATAACATTGTAGACCTGCTGTGGATATAACATATTCATATCTCGCACCTTGAAGGATGATATCACATGACAAAATGATAACTATCTAAAGGGCTGCTTAATACAACTAAACTAACCCTGAACATATTTTACAGTATCTGCAGGCTCTTGCATGGTTTTCCCCAAATTATAAATATTTCATATGCAATAAGGACCAGATATAGCTATTGTACTTGAGTTGGAGACACCAAGCAGTTCATAGCTTATCATGATGTTGATCTGGTTGCATGAAAATAGAGACATAGTTAGGAGAATTACAGGAATGGCTTGGGTGAATTGGAGGGGGGGGATTATTTTATTATTTTAAACAAGGAAAGGTATACATATATATTACTTAATATGTGGAGTTTTATCTGAATATGATTTTAACCTACAATGCAGACAAATGCAAGTTATACCTGTGCAGTGTTTCAGATGGAACTTTCTTTAAGGTGGTAAAAACAGAATAGGTCACGGCAGCACTATATGGTGCAATCACATTGTCAATATGTAATGTCAATTTAAATAAAGCTTAATAGATATGGGTCTTGTGCCTTAGTCATATACAGCATACAACTTGAATGTTTTGAGTCAGAGTTGCACACAAATACTTCTGTAGAAGGATCTCGCCATTTATAGCAAACTGCACATGCCTCCGAGTCTGTATATGAAACTTAGAGCAATTATGGGTGATACAGAGTATTAGGGATCTCAGTCGTATCACCACTTGCAGCTTAGTGGGTGTAACTAGGCTGCAGCTGGGCATTCACATGTAGAATAAGTGTGTTGTGGCCATGTTGTGGGCTTATAGGCAGAATTTCAAACTTATGTCTTGCATCTTGATTGGGGTTGAGGCAATACATGCCAAAAGGGCTAACAGTTGCTTCCCAAACACATGGGTGGGGGAGGTGCTGTCGCTGACTCTGAATACAGGCAGATATTTGCACTTATTTCTGAGTACAGAAAATGGCTGCTTTATGTACAACTCTAAATCAGGCCCTTGGTGTCTACAAAGATGGGAGACAGAGGTCTGTCACTACTTTGGAAGTTCAACTTATTGTTTGGCACAATAATGTAAGTAGAATCCTGGGAAACTGGAAACTCCAGGATACCAACTCTATAAAGAGATTTGGGGTCAAATCATCTTACTGTGAATCATCTAACTTCCCAGTTCAAGACTCCTCAGTGCCCTGTTTGTTTATCTATCCAAGTACTGTATATACCAGTTTATATAGTATATACTGTATCCATATCTGCTCTAATTGATTCTGGTTCAGTAGGTAATTAAGTTGATCAAAATCTAATGAAATGTTTCCACTTACCCATCATGTCAAACTCCAAATGCAAGATTGGGCTTTGGAAACTATTAATGGGTCTTCCCATCATTTCAAGCCATATCACCCAGGGAACATGCCCACTGACTTTTGAAACCATACAAGGTCATTGAGAAGAGCTGTCATTTGATATTGTCCATGACCTCAGATTTTCAATTGACCTGGGCATACCCTGGTGGATAAAACACAACCTTGCAATTAATTAGCAAACTAAAAAGTTACAAGGCAATAAAGGTTCTGTGCTCAGCAGTGTTTATCAACAACAGTTGGTGTAACTCTTATTTGAGAAAACGGGAAGTTGTCTGAAATGTCTTCATAATTCTCTGACTTTTTTGACAAAAATCAAACTGGAACACTTCATCGGACTTGGCAATATGATTGCTCTATTGATTTAATCCGAGCCTACCTGTACAATTTGGTCAAATCTAGTTACTCTGTGAGCCTAAGGCGAAGGTTTTGAAAGTATATATCAAGGATAACGCGACACAAAGTTTTATTAGACCACACACTTCTTCAGCAGGGGCTCCAATATTCTTTATTGAGAAAAAAGATGGGTGTCTACACCCGTGCATAGATTACAGAGCTTTTAGTTAAAAAAAAACATACATAACCACTATCCATTATCATTGACTCCAGAACTTTTTGGGAGGTTAGAGAGCCCGCAATTTGATCCAAATTTAACCTAAACATGAGTAGAAAATGACTTTCAGGTCCTGCTATGGACATTTGGAGTACCATATCATGCCATTACATGACAAGAATTGCAAATATGCAATTCTTTTTCAACGACGTGTTCCGGGACATTCTTGATACATTTGTTATAATTTACTTTGATGATACATTAATCTGTTCCCAGGACCTTGTAGAACATTGAAGCCAAGGGAGAATACTGTAGTCTAATGTTTGGTACACACTTAGTGATGTGTACCCAGCACAACATTGCAGGCGAAGGGACCCGGCATGCGGCAAGTGCATACACACTTGCTGATGCCTGGGTCCGACATGGGGCAGTTACGTGCCATGCTGCATTCTGCAGCATGGCATCATTAGTGACATCCCCCGTCGGCATTGCAGTAGGACCGATGGGCGAGGTTGCTAGCGACCCACTAGAGCATGTATATCATGGCTACATACTAGATGATTTACCCAATATGTTGCTCTGATCCATTAAATCGGATGACATATTGTCTAGTGTGTACCCAGCTTAGGTATGTATACCACCAAGACTCAGTCCATCCAAAACTGGCCTTATCACCTGGATCTTGATTACTACAGACATGTCATTAAGAATTTTTTGACTCTGTTCAAAACACCTTCAGCTTTCTCAAACAAGCATTTCAGTCAGCTCATGTGCATAATATATCTGGATCTTATTCAACTTTGCATCTTAGAAGTCAGTGCTTCAGCAACAGTAATACAGTACACGCTGTTTTGTATCAAAGAAAGGACGTTAAGCACTTAACTGTGTGGTTTCTTTTCCAGACAACTATCAGCCGCAGAGCAGAATTACACTATTGGTGACTGTGAATTATTAGCTTTTCAAATGACATTGAAGGAATGGTGTCATTTACTGGATGGTGCCACTATGTCTATTCGCATTTTCTTGTGTCATAGGAATTTAGAACACTTGAAGGTGGCTAAATTCTTAGCAAACAAGCTGTACTCTATTTTTCTGTCACTTTCATTTCATAGTAACCTTTAGGCCTGATTCTCACAATGGAAATAGAATTCCTCAACCTGAGAATTTGACAGTCACTCCATTTAAGAGTCTTCCTGTGGTTTCTCTAAACAAACTAACAGCATCTGTAGGTTTACAGTCTTTCAGGTGTATTCTTGCTAAAGTTACTAAGAATTATTATAGGGTCTTGCAAATTCTCTGTCCAGTAACCAGGAATCCACAAATGATCTGATGATTGTTGTTCTTTATTGGTCTAGATTGATTACTCCTAGTTACTCCCTCAGAACATATTTATTAAATATCAGGTTCTAAAATAATTTATGGATCGCCCAGATATACTGTACCAAAAGGAGCCCTTCCTGCTATGTGTTAGAAGTGAAGTGATTGGTTCACTTCTTCTTTGGGAGCCAGGTGCACTACTGGACATGCGTGGTCAATAGGCCATGCATGTACAGGCGACCATTCACGGTAAATGATGTAAAAAGTAATTGATAGTATATGCCAAACCTCAGGGGCTAAGCAGTCCAGCATTTTAGAGCTTTGAAAATTTGGCAATAAAGCATAAAAAAAGTTGTTTTCTGGGGATAACCTGCAAATATTTATTGATAACTAGGTCCCTCAAACAGGAGGTTTGGAAAAGATATCACAGTGCATCAATGACAAGTTATTTCAGAATACAAAAGTCCATAGATTTAGTCTCCCAATACTTCTGCCAAGAAAAGTAAAAGCTTATGTTGGAACCTGTTCAGCATGTGCCAGGCACAGACCACCATATGCATTACCCTCTAGACTTTTACAACTTCTGCTGATGCGCTTGGGCCCAGGGAAGATTTGGGGGTCAATTCAACCAGCCATTTCACACTGAGATTTTACCTTTTTAACCTCAGGCAAATCGAATGCACACCATTCACAATGTTGACATCATGTCAACACTATTCCTAGAGCTTGCAGAGTCACGACTTTGATCACAGTGGCAAGTGGTAAAGTTAACAGGTGTAAGATCCTTTTCTCCATCATTTCATTTGAAGGGCTTAATTTGCAAACACACCTATATAGACGTGGGGATTTTTCTCCTATTCTTGTATTGAAAAACACTCCAATCTGTGGAAAATCATTGCTGATTATATCATCCTATTTCAATAATGTAGTGAGCATTAAGGCAACCCCTGATGAAATCTTGAAAAGAGACAAAACGCGTAGAGTAAAGAGGCTCTGGGATCTACTATAAGGGTACACAATCGAACTCTTAACCCTAGAATCTTACAGCTTGAGAGTGGAACATCTGCAACAAATTGTGATGTAATATGCATTGTGAAAATGTGTTTTATATAAATACATTTTAAAAAAGATATTTAGAATAGTAGTATTGGCTTTACAGCCCTATGGTATTATCTACAGAATTTTGGGTACAGCACCATTGAAATTCATGTTTTGTCCAGGAATGATGATGTTTGTCCATGCAAGATGAAGTTTAGCCTCTTTCTGAGTTCCGTTTTTTTGGAGGGAAAAATCCGAACTCGGCGTGCAAACTCGAACCTATCCGAGCCTGCACATCCCTAATATATATACTGTATATATACAGTCAGGTGCATAAATATTGGGACATTGACAGAATTTTCATATTTTGGCCTCTATTCACCACCACAATGGCTTTGAAATGAAACAAACAATATGTGCTTTAACTGCAGACTTTCAGATTTAATTTGAGGGTAATTACATCCAAATCAGGTAAACAGTGTAGGAATTACAACGGTTTCTATATGTGCCTCCCACTTTTTAAGGGGCCAGGTGTGGACTATTCCCTCGTTATTTCATTATCAATTAAGTAGGTAAAAGGTCTGGAGTTGATTCTAGGTGTGACATTTGCATTTGGAATCAGTTGCTGTCGACTCTCAATATGAGATCCAAAGAGCTGTCACTATCAGTGAAGCAAGCCATCATTAGGCTGAAAAATCAAAACAAACCCATCAGAGAGATAGCAAAAACATTAGGTGTGGCCAAATCAACTGTTTGGAATATTCTTAAAAAGAAAGAATGCACCGGAGAGCTCAGCAACGCCAAAAGACCCAGAAGACCACGGAAAACAACTGTGGTGGATGACAGAAGAATTATTTCCCTGGTGAAGAAAAACCCCTTCACAACAGTTGGCCAAATTAAGAACACTCTCCAGGAGGTAGGTGTATATGTGTCAAAGTCAACAATCAAGAGAAGACTTCACAAGAGTGAATATAGAGGGTTCACCACAAGATGTAAACCATTGGTGAGCCTCAAAAACAGGAAGACCAGATTAGAGTTTGCCAAACAACATCTAAAAAAAGCCATTACGGTTCTGGAACAACATCCTATGGACAGATGAGACTAAGATCAACTTGTACCAGAGTGATGGGAAGAGAAGAGTATGGAGAAGGAAAGGAACTGCTCATGATCCAAAACATACCACCTCATCAGTGAAGCATGGTGGTGGTAGTATCAAGGCGTGGGCATGTATGGCTGCCAATGGAACTGGTTCCCTTGTATTTATTGATGATGTGACTGCTGACAAAAGCAGCAGAATGAATTCTGAAGTGTTTCGGGCAATATTATATGCTCATGTTCAGTCAAATGCTTCAGAACTCATTGGACGGCGCTTCACAGTACAAATGGACAATGACCCGAAGCTTACTGCAAAAGCAACCAAAGAGTTTTTTAAGGCTAAAAAGTGGAATGTTATGCAATGGACAAGTCAATCCCCTGACCTGAATCTGATTGAGCATACATTTCACTTGATGAAGACAAAACTGAAGGGGAAATGCCCCAAGAACAAGCAGGAACTGAAGACATTTGCAGTAGAGGCCTGGCAGAGCATCACCAGGGATGAAACCCAGCGTCTGGTGATGTCTATGCGTTTCAGACTTCAGGCTGTAATTGCCTGCAAAGGATTTGCAACAACGTATTAAAAAGTGAAAGCTAGAGTTAGGATTGTTTAGTTTGTCCCATTACTTTTGGCCCCTTAAAAAGTGGGAGGCACATATAGAAACCATTGTAATTCCTACACCGTTCACCTGATTTGGATGTAATTACCCTCAAATTAAATCTGAAAGTCTGCAGTTAAAGAACATCTTGTTTGTTTCATTTCAAAGCCATTGTGGTGGTGAATAGAGTCTAAAATATGAAAATTCTGTCAATGTCGCAATATTTATGCACCTGACTGTATATATACAGTACAAATGTACAGTATATTTAATTAATATTATTTAATATATATATTTACTCGAGTGTATATATATATATATATATATATATATATATAATGTTTTTATTTTGTGTGTGTGTTGCATATTTGCAACTACACTTACTAGTTTCGCCACTGATACAGAATCTAATTCTGTGCTTTGCTTATGGGAAAGAAATATATCCAGATATCTGACCATCAGTTGTGTAGATACCATATACAGTATCTTGTTATTTGACGTTGGTATCAAAGTTAGGCCTTTGCTATCATCTTGTTAGTGAAGTAATAAATGGACAACACTGTCTCAGCCTTCACCCTAAATAAGCTTTTTACCAGATAGGTGTCAGTGGCTACTCATTTTCTTGACACTTTGGGGATTGTCAAATCAGTATCAGCAATAGCACATTGTGACAAATATAAGAATGTCCTACTGAGACCAGTTTAATCTTGGCAATTGTTTTCATTCTACTTCTGTGTTATGCTACTATATATACAAATGATTACATACTAATTGCTGCAGAATGCACTTGTGTGATCACTTACTCATAGGATTTTTGAGCATCTACCTTTTGTTTTATTATTTTTCTTATTTCAGAAAAAAAGCATAAAGCGTACACCTCTGTGGCTATGGATTTATATGTACATCATGTTTTTCAATCTCAAGACCACATTGGAGATAAATACACTGTAGATACATTTTTAGATGTAATCACCTCACATTTTAGTATTTTAGACTATACACCTACATTAATACATAAATTACAATTGTTAATACTATAATAAATATTATAGGATGACAGCCTAATAATTGTATGTGTGCAAGGATTTCCCCTTTTTTTATTTGAGTCCAGATTCACATTTACAACCTACATAATCAAAAATGGCAGAGCCTGTATGTACATAAATGCTGCAGATAGACGTCAGTCATCTAGGTTGGTATTGATATGTGAGGGGTTAGGTGGAGGTTGTTGTGGGGGGGAGCAGGGGTAGTATTGTGTAGCTTTGCCTAGGGTGCGAAACCTTGCGCTGACCCTACCATTGTCAGGTCTATCATTGTTAAATACTGATAGATTATCTGCCTTCTTATTGGCCCTATGAATGGAACAAGATGGAAGCATGACAGGCTGTTCAAGTGTTTGAAGTAATTGTAAAACTGAATAGATCTGTCTAGTTATGAAACGTTATTGGACTATCCACTCATATGGGCCTATGTATAGTTGGACATTACATTTTTTTCTATAATATAAGCAATTCCATACCGTGCCTGCTTAAAAAAAAGGCCATACCCGCATTATGGGTATGTCGGCCCTGGGTTCGTGGGTCGCATTGGTGTGTACACATCATACAATGTGTACCCACCTTTAGCTCTTATTTACTATATTTATTGAGTTGTTTATATGGGACTACCTCCAATTTTTCTGTCAGTCACATCAGTCCCTGCCCAAAAGAGCTTACAATCTATATTTCCTATCACATGAAAATACACAAATACATTATTAATAATTATTTTTCTTACCAGTATGTGTTTACAATATGGGAGGAAACTGGAGAACCCAGATAAAACCCATGCAAACACGAGGAGAGCATACAAACTCCATACAGATCAGCCATGACTGGAAAATAAACTTCTGACCTCAGTGCTCTGAAGCAGTAATGCTAGCCACTATGATAACCATGCTGTCCATGTTTCCATATATTCTTAAGTATCACAAATCTAGGCTCATCCAGTTTAGAGACTAGGTACACTCTCCTGACCATAAGCCCTGGGTAGACCTGGAGAGAGCAATATGTTCTAACTTCCCTTTAGCAGACGTTATTCCAGACTCCATCCTCCCTTCCACTGAACTCCATGTGTGACTTTGAAAGGTTGCTCTAGGTAAACATTTATTTCTCTGTACCCATAATCTATCTATTAAAGCTTTGGCTAAGATGACTTCTGATATAAACATTATTTCCTGGCAAAATAGTGGAATTGACACTTTGGGTTTCTTACTTCTGTGCACTCACCTTGTGCTTACCTGCATATGACGGGATTCTGTCTGTCGGGATGGGATGCTGCTTTCGTTATTATGACCGACGGGATCCCGTACCCAACCCCTTTCTATCATACTTCTAACATTAACTGGAAAAGTTAAAGTAATAGCAATTTAATTACAGTATGACGAGAAGAGGAAAATGTTCCATAAGGCCATTAACAATGTATTTGTATAATTCTAGAATGCAATAACTAAAGAGAAGGTCCAGAGAGTGAAGGATCGATTTATGTCTGCATATGATGTCACTTCAGATGGCCGCTTGCAAATACAAGAGGTATGTACCCCAGAGCTGTGCAAACCTAAACTAATACAATGATATACAGCATGATTTATTATTTTATTTATTAACAGTTTCTTAGCGCAGCATATTACGTTGCGCTTTACAATTGTAAACATTAATAGAACAAAACTGGGTAATAACAGAAAGATATATAGGTAGAAAGGCCCTAGCAGGGGTACAAACAAGTTTTCAATTTACAAAAGTTTGAGGTATCACATATACTAGAGCAGGGGTGAGCAAACCCCGGGATGCCTGCCACATATGTCAAGCAGAACAGTTAGAAGTGGCATACTGAAGTTTGGATGATTTACCATATAGACCATTATGTAAGTTCCAGTCATAAACTTAAGCTTCATTTTATAATTAATAGAATCATTTGTTTCCTTTTTCAGTTACAGATAGCAAACAATACCAATAAGCCTACACCAACTGATTTACCTATGATCTTGGTGCACTGTCTTGCAAGCTGTCACCAATTCTTTGACCTATTGTTCTCACTATTTCTCTTTTATAGCTGTGTGGTTTGAAATGTATTACATATTTCTATAAGTAAAAATATGTGTTATGTTTATTTGTTGATGACATTATTATTAATTAATCAGTTTTATATAAAATATAATAGAAATGTAGTACTGGCACACTGAGCTTAACTAGATATTATCTGGCACCTTGATAACAAAAGTTTGGACTTAGGGATGGAACAAGATTGTACACACATACGTATGGTCATTTTTTAGGATGTATGCATCTTAAGATATGTCCAACTTAAAATCTAATGTGTAAATGAGTTTAGAACTAGATACACAAGTCATTATTATCAAATCAACTAAAGTCTGACCTATAGATGCACCTGGAGCAAAGGTGCAGCAGTCATCATCATCAACGTTTCCACAGCTAAAGCGTAGAAACGGATAATTATGACTATGTGACATGATTAAATAGTTTTATTTATATAAAAGAGAAGAAAGGAATGTTTCCCCAACTACTCCCCATCCCCCTACATGTCCATAAAGAGCTCCAGCACTAGATAGCTCATATTCGCTATTAGTGCAACAATGGGCAAATGCATTGGACATTACCACACACACATTAGCATAATGTAATCCAGTATCTATGTAGTGATCCTACAGGGGCATGCAGGGCTAGTCCTCATATGCAGCTAGATAGTAGATCCCATATGTGTAGTATTCTGATTTAGGTTGATGCTCTCCATAGATTTTAAAATGGTTATACTGTAAATGAGGCTTGTAACATACTTATTTTCCTAATAAGCCACTTACTTTATATTCAGTGACCAGTAGTTGTATTCTTTACTCCCCTACCACTCACTTTAATGTACAGTTGTACAGACATCAGACCAATAGGACTTTGTAAGACCAGCAAACACTGAAAGATCTGATGGTGAGTAATAATAACTCACCTTAAAGTTTCCATCGATAGAGTTTTATTAAGTGATTGAAACTGTGCCATGTGTGTGTTTTGGATGTGCGGACATTGAGGTGTGAGGCAATTGGAATCAATCGGACCAGTTACTGAAAGAAATTAGTACACGTAACAATTTACAGTGGCATTTTTGTCTATACTATATACTAGTTTCTATTAATGGATTAGATTGATTTATGTATTTATGATACGCTGCAGAATTATTAATTTGGGGACATTAAACTCATTATCATCTGATTGCCATTTCATGCAAGATTCTATTTCTTCAAACCAGGAGATCAGGACTAGTAAGGTACAGGACCTGACTCCTCACAGCATTCTTGACCTCAACATATTATACATTGAATTACAGAAATTTTGGTAGAGTGACTGGTAAATTAGGACTAGATACTCAGGCAGCAACTCATACAGACTTTCATTGAATGATAAGGCACCATATCAACAATACAATCTGCTGACATCCTTAAGCGCTATACTTTTTCCTTTTATTTCTATTATCTCCACATGAATATCCCAATGCTACCAAAAGCTCAACATTTCTGTAATAGAACTTATTATATAACCTCCTCTTCTGCTCAAATCAACTGTTAACAACACCACAATGTTCTCATTTCTGAAGTCTGATGCCTTGGTAGCCCACGTGACTCCACCCTCTGATTTGCTCCTCATATACAGTCCACCTCAAATTCCTGTTGCCTCCACCTTTAAAATATGGCTAGATTATGCCACACATGCAACCAAAACTTTTATCCATTCTCTAATTATAGTCTGCGTTGAATACTGCAACATCCTAGCTGGCATTTCTTTCAGCCAACTACAGTATCCTCAGTTTATCCCAAATCCCACAGAATTTTGCACAACTCTGCAAATACTTACACTGTCTCCGAATGACCTACAGAATTAAATTCAAATGACTTACTCTCATCTACAATACCTCATCAAAATCACACGTTCATACATCTCAAATCTCACCACATGGCTGTGTTAAATGCATGACCATAGGAAAGTGCAGATGCCAGCACAGGGGGGGCCCCTTTGGCATTTCCCCCTCTGCTGGCTCATGGACTACCCAGTCCCCCCTCCATCCGGGACATACACTTCTCACGAATATGAATATGAAGCAAATGCTCCATTCAGAATTGTTGTATCCACAATTGATTAGGAGGCCAGTTACAAGTAGTTTTCCATGCTAGCCACTTATGATTGACTGGTGCTCGTGAAAATGCTTCTAATTGGCTCAGTGGTGAAGGCTTGTCCAGATCATTTCAGTTCACCATGATTTAGTGCAACATTTTATGATTTTTTATCATTTATTTTCCACTTGAATACAGAGGTTAACGAGGGAATTTTATGCAGTCTATTATTTCAATTTAAAAAATGTTTAACTCTGTGTCAAAGTATTATTTACTTATTTATATTACAGTAGTATAATCGGGGAAGTAGCCACCATAGAAGTTATATCCCTACACTGACCAGAGTGGTGGTGCTTCCCCTATCACAGCGTGATACTGACCAGACTGGTGCTGCTTTCCCTAAGAGGGGGACACAACGCTATTAGTTTCCCAGTCTCTCTGTATGGAGGCCAGTTTTCTCTTTTGTATGGGGCCTAATGCTTATTTTTCCACCTGTTTTATTGGCAACCAGCTCATGCTGTGTTGTTTCGGTCTTAGTTATGGATTTTAGGGTGGAATACTGTACTACTTTATTATAAGTATATATTTATTTTAGAGATGAGCGGTTCGGATTCTGTGGAATCCGAACCGCTCCGAACATTGGGGATCCGAGTCCACCCGAACCCTGTTCGGGTGTTCACCGCCTGACTCGGATCCCCGTTCGGGGCCGAACGGCGGCCGCCTGATGTCGGATTCTCACTAGAGAATCCGACATCAGGTCTCCTCGTGTGTAGGGCAGAGCGCAGTGATAGCGCTCTGCCCTACACAGACACAGACACACAGCCGCCAGCGGCAGCTGTGTGTTTGTTACAGCAGCCAATGAGAGTCACACAGACTCTCATTGGCTGCTGCACGGAGGGAGCCGGCTGGAGCTCACACATGAGCTCCGTCTTCCGGCTCCCTCCTCAGCGTGTGACAGAGCGGACGGCGCGTGAGCGGGGATACAGGTAAGTTTTTATTTTTTAATTTGTGCAAGGGCCGGGGGCGCTACATTGGGGGGGTCTGCTACTGGGGGGGGCTATACTACTGGAGGGGCCTGCTACTGGGGGGGGCTATACTACTGGGGGGTCTGCTACTGTGGGGGCCATACTACTGAGGGGCCTGCTACTGGCGGGGGCCATACTACTGGGGGGGGCCTGCTACTGGGGCAGCCTACTACAGGGGGGGCCATAATACAGGGGGGGCCCATACTACAGGGGGGGCTACTACAGGGGCAGCCTACTACTGGGGGGGGCCTGCTACTGGGGGGGCCATACTACTGGGGGGGCCATACTACTGGGGGGCATACTACTGGGTGGCATGATAATGGGGGGCATACTACTGGGGGGGCCTGCTAATGGGGGGCATACTACTGGGTGGCATGCTAATGGGGGGCATACTACTGGGGGGCATTCTACTGGGGGCACTGCATAGTGGACCCTACTACTAAAGGGACTGCATAGGGGGCACCACTGCTGGGGGACATTGTGTAAGGGACACCGCTACTGTGGGCATTGTGTAAAAGGGTCACTACTGTGGGCATTGTGTAAAAGGGGCACTACTGTGTGTCGTAACATAAATAAGAGACACTACTTTATGGTGTAATGTGAATCAGGCCCTATGTGCGGTGTAATGAGAATAAGATTGTGCACTGTGACTCCTAGGGCCGTAGCCCACTTTGTAAACAAGTACTGTGACTCTGCTGGCCGTACCCCACTGGGTGGGTGCACTACTTTTCATTTCTGCCACTGCTGTGTGGCAATGTGTCATAGATGTGCTTTATACTGTGGTGTCTGTGTCGTTGTGCCGCTGCTTTGTCGCTTAGTGTAACCAGTCGGCTCACTGCAACCTTTGGCCAATAATGTTGAAAACAATATTATAAGCTGTGATATGGTCTAAATTGACTGGAAATTAATGTTATTGAGGTTAATAATACTCTAGGAAGAAAAAAAAGACCAATTTATGTGATTTTAGCTTTTTTTGTCAATTATTGTAAAAAAATCCAAATCCAAATCCAAATCCAAATCCAAAGCCAGTCACCGCAGTTTGGCAAATCCAAATCCAAATCCAAAGCCGGACGACGAATTAGAACCAAATCCAAATCCAAATCCGGCAAAAATGGTCCGGCGCACATCCCTAATTTATTTTTAAGTATTTATTGCAATATACAAAATTCATCATTATTAGTACATAAACTTGCACCGTACTTATTGATGCACAAAAGATATTCCTCCTAAAAGGCTCTTATTTCATTTTGTTAGACTCAGTGCTCCCGGTTACCCTATGTCTATTGTCCGATCCACTGATAACATCTAGACACATGTTCAGGGGTTACTGTATGGCAGTTTTGGAAGATGAGAAGAAAAAGATGAGTGTTTTTTCTCCTTCAAAACCTTTTCCAAATAGATACCGCTGTAGATGAAATGGGAATAGTGCCGGAACCAGTCACATGTCATATTTTCTGTCTGGGATGTTATAAATTAGTTGTTTTTAAGCAATTTTCAGAATGTGAACAGATCAGCTTTGGCATATAAGCCCAGCAGTATGAGTACTGGCAATGAGTATTTACATAATAATGAGTGTGCTACTGTACATTTGAGGAAATATTTGGATTACGCAAATGTACTTAGGTCAACATACAGTGCACAAGCCATTTATCACGTTCACCGGTATGAACAAGTGATTATTGCTTGGATTTTTTAAATAAATGTTTTTATTTTATTTTAGTAGCGCTGTAACCTCACATTTCTAACATCGCAGCTTCATATCTTTGCTCTTTTGGGTTATCGCGCTTATGTCATATTCCTATTATTTACTGTCTATAAATATCTCTCTGAGCGATCCACCAGTGAGAGTACGGAAGCATGCCCGGTGTTTTGTCGAGACAGCAGCTTTGAAATTTTGATAGCATTGACAATGTTAAATATAGATTTGGGAAATAAATGAAAGGTGCCTTTATTTGTAATAGGCATGTGACTCTTTCTACTGCATCTGACTCAGTGCAGAAATATGAAAACTCATGGATGTTGCATCATGGATCTGTCAAAAAGTGACTAATGCAGAACACATTTAGCTGAGAGTTTGACAAGGGAGAGACAACACACATGTCCCCAATCCACCAGACCATCTACAGCAGCTGTACTGTAGGTGCATATGCCTAATATGTGAAATACTCATGAGGATAAACTTGCCCAACTCCTGACATAACAGGAACATTAACCTGAGCACAGAATAACACTTTAAATTCCCAGGACACCTTCTATCTGGTTTTGAAGGATATTTACTACATATATTGTCTAGCAATGCAATACTTTTATACAAGCTATTGACATAGTATTAAGCAGTTGTTTCTTTTATAATATATGCCAAAAAAAACAAAATATTTAGATAAAGTGAGTAATCATGAACATCTTAGCAAAATTAAATGTGTAAGTACATCCTGTAAAATGTAAGATATCATATTCATTACAGTGGCTATATAAATAACTGTAATCCTGTTTGGTTTCAAAATATAGCATAAAATATGTAATTTTATATTTTTCATTTTAGTTGTCAATAATTTACATTTTCTCCTTTGTGATGTAATGATAAGCAGTAATAGCGCACAATGCTTATGGTAACTTCTATTACACCATGTCATGGGATCCTACATATAACACGTGTTTCTGTTGTAAAAATCCTATGAGTGATATCTCCTACAGAACTCATCAAATACTAATACAAAGACCTCAACCAGTAATATATAGCAACAAATATCCATTACTGTCATAGAAAAACTAAAAGTGCAGCCACAAGTTCTTCATACTGTACATGGACCATGGATGGTCTACACTTGATACTTGGTTCTCCAGCCTAGATATGCATTAGGAAGTACAAATATTGTTTCAGGCACAAATGGAAATTTGGATACTAAAGTTTGATGATTTTTTTTCTAACTGATCACATTATATTTTTTTTCCAGCTTGCAAATATGATTTTGCCAGAAGATGAAAACTTTCTGTTACTTTTTCGTAGAGAGACTCCTTTGGATAACAGCGTGGAGTTCATGCGGGTATGTGTAAGTGTGGCACGGTTACCACGACTGCTACACGTTTATTATGCTCCTTGCTTATAGCATACTCATTAGAATAAAAAAGTCATCCTAACCTACATTGTAATTGTATTAACTGGCATTAATTTCATAACAGACTCTAACTGCCAATATTCACCATGCAAGTTAACAAAATGTATATCTGAATATTTCTAATCATAAGTAAAATAGCAAGGTAAACGTTATGCTAGAATGAGCTCAGCAGTATGTATCACAGGGTCCAGGTGTTAGTGGAATGCATTTTGTGGTGTATGATAAACTTAAGGTAATTACAGTACATGGATTGCAGGGGACATAGAGCCTCATTCAGACCCGGTCGCAAGCACTGAGCACTCGCAAACAGGTCGATGTTTGCCCACTGGGCATGTGCATGTCGGAGCCGGCTCCGGCGTGGGAATGCGCGAGACCCGGCTAGCGACGGCCGCTCCGTCGCTCAGGGTCTCGCACCAAAGGGGGCGAGCTGTCGATGTTGATTGACAGCTTGCCCTGTTTGGAAGGCGGGCCGGGGGGGTGGCCGGCCAAACGGAGGTGTTCCCCGACGGAACGCTTGCCATTTTGGGGCGGCCCCACTTACATCAGCAATGATGTCAGTGGGGAGCTTCCTGCTCGATCAGAGCAGGAAGCTCCCTGGGGCTTGCGAGTGCCCAGACCCAACCTTAGGGTCTCATCGCAAGCCCCGATGGTCGCGATGGTCCTGACCATTGCGACCATCACCCTGGTCAGTCGCTAAGCTGTGGGTGGTAACCCACAGCTTAGCTAGCGACCAGGAGGCCGCACTTCAAGATGCAAGTGGCCGTCCTCAATCAGAGCGACCGCTTGCATCTAACGACCGTGTCTGAATGAGACCCATAGTCTACATTACAACCTGTCTCTTCATGGGAGCATTTCGAGGTGTTTTAGGCTCTAACAGTAAATTTTTTGTGTTTATATAGGTATTGTATTTTTGCTGTTATATCTTACATGTACTGTGTTTCTTAAGCCAGGCATAATTATGCAATTATCAGCCCGATACGCAGATTATCAGCAGATTGGGCCCATTATTGCATAGTGTATGGCCAACATACCCGACTGCTCCGATAATTGATTGGCCACATCTGGCAGTGTATGCGCTGCCTCGGCCGACCACCTGACATTTCTTTACAGGGGAGGAACGGGGCACTGTCTACTGCCCAGGGGAGAATAGCAGATATCGTACCATACACTGTGACATATATCACAGTGTATGGCCACGATATCTGCTAAGTTCAGGCTGTCAGATGAAATGTCTGTCGGTCTGACACACATTTTATCTGATAATGTATGCCCAGCTTAATTTTTGTAACCAGGTTAATTGATACAGTCAGAATGACTGCCACTATACATTACAGTATAGCTATTTATCTGAAACAGTGTTACATTCCATTAAAGTCACTTTTTTTCAGATTTGGCGGAAATACGATGAAGACAGCAGTGGGTTTATTTCTGCAGTGGAACTCAGGGTAATTACTGTATTGTCATTTACCACACGTCTGTCTTCCTTTGCACAAGGATGGTCATTTCAATATTATTAATTTGAACAGCAAACAGGGCAGTGAAAGGTTTCTTGGCGCCCTAGGTAAAGCTTCAGCCTACTACCCCTACTACCTCCATTACCCACTTCTCAGCCCTCACACACTAGACTTTATGAAAATAACAACTGTTACCTCCTCCCAGCAGTTCAGATGCCCAGGTGCAGTATTATCTGATGCAGGGTGAACGCAGGATTTCTGGAGGGGAAGTTTGCAAATTCCAGATTTCAGAATAATGCAAAAAAGCAATACTTGATGCCAGTGTCGTAACTAGGTATAGTTTGTAAGGGCCCCTACGAAAAATGTATATAACACATGTACCTTTGACAAGGCAGGTGGGCCCCATAGCAGCTGCACCCCTTGCACCTATGGTAGTTAAGCACATGCTTGATGCAATATGCTGCTTCTACCTGCACATGACACTAATAACATCCACACCTCTCTCACTATACATTAAATCAATACCTCCTGCACATTACAATAATACCACCCACACATTAATTACACCCACCACTCTCTTCACTATACATTACACCAGTACCCACACATAATCACTACTTCTCCTATTTTGTTGGTTGTACATCCTCTAGGGGCAAATGCAGGATTTCCAGACAAGAATTTCCTAATTAATTTTTAATAAAGCAGTAAAATTGATGGTGCAATACTAGAGGTTTGTACTGTTGAAGCCAAAATGTGACTGGTTTGTTCACAGTCTGGGGTGATACGCACGTCAGACCGATCATGGGAACCTGAGGTGCACACACAGGGCTCCCTTCTAGTGTCCTGAGTCACTACCATGTGTACACCATTAAGGTGACTTCTTATCTTTTCTTATTCTGTGCTTTCTGATCTGTGATGTTAGCATGTCTATGCTGACTCCACAGTTACCATAACTGACAGCAGAAGCACACTGCACTCTGGGATCTGTTCCAGGCACTTATTAGCCATTCAATGTCCCAGCGACACATCATGAAAAGTAGAGGTCTGGCACTTATGAAAAGAGCGCTTTCTTTCCTTATGTTATATTTAATCAAATGTTATACTAGAGTAGTTTCATATTTAGGATTTCATCTGCACTCTCAGATGAAATCCTAAAGATGAGACTGGGGTTAACAGCAAATGCAGTAATAGATTCTCTCATTATCCATTCACTTTCATTTATAAACGTTTAAAAGCAAAAGTCTGGCATACATTTAATATATACTGTGTATATGAATATATATATATATATATATATATATATATATATATATATATATACGATCCAGAAATCCAGCACTCACTAATAACAATGATTACATTACCCCATTGCCAGCAAAAGTGTGTCAGACGCTGTACCTATGAAGTATTGTATAAGGGACAATCAGACGTTTCAATAATACACAACTGTCTTCCTGTGGTCAAAGTTTCAATGTCAAAGCATTTTCGTCAGGACCTGTACTGTAAATATTTGTAATGTATATATATATATATATATATATATATACATTTTTCTTTTGATGTGATAATACAAAACCATGGGGTATATTTACTAAAAGTCGATTTTGGTAAATTTTTGGTTGATTTTGTGTTTCAGGGTCTAAATCACACATTTACTAACAACATGATTTTTTACATCTTTTTATTAAACAATGTGAAATATCAACTCTGCACACAAAGATGCCCCGCTCTGACTGCTGCTCGCTTGTCCCTCTCCTTCCCTGCCCCATTCTGCTCCCCCCAACTCACCCCAGCTCCTCTGTCCCATCTGCGACCCCCACCCCTTTGTGGCAATCAGAAATGATAACCCAGACGTGTTAAAAAAGACTTGAAAGATCACTTCACTTCTCCTTCTGTGCTAATGCTGACCATGCATGCATGAGAGGAGAGTGCTGTGCTAATGCTGACCATGCATGCATGAGAGGAGAGTGCTGTGCTAATGCTGACCATGCATGCATGAGAGGAGAGTGCTGTGCTAATGCTGACCATGCATGCATGAGAGGAGAGTGCTGTGCTAATGCTGACCATGCATGCATGAGAGGAGAGTGCTGTGCTAATGCTGACCATGCATGCATGAGAGGAGAGTGCTGGGGATTAATCCTTCTCCTGGTAACTCTTAGCTACAGTGGCTAATGCCGAGGAGTTTGACAAATTCAGCAAAAAGCAGCCCCTATAGAAACCTAAAGATAATACTGGGGACTGCAGCAGATATCTCCTATTTCTGCTGCGCCCCCTCCCTCCCCTTTGATACATTCATTGGTTACTGTAAATTTGCGGATATCACTTCAAAACGGGTGTTTTTGGGGTATATCCTACAAATTCACTTAAAATAGACCCCTAAGTATAACAGCATAACTTATAATAAAATCTGTGTATTTATTGCTGTCATTATAAATGACAGCATCATCTGTATGGAAGCAAATAGGGGGTGGGGCAGTGTGCACATCCCAATGGCTATCAGCCCTGCATTTAAAAGTTCTGGGTTCTTCCCAACTCTTCAGGGATGTGGTGCATAGGTTAATTAACAAGATTAGCCCTAATGCTGTGACACACTGCAAATAACTAATGAGATCAGGGGCTGGCTGGCAACTTTTAGCCTGGGGGGCAAATGCATGCAGGCAGCCCTGGCAGAGGAGTAGCGTGTAGCCAGGGTGCCCGAAGAACGTGCGTGCTACGGCGCCGCCCCCCCTCAAGTGTTTCAGGGAGGAGGCGGGTCCATATGGGATTAATGTAAGGTAAAAATAAAGATTAGGGGCAGCCCCCTGTCGTAGTGCCCATATGCAGTGCCCCCGTGTGCCACAGGAGATAACACCCTTATGCAGGCCTCCAGTAGTGCCCCCAGTAGTGATCCCCCCCTATGCAGTGCCCCTTGTGCCCCCAGTAGTGGTCCCCCCTGTTCAGTGCCCCTTGTGCCCCCAGTAGTAAGCCCCTTATATAGTGCCCGCAATAGTGGTACCCCCTATGCAGTGCCCCCAGTAGCAGTCCACCACCCCCATGCAGTGCCCCCAATAGTGGTAACCCTTATGCAATGTCCCTTAAATAGTGGCCCCAGTTGTAGTCTCCCCCCTATGCAGTACCCCCAGTATTGCCCTTTATATAGAGCCCCCAGCAGTGGTCCCTCGCAGTGCCCCCAGTGGTAGTCCCCTCCCCCTATGTAGTGCCCCTAGTAGTAGTCCCCTCCCCCCTATGCAGTGCCCCTAGTAGTAGTCCCCTCCCCTTGTAGTGCCCCCAGTAGTAGCCCCCCTTGTAGTGCCCCCAGTAGTAGTAGTAGTCCCCCCTTGTAGTTCCCCCAGTAGTAGTAGTCCCCCCCCTTGTAGTGCCCCCAGTAGTAGTAGTCCCCCCCTTGTAGTGCCCCCAGTAGTAATCCACCCCCTGGTAGTGCCCCCAGTAGTAATCCCCCCCTGGTAGCGCCCCCATAGAAACCCCCACCCTGGTAGTGCCCCATAGTAATCCCCCCCCTGGTAGTGCCCCCATAGTAATCCCCCCCTTGGTAGTGCCCCCAGTAGTAGTAGTCCCCCCCCTTGTAGTGCCCCCAGTAGTAATCCACCCCCCTGGTAGTGCCCCCAGTAGTAATCCCCCCTGGTAGTGCCACCATAGAAATCCCCCCCGGTAGTGCCCCCATAGTAATCCCCCCCTTGGTAGTGCCCCCAGTAGTAGTAGTCCCCCCCCCTTGTAGTGCCCCCAGTAGTAATCCACCCCCCTGGTAGTGCCCCCAGTAGTAATCCCCCCTGGTAGTGCCACCATAGAAATCCCCCCGGTAGTGCCCCCATAGTAATCCCCCCCTTGGTAGTGCCCCCAGTAGTAGTAGTCCCCCCCCTTGTAGCACCCCCAGTAGTAATCCACCCCCCTGGTAGTGCCCCCAGTAGTAATCCCCCCCTGGTAGTGCCACCATAGAAATCCCCCCCCTAGTAGTGCCCCCATAGTAATCCCCCCCTTGGTAGTGCCCCCATAGTAATCCCCCCCTTGGTAGTGCCCCCAGAGTAATCCCCCCCTTGGTAGTGCCCCCAGTAGCCCCCCCCCGTAGAGAGAGACTTAATTTTAAAAAAAAAACACTTACCTGAAACTCCCGCTCCTGGTCCCGACGCTTCCACCGGCTCCTCTGGCCGCTTTGCATTATGGGAGAGACGTCGTCATGACGACGGCTCTCCCATTACCCACTGCGGGAGCCGGAAGATGGCTCCCGCAGTGGGAGCTGTGGCAGCCGATGAGAGTCTGACAAACTCTCAGCGGCTGCTGATTACAGCAAACACACAGCTGCCGGCTCCGGCGGCTGTGTGTTTGTGCTGTGTAGAGCTGACCGGACTCCGTCCGGTCAGCGCTACACATGTGGTGCAGTTTGTGTCACAGTGACACAGACTGCACCGGCCCGTGGCCCGCATTACGCTGCGGGCCGGGGGGCACATGGCACCCTGCCCCCCGGCCCAACCTGCCACTGAATGAGATATGGCTACAGATGACATAGATAAAAGCAGCACACAGTAACCAGGACTCCTATTTACCACTAGCTAATCACAAGCAGCCAGCATGGTAAGATACTTGTGTGGGTAGGGTGGTATCATGTCTATGATCAGTCAGCCTTAGTGTGTGGGTGGGCTTTTATTTTATGAAGGGATTTTGACAAATGATCCCATTTAGAATATGACAAAAAAAGAAGAACTAAAGGAAATTTTAGTTTCCTATGGATCCAGAATAGAAAGAACATATTTGGTTAATTTGTCGCTTATAGTGCTCCCATAGAGTCACTGATCATGTACCCTTGAGAGTGCTAGTTCGAGGGTGGCGGCTAAGTGCACAGTGGCAGGCAATGGCAGTAAACTGCCACATTCCATACCAGCAGGCAGGCCACTGAATACAAGACACATACATGGTTGGAGCAGAGCAGCCATACAGAGTGTCCAAAATGCTTAAAACACAGTCTGTCTCTGTGTAAGCACCACTTGTAACACTGCCCACACATACCAGTCACTGTTGCTAGGGTTGTTATCGAGCAGTAGATACAATTTTGAGAGGGAGATGGATGAAGAACACGACAGGCAGAAATGGGCACAAATCTCTGTTGCTGATGTCTTAGTTTGTCAATCTTTAAAGGGGTCTGTGTACTAAGCCTTGGAGAGAGATAGTGGCAAGGCCAGATTAACGATGGGGCGGATGGAGCTACAGCTCCAGGCCTCAGCATATACATAGGCCCATTGTTGTGACAACATGATGTTGACTGGCCATCTGCTGTCCACACGGTCAGCCATAAATCATAAGTCATAAAATTGTATTTCTATTTATCTCACAAAATGAAGCATTTTTTTTCTTTTACATATTTAGGGAGACATTGGGGCTGAGAGTATAGTTGGTGTACACACCCACATGGCACTGGCCACACCCTCACAGCACTGGTCACGCCTCCTCTGCTTCTCATAATAGGCTCTTGGTCATTTTCAGCTCCATGCCCATGTGGCCCTCAATCCGGCCCTGGATAGTGGATAGATAAAGTACCAACCAATCAGCTCCTAACTGTCACTTTACAGGCTGTTTGAAAAATGACAGTTAGGAGCTGATTGGTTGGTATTTTATCTCCATCCACTTTATCTCTCTTCAAGGTTTAGTACATATACCGCATATATATTTTCTTCCTTAACCAGCTAAAGCTGTAAGATACATTTAAATGCATTATAGTAAGATCATTTGAAAGTTTTATTTTTATATTTGTAAAAGCAGAATTTCCTGCAAGATCTCTTCTCACAACACAACAAAATAATCACTGGTGATAAATTGGATGAATATACGGATACAATGGTAAGTGGTGTTACAGTTTATTTTACTTTGTTTATTTTTACTTGAATAATACAGATCACTGTAAACTCCATCTATCACTTGCCCACCCTGTAAGTGGCAGTTCACAGACAGTGCTCTTACCAGCAATATTCTCCCCTAATACCAAAAACATTGACTATCATGTAACCATTGACATGTAGCCAAATAATTAATCTATTAAAGTACAGATGACAAGGGCATCATACAGTACAGAATTTTGTCGTGTACTTAAAATGCAATGACAGGTAATATTTTTCCTTTTTAGATGAAACTCTTTGACAAGAATAAAGATGGTCGCTTGGATCTGAATGACTTGGCAAAGTAATTGTCTCACTCTGAATGTGTGTTGTTACTAAATGTACAGTACTGCATGTATGTCCTTTCTGTACAGATATACTACTAGAAGACTATTCGACTAATAATAGAGGATTCATCCCTCTGCATTTCTAGTGCTAAATGAAGTGGGGAAATAATGTTACCACCAACAATTAAATGGTTTTCACTTGTGGCAACCTTGTTTTATTGCCTTTTTTATGTGCAGATGAGTGTTTATAAATACTATTATTATATACAGTGTCTATAGAGTTTACTTTAGGTTTGTCCTTGATCTGTGTACAGACACTGAAGCAGAACTGATAGTTTATTAACTCATTTCAATAAATTATATATTTAATAAAATATAGAGAATTTATGTAAGAAACATTTTCAGAACTAATATTAGAAATAAAACTGGATATACTGCATTTCATATATTATTATATTGTTTATTCATTTATTTTGTTTTGTTTTGTTTTAAGAATACTGGCACTACAAGAAAATTTCCTTCTTCAGTTTAAAATGGATGTAAGTATTACTAACGGCATCATAAATTACATAATATTGTACTAGCTCCTATGTTTTTTAAAATAATTGAGAATATTAGGGAATCTATGGGGAGATGTATCAAGCCTCCTAAAGAGTGGAGAAGTGGACAAGTGATGTTGCCCATAGCAACCAATCAGCTTCTACCTATAATTGTATAAAATGTTTTTGATAAATGCTTGCTAGAAGCTGATTGGCTGCTATGGCCAACTATCCACATGCCCACTTCTCCACTCCTTAGGAGGCTTGATACATCTCCTAATTACGTATTTTTAGTCCTGGATGGATTGTATATATAGCTATGGGTAAAGTCTCTGTTTTTGATTAGTTGATCTTAAAAATAAGTGGTAAAATTCCATTGTAGACTTAATACTAAGTGGTGTAAATGGTACACATATGGATTTTTCATAAACCAGTAATTGTTAAATTTACTGACCTGCTATGTTCTGGATGAGAATACTTCAGTGGGTTATGAGAACCATAACTAAATATAAACACAATATTTGGAAAATGTAAAATATTTAGTAATTGGCTGCCACATTATTTCCTATTTGTATGTGTCTAAATACTAGAGATGTGCTGGTTTGGTTCCCAGAGAACCGACAACAATCGAATTTAGGGTTCCAAGTAAAACCAAGTCCTAGTTCGGAATCACTTTGGGGTACTGAGTCAACCCGAGTCCCAGTTCGGATCTTCACGCAGTTCGGAACTCTGATTTTAAAACCGAATTCGGGTTTTGGAATATATGCTAACATGTCAAAATGCAAAACCAAAACGAGAAGATGAACCCGGATCCAAAACTCGGGGTCGGTGCACATCTATACTAAATACATTAAATACAGCCCATACTGTAAAGACACTGGTTAATGGTGCCCTACACTGTAGGGTGTGAACACAGAAAACTCTGTAAATTCCATCTGTGTTTACTGACGCAAAGCTCCAAGTATCTGTTTAGGAATAGTCCAATTTGTATTGTGTATAGTCATCATCCAATGGTCATAAGCTCATTCACTGATTGGGCCCAAGGTTTGATCAAAGAACACTCAGAACTGAGAAATTTGGCCTCATACTTGGATGCCCAGTATAGTCACAAGCAAGATGTGACCAGCAATAGAAAACTGCGCATGATTATGTGATAGCGTGGGATGAAAACTGCAGAAGGGCTCATTTTAATAGTATTCTAGAGACATTGGGACTGATTCAGAGTGGAAGACAAGTGCGTTTTGTGCAGCTACAGGCAATGCAGAGTGCCACACATATCAGCCACATATCCGCTGAGTAGGTGTAGCAAGGAGGCAACGTGTCACGTAGGGTATGTCATGGGCGTGTAGGCAGAAGGGTATTAAGAGGTGACCATATACAGAGATCCATCTGATTTCATACAGATCTCTTGTACCAAGAATAGGGTTGATATTGATGACGGCTTCTTTGACAAGGAACGGGGGCAGTTACATACAGGTAGATGCAACTCAGTATACAGCTGACGATCAGCATGTATTTCTGGGATTGGCTTGTGTACAACTCTGAATCAGGACCAATATGGTTAGTGATGGAGCTGGTAGATTAGTATGAGGGCTGAATTTCGATCACTAAGGATAGATTAGGTATAACATAATGGTAAATTAGGATTCATATGAACTGTGGGTTAGGGCTTTAGTGGACAGGTTAGGACAAAGATATTGTGGCGGATGTGGTCCATCCTGGCCATGATTTGTTCCAATTACTTCCGTCCGATAGACTATATAGATCTTGCCCGATTAGGACCTCAAGATATACAAATAGTGTCTTACCGCAGGCAATTATGCAGTTAAATCATTAATAATAATTGCTTGTTTAGGTAGTCCTATATGTATCTTCTATTGTATTATAACTTTTCTTTTTTTAGACATATTGAGTATGTATCGTGATTTATCATTTGGTGTGTAAACTGAGTACTTTGTCAGTGGTTACCGAGTCAAATTCCATGTATATGTTTTGTACTTGGCGAATAAAGTCCAATTTTGATTTTGACACAAGATATTTTACTTTGTTTTATTAATTAGTTTGTTGTACATAATAATTACTATCTTGCTGCTTTAAAAAAAAGTCAGTTCTTCACAAGTAATTTCAGGCAGAAGTCCGGTTTCAAATAATATATTTATGTAATAGGGAGTATATTAATCTTCATATGAGTTGAGAACATGAGTATTAAATTAGGTATATTTGGTGACGTTTGGAAAATAAATATGATACTGAGGGTAAAAGTGATTAGCTAAAAGCTACTATATAGCTAAAAATCAATTTTATAGATAATGGCAACATTTAAATATCTGCATTGTCTTCTGCTGATGATTCTGTAAACTAGCCTTTCACATGCCTCTGTTTCCATAGTAAGTAACTAGCAATCTTCATTTTACACAGATATGCTCAGAGGACAGAGGATACAGGTGAAGCAGTGATTAGTAAAAGTCAGATATTTGGCATATTGCAAAGAATTCATTACAAATTGTACAGAGGCCATAACACATACACTGTAGGGCCTGATTCAGAGCCACACGCAATGCTGATGTTCATGTAGATGGCAAGTTTTTTGTATTGTGCGTGCATGAAAAATCCCTAAAAACTCCTAGGGCACATTCATTACACAGAGTGTATGCATAAAGGAGCTGTTGTGATTGAGATGGACAGTATCAGAAATGTATTGGAAAAGCGCCGTGCTTCCCGGGCGTGAATGGGAGGTGACTATTCAGACTCAAGGAGATGGTCCGTCTTAAGGGTGTGCTATGCTGGTGTGTGGCTGAAGTATTTGCGTACACAGACACTCGATCGTTCACATTGGAGGCCATACTCAGTCTGCACCTGCCATATACCTGCTGCAAGTTTTGTTGTTGCCACCGATGATAGTGTATACAGATGCACCAGGAGGTATTACAGTGTGTATGATCAAAGTGCACGGGGGGGGGGGGGTCTGCCAGGGTTGCATTCCAAACCCCTTGTGCATTTTCAATGCGCATGCATATATAAAGAACAGAAAAAGAAACCCCCACCCCTCCCCAGCCCATGTGTAGAAAAATGGCATTGGTTAGGGGCTGCATCTGACAGACAGTCCTGACTGGCAGTCACTGGGGGAGGGAACACCTCCTCCAGGGATTGCCTGTCTGATCTGTGATTAGCAGCGAGCGCTTCCCATGGAAAGCCACTGCCATTCACATTTGGGTGGACTGGGGGATAACAGAGCAGTGGCGCATTTTACTGAGGAGGCTGCAGCCCTTATTTAAAATCCACCACTCATATGCACGGATGAACACCAGGGTAGGACTTTGCAGTGGCATTTGCAAAAAGATGTAGCCAGTGTACTGCCAAAAACCGCAGTCACATCTGTGTCCAATCCTGAATTAGGCCTACAATGTGCATTGCTTGTGAGTATATTATATTTTATTGTCTGAAACATTAACATACCGTCATATTTACCAGCCATGTAATAAAGCATGTGCAGGAGCTCTACTACCTGTGTAGAGCTTTTGCTTGAAGCTGCTGTTCACACAATAAAAACAAAACACTGTACTGTAGCTTTCAGCATATAGCCAACAGCAGTGCTTAAAGTGGTCTAAGAGACGTGGAGGAACTCATTTCCCCCCCCTTCGGTGCTTTTTTAAATAAAGGGGCGTGAGCTCAAAAAAGAGGTGTGTCCTCAAAAGAAAGAGGAGCAGGCGCATAAAAAATTTTCCTAATTCAAATTACGCCACACAGTAGCACAATCTTATTCACATTACTCACATTATTCACATTACACCACATAGTAGTGTCCCTTATTCATGTTATGACACACAGGTGTGCCCCTTTATTATTATTATCCTTTATTTATATGGCGCCACAAAGGTTCCGGAGTGCCTTACACAGTGCATTAATTAGCACACAAGAAGAACAGTTAATGGTAATACAACACAATGTAGGATAAGGACATGGTTTATAAACATAGCTGCATAACACAAGCAGCAGGGCCTCAGCAACCAAGTGTTAGGTGCCAATTTGGGACTTAGGAGTAAATGATACTATAAGTAGGGGGAGGAGAAGCACATGAGGGATAAGGGCCCTGCTCATGAGAGCTTATATTCTAAAGGGGAGGGGCAGACAGACAGGGGCGACACAGAGGGGTAGATAGTGAGGAAGGAGCATGGAACAGTGGGATAGGATATGTGCTGCGGAATGTGTGTGTATAAGATGACCTGATGTTATGTCAAAATTAAGTCCTTCATTCATCTATCTCTGTGACAAAAAAAATTATTTTGATTATGTGTTGTTTACATGAGAGATGTACAAAATAAAGTTGTAGCACTTTAATTATTGTGTGTTACATTTTAGCATCTAAATACATCCTAATAAAAAATGCATATATTATGGGACTGTCCCGCCATCCTAATATAGTAATGACTACTTTAATCCCAGCTGCTGGAAGCTATGCCATGCTCCTGTGAGTGGGTGCATCTCACATGCTAGACCCACCCACAAATGGGTGCAGCCATCCCCAACATGCTGTGGTCCCACAGGATGTTGCTGTATCCGGGCACAGAATTTCTCTTGGCAGCCACTAAGCCCTATACCCAAAAGGGTATAGGGCTTAGTGGTGGGGTAGCAAGGCCATGGAGGGAGGAAGGTGGTTGAGAGTGAAGGAACAGGAAAGGAGAGGGAAAGAAGCAGAGGGTTGGAAAGCAGACTGATGAGAGAAAAAAGGGGGAACAGCATCGGAGGAGACAAGAGGGGGAGGATAGGGATGGATAAAGTAGAGGATTTTGTGGACACTGAATAAGGGGGGTGTTTGAAGTAAGAATGTTCATGCTGTGGACGAGGTAATAAGTGAGATAAAAACTGAAGTGGAGGCTTTGTGATATGGAGACAGTGTGGATTAAAGTTGTTAAATGTTCACAAATACAGATAAAAGATCAGTGCTGCTAATGTATGAGCGCAGCTCCAAAAGTGATATATAAAGAGAGGTGTGTGAGTAGTGGGTGCAGGAATTAATTATTAAACAAATGGTTAAAGTGGATAGATGTGACCCAATGGGAAAAGGCAATACAAACAATATTTTATGTAGTATGAGGGCAAAAATTACAATGTCCCGAGCCGATCCAGTCTGAAGTGTTATGATCAACAAAGATCAATCAACAAGAGCAGCACGTAGGAAGTATTTGCAGTGTTCAAGCAATGAGCGCAGTAAGGAGTTTCCTGGATATTCTTAAAGCAGAAGATGGTGAATTTGGTATTTCACATAAATATGTTGCTTGGTGTCGGTCAGAAAGTGTTCTGGTTTTAAGGATGTTTTTCCTCAGTTTTCCTCCAGCTTAACTCCGGCGTAACACCATCTTAGTTATAAAATTGTAACTACACTTATAATCTAACACTTTGAATCTAATGCAGCCTATGTCTATGCAGCCTTACTGATCACTAATGCCTTTTACACAATGGGCCTGATTCAGAGCCAGACGCTATTTGCGAACGGTCGTTCAGGAAAAGGGGGTGGCTATTCAAATGAACCGTTTGCTCTTTGCGGTCTGTTCACGCCTCCATGTCTGAACGAGCAAACAAATCTTGCGGTCATTTTTTGGATAACTACGCCCCCTGGCCGTTCGCATCCTACGTCAGGTCCGCTATTTATTAGATTAATCGAGTACATCGACCAGCGTATGAACTGCTCGCTATTCTTGTGGTTGGTTTTTCCTACCACAATCTTGCGAGCAGTTCTGACTATAAAATAACCCAGTGACGTGGTCAATGACGCTGCTGTATTAATTATGCACACCCATAAAACGCCCGTTTTGACCTTTAAGCACGCCTGCGTTCTGGTCTCCACTCCCCGTTTTCAAGCACCTTCCCCTGTTACCACCCACATATGCCTCCTCCTGTCACTCAAAATAGCAGGCATTCGCTATTTAGCGAACAAACGATTTTCGTCCGCAGTGACTGGTTCGCGCATGCGTATTACGATCTGTATGCATGCGCAGTTGGGCTAACATCGCTCGGAACAAACGAGCGGCCGCTTACGAGCGGCTCTGAATCACGCCCAATGCCCACATTAGTGCCCCTTATACACAATGCCCACAGTAGTGGTGCCCCTAATACACATTATGCCCACAGTAGTAGTGCACCTTATACAATGCCCACAGCAGTAGTGCACCTTACACATAATGCACACAGCTGTAGTGCCCCTTATGCAATGCCCTCAGTAGTGATGCCCCTTATGCAGAGCCCACAGTAGTGGTGCCCCTTATGTAGTGCCCTCAGTAGTAGTGCCCCTTATGCAGTGCCCCCTATGTAATGCCCCCATTAGTAGTGCCCCAGTGGTAATTCCCCCTGTGGTAATGCCACCAGTAGTATTGTCCCCTGTAGTAGTGCCCCCATAGTAATGCCCCCGGTAGTAGTGCCCCAGTGGTAATGCCCCCTGTAGTAGTGTCCCCATTGGTAATGCAATTGTTACCTTAAGCCCTGATCCTGCATCCACTGCCTTTGGTCCAACCAGTCCTTGGAACTATGAGAGAGACATCATGATGTCTCTCCCATAGTGCCCACTGCTGGAAACAGGAGAGCCGGAGCTCAGGAGTGAACTTCAGCTTCTGGCTGCCGCTGGCGCTGTGGGGAAGGAGCTGGGCACCCACTAGTAACAAAATCTCAGCAGGTGCCCGGTAAATGGAGCCGGAGGAGGCGGAACTGGTTCAGTTTCCAAATAGAACTGACTGAATGCAGTTCCGCCATGTTCCGGACCACTTTAACCCCTGTGCCATACAGTGGCTTTCCTTCAACATACACAGTAAACACAGGACCTGATTCAGAGCCGGACGCTCTGACAGAGCGCTCGCTCTGAATCAGGGCCGTCCCTCTGTTTTTTTAGAGCAGCCTCCTGGCCGCTCGTATAGCTGTGGGTGACCATCGCGACCATCGGGCTTGCGACGAGACCCTTGTGGTAGGGTCTCATTGCTGCAAGCCCTGGAGTGCTTTTGTCTCAAACAGAGCCGAAAGCACTCCCACTGACAGCACTTGTGATGTCAGTGGGGCCGGCCCCAGATGGTAGGCGTTCCCATGGGAATGCCTCCATCTGGGCAGGCACGCCCCCGGCACGCCCACCAAAGGGGGCATGCTGTCACTCAACATCGACAGCACGCCCCCTTTGGTACAAGACCAGTAGCGACGGTTTGCCTGTCGCTACCCTGGTTTCACACATGCGCACGACAGAGCCAGCTCCGTCGTTCACATGCGCACTGGGCCACCATCGACCAGCTTGCAAGCGCTAAGCGCTCGCGAGTGGGTCTGAATCAGGCCCACAGTTCTAAGATTGTGTGCATTAAGCAAATTATAGAGACGGTAATAACCTGCTACTCTCTGACCTTCCTAACAGGGATGTATCTACCATGGCCAGCCAGGGCACTATTTGGCAGACACCCAGTTCCTTCTCTGCAGCCAGGTTTCTGTGTACCAGCATAAGGTCTGTCCCAAAGAGCTTCCTATGCTTATTAATGAAGCACAGCCTTCTTATATACCACTCTCATCTCATCTTATCTCATATACCATTCAGTTAGGCAGAATTAAATATATATACCCAAGTATCTGATCGCACACACCTTCAAATGTAATTTGTGGGTGCTAGGTTAATTCATCCAGAAATAGCTCCAAAAGTTATCCAGCAAGGGTAAACTTTAGGAAAACCAGCACACCACCATGATTTTAAATGTCCAAAAAAAATCAGTTTTTAATATAGTAGCAAAAGAGACATCAACATATAAATGCCTTCATATCATATAGAAAGAGTATTGTACTCATCCATGTGCTGTGGAGGAGATTTAGCAGCAAATAGAGTTAGTATATGGCCATCCCATATTGTGGTGACTGAATGGGAAGATTGTGGGCACTGAATGAGATATGTGTGCCACATAATTGCTCAGACCTTAGTTGCATAGACTGCATATGTGTATTCCAATGAGCACGCAATTCTGTGAATTAGCAGCTCCACCATTTTGTGAGTGACAGCATTCTCATTCTGTGAGAGTGCTGAATCTGCAGTTAACCACATGGTGTCATGGCATACCATATCTGTAGTACGCAAGGAACATGTCCATTAAGGCGTCAGCCTTAATGATCATAATTTCATTGCTTTTAGGAGTTTTGGTGGCAGAAATTCAGTAGGTTTTGTGAATTTTCAGATCATGTCTAAGCAGCCTTAATGGGACATGTGAAACCATAAGGTTTTTCGTCTATGGAATTTACCAGAACCAGCACCGGACCCTTTCTAGCAGTGGGTGATGCCACAGCCAGGGTAGCCCCCATCCAAAGCATCACCCCTGACCGCTAGTCAGCCCAGGCCGTGGATCCCTGGGGAGCTGGGGACCCCCCAATAAAGGGGTCCCCCTCTGCATGGCACCCTAGGGCCAGGCTGATAGCCCAGGGCTATCCCCAGCACCCCTGGGTGGTGGGTGCTTGGTTAATTGTTTTGTGTGGTGCATATGAAAATATAAATATTGTCTTTTGCAGTAGTACTACAGGTGCCAGCAGGCATCCCCGCATACTGGCACTTGGAGAACCACAAGTACCAGCAGGCAGGGCATTAAGGGCCTGCTGGTACCTATAGTACCCCTGCAAAAGAAATATTAAAATAAAAAAAGACTATTTTTAAGTATTTTATTTTGCCGCCCATTCACCTGGGGGGTGACAGCCTTTAAGCTCTTTAACATGGCTGTCGCTTCCCCGACTGAGTGGACAGCGTGAGCCGAGGGGGCGGGGCAATGACGTCGCGAGCCGTGGTTGGCTCGTGGCGGCCATCTTTGAATTTCCAAAATGGCGCTGAGGCGCCATTTTTGAAAAGGGCACTCTCGGCTCTCACCATTGAAGTCAATGGTGAGAACAGCTCATTGGCTGAGAGGTGGAAGGCTTGCCTCTCTCAGCCAATGAGTGCTCCGCACCGGGATTTCTTTACTGAAATCCCGGGCAGAGTTGTCATTCGGGTAGTAGTGTTCTCTAAGAACACTACTAATGTACGAGGGTATTTTCATTTTTTTTATTGCCAAGACCCTAGATTGTCTGAAGAGGACAGATCCACGCATAGGAGGAGGTGAGTATGGAATTTTTATTACCAGCATGCGGGGGAGGCTTGCTGGGAACTGTAGTTCCACAGCAAAATACAATATTTTAACTCTTTTCTTGCACCACACTTTACACAATCAGCCAGACACCCACCGCTCCAGGGCTGCCGGGGATAGGCCCGGGCTATCAGCCTGGGCCTGGGGTGCCCTGGAGAAGGGGACCCTTTTATTGGGGAGGTCCCCACCTTTGCAGGGATCCCTGGCCTGGACTGATTGTTCAGCTGGGGTGGCCCGATGAAAGGGCTCCCCTGGCAGTGGCATCACCCCCCCCACTAGAAAGAGTCCGGTGCTGGTTCTGGTTAATACAGGGGGACCATACACATTTTTTCCCCCTGTATTTCCAGAACCAGGGCCGGCTCAGAACCCAGTGCTGGTTGTGCTTAAAACGGGGGACCCCTACATAATTTATACCCGTATTTAGCACAACCAGTACTGGGTCTCCAAAGCCCGGTGCTGGTTGTTTTTTGGGGGGCGGGGCCATGCCATTTTTATTTATTTTTTAAAGACAGAAGCAGGTATCACAGATCTTCCAGATCCGAGCCTGCATCTGTGTGCTGCTACCTCCCCCAGGTTCTAATGCCTGCCCCACCACGCCAGCACTGCCACCCACACCGCCGCCGCTAGGGCCCGCTACCGTCCCCGGGTTCTGGCCACAGCTAACGCCCACTACCCCCCCCCGTGCCTTTCCCCCGGGTCCCGCTGCAGCTAATTGCCACTTCTTTCCCCCGAGCCCACCACCACTAAATCATGCAAATTATGGCCATCTTTATGCACCCAAGTGAAGCACAGTGAGTGGTGGAGGCTCTTACTGCGGCTGCTCAAGAAGTTGAATTTTCCTATCTATTCATTGGCGCATTCTTGAGGTAATAGTTTAAAAACTGTAACCTTCAAATTTACCTGAACCCCAAAAGCACATACCCTGGCACATTAGCTACCTAATAAAACAAACCCCAAGTATAAATTTGCCCCCTACCCTGAGTTATGCCATCCCAAAAAAAACCCATAGAGAACAGCAGAAAAGTGGTCCTAATTGAGAATGGCAGAAAAAAGTGTCAGTTGGAACTTTAGATTACTCCCAAATCCTAATTTTTTATGTTTATGCCCTGAATTTGGCATGCAGCACAGAGCTACAGTTCTACCCGTCCCTGCCAAATTTCAGCTCGGTACCTTCAATAGCTTTTGAGGTGTAGCCCCTTAAACACCATGCCCCCCCTCCGGAATTCTCTATGGGAGAATTGCAGTTTTTTAGATGCAGCCTTAATATAAGGTGGAGTTTTGAAACATTGGTGTTCAGATATATGCAATATATTTTCTAAGTCCCGGAGTGCCGCCCGTGTCTTTCTTGCGAGGGACTAGTGTTTCTATACTAATGGCTGGGGAAGGCACCAGGTTGTTACCATTTGGACTTTTGAGTGCCGGTTCTTTACAGTGGTGTCTATATATATATATATATATATATATATATAATATTATATATATATATATATATATGTATATATAATCACTAAAGCCTACAAAGCTTTAAAGAATAGCCATAAAGTTCTTCACAAATGGATAAGGCAGCTTCTATCTTTTCCCGGGCTCCACTGAAACGTAGGATGGAAATAACAGCATATGGTGTAATACATGTAAAACAAATTTATTACATACACATAACTACATACATCTAAGAAAAACATATAGAGCTTTCTGGACAACAGGAATGGAATAGCAAAATAGATGGAAACAGTCCAACTGCAACCATTTTTGTCTAAACATTTAGGACTTCATCCTGTAGAAGCTGCCTTATCCATTTGTGAAGAGGTTACACTTTAGGACTATTCACTAAAGTTTTGTAGGCAAAACATATATATATATATAATTATATATATATATATATTGCCATCATTATATGGTATGTGTGCACTTGGGATTTACTTATTTTTCATCGGTTGTTGCCTCATTGATATATTACACTCAGAGACACTCTTTTTCAGATCCAATTCCTATGTGAACCATAGGTCCTTCACATTAAAATTGCCACGTATTCGTGGAGTGTATTATTCTCAGAGGGAATTACCTCTGGTTTCAGAAACTGTTTTGGTGTTTGCTTGGGACTCTGGGCCTGATTCAGACCCGCTCGCGAGCGCTGAGCGCTCGCAAGCGGGTCGATGGTGCCCTAGTGGGCATGCGCACGACGGAGGGAGCTCCTTCGTGCGCATGCGCGAGACCTGCATAGCGACAGCCAAGCTGTCGCTATGGGTCTCACGCCAAAGGGGGCGTGCTGTCGATGGTGAGTGACAGCACGCCCCCTTTGGTGGGCGTGCCGGGGGCATTGCTGCCCAGACGGAGGCATTCCCATGGGAACGCCTACCATCTGGGGCCGGCCCCACTGACATCACTAGTGATGTCAGTGGGAGTGCTTTTGGCTCTGATAGAGCCAAAAGCACTCCTGGGCTTGCGGCAGCGAGACCCTACCGCAGGGTCTCGTCGCATGCCCAATGGTTCGCGATGGTCTTGACCATCGCGACCATCTTTTTGGCCACTCGCATAAGCTGTGGGTGGTCACCTACAGCTATGAGAGCGGCCAGAAGGCCGCTCCAATTTTAGGTAGGAGGGCCCTGATTCAGCGCGAGCGCTCTGGTCAGAGCATCCGGCTCTGAATCAGGCCCTCTGTATCTGATTATTTATAATGGTGTGGTATATTGAGACAAATCCCACCAATACAATTGGACAAACTAGATCAAATGACTGTGCATTATTTCCCAATGACTGCACACTTCACGCCTGTTCTACTTTCCACTGTAATCAAAACCTAATCACAAAGCCACAGCTGTATCACTCCACAAGTGTAAACAATAACATCCCTCACAGAGACACTGCTCACAGAAAAACAGCACATCACTGCCTCACTGACAGAAATATACATTTCTGACAGAAACATTTCAAAAAAGTTTGACATCAATCCTCACCAAAGATTGACTTGTACAATGGTGATCTATTGAAAGAACTTGAATAGGATTTACCTGAACAGCAGTCTTGACCCTGAAGAAGCATTAGGCACGTACAATACACTATTCAACACATGCTTTCTTTCCAAAATGAACAACTCTTAAAGTGACAACTGTTTATCTTCACTTACACTGTTATCCAGTTAAATGTTTATTCATTAAAGTAATTCAAACTAAACAGCCTGTTCTGAACTATTTTGATCTCCTATTCTATATCTGTTTTACTCTACATCATATTCATGTAGAACTGGATGACTCTAGGTTATTCCCACCATAGAAGTCTATGGGGAAAGCGCTTATTGGCTGAGAGAGCCGGTGGTTCAGCTCTCTCAGCTGGGACCAGTAGTGCCACTGTATTGGACAATATATATATATATATATATATATTTTACAAAATTATTATAACCACACCCAAAGGACCAGCTATCAGCTTTGATCTGGGGTATACTCGGGAGGTAGCACCCCTTTATTGTGGAAGTCCCCACTTCCCAAAGAATCCCTAGCCAGGGCTGATTAATTGGGGGGTTAATGCTTTGGTCGGGGGACCAAGTAAAATGTGTCGCCCTGCTATGGCATAACCGCCCTCCCCTTGCTTGTAAGGGCATGGTGCAGGCTGATATGAATACGGGGAACCCTATGCATTTTTTCCCTTATTTCCTTAACCAGGAATGGCTCATGTTTTTATTTCTCTTTTTTTTACACTATACACATAGAAGCCTGCATGGATCTCACTAATCTGTGTAGGCTTCATGTTCTGGAGTGTTTGGCTGCAGTCATACACAGGAAACATGGAGGGAGAAACACGATCTTATACTCCATCGGAAAACACTTCTTCCCATGACCGCCTCCAAGATTTTGCATGTGCTGCACCCTACCTCTGGAATTCTCTAACTCTCCTTGTAAGACTCTCCACCTCTCTGCAAAACTTCAAACGGGCTCTCAAGATCCACTTCTTCATCGAAGCCTTCCATCTCTCATTTACACTCTGTCCTATGCTCACTAACTACCCCATCTGTTCCATCCCTGTCTATTTACCCTTATCCTTAAGAACAAGGGTGGGCAGTAAGCGGCCCTCCATCTGTTGTTGATCTACAAATCCCAGTATGCCTTGCAACAGTTTTAGCATGGCCAAATAGCAAAACTGTGGAAGGGCATGCAGGGATGTGTAGTTCTACAACAACTGGGGGGCTGCTTATTGCCCACCCCTACTTTAGAATATAAGCTCTCATGAGCAGGGCCCTCTTCCCCCATGTGTTTTTTTTTCCTTACTATTACTTTCGTCACCTAACACTTTATGTCTGCCACCGTACTACTTATTTGAGGGTTATGACCACTGTTGCAGCAATGTTTATATACCATGTACTTGTACTGCATTGTCTTGTACTGTAAGTAACTGTTCTTTTGTTCTTCTCAATTGTTATGTACTTTGTTAGGTGCTGTGGAACCTTTGTGGCACCATAGAAATAAATAAATTATTAATAATAATAATAATAATAATAATTCAGCAAAACCAGAGTCTTGGTAAATTTGTAAACAGCTGATAAAACTCTCCCCTGTCCCTGCCATGCTGAGCTAGACACGTTTCTTAGTAAATTTACCCCTTAGTGTGCCTGGCAGGGAGCACATCATTATATTCATTGTTAGCTTGTGTTAAATGAACTGAGCAATATGCTTACAAAGCAAGGCTTTAAACCTTTTACACACTTGCTTCAAGTACCGTAATGGAAATGTTGTTTGCTAAAGCCGGTCAATATGTTATCTGTAATCTTTCTTTAATAGACAACATATGTGTTTCCCAGAGACAGAAACTACAAACTGAATACTTTGTTTCAATGTATTTATTTATTTTACAAGAAAGATTTTTTTCTGTCACGAGAACAAATGTACAAGGGTGTAAAATAAAATATACAGTATATAGTAAATCAAATTTATAACCACAATACTGTACTGTCAATACGGTTTGTGAATGGAAAGCCAAAGCAAGCAGGCATAGTAAAATATGTACAAGCTATTTTTGTAATTCTGCCTTATATTTAATGCAGAGCACTTATGAATGACAAATATATTTACTAAGTGGCATATTTACTCCTCACCAGATACTAGATATAATGGACCATTTGACAGTTGCGGATCCAGCGAGTAGTGGGCCCAGATACACCAATATTCTTGCCTGACCCCCATCCACGTCCCCACTCACTAAAACAAACACAAAAGATATATATATATTTTTGGGCAGGGTGCTGACCACTGAGGAGTGCACATTTTAAAATTAAGGAGCAAAACGTTGGATGCATGAAGCTCATGTATAGAGTTATATATACTTGTATATCAGTAATATAACATTAATATAATCAATGTTAAATTTTATGTACTGTAATATAATGCCCCCAATATACATATTATGCCACACATAGTGCCCAAAATTCACATGCCATACAATAGTGCCCCCTATTCATATTACACCATCAGTAGTGCCCTTATTCACATTATGCCGCACATAAGTGCCCCTTATTCACATTATGCTGCACAGTAGTGCCCACAATTCACATTTTGTCACACAGTAGTTTCCCATATTCATGTTACACTACACAGTAGTTTCCACAATTCAGGTTAAGCCACACAGTAGTGCCCACAATTCACACTATGCTACACATTAGTGCCCCATATTCATGTTATGCAACACAGTAGTGCCACTTAGTTACATTATGCTGCACAGTAGTGCCCACAATTCACATTTTGCCACACAGTAGTTTCCCATATTCATGTACTCCACACAGTAGTGCCCACACTTCAGGTTATGCCACACAGTAGTGCCACAATTCACAGGCTACACAATAGTGCCCCAATTCACATTATGCCACACAGTAGTGCTCCTCATTCATGTTATGCCACACAATACTGCCCCTTATTCACATTATGCCACACAGTAGTGTCCCTTATTCACATAATGCCACAATAGTGCTTCTTATACGACCATGAGTGCTGATTGACATGGACAGGCAGGATGGCTCCTCTACTCCCTGGTTTTTACACTGGGGGCATCAGATCCTCGGAGGCAACAACAAGAGGACTGCCTCAGAGAGGAGGCAAAAAGAAGGAGCCAGCAGTGAGATAAGAGGACCGCCTCCTCCTCCCTCTTTGTTATGGCCTGCATCACGGAGGCCACAGATGTACTATAATGAGTCAGTTCGACTCATTATTAGAACCTGGCTGGCCTACTGATTATGCTCTCAGCAGTGGGCTAGTTCAGCACCTGCCCTTTGAAACATTACAGTTACAGTTCCAAATTTGTGTGAAAATTAAATATATATTTTTTTGGATTGTCAAATTAACTTTCATAAAGTGTGTTATTATTCATGATTGTAGTATTTTAAGCATACTTATGGCAAACCTATAACCTGGTGGTGGGTATCAGGTGACCCCAGGGCCACATGTGTCCCTCATAATCTGTTCCCCCAAGATGTTTGCTTTTTTATTCCCAATTAGCCCTTTTCTCAGCTTTCTACTCCATCACATTGAATTGTCAGATTTGTTTGTCATAGCTTGTATCAGTGTATGTTTGCCTTATATTAAAGTGCCTGTTATTATAGATTGTAGTCTATGGGACTCATGCAGAGTGAGTACTACGCCATTATGTGAATAAAGAACAGTGTGTGAAAGCATATGCCCTCATGCAGATATTTCATCTGATCGCTTTGCTACTTGCAAACCTGGAAAAAGACAGTAATATCCAATGGCAGCTCCAAGGGTGGGGCTGCAATGCAGTCCAAAATTCAGATTGGGGAGTCATCAGACATCAGATGTGTGACAATACTGATATATTTTCTATAATATTATGCAATTTATTAACAACACTATATTTATTTCGTAGTGTTGATTTTAATATGTATAGTAAGGTCACTAAGCTGTAAAGCTAGATCATTTCCTGTGCACTTCTTCCAGTTGGCTGAGTCATACTTTTACTATATCCTTTGTCCAAACCACTAAAAGCCTTTTAAGTTACAGGAGGGAGCATGATTACTAAACAAAAAACATCTACAATATGAAATGATGAGGCTGTATATCTTTATTATGGAGTATCCAGACCATTACAATTAGCACAAAGGATCAAGGATTAGAGGAAATGATTCCAGGAGAATAAAACCAGACTCAATGACATGTACAAGCAGAGTAGGGTTGTTAATTGTACCTAAGAGCTGGTCTTTCAGGTCACCTGTGACTAATTTTTCTGTGCATACAATTGAGCGAGATCTTCCAAAACTTACTTAATACAGTACTTTGCATATTAAAACAATGTATAAATGATGTAAGTGTAATTTAAAATATCCCTATGCATAAAAGATTAGAAACATATACCTACATTCTCCCCATGTACTGTAATACTTTGTTGTCTTTTTCAAATTGGCTTCAGATTAAGCCTTCTCCCTAATGGGCATATTTATTTACCAATGTTATTTTTACTAAAATAATGTGTAGACAGGTGTTTTCACACCCATTTCATATTATTTAAGTATCACTTAAATATATTACAGTGTGATTCTCTGTGGGACGCACAGGACTTTACATACATTCAAGTACGTGAACTATTTCTAAAGCACAATTTTTTTTTCCGGTGTCCAAGGGCCTGATTTAGATATGGACGCAATAGCGATTTTATGCAGATTGAGCATTTGCTTACCATTGCGCAAGTGTATAAGCCGCACCGAGCATACGCTGCAGTTGTCTTGCGATTACGCACACACAGGGAATCCATTGGCACACACAGACGCCGGCACAGTATATGTCGCTTCAGCAATTCCCCCTCCTCCGGGTCATGGACTACCCTGTCCACACCTCCCAACGGGGCATAGACTACTTACCTGGACGTCCAGGTGAGTCCAGGCGACAAGTGTAAGTCCCGGAGGGAGGGGGGACGGGGTAGTCTACCAGACAGAGGGAGAAATGCCGAAGGGGCACCCCCTGTGCCGGCACCTGTGAACGCTTATGAGAGAACCCATTTGCAAAGTGAGTGACAGGTAGTCAGCATTTCGGTGGGTAACAGGGGGATGATCAGAAAAACGCAGGTGTGTCTTTAAATGCCATTACATTGGCATGCATACTGTAAATTAGCCATTGCAATTACATACTCATCATGAGAGCCCTCTGCGTGTCAGGAGAGATGCAGTGTTTGTGACTGGTCAGACCTGCCACAAGGGCAAGATAGCTGCTTGATGTACATCGATGTTACTGATATTTACGCAGGTAAATCCGTATGCTCTGGTAAGCTTTGGAACTACAGATGTGTCCACATACATGTAGCCCCCTTGCACATTAAACAGCCCTCAAGTCGTGCCATGCCGTGGTGTAACTCGGTAGTGCTGAGCGTCTTTCGGTGTGACTTTTTACCTTCAAATGTGAATAGAATGCACAAGTAGCTTCTGCGGATTAAAATGATATGCAGCATGCCTATGTTCTACGTGCTACTGCGGGTGTATCTGCATGCAAAATGCTACGTTACAGTGTGCTGCCTGCTCCTCTACATACCACGGCCCTCTGACTGCCACGTCGCATATCTTCAGGCATTGCCAGTGTTTGGTGCAATAAAGTTTTTTTGTTTATTGTGACTTGTAAAATACTATTATTTTGTATCAACCGGCGCCAGCTCCCCAGACCCCATAAATAGATCCATCTACTGTATACCACCACCTGCGCTGCTGGCAGTGGTGATAGATGGATATATCTGTGTGCCACTGGTGTACCCCTGCCAGCAGGTGCCCAGAGGTCAGTGACTCCACTGCCTCTGGGAGTTCTACTTCTGGCTGGTACACACTGGGTGATTCAGACCCGGACACAACGCACTTTCGCAGCTGACAGGGGCAGGATATGCAAATTCTGTCATCACACATCAAGGCTTAAGGACACCCTCTATGTCTTAGAGAGCGACGGCAGAGCGAACGCACGCCAGTCTAAAAGATGCCCCCTTTTCTTTCCAAGCACACGTCATCTCCAGGAAGTGTATGCAATATAAATAACATCAAGAGCCATCGGAGAGGCTCGTAGCTCTTGAGGTAGACCCTACCCTTCTGCAAGCACTGCGATCACTGCAGGCTGAAATACAACCAGGTGACATGTACAATGACGCCTTCATGCTAATTATGTACGCCCATGAAATGCCGTTAGAACACACAGGCACGCCTGCATTCACACATCCACACACCCATTTTCATAGACCTTCCCCTGACACCACCCACAAACGGCACTCTGTCACTCAAATTAGCGCTCAGTCTGTGTACTTCGAGTGCCCCATTCCTGATCGCTAACACTGGCTTGCACATGCGCACTGTGGCTTATACGCATGCGCAGAATGTGAAAATTGTCCAGCTACAAGCGAACGCCGCGTTGCGTCTGGGTCTAAATCGGGCCCACAGTACCCAGACCTGTAACAGATATATACTGTTGATGTACATAGACACAGTTTTTGGCTCTACACAATGTCCCTCATTCCAACTCGCAAACGCTATGCGCTCGCAAGCGGGTCGATGGTGGCTCACTGCGCATGCGCCACGCATGTGCGCAAGCCCTGGAGTGAGTGAGAAATTCACTCGCTCCAGGGCTCACTACAAACGGGGCAGCTGTCGATGTTGATCGACAGCTCGCCCCGTTTTGTAGGCGGGGAGGGGGTTGGTTGGACAAATGGAGGCATTCCTGAAGGAACGCCTGACGTTTGTGGGCGGCCCTACTGACATCACTTGTGATGTCAATAGTGAGCTTCCTGCTCTATTAGAGCAGGAAGCTCACTGGGGCTTGCGGCAGACGAGACCCTACCACAAGGGTCTCGTCGCAAGCCCGATGGTCGCTATGGTCGTGACCATCGTGACCATCAAGCGGCTCGCAAAAGCTGTGGGTGGTCACCCACAGCTTGGCGAGCGACGAGGTGGCTGGCTAAAAAACAAAAGTGGCCGCCCTCATTCAGAGCGAGCGCTCGCTTTTCGAGAGCGGCTCTGAAAGAGGTCCTATGAGTCAAAAACATTTCCTGAGAACAGCATGCATATTCAACTGTTTGGTAACATTTCTATGAGCAAATTTATAATTGGAAAATCACAAGAGGACACACTGAATTTAGCTACACATAAGTGTTGTTGTGGGTGATGTAAGTTGTGTGATGATTTTTTGAACTGTGCAGCTAGAATTAGATTATACACAATGTTCTCAGAGCTCATTATCACTTCTACAATTATTTCTTCACAGAATTATAACTGTATTTTACAAATGTGTATTCAGGTAGTCACATTTTCATCTCCATCAGAGCACAGCAAAGATTGCCACAACTGTGATTGTTCCTAACCTTTAGCTATCTTTAACTTCTTTAGGCAAGCAGTCAAGATGAAAGAAAAAGAGACTTTGAAACAATTTTTGCACATTATGATGTAGTAAGTATGATTTATTTATTATATAGATATGCAGTTTTTGCTATTTTCTCTTAATTGATTGGGATTGGGAGCTAACACATCTGTTAAACTGCAGTAAAACACACACACAGTAAAATCATCCCTCTAGACCAGTGATTCCCAACCTCGGTCCTCAAGGCACACTAGCAGTCCTGGTTTTAGTGATATCCATGCTTAAGCACAGATGGTTAAATCAAAATAACTGAGGTACTAATTAAGTCACCTGTGCTCAAGCATGGATATCCTTAAAACCTGGACTGTTAGTGTGCCTTGAGGACTGTGGTTGGGAACCCCTGCTCTAGACCAGAGGTTCTCAAACTCAGTCCTCAGGACCCCACACAGGTCACATTTTGCAGGTTACCCAGCAGGAGCACAGGTGTACTCATTACTCACTGACACATTTTAAAACATCCACAGGTGGAGCTAATTATTTCACTTGTGATTCTGAGGACACCTGCAAAACATGCACTGTTTTTTGGCCCTGAGGACCGAGTTTGAGAACCTGTGCTCTAGACTTTAGCTAAGCAGTGAAAATAATTTCCTGGTAAATGTAAAAATGTGTATAAAGCACAGTATAAAGCTGACCACACATGCTGTCCATAGCCAACATAACTGGTGTTGGCATCTTAGCTGCCACCCCTTTTCCTCAATATGCAATTCCCATCCCACTACTCTGTAGAGATGGCACCACCATACCCTGCTGCTTATTATATACAGGTGGGAACTGGGGCCAATATTTTCTGTTCTGTTCAGTCTGTGAGAGCTGCACTGGGCAGTGGCATTATAGTTTATTGCCCCTCTAACAGCCCATCACTGGCAATGGAGGGGCAGCAACTGGCAGCTTGATAAGGAAGAAGCTGCTGATTGCTTGTTTCCTGTCAGTGCCAGGGATATTATAACACATTCATTCAGAGTTTTATCTGCCCTAATCATTGTGGTCTTAGGGCCTGATTCAGCCTGGATCACAAGTGCTAATACACACGCAATCAGCCAATTGTTGCGTACTGCGCATGCGTATGCATCGCAGAGCTCGTGCGCGAACTGGCTACTGTGATCGTGACTACACAGACCCATTGCAGAATGATTGACAGGAAGTACCATTTGAGGGTGGTGACGGGGGGGTGATCGGCGAAATGCAGGCGTGCCAGTGCGTTTGAACGCCATTGCATGGGCGTGCATAAATTATCCACTGGGAAGCCTTACGTAGCTTGTGTACTCACTGTGTGCATGGAAGTTAGCAATTTCTGAGAAAGGTCTGACCTTGTGCAAGTGTGCGTGAGGCTGCGATGGTACTCAATGTTACCGATGGTTTTGCAGTCTTGTTAAACATTACGGATGTGTTTAAGGTAAAGTGGGCATCCTTATGTAGTGCTGCAGCGGCATAGCGATCGCAATGGATTAACATACTATCACAGTTGAACTGCGTGCGTAATCGATATTGCAGTCGCAATAGCGATCCTTACTGAATCGGACCCTTAGTGCAGAGTTAGCCTCTCTGCTATTGTATCGCCATGTATAGTGCTCTAGAATATACATGATAAATAATTATCTCACAATTGGAACATGACCTGTACCGACTTGTTTGAGTTTTCCTTTCAACTACGTTAACAGGCCCCAGTGATGGTGGAAGTGATCCAGCTGTTATTTGGCCATGTAAGGTAGTGGTCCTGTAGTTTGCAGGATCACAGAATGAGCGGCTGCCGTAACCAGTCGCTAGTCTTCATCTCTAAAATAATAAATTATAATCCCTATTTCACCTGGTTCAGCTAATCTAGAACATGTTGAATGAGTAGGTTGTGCCATTCTACGTAACACGGTCTTAACATAGCTCACTTTTATGATTCACATGATTGGGTGGCTTGGTAAACAATAATTTGTGATATATTTCAGAGTAAAACTGGAGCCCTGGAAGGTCCTGAAGTAGATGGTTTTGTCAAAGACATGATGGAGCTAGTAAAGGTGAGTTAAATTCACAGGTGGACAGTGGAAGCCAAGCAGATGTGCTCAGAATCAGTTCTAAACATTTAAGTCGATTATATATGAATGTACCGTATATACTCGAGTATAAGTCGACCCGAATATAAGCTGAGGTACCTACTTTTACCACAGAAAACTGGGAAAACTTATTGACTCGAGTATAAGCCTAGGGTGGGAAATGGCAGCAGCTGGTAGTGCCCCCAGTAGTAATTCCCCCTGGTTGTGCCCCCAGTAGTAATCCCTCCTGGTAGTGCCCCCAGTGGTAATCCCCCCTTTCAGTGCCTCCAGTAGTAATCCCCCCCTGGTAGTGCCCCAGTTGTAATGCCCCCCTTTTAGTGCCCCCAGTAGTAATCCCCCTCTGGTAGTACCCCCAGTGGTAATCCCCCCTATTAGTGCCTCCAGTAGTAATCCCCCCCTGGTAGTGCCCCAGTGGTAATCCCCCTCTTTTAGTGCCCCCAGTAGTAATCCCCGCCTGGTAGTACCCCCAGTGGTAATCCCCCCTTTTAGTGCCCCCTGTAGTAATCCCCCCCTGGTAGTACCCCCAGTGGTAATCCCCCCTTTTAGTGCCCCCTGTAGTAATGCCCCCCTGGTAGTACCCCCAGTGGTAATCCCCCCTTTTAGTGCCCCCTGTAGTAATGCCCCCCTGGTAGTACCCCCAGTGATAATGCCCCCTTTTAGTGCCCCCTGTAGTAATCCCCCCCTGGTAGTGCCCCCTGTAGTAATCCCCCCCATGTAGTTCCCCCAGTAGTAATCCCCCCTTTTAGTGTCCCCTGTAGTAATTGCCCCCTGGTAGTGCCCTCTGTAGTAATCGCCCCCTGGTAGTGCCCCCAGTAGTTCCCCCCCAGTAGAGAGAGACGTAATAAGAATTTAAAAAAAAATCACTTACCTGAAACCCCCGCTCCTGGTCCCGCCGCTAACAGCTCCTCCGGCCGCTGTGCATGGGAGAGAGACGTCATTACTCATGACGTCTCTCCCATTACCCACTGCGGGAGCCGGAAGATGGCTCCCGCAGTGGGAGCAGCAGCAGCCGCTGAGAGTCTGACAGTCTCTCAGCGGCTGCTGACTACAGCAAACGCACAGCTGCCGGCTCCGGTGGCTGTGTGTTTGTGCTGTGTAGTGCTGACCGAACTCCGTCCGGTCACCGCTACACTTCACTCGAGTATAAGCCGAGGGGGTACTTTTTCAGCACAAAAAACTCGGCTTATACTCGAGTATATACGGTATATCAATATTACAATTTTAATATAATACTTTTAATAGTTCATCATTTTATTTTTCTATATGTTCTCTCCTATGAAGTGATACATCTCTATGGGTCTATTCATTATCACTTAATTTCTACAAAAGCAGGTGAAAATTATCATATAGAAATTATGTTTTGGAGCCATTTCATCAAAGATATAATGCAGGAGATATCACACATATCTCCTGCTTACCTTTCTCTCCCAGAATGCCCCGCTGTCCCCATACACGAGTATCACAGATATCTCCTACTTACCTTTCTTTCCCAGAATGCCCCGCTGTCCCCATACACTAGTATCACACATATCTCCTGCTTACCTTTCTCTCCCGGAATGCCCCGCTGTCCCCATACACTAGTATCACAGATATCTCCTGCTTACCTTTCTCTCCTGGAATGGACCTCTGTCCCCATACACGAGTATCACAGATATCTCCTACTTACCTTTCTTTCCCAGAATGCCCCACTGTCCCCATACACGAGTATCACAGATATCTCCTACTTACCTTTCTCTCCCAGAATGGCCCTCTGTCCCCATACACTAGTATCACAGATATCTCCTGCTTACCTTTCTCTCCCGGAATGGCCCTATGTTCCCATACACTAGTATCACAGATATCTCCTACTTACCTTTCTCTCCCAGAATGGCCCTCTGTCCCCATACACTAGTATCACAGATATTTCCTACTTACCTTTCTTTCCCAGAATGCCCCGCTGTCCCCATACACTAGTATCACAGATATCTCCTGCTTACCTTTCTCTCCTGGAATGGCCCTCTGTCCCCATACACTAGTATGGGGACAGAAATTAATCAAGCTCTGAAAAACAATATTTTCGGAGCCCTGCTCCCACACTCGGTGATCACCCTGCTCCTTCCCTATGGAAAGGAGTCCTGGGTTGTGAAGAGAGATACGTTTGGATCCCTTCATCCCTGTCCCTCTGCTCCAGTCAACTCAGCAGTACTATGTTTCTCTGCTCCGCATTGGGGAGACAGCTGAATTTCGGATGAGCTGTCTCCACGCCAGAGCAATATTAAATTGTTTTGGCTTTCTCCGTGAGTTAGGGGCCTATTCATCAACACTAGAATAACGTTTTTAAGGACATTTTCCTTAAATAATGTTATTTTGGTATTCATGAACAGACTTAGCACAGGAGATATCACAGATATCTCCTTGCTAAGTTCCCCTGCGTTAATTTCCTCACTCCCCATACATTAGTATGGGGATGTGGAAATTATGGTATTCATCAAATTCCGAAAATTATGAATTTTCGGAATTTGATGCAGTTACTATTCGCCACTGTAAGGTGGCGAATAGCAGAATTGACTTACCTGTATCCGCGTGTGCTGGTCCCCCGAGTCCCTCCGGCACCCTGCTCCGTCCTCAGGCTCCTGGTCGGACATGTGTGCTCCCCAGCAGAGCACAAGAAAGTTTAGAAAAAGAAAAAAAGAATTATTTTTTTTTCTGATCTGTCATGTGGTCTGCTGGGAAACCACATGACAGACCAGCAGGACGGAGCTGGAGGCTGCTGCGCGGACAGGTAAGTCGGGGGGGGGGAGGTGAGTGGAGGGGGGAGGGGGTGGGGAGGGTTGGTGGGGGTACACAAACTTAACGCATCTGTAGGCAGTGCTGCGCATGCTCTGGTTATACAGATGTAACAGCGCATGCGCAGCACTGTTTCCAGATGCGATAAGTTAGTGTAGGCAGGGAAAAGTATCTATTTCCCGAAAAGCTGTAATCGCAAAAATGACAGCTTTTCGGAATAGATACTTATGGAGAGGAGGAATGATGAATTCCACCTATAATTAGGTAGAACTCCATGCGAGTTCTAAACCTAATTATCTCTAGAGAATTTTTAGGTTTAATGAATAGGCCCCTTAGTATGTTAATTTCCGGTTACTGCGACCCCTATAATTATCATGATGAATAGACCCCAAGGTGTTTTGTCCTGAAAGAGAAAGAGTAATGGAGTGAAATACAAAGCTGTGATAAATAAACAGATGCAGAGCTGTGATAATAAGATGGAGAACTGTGATAAAGAAATACAGAGTTGTAATAAATAAAGAGATACAGAGCTGTGATAAAGACATGCAGATCTATAATGAAGAGATACAGAGCTGTAATAAATAAACATATGCAGTTCTGTGATAAAGAGATGCAGATCTATAATAAAGAGATACTGAGCTGTAATAAATAAACATATGCAGTTCTGTGATAAAGAGATGCAGATCTATAATAAAGAGATACTGAGCTATAATAAAGAGATGCAGAGCTGTAATAAAGAGATGCAGAGCTATAATAAATAAACATATGCAGTTCTGTGATAAAGAGATGCAGATCTATAATAAAGAGCTGCAGAGCTGTAATAAATAAACATATGCAGAGCTGTAATAAAGAGATGCAGAGCTGTAATAAATAAACATATGCAGCTCTGTTATAAAGAGATGCAGATCTATAATAAAGAGATGCAGAGCTGTAATAAGAGATGCAGAGCTGTAATAAATACTTATATGCAGTTCTGTTATAAAGAGATGCAGATATATAATAAAGAGATGCAGAGCTGTAATAAGAGATGCAGAGCTGTAATAAATACACATATGCAGTTCTGTTATAAAGAGATGCAGATATATAATAAAGAGATGCAGAGCTGTAATAAGAGATGCAGAGCTGTAATAAATACACATATGCAGTTCTGTTATAAAGAGATGCAGATATATAATAAAGAGATGCAGAGCTGTAATAAATAAACATATGCAGTTCTGTGATAAAGAGACGCAAAGCTGTAATAAAGAGATACAGAGCTGTGATAAAGAGATACAGAGCTGTGATAAAGAGATACAGAGCTGTGATAAAAAGATGCAGATCTATAATAAAGAGATACAGAGCTGTAATAAATAAACATAGGCAGATCTGTAATAAAGAGATACAGAGCTGTGATAAAGACATGCAGAGCTGTAATAAATAAACATATGCAATTCTGTGACAAAGAGATACAGAGCTGTGATAAAGACATGCAGATCTATAATAAAGAGATACTGAGCTGTAATAAAGAGATGCAGAGCTATAATAAAGAGATGCAGAGCTGTAATAAAGAGATGCAGAGCTGTAATAAATAAACACATGAAATTCTGTAATAAAGAGATGCAGAGCTGTAATAAATAAACACATGAAATTATGTGATAAAGACATGCAGATCTATAATAAAGAGATGTAGAGCTGCAATAAATAAACATGCAGATTTGTGATAAAGAGATGCAGAGCTGAGATAATAACATATGCAGAGCTGTAATAAATAAACAAATGCAGATCTGTGATAAAGACTTGCAATCTATAATAAAGAGATGCAGCTGTAATAAGAGATGCAGAGCTGTAATAAATACATATATGCAGTTCTGTTATAAAGAGATGCAGATATATAATAAAGAGATGCAGAGCTGTAATAAGAGATGCAGAGCTGTAATAAATACACATATGCAGTTCTGTTATAAAGAGATGCAGATATATAATAAAGAGATGCAGAGCTGTAATAAGAGATGCAGAGCTGTAATAAATACACATATGCAGTTCTGTTATAAAGAGATGCAGATATATAATAAAGAGATGCAGAGCTGTAATAAATAAACATATGCAGTTCTGTGATAAAGAGACGCAGAGCTGTAATAAAGAGATACAGAGCTGTGATAAAGAGATACAGAGCTGTGATAAAGAGATACAGAGCTGTGATATAGAGATACAGAACTGTGATAAAAAGATGCAGATCTATAATAAAGAGATACAGAGCTGTAATAAATAAACATATGCAGATCTGTAATAAATAGATACAGAGCTGTGATAAAGACATGCAGAGCTGTAATAAATAAACATATGCAATTCTGTGACAAAGAGATACAGAGCTGTGATAAAGACATGCAGATCTATAATAAAGAGATACTGAGCTGTAATAAAGAGATGCAGAGCTATAATAAAGAGATGCAGAGCTGTAATAAAGAGATGCAGAGCTGTAATAAAACATGAAATTCTGTAATAAAGAGATGCAGAGCTGTAATAAATAAACACATGAAATTCTATAATAAAGAGATGTAGAGCTGCAATAAATAAACATGCAGATTTGTGATAAAGAGATGCAGAGCTGAGATAATAACATATGCAGAACTGTAATAAATAAACGAATGCAGATCTGTGATAAAGACATGCAGATCTATAATAAAGAGATGCAGAGCTGTAATAAATAAACATGCAGTTCTATGATAAAGACATGCAGAACTGTAATAAATAAACATATGCAGATCTGTGATAAAGAGATACAGAGCTGTGATAAAGACATGCAGATCTATAATAAAGAGATACAGAGCTGTAATAAATAAACATGCAGATTTGTGATAAAGAGATGCAGAGCTGAGATAAAAAAAATATGCAGAGCTATAATAAATAAACATATGCAGATCTGTGATAAAGAGATACAGAGCTGTGATAAAGACATGCAAATCTATAATAAAGAGATGCAAAGCTGTAATAAATAAACATGCGGATTTGTGATAAAGAGATGCAGAGCTGTGCTAAAAAAATATGCAGAGCTGTAATAAATAAACATATGCAGATCTGTGATAAATAGATGCAGAACTGTAATATATAAATATATACAGATCTGTGATAAATAGATGCAGAACTGTGATAAAAACATGAGGAGCTGTAATAAATAAACATGCAGATTTGTGATAAAGAGATGCAGAGCTGTGATTAAAAAAAAACATGCAGAGCTGCAATAAATAAACATATGCAGATCTGTGATAAAGAGATGCAGAGCTGTAATATATAAATATATACAGATCTGTGATAAAGAGATGCAGAGCTGTGATAAAAAAACATGAGGAGCTATAATAATTAAACCTATGCAGATTTGTGATAAAGAGATGCAGAGCTGTGATAAAAAAAGATGCAGAGCTGTAATAAATAAACATGCAGACAAGTGATAAAAAGATGCAGAGCTGTGATAAATAAACATGCAGATATGTGATAAAGATATGCAGAGCTGTGATAAATAAACATATGCAGATCTGTGATAAAGAGATACAGAGCTGTGATAAAGACATGCAGAGCTATAATAAAGAGATGCAGAGCTGTAATAAATAAACATGCAGATTTGTGATAAAGAGATGCAGAGCTGTGCTAAAAAAATATGCAGAGCTGTAATAAATAAACGTATGCAGATCTGTGATAAAGAGATGCAGAACTGTAATATATATAATTATATACAGATCTGTGATAAAGAGATGCAGAACTGTGATAAAAACATGAGGAGCTGTAATAAATAAACATGCAGATTTGTGATAAAGAGATGCAGAGCTGTAATAAATAAACATGCAGATTTGTGATAAAGAGATGCAGAGCTGTGCTAAAAAAACATGCAGAGCTACAATAAATAAACGTATGCAGATCTGTGATAAAGAGATGCAGAACTGTAATATATCAATATATACAGATCTGTGATAAAGAGATGCAGAACTGTGATAAAAACATGAGGAGCTGTAATAAATAAATATGCAGATTTGTGATAAAGAGATGTAGAGCTGTGATAAAAAAACAAACATGCCGAGCTGCAATAAATAAACGTATGCAGATCTGTGATAAAGAGATGCAGAGCTGTAATATATAAATATATACAGATCTGTGATAAAGAGATGCAGAACTGTGATAAAAAAAAATATGCAGAGCTATAATAAATAAACATATGCAGATCTGTGATAAAAAGACACAGAGCTGTAATATATAAATATATACAGATCTGTGATAAAGAGATGCAGAACTGTGATAAAAAAAAACATGAGGAGGTATAATAAATAAACCTATGCAGATTTGTGATAAAGAGATGCAGAGCTGTGATAAAAAAAGATGCAGAGCTGTAATAAATAAACATGCAGATTTGTGATAAAGAGATGCAGAGCTGTGCTAAAAAAACATGCAGAGCTACAATAAATAAACGTATGCAGATCTGTGATAAAGAGATGCAGAACTGTAATATATCAATATATACAGATCTGTGATAAAGAGATGCAGAACTGTGATAAAAACATGAGGAGCTGTAATAAATAAATATGCAGATTTGTGATAAAGAGATGCAGAGCTGTGATAAAAAAACAAACATGCCGAGCTGCAATAAATAAACGTATGCAGATCTGTGATAAAGAGATGCAGAACTGTGATAAAAAAAAATATGCAGAGCTATAATAAATAAACATATGCAGATCTGTGATAAAAAGACACAGAGCTGTAATATATAAATATATACAGATCTGTGATAAAAAGACACAGAGCTGTAATATATAAATATATACAGATCTGTGATAAAGAGATGCAGAACTGTGATAAAAAAAACATGAGGAGGTATAATAAATAAACCTATGCAGATTTGTGATAAAGAGATGCAGAGCTGTGATAAAAAAAGATGCAGAGCTGTAATAAATAAACATGCAGATATGTAATAAAAAGATGCAGAGCTGTGATAAATAAACATGCAGATATGTGATAAATAGATGCAGAGCTGTAATAAAGAGATACAGAGCTGTAATAAAGAGATGTAGAGCTGTAATAAACAAACATGCAGATTTGTGATAAAGAGATGCAGATCTGTGATAAACGGATACATAGCTAAAATAAATAAACATATGCAGATCTGTAATAAAGAGATGCAGAGCTGTGATAAAAGATGCAGAGCTGTAATAAATAAACATATGCAGATCTGTGATTTTGAGGTGCAGAGCTGTGATAAAGAGATGCAGAGCTATAATAAAGAGCAGGAGAACTGTGATAAAGTGATGCAGCGCTGTAATAATGAAAGAGATGCAGAGCTGTGACACAAATAGAGATGCAAATCTGTGATAAAGAGCTGTAGAGCTATGATAAATAAACACATTTTGGAATAGTGATGGCCTGGAGCCAAACATATTGTTTGTGTCCTGCACAACCATCACGTAACATCACCTCTGTTCACACAAGAAAAAGTGTTGTTATAAAGCATACATGAGCAGGGTCCCTAATTGCCCACACCTACAAAATAGCCAGGGTAGAGCAATGCATCAGCAAGGAGGTGAGCTGTTTACTTATGCTCGTCATACCAGCCATGGGCATAGCTATAGTTGGTGCAAGGGGTGCTGTTGCTATGGGAAACTTATGGGGCCCTGGACCCAAATCATATAGTTGTCTACCAAGTACCCAAAATTGCTCGCTAAGCATTTGGCCCATTTCTCAGCCTGAAAAGGGAAACTCATCAGCAATTATATAGGTGGCTGTCTCTATCTCTCCCTCTCAGTAAAGCTCCACACTGATAGCTAATAAGTGAGCTTGACACAATAGGATTCTCCTGTTTATAGCCTTTGTAAAGAGAGCTGGGAATGTAGTGAGTAATGTGGCATGCTATGAACTGGGAGTAGTACAATGTGGCATAATATGAACTGGGGGCACTGCAATGTGCCAAAATATATACTGTGGCCACTGTGTGGCATAATGTGAACTGGGCAGCACTACTATTGTGAAAAGGCAGCACTACAAAGTGACATAATATGAATTGGTTGACCTGTGGGTGTAATGTGAACTTGGACATTACTATGGGGCATAACTTGAACTAGGACACTACCATGAGGTATACAATTTACTAGGGCAATACTATGGAGCATAACATGAACTAGGACACTACCATGAGGTATACAATTTACTAGGGCAATGCTATAGAGCATAAAATTTACTAGGGCACTACTATGAGGCATACAATTTACTAGGGCAATGCTATAGAGCATAAAATTTACTAGGGTACTACTATGAGGCATAAATTTGACTAGGACACTACTATGAGGTATACTATTTACTAGGGCACTTCTGTGGGACATAACATTAACTAGAGTACTAATATGGTGCATAACATTAACTAGGGTACTAGAATGGTGCATTTATTGAACTGGGGCACTACTATGGTACGTAAAATTAACTAGAGCACTACTATGAGGCATAAAATTTAAACCTGATGTAGAGAGAGGTGTCTCTTTTAAAACATGATGGGAGTCCCTTCAAAATGTTGCATTGGGGCCCTCAAAGTTTTGGATACCAGCTTCACAGTGACAGGGGGTTACAGTAGTATGCCAAAACACACATATGGAGCAGAGATTACTGCAACATATACAGTAGTGTACCATGTTTTAAAATAAAATTTATAATTAGTGTTAATTTAATTATGATTAACTCAGTATTTTCAAGATATCTGCAAAAAAAATTCAGTGTTTTTGCACATTTGATTGAAGTAAGTGCTGCTTCATGGTTCATACATTTCTACAATATATCTTTACTTGCCTTGAAAGAAACACACATTAGCATAAATTAAATATTCCATATCCACCATTACAGTCCAACTTAAGGCTATCCATGCTTGAGCCCAGATGGTTAAATCAAATTGACTAAGTAAGTCACCTGTACTCAAGCATGGATATCCTCAAAACTTGGACTGTAATGACGGAGTTTGGGAACCTCTGCCAATGCACATCATCTGGTGACTATAACAGACCTTATTTTCGAAGGGTGAAATTAATTGTGATAACTTACTAAACTGGGTACATCTCATTATGTATTGGATATTGAATATATGTCATCATGTTAGTGTAGTTAAAATATTGACTTTCATTAGTCTTAAAATTGATATTGTAGTACAATAATCTTCTAAGGTTGTCTCATTTCCGACATCCATATGTAGTTTGAACTGGGGTTCACGCCCCATCAACTCCCACTGCCACGGAGACAAAACCGACCTAGCCTAGGTGGAGAATCTAGGACAGATGCTAGTATGGGGTAATTATGAGAGGAAGGGAATTAGCAGAGTGGTGTCAGGCAGAATGGGCCCAGGGCAGAGCCATAGGTAATCGGAGGTCCCTTTACTAGTATGTGCATGTGTATATATATATATATATATATCTATATATATATAGTACTGTGCAAAAGTTTTAGGCAGGTGTGGAAAAAATACTGCAAAGTAATAATGCTTTAAAAAATAGAAGTGTTAACAGTTTATCAATTAACGAAATGCAAAGTGAATAAACAGAAGATAAATCTAATGAAATCAATATTTGGTGTGACCACCTTTTGCCTTCAAAACAGCATCAATTCTTCTAGGTACACTTGCATAAAGTTTTTGAAGGTACTCGGTAGGGAGGTTTTTCTAAACATCTTGGAGAATTAAGCACAGATCTTCTGTGGAAGTAGGCTTGCCCAAATCCCTCTGTCTCTTCATGTAATCCCAGACAGACTTGATGATGTTTGACTCAGGGCTCTGTTTGGGCCATATCATCACTTCGGACTCCTAGTTCTTCTTTACCCTGAAGATAGTTCTTAATGATATTGGCTGTATGTTTGGGGTTATTGTCCTGCTGCAGAATACATTTGGAGCCAATCAGATGCCTCCCTGATTGTATTGCATTATGGATAAGTACCTGCCCGTATTTCTCAGCATTGAGGACACCATTAATCCTGACTAAATCCCAAACTCCATTTACTGAAATGCAGGTCCAAACTTGCAAGGATCCTTCACCATGCTTCAATGTTGCCTGCAGACACTCATTATTGTACCGCTCTCCAGCCCTTTGGCGAGCAAACTGCCTTCTGTTTCAGCCGAATATTTCAAATTTTGACTCATCAGTCCAGAGCACCTGCAGCTATTTGTCTGCACCCCAGTTCCTATATTTTTGTTCACAGTTGAGTCGCTTGCCCTTGTTTCCACATCAAAGGTATAGCTTTTGGCTGCAATTCTTCCATGAAGACTACCTCTGCCCAGGCAGTAGACAGGTGTACCTGGGTCCCATTGGTTTCTGCCAGTTCTGAGCTGATGGCACTGCAGGACATCTTCCGATTGCGAAGGGAAGTAAGCATGATGTGTCTTTCAACTGATGCACTAAGTTTCCTTGGCCGACCACTGTGTTTACGGTCCTCAATGTTGCCTGTTTCTTTGTGTTTCTTCAAAAGGCTTGAACAGAACTTCTTGAACCCCAGTTTGCTTTGAAATCTTTGCTTGGGAGAGACCATGCTGATGCAGTATAACTACCTTGTGTCTTGCCATGGCATATGACCTGTGACATGAAACTGTCTTCCACAACCCCACCTTTGTAGCAGAGTTAGGCTGTTCCTCACCCAGTTTTAAGCCTCCTACACAGCTGTTTCCGTTTCAATTAATGACTGTGGGCCCGATTCACTACGGATCGCAAATTCTGCTTATACGCACGCACCGCTGTTGCTAATATCAGTGGTGCTATTTAAATGTTTGCATTCACATTGAGATTGCATCCTGACATAAGGACACCCACTTCCCCTTACTCACATCCGTATACTAGGGGAACATAGCGAAACAATCGGTAACTTTGAGTAACAACTGACCCATATGCACACTTGCACAAGCCCTGACCTTTCTCAGAAATTGCTAACTACCATGCACGCTATCAGTGCTTATGGCCATGCAGTAGATAATATAAGCATGCCCCGCAACGGCGTTGCAAAGCACTGACATGCCTGTGTTTGCTCGTCAACACCCCGTCACCACCCACAAACTGCACTACCTGTCAATCACTCTGCTCTGGGTCTGCGTTGCCTCTGCAAATGCAGTTTCCATCACAATAGCTAGTTCGTGCATGTGTACTGCGATGCATATGCATGCGCAGAACGCAACAATTGATAGCGTGCGTATTAGCAACTGCGTTCCTTGCTGAATCAGGCCCTGTGTTTCAACCTACAGTACATATGTAAATGATGATCATTATCAGCTGTTTGGTATGATTGGTTAATCATACACCTGACTAATCCTACAAAACCCCTGACTTTGTAAGTGTACCTAGAAGAATTGATGCTGTTTTGAAGTCAAAGGGTGGTCACACCAAATATTGATTTGATTTAGATTTTTCCTTTGCACAGTAATCTGTGTGCATATATATATATATATATATATACATATATATTATATATATTTATAATGTATGCATATTCATACGCACATTTATATAATTTGCATATATCTGTTATACTTGTGTTTCTCCAGCCTCATACCTCCATCTATGTCTCTCCAGCCTCATGCCACTACTAATAGGGCGCCTAGTGTACATCTGCAATGTATTGCCCTAATTTATCATTGCTGGGTCAGGGAACCGAAGAAATTCAACACGTTGGAAATCCTCGATTCCTTGATCCCGACCAAAAAATTATCAGGATTGGTGAGCCAGGGATTTTTAACATGCTGTTTTTCTCCGATCTGCCATTATTCATGGCCGCTGATCAACAGATTTGTTTATGGATCAGATTGGCAGAATGGGAAATTAGGCCCATAGATGTATGGCCCACATTAGTCTGTCCACAGCCTTTTTCCACCCTGTTTTCTACAGCCTCATGTTCTCTCCTATGTCTCTACAGCTTTATACCCCCTCTGTCTATTTAATCTCTGTCCCCCACCATACCTTTCGGTAACCTGTCACCTCCTTTGTCTCTATCATCTCTGTTGCCCTCCTCTCCATCTCTCTCTCTATGATCTGCTGGTAGGAGGGGTGGCTGGGGAACGGATGGTGTATTACTATAGGGGGAGAAGTGGGGTGTGCAGGGGGTTATGCTAAGAGTAGGAAGCACTGACAGATGCCTACTCACATCTCTATCCCCTCTTTCCCGCGCTCACCTGTCTGTTTCTATCATATCTGTCCTTTCTCCCCTCCCCCGTCTGTATCTCTGTCCCCAAACCCATTCTATTTCTTTCTTCTGTATCCATTCCCTCTCTCTCATCCCTGTCCTCATCCCCCCATTCCTCTTATCTGTCCCTCTATTCGCCCATCTCTCTAAAGTCTATCTCCCTCCCATTGGGTAATGTGGGTGCCACAAGTGGGAGTAGAGTGGAGTTCCTCAAGTTAAGGGGTGCTGCCGATGCCACGAGCATGGGGGGCTAACATGGGAGCTGCGAGTGAGGTGCTAACTTCAGGTGCTGATAGGAAATGCTAGCTGTGTCTGTGAGGAGGGGGGGCACACTATCAGCTTAACAGCCAATGAGGGCTCTGAGGGGGCAGGGACTCCACTCATCTTTACTGTGCTACTGTGAAGACAAAATTTAGACTGCTTATTAGTACAGATGTGCGCAGACCACCGTGTTTTGGTTCTAATATATCATCGTGTTTTGGTTTTGGCAAAATCACCCTCAAGTGTTTAGGTTCAGATTCGGTTTTGGTTTGGTTTAGAATCCCTTAAAAATCAATGAAATCGATTAAAGATTTATAAAAATCAATAAAAAATTTATAAAACCGCTATTTTAGACCTATTTACATGCAATCCAAAACCTGAGTTCAATTTTAAATCTGAGTTCCAAACAGACCGCAGAACCGAATTGGGACTTGGTTCGACTCTGAACTCCTACGTTCGGATATGTTCATATTTAAGAAAACCGAACCGCACATCTCTACTTATTTTATTATAGATATACTGTATACAGTATTCTAAATAATACTATTCATCAATCTTACCATCAAGATGCCAGCATGTACAATAAAATACCCTTGGATATGTAAATAGCAAAGATTCCTCAGTTGAATAATATCAATACAGTAACTAAGAGTCTAATTCAGAGATGGTTGCAAAGCAAAAAAAAATTACCCCCGCCACACAGAGAAATGCTATTCAATTCCAGTAATGTGCAGAGCCAATGGGGTTTTTTCTGCACCTTAACTCCCTGAGGATACCTTTTCTCGCTGACTTTTCCTCGTATCTCCTGAAGCTGTGAGGAAAAGTCCACCTCTGGGAATTGACATGCGGGGTAACCCACTAACTGAATTGCCGCAGCTAATTTTATTCCCCTCTGAAGTTGATATATTTTTTTGTGGTGAGTGCCCTTTTCATCCTTTAAATATCAAAAATTATGGCCGATATGTATTAAGAATCGCATCCGCGATACTGTACATACCTCCGATTATCAGATACATACCAGTGGTAATGTCACCGATATGTACCTAGAAAATAATAAAGGATAGCTCTACTGGTAGGAGCTGTCCTTTGCAATAGAGGGACACCAGAAGTCTCTCTGGTGTCCTTTTGTGTGTGCGCAGAAGGACGTGCGTGCCGTGGGGTGAGCTGAGAGGGATCCCTCTCAAGGGGGTGTCCCAATAAGAATTTAAAAATGGTATTGCCCACCGGGACGAAGCGCATTCTGGTGCTTAGTACAATTGAGAAATGCTGTAAAAAAAACCCGGCAACTGCGTGTAACCTACACCCTAATCTTACAAGATCCTCCCAACAGTAAGGGGTATATTTACAAAAGTGAGAGATTTTTGAAGTGGAGATGTTGCCCATAGCAACCAATCAGCTATTATCTAGCTATTATCTTCTAGAAGGTGCTAAGTAAATGTTACGTAGAATCTGATTGGTTGCTATGAGAAACATCTCCATTTCTAAAAACTCTCACTTTAGTAATTGTTAGATCTCTGATGTCACCAAGCGGCATATTTGCTGCCACACCACATTTATGCTGGTTCATAAATGACCTTTATAGTGTTGTTTTATTTTTGCTATACATGCTGTGCACTTGATCATTTTTATGCTAATATCATTTTGTATATTTTGTTGACAGCCAAGTATCAGTGGTGTGGACCTTGACAAATTCCGTCAAATTCTACTAAATCATTGTGATGTCAACAGGGATGGAAAAATCCAGAAATCTGAGCTGGCATTATGTCTTGGTCTGAAAGTAAACCTATGAAGTCACGCAGAATCTGCCTTCTTGTGCCTCTTGTCAGAACCTGCTGGTTTATTGGTAACCATGTTCTGCTACAAATTCTTGTCATACTGGTGATCGTGGAACGTAGGAGCATTTACAAGTAATGCATGAGCAGCGCAGACACAATTTGAGTGCATGGCAGGCTTTTGGTGAATCAAAATATGTTTCTAATTCAATTTAGTTTACTTCTTTAATTACGAATTGAGTGTTCCATTAATGTACCATTTTTATTAATGACAATCTAGTAAAATACAGAAATTTATTAATTATTCATTCTTTAACATCAGTGTAATCTTTGTAACACTTGTTTGAAATATGTAAGTTGTATCTAGCACTATTGTGGTACAATAAAGTCTGATGTTTTTCCAACATACAAGTGTCTGTTTTATGAGGATTTACTTAAAGAGGATCTTTCACATAAAATAAGGTCTGTCAATAAATTACATGCTACTGAGCAGTTCCTTAGTGTGACATGTATTAAACATTACTAATGTAAATCCTTTTAGCAACTCTGTAAGTGGCACTTTCTAGCAGGATTATGGCTACTCGTGAATCATATGTCATTATAGTACCATAAATCTGTTTTGTGCAAATTGTGTTATCAGCTACTCCACCATCTCCTGATGGAAAACACTGCTACAGGTCTGTATCACATGTTTGTTTCTGCCCTTTCACCCTCCCTCTTTCCTGATTGCTGCTGCATTCACACTTATGGGGAGATTTATCAAAGCTTGGGGAGAAATAAAGAACCAACCAATTAGCTCCTAACTGGACATTAAACATTTTTTAAACAGATGGATAGAGTATAACAATCCCGCACCAGGTTGTTAAATAAACAAATAATCACACAATGAAGATATTACACAACGTATTTTCCTATAGGTCAAGTATTCATTCTATAGGAATATTAGTGGTGCTACAAGAATTCAAGTAGAGAAAGGAATCAGTTTTATAAGGTGCACTCAAGTCCTCACTATTAATACTAAGGCTGGGTACACACGTAAAGATTTCCTGTTCAACCATCCAACTAGTTGATTGGTTGGAATGAAAATCTGGTAACGTATGGGAGTAAATGATGATCAGCAAATTGCTCCTAAATGCCAGAAAACAGATGAAAATGGTCGTCAGACAAGTTTGTTAAATGTTTGATCTAAACAATTTGTTCAAACAACAGTTTATGTCAATTTTCAGGCGTTTGGGAGCAAATTGCTGATTGTCATTTGCTTTCTTACCTTACCAGCTTTTCATTCCAACCAATCAACTAATTGGATGGTTGGACAGAAAATCTTTACGTGTGTATGCAGCTTAAGTCTAAAAACACATTCTTTATTAAATAAAATAAAAAACAGATATTCTTAGCCATATATATATATATATATATATATATATATACTAGAGTACTGATTTTAAACTCTATTAGTCTATATTAAAAAAAATAGGGTCTGTATGTCCTTATAATAAGGTCACATAAAGCGAAATATGCAATTATAACATAACAGAATAGTGGTGATAAGAAAAAAAATTATTTGAATAAATGATTATTAAAAACAAGGCTGTACACTGTCTTTATTCATAGATGTATAGTGGAATTCTTAAATTGTCGGTATCTCATTCATAGAAAAAATCTACATATGTATAATGCATAAACTAAATGAAGTCTGCTAACACACGTATCTGCCTGCCTCTATTATAGATTGCTGTGTATCAAAAGATCATTCTATCATTTCAACAGCCCAACATATTGACTTGTGTCTAACTAGCAATTAATCATGAGGATGATAAATCGCTGATCAAGTATAATACTTGGCAGATGTATAAAGGGTGCAGATCAAATCACCAATAATTGTCACCAAGGTGGTGACAAAGGTACTGTTTACTCAATAACTTTTTTAAGTGTACTGTATTATAAGGGCACAGTCGAACCCTTATATTAAGAGATAGAGAATTCTGGAAGATGGGGCATGGTGCTTAAGGGGCTACACCTCAAAAGCTATAGGAAGTACTGAGCTGAAATTTGGCATGAACAGGTAGAACTGTTGCTCGGTGCAGCTGCCAAATTTCAGGGCAAAAAATAAAAAAAAAATGTGGATTTGGGAACAATCTAACTTTCCAACTATTTTGGACACTATCAGTTAGGACCACTTTCTGCTGTTCTCTATGGGAGATATTTGGGGAGGCATAACTCAGGGTAGGGGGTGTATTTAGACTTGGGGTTTATTTTATTAAGTAGCTATTGTTAAACGGTATGGTCTTTTAAGTTTCAGGTAATTGAGAAAGTTCCGGTTATTAAACTATTACCTCACAATTGCACCATTGTAGAGATAGGAAGCTTCAACTTGTTGCACAGCCTCAGTAGGTGCCTTCAGCAGGTATACTCACTGTGGCTTCACTTGGGTGCACCAAGATGGCTGGCCAGTGTGGGCGATAGCGGCGGATGGATTCGGGGGAAGGAAGCAGGCGTTAGCTGCAGCCGGGGACTGGGGAGGGGGGGTAGCAAGCGTGGTTGGAGGTGAGGTCTGCTGGACCCGGCGGCGGTGTGGGTAGCAGACAGTAGCAGCATGCATGGATCTGGGAGATCAGTGATGCCTGCATCTGTGTGTGATAAAAATAAACACAGATGCACGGACGTATCAGTGCTGCTGTGTTTAAAAAAAATTAAAGTGTGAAAATTAAAAAAAAATAAACAGTGTGGCCCCCCCTAAATGAACAACCAGCACCGGGCTTTGCAGACCTAGTCCTGGTGGTGCTAAATACAGAGGACAAATTACGTAGGGGTCCCCCGTATTAAGCACAACCAGCACTGGGCTATTCAGAACCAGTCCTGGGTGCCAAAATACTGAGGGACAAACAACATAGAGGTCTCCCGTATTCTGGAAATACAGGGGAAAAAAATGCGTAGGGTTACCCTGTATTTACCAGAACCAGCACCGGACCCTTTCTAGGGGGGGGTGTAATTCCACAGCCAGGGGAGCCTTATCACCAGGTCCCCCAGCAGAAGTATCGCCCCTAGTCAGCCCAGGCCGGGGATCTGATGGAGAGTTGGGGACCCCCCAATAAAGGGGTCCCCTTCTCCAGGGCACCCCAGGCCTGAACTGAAAGCCCGGGGCTATCCCCGGCACCCCTGGCCGGTGGGTGCCGGGTTGATTCTGAATAGTGTGGTGCATTTGTTGATAGTAAAAATAAAATTAAAAATATTATCTTTTGCTGTGGAGCTGCAGGACCCAGCAAGCCTCCCCCGCATGCTGGTACTTGGAGAACCACAAGTACCAGCATATGGAGCATTACGGGCCCACTGGTACCTGTAGTTCCACAGCAAAAGAAATATTAAAATAAACACAAGACACACACACCATTGAAAGTAACATTTTATTAAAACATACATGCACACATTACAGTATCTCACATATTCACCTATGTATCCCTGAAGCCAATCATGTCCATTTGTACAAATGTTGGGTTAATCTTAAAGGGCGCACACAGGAAAAGTAGAGGATGTGAAAGGGATGGCAGGAATAAACAATATTGCATTTGATATGTTTCTGCCCTGTGCTATCCGCATAAATAATAAGTAATTGTGATAGACTTGGTTCTAATCATGCATACATGAAAATGAATAAAATTCTGTAAATGTGTATGATCTATGCACTCTTCTGTTGTCTTTTACCTTGATAGAGTGTGCAAAGTATGTGTGTTCTTCTGAAATAAAACATATATGCTAAAACAAAGGTCAGTTATGTATGTAAGGCTCTTAAAATAGTTGAAGTACTGACAATGTATATTATGGCATGAAAAAGTGGAGAAATGTGGAATATGTGGCAGAGAATAAATACGGATAAATATCAGAAAAATTGATCAGAATATACTGTACACACTGAGGGCCTGATTCAGACCCGCTTACAAGCGCACAGCGCTCGCACGTGGGTTGCTTGTCTCCCACTGCGCATGCGCCACCTCCAGTGTGTGCGTGCGCGAGACCCGTCCAGCGACGGCAGCTCCGTCGCTATGGGTCTCGCTGCAAGATGGGGCGGCTGCCGATGGTGAGTGACAGCTCGCCCCGTTTTGTAGGCGGGGAGGGGGGGGTGGCTGCACAAACGCAGACGTTTCCTTAGGAATGCCTGGCATTTGTGGGTGGCCCTACCGACATCACTAGCGATGTCAGTAGTGGACTTCCTGCTCTATTAGAGCAGGAAGTACACTTGGGCTTGCGGGAGCCGAGACCCTACCACAGGGTCTCGTTTCAAGTCCGATGGTCGCGATAATCGCGACGGACTCCAGGCTGCTCACACAAGCTGTGGGTGGTCGCCCACAGCTTTGCGAGCAGGCTGGAGTTATACAAAAAAACAACATGTCCTGATTCAGAGCGAGCGCTCGCCAGCAACAATAATCTACTTTTCCTGTGCGCCCTTTAAGATTAACCCAAGATTTCTACATATATCTCTGAGTGATCAAGAAAGGGATCACATTGATCTGTGCCAGGCACAATACCCTTTTTTCCCACCCGATTACCTCCCTATCCCTACTGTTTCCCCATCTTCATAAAATAGCACAGATCACACAACACTCTAAATCATGTCCACTTGTCCAAGTAAATAATCCATAGCGTACCTGTAATAAAAAAAATCCATACTCACCTCCTCCTATGTGTAGATCACGTCCTCCTCATTCAGTGGCGTAACTTCATCCCAGGTGCCCGGAGGCAAGATAAATGTTGGTGCCCCCCCCCAAACTAAAATGTACCACCTCCCAGCCCCAGCTGCCGCCGCCCCCCTTATGCAGTTCCTTTTATATAATGCCCCCAGTAGTGGTCCCCCTAAGCAGTGCCCGCCTATGTAGTGCTCCCCAGTAATGTCCCCCTATTCAGTACCTCCAGTAGTGAGCCCCCGCTAGTTGCCCCCAGTAGTGAGGCCCCTGTAGTTGCCCCCAGTAGTGCGGCCCCTGTAGTTGCCCCCAGTAGTGAGGCCCCTGTAGTTGCCCCCAGTAGTGAGAGTCCTGTAGTGAGCCCCTGTAGTTGCCCCCAGTAGTGAGGCCCCTGTAGTTGCCCCCAGTAGTGAGGCCCCTGTAGTTGCCCCAGTAGTGAGGCCCCTGTAGTTGCCCCCAGTAGTGAGGCCCATGTAGTTGCCCGCAGTAGTGAGACCCCTGTAGTGAGCCCCTGTAGTTGCCGCCAGTAGTGAGGCCCCTGTAGTTGCCCGCAGTAGTGAGACCCCTGTAGTGAGCCCCTGTAGTGAGACCCCTGTAGTGAGCCCCTGTAGTTGCCCCCAGTAGTGAGGCCCCTGTAGTTGCCCCCAGTAGTGAGACCCCTGTAGTTGCCCAAGTAGTGAAGCCCCTGTAGTTGCCCCCAGTAGTGATGCCCCTGTAGTTGCCCCCAGTAGTGAGGCCCCTGTAGTTACACCCAGTAGTGAGCCCCTGTAGTTGCCCCCAGTAGTGATGGCACCCACCGCGCGCGCACACACACACAAAAAAAAACACTGCTGCTGCCGTCCATCCCCGGCGTCCGCTCCTAGGCACTATGGGAGTAACGTCATTACGTCACTCCCATAGTGCACTGCGGGACCCGGTAGACGAAGCTCACTCCTGAGCTCCGTCCCCGGCGTCCGATCCTCGGCACTATGGGAGTGACGTTATGACGTCAATCCCATAGTATACTGCGGGACCCGGAAGATGGAGGGAGCACCGTCCTCTGGCTGCCGCCGGGGGTTTGAATAGGAGCTGGGCGCTTGCTGGTAACACACTCAGCGGGCGCCCGGCAAATGGAGGGTGCAGGGGTGCGACCGCACCCCTTTCACCCTCCGTAGTTACGCCAATGGAGGTGGAGCGCTGATCAGCGGCGCTCCTTTTCCATGCAGCTCCTGGGGACAATGGAGCCAGGTGCCCCCTTCAGGGCTGACGCCCGGCGGCAAATGACTCCATTGTCTCCGGGAGTTACGCCACTGTCTTCATTACAGAGTAGGCAAACAGGGTCTTGGCAAAACAAAAAATGCAAATACCCGTACCCACGAACATTAATACTGTCCTCTAAGGACAGTACTACCCGAATGACAGCATCGCAGCGGGATTTCACTATAGAAATCCCTGTGCGGAGCGCTCATTGGCTGAGCTAGGCAAGCCTTCAGCCAATGAGCAGTTCTCACCATTGACTTGAATGGTGAGAACCGCAAAAGTAACTTAAGGTTACTTTCATGCACATTTAAAAAATGGTGCATCAGTGCCATTTTTAAAATTTAAAGATGGCCGCAGCGAGCCAATTACGGCTCGCAGCATCATTGCCCCGCCCCCTCGGCTGGCTTATATAAGCCATTGCGAGGACACGGCACGGTAGTCCGTTGGCTGTGAGGCAGCAGAGAAGAGCTGCTGAAGAAAGAAGAAGCCGGGAAGTCCTGGATGGGCGGCGGCCATGCAAAAGAGCTTAAAGGCCGCCGCCCTCCAGGTGAAGACACCGTTGAAGTCCTGGGGGATGCAGCAGCCATGTAACAGAGCTTAAAGGCTGCCGTACCCCAGGTGAAAGTGCTGGTAAATAAAATATTAAAACAATCGGTGTCCTTGTTTTATGTTAATACTTCTTTTACAGGGGTACTATAGGTACAAGCAGGCCCTTAATCACCCGCTTGCTAGTACTTGTGGTTCTCCCAAGTACCAGCATTCGATGGAGGCCTGCTGGAACCTGTAGTCCTACTGCAAAAGGTAATATTTTAACTTTTATATGCACCACACTACACTATCAACCCGGCACCCACCAGCCAGGGGAGCGGCGGATATCCCCGGGCTATCAGTCCAGACAGTGTAATGGTTAGCATTACTGCCTCACAGCACTGAGGTTGTGGGTTCAATTCCCATTGTGGCCCTAACTGTGTGGAGTTTGTATATTCTCCCTGTGCTTGCGTGGGTTTCCTCTGGGTTCTCCGGTTTCCTCCCACATTCCAAAAATATACTGGTAGGTTAATTGGCTCCAAACTAAAATTATCCCTAGTGTGTATGTGTGAGCATGTGGTAGGGAATATAGGCCCTCATTCAGACCCGGACACAAGTGGCCGTTCGTACGTGGCGTACGTAAAAAAATATTTAAATTCAACCACTCGCTCGTATTTTCGCTCGCAGCCAAACATCCTCCCCAAACTCAAGCGACCCCTCCTCTAACTAACGAGCGTGCCAAATAGCGAGAGTACATCCCCGAAGTGGCTTGAAGGGAACGCACGCACTAGTACTACCCGGAAGTTGGACTGTCAGATTTCGATTAACTGCTCGTTTATTCTGCCTACCTCCCTCAATCGTATCATGCCAATCAATATATCAATTCTCTAAATTGTTTTTTTTTTTTTTTTTTAACACAATGTAATAAACTTTATGTCCGTGTTTGTGTTTACCCGCAGAATACGTACGGCTTAAACATTCGCTTTTAATTGTCAAAATACATGTTAGCCCCAATTAAATAATTGTTCTATTTGTTTTTCTACCCGCATATTTCCCGGAGTTCATTTCTTTATTTAAATTTGCTTACGCATGTCACTGCATCAAGCCTATCATAAGTCTCAAGAGATTTCTGGCCCTGTCGAACACATGACTCATACACTAACCAATAGAATTGGTCCTGTTAATTACCCAAATACATTAGCCAATCATAAAATTTTGGGGCACTTTATTAAAAATGATTTTTAGTAAAAACACCATTGCCATCATGAGAGCCTCCGCATTCACCAGGCGCAAGCTGCTGGTGCTAACGGAGGTCATGGATAGGCAGATCACCAGCCAGCCTCCACCCATCACCAACCGCGAAAAGTGTTCCGCATATGCGGAGGTACGGGCCCGCCTGCGCTCCTTCGGCTCACGCCGCCAGATCGGGCAGCTGGAGCGCAGGTGGTCGGACCAGCAACGGCAGACGCCCCGCTTGCTGGCATGCTTTCGCATGCAGAGCGCCGAAAGTAAATTTTATGGACTGTGGTTTTCATGTTTTTCTTTGTGGCCCTAACTTTCGTGTGCATGTTCTCCCTGTATTTCATATTTATTAATTGTACTCATATCTGCATGGCCATGTTTTCCCTGTATTTCATATTTATTCATTGTACTCATATCTGCATGGCCATGTTTTCCCTGTATTTCATATTTATTCATTGTACTCATATCTGCATGGCCATGTTTTCCCTGTATTTCATATTTATTCATTGTACTCATATCTGCATGGCCATGTTTTCCCTGTATTTCATATTTATTCATTGTACTCATATCTGCATGGTCCTTTTTTGGGGGGGGGGATTCGAAAATTGTGTTTTTCGCGGATTTGTGATGAAACTAACCACATTTTGTTCCACATCTTTTAGGGGCCCAGCGGAGACTACGCCGTCATCGTCCGGCCAGACGGCGCTCACGGCCACTCTCCCCAACCCCCAGCCAACGCTCCACTACCACTAATTCCCCTATTCCCCACTCCTCCACAGCCTTCCAAGACCCTCTGGCAGAAATTTCGGGCCTCCTTCCCCTCCGTCCCAATTCCCCCTCTCCTCCAACCACCCCTCTTAGAATTACCCCCTCCCCGGAGTCGGTAATTACCCCGCCCCGATCTTTGGGGAATGGAGGCACCTCCGAGGAGGACGATGGAGGGCCTTCCGGAGCTGGCGTTGTATCTTCCGGTATGTTTTTCTTTGCGTTTTTTTATCGACACAAACTGTTTGTATGTAATCATGTGTGGTTCCTTTTTTGGGGGTTTTTGGCTACACTTTTGGGGATTTTGCCGATTGCCTTTACCTGTTACTGCTGATTTCAACATACACATATCACACCTGTCGGAATTTGTACATTGGCCTTGTATTTTTGGCCTACACCATTTTTGGTTGATGTGTTTTAATGGTGTAATTATGGGTTTTTTTATTGTTCAAATTTTTGATGGGTTTTGGTTTTGACTTGTTTTTTAATGTGGTTTCAGTATTGTTTTATTAATCCCCACACTTTTCTCACCCACAGAGGAACAGAGGCGTCAGGCAGAATTATCCGCCTGTGTGGCCAGGATTCGCCACAATATAATCGGTGTGCTGGTGGTCCTTGACCATATGTCGGTCCTCCTTAGGGATTAGTTGGTTTTTTTTGGCCATTTTATAAATAAAGTGTTATTTTCTAAGTAACGTTCTGGCTCATTCGTTTTTTCTAAATCACAGATTGTTTACCCTGACATAAGTAGACTGTTCCTGCAAGGATTACCATTTTTTGACACTAAGATTGTGTGTTGTATTTTTATGTAAAACAGCCACAAGAAACACATAACAGTAACAATCTAATTTCCTTTTTTTGGTGTAGTCACAATTAGATATTACTACATTTTACAGGTTCCTAGTTGGGGTGCAAGCTGCTTAGGCCAATCTTACAAAGCCAAATGATTGTACAGGCTTCCTTTGGGTGTTGGTTTGGACCCTGAAAACATATTACATTTTAGCTCAACTGGCATCAGTACTGGATTACCCCTTAGTCAAATGTAACATGTGTGAACCTGGTTACACTTGCTTGTAACGTTCCAAAAAAGGTACAACATTTCACTCTCAAAACATTTATTCAAAACATAACTGAAAAATCAAAGTGGTCACTCACAAACTAAACACACAGTGATAATCACAAATACAACACATACCAACAAAATCAAATAAAAAAACAACAAATCAAGAACTGGTTGACGAAGGACCATGCCAACATGATTCCACAAATATGGCGTTGCAATATGGGTTCCATAATATATCCCCAAAATGTCCACATACAGGTTTTGTAAGGGTAGCAGGAAGTAGTCATCGTTGGAGTGCCAAAGATTATGTGAAAAAACAGAAGATGGAGAAAATAAAAATAAATAATTAGATGTTCTCAAACAAACCTTACCACATTAGGGATAAACACTGTTGTTTTGTCAATAATTACCTAAAAAATCTGGCCACCACATCATCGCGTATGGCCCCCCCCACATACTGACCTCCGACCAACCTCGGGGGGACCATCCTCAGGTAAGGCATCCTCTGGCTGCATTGGGACACCACTCCTTATGGCGATGTTGTGAAATATCCCACACAGGACCACAATTTTCGAAACCATATCCGGCAAATACATGAGCTCGCCACCAGAGCGGTGGAGGCATCTGAATCGGCCTTTTAAAAGGCTGATACAGCACTCCACCACTTGCCTGGTGGCTGTAAGTGCGGAATTATACTCACTTTGTGGCCCTGGTGTGGGAGCCAAATAAGGAGTGAGCAGCCAGGGCGTGCAAGGGTAGCCACTGTCTCCTGTGAAAAAGAATAGTCAACATCAGGATCACTCTGTATGAAGCTTAACATTGTTATGTACTAAAGGTCTCCACTTACCCAGAAGCCACGCATCACCAGCTTGTAGGTTGGTTAATTTGTGCCATATCCCTGATTGTCGGATGACGAAGGAGTCATGTGCACTTCCTGGTAATTTTGCATTCAGGGATAGGATCTGGAGGGAGGCATCACATACCACCATTACATTGAGGGAGTGATAGTGTTTCCGGTTTCTAAAGATTGCCTCCAGCCGTGCTGGAGGCTGAAGTGGTATGTGAGTACCATCCACAACCCCTATGATGTGTGGGAAGCCAGCTATTTGGGGAAAATTGGCCTGGGCCACACTAAGGGCACCCATATCCAAAGGCATTTGAATAAAATGATGGAGGTGCTTGAAAAGGGCCTCCATCACTGCCCTCAGGATCCGGGAAAAGGAGGATTGTGATATGCCCGCCACTATTCCCACCGTTGTTTGGAACGATCCTGAGGCACAGAAATGTAACACCACCATAAATTGCGTAAGTGGTGGTATTGCTGTAGGATTGTCAATTTGCCGCTCAAGATCACTCTATTAATGAGAGACTGTCTATGATGATTTTGGGAGGAATGTGGTAGCGTCTTAAAACCTCATCATCGGGCATTCCAAAAAGGGTGACATGTGTTCGAAATATCTGGGGCCTTGCACGCCTACGATGCCTATGCCTGGGATGAGTTTGAGGTTGGTCGGCTTCCGGGAGCAGGGCCAGAACAATCCGACCCATATCAACCTGAAATGGCAAGATTGGAATGTCAGGCTTTTTAACCCCCCCAAAAATAAAAAATTTCACTTAGCTTGAAGATACCATCCATTGATGCTTACATGCCTGGGTATTGTCATGATATGTGGAAACTGGAAATAATCACAACATAAATATACATAATTTTATGCTGGCCATTTCTGTTTCTAAAATTTAAGCAAGACAAAACATAAAAGGGGAGACACACACATTTGGCCAAAGAGCAAAACGACGTTGCGCACACTACGTCAAATTGAGGCCAAATGTAAGCAACAAATGCTACCGAGAAAACACAAACAATTTTAAGGGATGAATAAGCATTTCACAAAGCGCTAATTATTTCGCAAATAATAGTCACAATAGTAAGTAGTAAAAATGCGCTAATTATTTCGCAAATAAAAGTCACAATAGTAAGTAGTAAAAATGCGCTAATTAGTTCGCAAATAAAAGTCACAATAGTAAGTAGTAAAAATGCGTTAATCAGTTCGCAAATACAAGTTATAAAAACGCACCTAAAAACAAAAACAAAAAATAAAAATTTCGGATTTGGAAAATCAAAGGTTACATGTGTAAGGCCAACCAAAGTTGCGTAAAGACAAACAAGAACATTTACAAAACAATTTAACAAATGAACTTATCAATAGATAATATATAAGAATCCGGATCAAAAGGTCTTTGGGGCAGAGCCAAAAAAAAACCTAAGAGAGATGAAATGACGCCAAAAAACAGTTAGAAAAATCATAAACAGAAGGAGACACAAATTGAACCAAAGTTTGACTTCCCAAAACTTACCAAAACTGGAAACGGCCAAAAAAAGTAGAAACGAAAAAAAGCGAACGGAACTAAAAAAACGAATATATCCAAAAAAAACCTTCCAAAAACGAAAACTCCTACACCAGCCAACAATCAACTCCAACCCAACATTCCAAAAACGCCACCTCGACTCGAGACGCCCCAAGCCATAAATAGTGTTTAGTTTCCCGCACAAATTAAGGAGGGATCATAGGAACGCACAATCAATGATGCAGCCGAAAAATAAGGTCGCATGTATAAATACGTCACGAGCCAAAACAAACATTCTGGTGTATTTCTTGTTTGGAGGTCAGACATGGCTACAGACCAGGGAAACAATGGACAACAGTCTGGCGGTAAGTATTTCAGGCATTTTGACTCAATGATTAATTAGAAACATAATATTGTGCAAGTTGTGAAGTTGACAATTCTCCAAAATTACACAAATAGGTGAGGAGGATGACATGGAAGAGGCTGCTGGGCCCAGTATTCCGGGCAAAGCAGGGAAAAAGAAAAGGCAGCCACAATTCACAAGAAAGGAGATGGAGGTTTTGATTCAGAAGTGTGTGGACATCCTGCCACAGGCAGACAGGAATATGAGTGCAAGCCAGAAGTGGAGAATGTGGGAAGAGGTAGCCATGGATGTCAATAGGGTGGGTTATTATGTCCGTCTAGCCCGGGATGTTAAACGGCGGTAAGTAAACACTTGCCCCCCCTAAAACCAAAACCCATTTTAAACAAAAGGATAATGGTTCCAATTTCATCCAACAGATGGGCCGACTTCAAATATCGCCTGAAGCAAAAACTGGCGGACAGGGCTAGGCATGCAAGGGAGACAGGTGGGGGTCCCACCCCTGTGTCATTGGAGTTGACTGATGTAGAAGAGCTGGCACAGGGGTGTGTGCAGCCTGTGGAGGTGTTTGGCGTGTCCAACATGGATACGGACATGCCAGACTTTGCGGCTCCTCGTGTTGTCTCAGGTAAATATTGTGAGGTCACCAACTCTGAAATGTTATTGTGCCAATATGTAGATTCTAATGTGAGTCTTTTCTCATTTTTCCAACAGAGACACAGGCGGATGAGTCTGCTCCAGAGGGGAGCCTTGGCCGCAGAATTTCTGCTGGCTCTGCAGGGGAGGAACCAGTACATCCGGCTGAGGACCCTGCAGAAGCCAGTCCAGGGCAATCCCCCTCGCAGGCAGTGTCCCTCCTCACAGAACTCAATTTTAAATCGGATTTCCATACGGAGATTCTGCAGAGGATGGACGCCAGTCTGGTACGGGTGGCTGAGGCCCTGGAGCAAAATGCTGCAGCCAACGTGACCATTGGTCAGGCCCTGGCGGAAAATACCAGGGCCAACATCTGCATCGCCACTGCCCTGGAGCAGCTCGTTCGCCAGCACATGGTGGAGCCGACCTCCCTTCCTGCCGGAACATCAGGATCCTCCACCTCTGGCACAACATCAGCCAATCCTCCAAATGTGCCTAGCCCTGTGCCTAGTCCAGAGGCCACAACATCTGCCTCTGGACAGGCCAGCCTGATGACATCCCGGACCCGGTCTGGCGCCCTCCCTCCCCCAGCCAAACGGGCGAAAAAACGGTGACAGCATTGGCTACTTCTGTGCTTGCCTCATATTCCTTTCTGGCCAAAACTTCCCTCTCCTTTCTTGTGAATTGTTTTTAATTTTTGCATTTACGTTTACCAAAAAATTATTGTTTGCACAATTTATAAATATTGTGGAATGAACACTGCCAAAATTGTTTTTGTTAAATATGTACATTTATTTTTTGGGGGATACCAATAAATTTACATCAAATGTACGACTTTGTATTCTGACATTATTGTAAAAATGGGTTACATTTAATCTGGGCCCACAAGCCAACAACGTTCAACCTAAAAAATTACACATTGGAAAAAAAGGGCTCGTTCAGGAACGTTTAAAATATTACCTAAGGAGGAAAAATCACCTTGCAAACACAAAATGAGGCACCAAACCTAAACATGATGACATTATTGTTACAATAGTCCAAAAACAACACATTGCGGCCAAAATACACCCCCACAAATGTACGCTAATTGATTGTGTAATCCAGACATTAGCAGCTATGATTTCCACCTGCGTTCGGTTTTGTGCTATCCAAAAAAACTGCTTTCCAAACACATACCAAGCCGGTTTTTAATCCAACACTAATTGATTTTCTGACAAGCCGTGATTAATCGATGCAACATCGTGGAGTGCCGGGATGGAGGAGAAGGCCATCGCCACTGTGGTCGAGTTATCCAGCCCCTAAGATGTGCGAGCATTTTGAAGGGAAAGAGGATCATCCAGTGACGTATGAGTTGGTACGAACACATTTGATGTTCGCATTTGTTAATGTATGTACGCCCCAAAAACGCCTCGCCACGCCTGCGTTTTTCCATCTCCTCCCCCGTCAACACCCCAAAACGCCCTGTTCTGTCAATCACATTTGACATGTCACTTCCTGTACACTATTTGACGAACGAGACAAAAAAAGCTCGCAATCTGCCGTACGCACATACGCAGTGTAACACCAACGCATGCGCGGTTAGGCAACATCGGAACGCAACGAGCGTACTGCTGTTAATGAGCGGCTCTGAATCAGGGCCATAGATTGTAAGCTCCACTGGGACAGGGACTGATGTGAATGGCCAAATATTCTATGCACTGTGGAATATGTGTGCGCTATATAAATAACTGGTAATAAATAAATAATTTGTCGATATTATATGATAAGCAATTGTGGTCTAATGGTCATTCTATTATATCTCTTATCCTGACAGTATAAATGAAGCTATATTGATAGCCCATAATGGGCTATAATATATACAGTACAGTTAAAAAATAGTTATTGAGTAAACAGTACCTTTGTCACCACCTTGGTTACAATCATTGGTGATTTGATCTGCACCCTTTATACATCTGCAGAGTATTATACTTGATCAGTGATCTTTATCATCCTCATGATTAATTGCTAGTTAGACACAAGTCAATATGTTGGGCTGAGGAAATGATAGAATGATCTTTTGATACACCTCAATCTATAATAGAGGCAGGCACATACGTGTGTTAGCAGACTTCATTTATACCCCTTTTACACCAGAGCAAAAACCTGGGTTTTCGCTGGGTCTACCCAGGTCGCAGCTCAGTGTAAAAGGGTCCCTGAAAAATAACCCAGGTCAAGTGACCCTGCAATCCAACCCAGGTAGCTACCAGGGTTGTACCCTGGATGGACCTGGGTAATGGTGCAGTGTAAACAGCGCAACCCGGGTTATCCGACCTGGGTCATGCCAAAAATAAGCTGATTGGTGGCTGTGGAGCAGTCACCTCCCACTTTTTATGACCTCACAAGTCTAGTAGGGCAGACCCAGGTTCAGTGTGAATGGGGTTGACCTGAGAATAACCCAGATCGATGGTGCTGTGTAAACTGGGTCTGACCTGGGTTGGAACCATGGCCCTCATTCAGAGCCGCACGTTAACAACAGTACGCTCGTTGCGTTCCGATGTTGACTAACCGCGCATGCGTCGGTGTTACACTGCGCATGTGCGTACGGCAGATTGCGAGCTTTTTTTCTCTCGTTCCTAAAATAGCGTACAGGAAGTGACATGTCAAATGTGATTGACAGAACAGGGCGTTTTTGGGTGTTGACGGGGGTGGAGATGAAAAAACGCAGGCGTGGCGAGGCGTTTTTGGGGCGTACATACATTAGCAGATGCGAACGTCAAATGTGTTCGGACCGTCTCATACGTCACTGGAACATCCGCTTTCCCTTCAAAATGCTCGCACAGCTTAGGGTCAGGATTACTCGACCACATTGGCGATGGCCTTCTCCTCCGTCCCGGGACTCAACGATGGTGCTGCGATTAATCGCGGCTGGTCAGTAAAGTAATTAGTGTTGGATTGAAAACCGGCTTGGTATGTGTTTGGAAAGCAGTTTATTGGGATAGCACAAAAGCGTACGCAGGTGGAAATCAGAGCTGCTAATGTCATGATTACACAATCAATTAGCGTACATTTTTGGTGTTTTATTTTGGCCACAATTTGTTGGTTATGGCCTATTGTAACAATAATGTCATCATGTTTTAATTAGCTCCCCTTTTTTTGGGTTTACTGTGGAATTGGCATCACTATGTGATTTTTTAAACTTTCCTTAAAGAGGCCTTTTTTTTTTTTTAAGAGGGTCAGTTTTTGCCTTTAGGGCCAGGATTAAATGTAACCCATTTGTACAATAATGTCACAATACAATGTCAGTTTTTTGTTTTAAATTTATTGTTTAAACACAAACAAATTGGCCTAATATTTTGTTGCCTTTTTTTTGTGGCAAAGATATTTGTTAAAAAAAAAAAAAAGCCATAACTGGTAACATAAACGTAAATACCAAAATTAAAAACATTTCACAAGAAAGGAGAGGGAAGTTTTGACCAGAAAGGAATATGAGCCAAGCACAGAAGGAGTGTGGGAAAAGTCGCCATTGCTGTCACCGTTTTCTCGCCCGTTTGGCTGGGTGAGGGTGGGCACCAGACCGGGTCCGGGATGCCATCGGGCTGGCCTGTCCAGAGGCAGATGTTGTGGCCTCTGGACTAGGCACAGGGCTAGGCACATTTGGAGGATTGGCTGATGTTGTGCCAGAGGTGGAGGATCCGGATGTTCCGGCAGGAAGGGAGGTCGGCTCCACCATGTGCTGGCGAACGAGCTGCTCCAGGGCATCGGCGATGCAGATGTTGGCCCTGGTATTTTCCGCCAGGGCCTGAGCAATGGTCACGTTGGCCGCAGCATTTTGCTCCAGGGCCTCAGCCACCCGTATCAGACTGGCGTCCATCCTCTGCAGAATCTCCGTATGGAAATCCGATTTAAAATTGAGTTCTGTGAGGAGGCCCACTGCCTGCGAGGGGGCACGCCCTGGACTGGCTTCTGCAGGGTCCTCAGCCGGATGTACTGGTTCCTACCCTGCAGAGCCAGCAGAAATTCTGCGGCCAAGGCTCCCCTCTGGAGCAGACTCATCCGCCTCTGTCTCTGTTAGGAAAAATGCGAAAAGACTCACATTAGAATCTACATATTGGCACAATAGCATTTCAGAGTTGGTGACATCACAAGACTTACCTTGGCCAACATGAGGAGCCGCAAAGTCTGGCATGTCCGTATCCATGTTGGACACGCCAAACACCTCCACAGCCTGCACACACCCCTGTGCCAGCTCTTCTAAGTCTGTCAACTCCAATGACACAGGGGTGGGACCCCCACCTGTCCCCCTTGCATGCCTAGCCCTGTCGGCAAGTTTTTGCTTGAGACGATATTTGAAGTCTGCCCATCTGTGGAATGAAATTGGAACCATTATCCTTTTTTTTACAATGGGGTTTGTTTATAGGATGGGAAAGTGTTTACTTACCGCCGTTTGACATCCCGGGCTAGACGGACATAATCACCCACCCTATTGACAGCAACGGCGACCTCCTCCCACATTCTCCACTTCTGGCTTTGGCTCATATTCCTGGCTGCCTGGGGCAGGATGTCAACGCACTTCTGGATCAAAACCTCCATCTCCTTGCTTGTGAAATGTGGCTGCCTTTTTTTTTTGGCAGCTTTGGCGGGTTGACTGGGGCCAGCAGTCTCTTCCATGTCATCCTCCTCACCTATTTGGGTAAATATGCAGATTTAGCCACTTCACAACTTGCACAATATTATGTTTTAAAAGAATCATTGAGACAAAATGCATGAAGGCCTTACCGCCGGAATTTTGGCCATTGTTTCCCTGGTCTGAAGCCATGTCTCTGCTTCCAGAATGAAATCAACCAGAAATTAAATGTGATTTCGTGACGTATTTATACATGCGTCCTTAGTTTGCGGCCGCATCATTGATTGTGCGTCCCTATGATTCATCCTTAATTTGTGCGGGAAAATAAACACTATTTATGGCTTGGTGTGTGTGGAGTCGAGGTTGCGTTGTTGGATTGTTGGCGGTTAAGTTGGTTGGATTTGGTTGTTTGCGGTTGGAGGATTTGGCGGTGTTTGTATTTTTTTGGGTTTGCTACAGTTGTTTTGGTTTTCCGTTCGCATTTTTTTGGTTTATTTTTTGCCATCGTTTCCTGATTTGGTAAGTTTTGTGCAGTCTAATTTGTGGCCAATTGGTGTCTACTTCTGGTTTTTTGTTTTATATATTTTTTTTAACACTAATTTCATCTATTTTAGTTTGTTTTGGCTTTCGGACCCAAAGACCTTTTTGAGGGAAATCTTATATATTCGATTTTGGTAAGTCCATTATTTTTCTTGCATTTGCGAACTAATTAATGCATTTTTGACTGTTGGTGTAGTGACTTGCATTTGCGAACTAATTAACGCATTTTTGACTGTTGGTGTAGTGACTTGCATTTGCAAAATAATTAACGCATTTTTGACTGTTGGTGTAGTGACTTGCATTTGCGAACTAATTAACGCATTTTTGACTGTTGGTGTAGTGACTTGCATTTGCGAAATAATTAACGCATTTTTCGAGGCTTATTCATCTTGTAAACCAGTTTTGCTTTTCCCTTTTCCATTTTTGGGGTCCATTTGACCCCTATTTGACGTACGGTGTGCAATGTCGTTTTCATCGATGGCCAAATGTGTGTTTCGCCTATTTTATGTGTTGGCTTGCACCAATTTGACAAACATAAAATCACCCTCTAAATTTTTGATGTCTCATTTTTGGCTTTTTTACAGTTTATACGTATCATGACAATACCCCGGCATGTAAGCAGCTATGGATGGTATCATAAAGCTAAGTTGTTTTATGTTACTTTTGGGGTGGCTCAAAAGCCTTACATTGTAAACTTTGAATTTCAGGTAGATCTGGGGCGAATTGTTCTGGCCCTGCTCCCGGAAGACGACCAACCTCAAACTCGTCCCAGGCGTAGGCATCGTAGGCATGCAAGGCCCCAGATATTTCGAACACGTGTCACCCTTTTTGGAATGCCCGATGATGAGGTTTTAAGACGCTACCGTCTACCTCCCAAAATCATCATAGACACTCTCTCATTAATAGAAAGTGATCTTGAGTGGCAAATTGACAGTCCAACAGCAATACCACCACTGACGCAATTTATGGCGGTGTTACATTTCTGTGCCTCAGGATCGTTTCAAACAACGGTGGGAATAGTGGCAGGCATCTCCCAATCCTCCTTTTCCCGGATCCTGAGGGCAGTGATGGAGGCACTTTTCAAGCACCTCCATCATTTTATTAAAATGCCTTTGGATATGGGTGCCCTTAGTGTGGCCAAGGCCAATTTTTACCAAATAGCTGGCTTCCCACACATCATAGGGGTTGTGGATGGTACTCACATACCACTTCAGCCTCCAGCACGGCTGGAGGCAATATTTAGAAACCGTAAACACTATCACTCCCTGAATGTAATGGTGGTATGTGATGCCTCCCTCCAGATCCTGTCCCTGAATGCTAAATTACCAGGAAGTGCTCATGACTCCTTCGTCATCCGGCAATCAGGGATATGGCAGAAATTAACCAACCTACAAGCTGGTGATGCGTGGCTTCTGGGTAAGTGGAGACCTTTAGTACATAACAATGTTAAGCTTGATACACAGTGTTCCTGATGTTGTCTATTTTTTTTCACAGGAGACAGTGGATACCCTTGCATGTCCTGGCTGCTCACTCCTTATTTGGCTCCCACACCAGGGCCACAAAGTGCATATAATTCCGCACTTACAGCCACCAGGAAAGTGGTGGAGCGCTGTATCGGCCTTTTAAAAGGCCGATTCAGATGCCTCCACCGCTCTGGTGGCGAGCTCATGTATGTGCCGGATATGGTGTCTAAAATTGTGGTCCTGTGTGGGATATTTCACAACATTGCCATAAGGAGTGGTGTCCCAATGCAGCCAGAGGATGCCTTACCTGAGGATGGCCCCCCCGAGGTTGGTCGGAGGTCAGTATGTGGGGGGGCCATACGCGATGATGTGGTGGCCAGATTTTTTAGGTAAGTTGTAACAAAACTACAGTGTTTATACCTAATGTGTTTGTGTTTGTTTGCGAACATCTAATTGTGTGTTTTTTTTTTCACCATCTTCTGTTTGTTCACATAATCTTTGGCACTCCAACGCTCACTACTTCCTGCTACCCTTACCAAACCTGGATCTGGTCCTTTTGGGCATATATTCTGGAACCCATATCGCAACGCCATGTTTGTGGAATCATGTTGGCATGGTCCTTCGTCAACCAGTTCTTGATTTTTTGTTTTTATTTAATTATTTCTTGGTATGTGTTGTATTTGAATTTATCACTGTGTTCTTTTTTTGGGAGTGACCACTTTGTTTTCTCTGTTATGTTGTGAATAAATGTTTGGAGAGTGAAATGGTCTTCCTTTTTTGGGACGTTAACAGCAAGTGTAACCAGGTTAACACAAGTTACATTTGACTAAGGGGTAATCCAGTACTGACGCCAGTTGAGCTAAACTGAAATATGTTTTCAGCTTCCCAACCCACACCAAAAGGAAGCCTGGCCCAACCTTGGGATTTGTAAGATTGGCCTAAGCAGCTTGCGCACCAACTAGGAACCTGTAAAATGTAGAAATATGTAATTGACACTACACCCAAAAAGGGAAATGACATTGTTACTGTTATGTGTTTCTTGTGTCTGTTTGACATACAAAGACAAAACACAATCTAACTTTTAAAAAAGGGAAATCCTTGCAGGAACAGTCTACTTATGTCATGCTAAACTATCTTGGTTTTGGATTTAAAAAATGAGCCAGAACGTATATTTGTCTGAATAAATTTATTTTGAAAAGTTAACAAAAATAAAAAAACTACTGGCGAAGGAGGCCAGACAGCCGGTCGAGGGCCACCAGAATGCCAATTACATGTTGGCGCATCTGGCCAACACAATCCGCCACCTCTTGCCGACGCCTCTGTTCCTCTGTGGGTGAGAAAAGTGTGTGGGTTAATACAACAATAGGGAATCCACATTAAAAAAAACAAAAACACAACGAAATCACTCCTAAACCTAAAAAAAAAAAAAAAAAGGGGGTGCTGCCAAAAATACAAGGCCTATGTACAAATTCCCACAGGTGTGATATGTGTATGTTGAAATCACCAGGAAGAGGTAAAGGCAAACTGCAAAATCACCAAAAGTCAAGCCACAAAAACACGAAGAAAGGCACGACACATGATTACATACAAACAGTTTGTGCTTTAAAAAAAAACAAAATAAAAACATACCGGGAGCCAAAACGGGAGCTCCGGAAATGCCTCCATGATCCTCCTCGGAGGATCCGTCATTCCCCAAAGAATGGGGAGGAGTTATGATGGACTCCGGGGAGGGGGTAATTGGAAGAGGGGTGGGTGGAGGAGAGGGGGAAGTGGGACGGAGGGGAAGGAGGCCCGACATTTCCGGGAGAGGGTCTGGGAAGGATGGGGAGGAGTGGGGAATAGGGGAAAGATTTGGGGTGGAGTGTTGGCTGGGGGTTGGGGATAGTGGCCGGGAACGCCGTCTGGACGGACGGTGACGGCGGAGTCTTGGCTGTCCCCCTAAAATATGTCAAAGAAATTGCGGTTAGTTTATGGACAAATCCGGGCACCAAAACTAAAAAAAAAAAACAACCCAAAAAATAAGCCAAATAGGAGTAGAATGAATAAATCAGAAATAGAGGGAAAACATGCACACGCAGATATGAGTACAAATAATAAATAGGACAGACAGGAAAACATGCACACGCAGATATGAGTACAAATAATAAATAGGACAGACAGGAAAACATGCACACGCAGATATGAGTACAAATAATAAATAGGACAGACAGGAAAACATGCACACGCAGATATGAGTACAAATAATAAATAGGACAGACAGGAAAACATGCACACGCAGATATGAGTACAAATAATAAATAGGACAGACAGGAAAACATGCACACGCAGATATGAGTACAAATAATAAATAGGACAGACAGGAAAACATGCACACGCAGATATGAGTACAAATAATAAATAGGACAGACAGGAAAACATGCACACGCAGATATGAGTACAAATAATAAATAGGACAGACAGGAAAACATGCACACGCAGATATGAGTACAAATAATAAATAGGACAGACAGGAAAACATGCACACGCAGTTTGCCCCACAAACACAAACATTAAAACCACAATACATAACACTTACTTTCCAGGATCTGCATGCGAAAGCATGCCAGCAAGCGGGGCGTTCGCCGTTGCAGGTCGGACCACCTGCGCTCCAGCTGCCCGATGTTGCGGCGTGAGCCGAAGGACCGCAGGCGGGACCGTGCCTCCGCATACGCGGAGCGCTTCTGCCGGTTGGTGATGGGTTGAGGTTGGCTGGTGATCCGGCGATCCATGACCTCCGTAAGCACCAGCAGCTCGCGCCTTGTGAATGCGGAGGCTCTCATGATGGCAATGGTGTTTTTCTTAAAAATCATTTTTGATAAAGTGTGTCAAAATTTTCTGATTGGCTAATGTATTTTGGAAATTAACAGGAGCAATTTTATTGGTTAGTGTATGAGTCATGTGTTCGACAGGGCCAGAAATCTCTGGAGAGTTATGATAGGCTTGATGCAGTGACATGCGTAAGCAAATTTAAATAAAGAAATGAACCCAGGGAAATATGCGGGGATCCACAGCAATAGAACAATTGTTTAATTGTGGTTCACATGTTTTTTGAACAATAAAAGCGAATGTTTCATCCGTACGTATTCTGCGGGTAAACACAAACACGGACAAGAGTAAAGTTTCTTGCATTGTGTTGAAAAAAAACAAACAATTAAGCTAATTGATACATTGATTGGCATGATACGATTGAGGGAGGTAGGCAGAATAAAGGAGCAGGTAATCGACATCTGACAAGGCCACTTCCTGTTTATACTTGTGCGTGCATTCCTTTCAAGCCATTTCGGGGATGTACGCTCGCTATTTCGTACGCTCCTTAGTTAGAGGAGGGGTCGTCAGAGTTTAGGGAGGAATTTTAGATGCGAACGAAAATACGAGCGAGCCATTGAATTTAAATATTTTTGTACGTACGCCTAACGTACGTGCGCCCGCTTGCGAGTGGGTCTGAATGAGGGCCCATGTCTGAAAACCCAGGCCGGACCCGGGTTTTTGGTGGAAAAGAGGTATTAGTTTGCACATACACATGGATGAGGTCTAATGCATAACAATGATAAAGGTATGGAAGGATGAACTTATATGATGGAAAAATATACAAACTGGTTGAACTAATACAATATTATTGAAACTATTGTAATGAGATTTTAATGGAGTTGGATAAATTGTTACTCAACATAGAAACACATTTTTGAACAGTTACACAGGCTAAAAGTTCTAGCCTCTATCATTTTCATTGTACATTTTTTTCCTTGATTGAGACACTGACAATTTAAGAATTCCACTATATATCTATGAATAAAGACAGTGGGCATGATTCAGACTTGGGAATAGAGGCTCTCATTCAGAGGCGCTCGTAAGCAGCAGTATGCTCGTAGCGTTCCGATGTTGTGAAACCACGCATGTGCCGGTGTTACACTGCGCATGTGCGTACGGCTGATTGCAAGCTTTTTTTAAGTCGTTCGTCGAATAGCGAACAGGAAGTGACATGTCAAATGTGATTGACAGAACAGGCCGTTTTTGGGCGGTGACGGGGGTGGAGATGTGAAAACGCAGGCGTGGCGAGGCATTTTGTGGGCGTCCCTAAATTATCTCATGCGAACGGCAAATGTGATCGGAACAAGTCATACGTCACTGTCTGATCCACTTTTCGTTCAAACTGCTCGCACAGCTTGTGGTCTGGTATACTCTACCACAATGTCGATGGTCTCGTCCTCCTTCCCGTGCCTCTTCGATGTTTTTTCGATTTATCATTTCATGCCAGAAAAGCAATCAACTTAGAATTGAAAACAAGCTTGGAATGTGTCTAGCAACTAGTTTTTTTTTAGTAGCACAAAACCGTACGCAGGTGAAGTAGTCAGCTGCTAATTTCTGGCTTAGACAATCAATTAGCGTACCAATTTTTCATTTTTTATTTTTATTTTATTTTATTTTTTTGTTTTGTGTTATTGCAACAATATTGGCATCATGTTTGTGTTTTAGCAACATTTTTAATGGTCCCAGAAATTTCTTATCCATTTGGTTTGGGCAAAGTGTTCCTTTAAACTCCTAAATGGTTTTTAACCCTTTGGAATCTGTTTTTTTTTTTTTTTTTTCTTTTTTGGGGCCGGGATTACCTAAAAACCATATTGAGAATAATGTCACATTACAATGGAGCAGGTTTTGAATTGTTTTTATTTTTTACACACATTTTTATATTTTCATGTGCATTTTCCAGTTTGCATGTCTGGCTTACGTCAATAATTGTGCCAAAAATTGAAAACACAAAATTAGTGGCATTTTGCAAAAATAAAATAACACACATTAAAAACAATTCACAAGAAAGGAGAGGGAAGTTTTGGCCCTTAAGGAATATGGGGCAAGCACAGAAGGATTGTGGGAAAATTAGCCAGTGCTGTCATCGCTTTTTGCCCCATTTGGCTGGGGTAGGGTGGGAGCCTGAACGGGTCCAGGATGTCCTTTGGCTGGCCTCTCCAGAGGCAGATGTTGGGGCATTTGGAGGGATGGCTGTTGTTGTGCCAGAGGTGGAGGATCCTGATGTTCCGGCAGGAAGGGAGGGTGGCTCCACCATGTGCTGGCGAACGAGCTGCTCCAGGGCATTGGCAATTCTGATGTTGGCCCTGGTATTTTCCGCCAGGGCCTGACCAATGGTCACGTTGGCTGCAGCATTTTGCTCCATGGCCTCCGCCACCCGTAGCAGACTGGCGTCCATCCTCAGCAGAATCTCCGTGTGGTGATCCGATTTAAAATTGAGATCCGTGAGGAGGGCCACTGCCTGCGAGGGGGATTGCCTTGGACTGGCTTCTGCAGGGTCCCCAGCCAGATCTACTGCTTCCTCCCCTGCAGAGCCAGCAGAAATTCTGCGGCCAAGGCTCCCCGCTGGAGCAGACTCATCCGCCTGTGTCTCTGTGAGAAAAATGAGAAAAGACTCACATTAGAATCTACATATTGTCACAAACACATTTCAGAGTTGGTAACATAACAACATTTACCTGAGACAACATGAGGAGCCGCAAAGTCTGGCATGTCCGTATCCATGTTGGACACGCCAAACACCTCCTCATACTGCACACACCCCTGTGCCAGCTCTTCCAAGTCATTAAGCTCCAATGACACAGGGGTGGGAACCCCACCTGTCCCCCTTGCATGCCTAGCCCTCTCTGCCAGTTTTTGTTTCAGCAGATATTTATAATCGGTCCATCTGTGGGTGAAAAAGTTGCCATTATTCCTGCAGTATTTGGCCCTGTAACCACTTTTTCAAAAAATGTAGTTTTTACGTACCGGCGTTTGACATCCCGGGGTAGACGTTCAAACTCACCCACCCTATTGACAGCACTGGCTATCTCATCCCACATTTTCCACTTCTGGCTTGCACCCATATTCCGATCTGCCTGTGGCAGGATGTCAACACACATTTGGACCAAAACCTCCATCTCCTTTCTTGTGAATTGTGGCTGCCTTTTTTTTGGCTTCTTTTGTGGGCCTACTCGGCCCAGCAGCCTCTTCCATGACATCCTCAACACCTTTTTGACAAAACATTGTTTAAATTTAGATGTTCAATTTTCTCTAAATTCTGGTTCTAAATAATCATTTAAGCCAAAAGAGTAAAATACTTACCGGGCGCCTCTTGGCCATTGTTTTGCTGCTCTGTAGCCATTTTGAGAACACCAGCTTGAACTACAGCAGACCGTTTTGATTTTTTCGAGACGTATTTATACAATGCGTCCGTATTATTCGTCCGCATCATTGATTGTGCGCTCCTATAATCCGTCCTTAATTTGAGCGGGAAAATAAAGACTATTTATTGCTTTGGGCGACTCGAGTCGAGGTGGTGGGTGATGATTGTTGGAGGTTTCGTGTGTAGTAGTGGATTGTTGGCGGGATTAGTGGATTGAGGCAGGTTTTTGGAGTCGGAGTTGGTTGTTTTTGTTTTGTCCTTATTTTCCGTTCGCTCTTTTTTATTGCGGTTATTTTCTTTGTCGGTTATTTTTGGAGTAAGTATTTTTTACAACTCCTTTAAAAAATAAGGGATCGACAAACCAAATGTTCTTATTTTTTTTATTAATTTTTACTTTTTTACAGTTATTTTGGCTGGGCCCCATTGAAGTTTTTGGACTGTGACTTCTTAGTCGAATTTCTGTAAGTTTCTCTTTTTTCTTGATTTTCCAATTTTGATGTGTTGGTTTTCGCATATATTTTGAACATTACTGTTTTATTTCTAAGTTTAACAATCATGTATTAACACTAAATATAGCGTAATGTTTAGCCAATATATTTCCTTTGTTTATCCCTTAAAAATGCGAACTATTTAGCGCACTAATGTTTCCTTATTCCCCATGTAAAAATGCAAACTATTTAGCGCACTAATGTTTCCTTATTCCCCATGTAAAAATGCGAACTATTTAGCGCACTAATGTTTCCTTATTCCCCATGTAAAAATGCGAACTATTTAGCGCACTAATGTTTCCTTATTCCCCATGTAAAAATGCGAACGATTTAGCGCACTAATGTTTCCTTATTCTCCATGTAAAAATGAGAACGATTTAGCGCCAGAATGATTTTTATATTATAAATTTGGGCATTTTTGTTTGTCCACTCAATGTAGGGTGCATTTTCCAAATAATGTGTGCTCCACCCTATCTTTGAACGCATTTTTCCTAATTTTAAAAATTCAAATTTGGCCCCCCAAAATTCTAATACGAATTTCTAATTTTGAACTGTAGGTTGTTGCACTCATGACAATACCCCGGCATGTAAGCATCTTTGGATTTTGCAGCAAAGATAAGTATTTTTTTGAAAGATCATTTTCAACAAACATTAACTACCTGGCTTACCATTTCAGGTTGATGTTGGTCGTCTTATTTTGGCCATGCTTCCGTAACCCGACCAACCTCAACCTCGTCCCAGGCGTAGGCATCGTAGGCGTGCAAGGCCCAAGATATATAGAACACGTGTCACCCTTTTTGGAATGCCCAATGATGAGGTTTTAAGACGATACCATCTTCCTCCACAAATCCTCATAGACACTCTCTCATTAATAGAGAGTGATGTGGAGCGGCAAATTGACAGTCCTACAGCAATACCACCACTTACGCAATTAATGGCGGTGTTACATTTCTGTGCCTCAGGATCCTTTCAAACCACGGTGGGAATAGTGGCCGGAATCTCCCAATCCTCCTTTTCAAGGATCCTGAGGGCAGTGATGGAGGCCCTTTTCAAGCACCTCCATCATTTTATTAACATGCCATTGGATATGGATTCCCTTAGTGTGGCGAAGGCCAATTTTTACCAAATAGCTGGCTTCCCACACATCATAGAGGTTGTGGATAGTACTCACATACCACTTCAGCCTCCAGCATGGCTGGAGGCAATTTTTAGGAACCGCAAGCACTATCACTCACTGAATGCAGATCCTGTCCCTGAATGCAAAATTACCCGGGAGTGCACATGACTCATTCGTCATCTGGCAATCAGGGATTTGGCATAAATTAGACAACCTACAAGCTGGTGATGCATGGCTTCTGGGTAAGTGGAGCCCTTTAGTTTAAAACAATGCAAAGCTTGATACACAGTGATCCTGATAGTTGTATTTGTTGTTTCACAGGAGACAGTGGCTACCCTTGCACACCCTTGCTGCTCACTCCTTGTTTGGCTCCCACACCAGGGCCACAAAGTGAGTATAATTCCGCACTTACAGCCACCAGGCAGGTGGTGGAGCGCTGTATCGGCCTTTTAAAAGGCTGATTCAGATGCCTCCACCGCTCTGGTGGTGAACTCATGTATTTGCCGGCTATGGTTTCGAAAATTGTGGTCCTGTGTGGGATCTTTCACAACATCGCCATAAGGAGTGGTGTCCCAATGCAGCCAGAGGATGCCTTACCTGAGGATGGCCCCCCCGAGGTTGGTCGGAGGTCAGTATGTGTGGGGGCCATACGCGATGATGTGGTGGCCAGATTTTTCAGGTAATTATTGACAAACATTTACTTCATTGTCCCTATGTCTACATGTACGATTGTAATGTGCCTTTTTAATCTTGTTTTTCTTTTTTTTTTCTTGTCTTCCTTTTCAAACCATGTAAAAACGATGCCTACTACCTGATCCACTAAATTGTCTACATGTGGCCACATTGGAACTAACTTGTTGAAAAATTATTTCATCACCTCATTTGTGGATTCATGTTGGCCTGCTACTTATTTCATCAGTTCTTGAGTGTTTGTTTTTTTTAGAGTTTTGTGTAGGTTGTTTTTTGTAGTGTGTTTTCACTGTGTGAATTGCTTGTCACAATTCACTTTCTGTTTGTGTTTGCTGTGTATTAAAGTTTTCTTTTCCGTTAAAAAGACTGTTTATTTACACATTACAAGCACGTGTAACCTGGCTCAAAAAATGCCACCTTTCATAATGCCGAATCCTGTAATGTGTGAAATGGTTAAGTCTTTGAACATGCTTTGTGGCTTTGAAAAAACAACAAAGGTATTAGGGTGAATCAGTAGTTTGTTAAAACTAGGCCTAAGCAGGTTTCAGTTTCTATTTACATTACCCACCACAAGAAAAACAACAAACTGTTGGTTTTTCAAAAACCTATTGGTATGGTGAGGTGTTTAATGTGGCAGCTTACATACTTTCTAGTGCTTTGTACAATCTAATTTACCTTACTTTAAAGAACATGACCAAATAGTGGACTTATGGAAGGTTAAACAATGGAATATTTTCAGGCAAGAAATGAGACTCGTTAACATACAACGCTATTTTATTTTATAAATAATACAAAACAGAATTACCCCCCCAAAAAAATCAGCTCCGAAGGAGCGCCGCCATGTGGTCCAGGACCACTAGCATGGCACTGACGTGGCCACGTAAGGCGGCCAAGCCCTCCTGCATACCATGCATCCACCTCTGGTCCTCTGTTGGTATAAAAAAAAGGGATCCTTAATGAAATGACACCTTACATAAGTTTAATAAACAAACTAAACAAATAAATCTAGTTGCAAACAAGATCCAGTTTTGCGGAAAAAAACAAGTACTGGCAAATGCGAAGATGGTATCAATACTAAATTATAAATGAACATACAAAAAGGCGAGCCAAAAAGGATGAAGTACCCTTGTTAGGGTAAACCAAAAAACCCCAAGAATGAGTGTTTTCACATGTGTGATATGTATCAGTGGAAAATAACCGAGACATTGTATATCCAATTCAAAATGTATTTTTACAACAAAAGAAAGGGAAACATACCGGTCATTGGGCTTGATGGTCTTGGAGGCCCTCCATCCTCCTCCTCCTCGGAGGTGGGCCAGTGCTGGTGGGTTGAGGGAGGGGAGATGGCGGAAAGGGTTGACGGGGTGGAAAATCGAGGGGGTGGTGGAGGGGAGGGGGAAGAAAAGAGAGGGGGGTGGAGGGGAGGGGGAAGAAAAGAGAGGGGGGTGGAGGGGAGGGGGAATTTTGGGGGTGGTGCAAATTGGGAGAGGGAGGGGACTCAGCTATTGGCCGGGCAGGGGTGGAGGGGGAATTGGGGGAAGGTTGGGGAGATGGGCTGGGACTGGTCGTCGGCGTCAGGGGCCGAGCCCGGCGACGAACTCTGCGACGAGGCCGGTTTATGCGTTCAGCCCCTAAATGATTAATGAAATTTTTTTTTTTTTTTTTTTGGAGGGGGGGGGGGGTGGAACACAAATTTACAACACAAAAAAATTACAAACATTCCATAAAAGGAAAACATGCACACACAGACATGTCCAAAAAAAACAAACAGGGCTATACTGAAAACAAACATGCACACACAGACATGTCAAATATCAACAAACAGGGCTATACTGAAAACAAACATGCACACGCAGCTAGGGCCGCAAAAAACAAACAGGGCTTGACTGAAAACAAACATGCACACGCAGATAGGGCCGCAATAAACAAACAGGGCTAGACTGAAAACAAACATGCACACGAAGATAGGGCCGCAATAAACAAACAGGGCTATACTGGAAACAAGCACACGCAGATAGGGCCGAAAACAAATCCTAAAAAAAAAAAAAAAACACTTACTTGCAGCGATCCGCAGCCGAAAACATGCCATCAAGCGGGGGGTGCGGCACCGCAGATCCGACCACCTGCGCTCTAATTGGCCGATATTACGGTGGTGGCGAACCTCCGCATAGGCCGATCGCTTGGCCCGGTTGGTGATGGGGGGAGGCTGGCTGGTGATCCTCCGGTCCATGACCTCGGTGAGGACCAACAGCTCCCGTGTGGTAAATGCGGAGGCTCTCATGATGGCAATGATTTTTTTACCAACAAACAGTTTTAATAAAGGCCAGAGAAAACTTTTGATTGGCTAATGTACTTTGTAAATTAACAGGAACCATTGTATTGGTTATTGTATGAGTCATGTGTCCTACAGGCTCCAAAATATAATGTGAGTTATGATAGGCTTCATGCAGTGACATGCGTAATCTAATTTAAATAAAGAAATTAAAATCGGAAAATAGGCCTATCATAAACACAGGAAAACAATAGGAAAATTGGTTACAACATGTATTTTTGATAAAGTAAACCATTGGTGAAACCGTACGTATTCTGCGGGAAAAATGACACACACGGACAAGAATAAAGTTTATTGAAAATGAACAAAAAAACGGATTGCAAACATGTGAAGAGCAATTAAGCTAGTAATTAATATATTGATTGGCATGATACGATTAAAGTATGTATGCTGAATGAACGAGCAGGTAATCGAAATCTGACAGGCCCACTTCCGGTTTGGACTTGTGCGAGCGTTCCTGCAATCAAATTTGGAGATGGACGGTCACAATTTTGCTCGTTCGTTAGCTATAGGAGGGGTTGGAAGACTTTGGGGCGGAAGATTAGCTACGAGCGAACTTACGAGAGAGCGCTTGAATCTACATTTTCTCGCTCGTTCGTCGAACGAGCGATCAGCCACTTGCGTACGGCTCTGAATCAGGCCCAGAGTGAGATATGTCTCTCAACTGATCATCTTGGTGAAACCATGCTGCACTGCACGTGGGGCAGATTTAAAATGTGCAGAGAGATTTAGATTTGGGAGGAGTGTTTCCAAATTGACATCTAAATTGTAGAGTAATAATAAAGCTCAGTGGCGTCACAAGGGGGGTGCGGGGAGTGCGGCCCGCAACGGGTGTCACCCTTCAAGGGGGTGACACCAAAAACAGCAGCACACACACCCGTGGGCCGCACCCCATCCACAGTGACGTCTGCCCCCATCCCCGGCACCACCGCCGATCATGGCCTTGAACGCCGCCGCTGCCGGGGATCACTTCATTCCCTCACCGCAGCCGGCGTCCAGAGCCACACATAGGCACAAAGCACAGAGCATCTCTCTGTGCCTGTGTGTGGCTCCGGACGCCGGTCACGGTGACGTCATCAAGCATGCGGCACGCCGAGAAGACGAGGAGCGCGCCCGGACACCTCACTGCAAACCAGCCTGGACATCTTCAAGAAAGGTAAGTAGTAATGCACAGTGGAGGGGGCACAGCATAAGGGGCATTATTGGGGGCATTCTGGGGCCACTGCATAGGGGCACTACTGGGGGTACTGTATAGAGGGCACAGTATAAGGGCACTACTAGGGGCACGTCATATGGGGCACTACTGGGGGTAATGTATAGGGGGCACAGTAAAAGGGCACTACTGGGGGCACTGCATAAGGGGAGCTCCTGGGATAGTCTATAAGGGGCACTACTGGGAGTATTGTATAAGGGGCACTGCATAAGAGCACTACTAGGGGTACTGTATAAGGGGGCACTACTGGAGGCATTGCATAAGGGCACTACTGGGGGTACTGTATAAGGGGGCACTACTGTCTGGAGGCACTACTGGAGGTATTGCATAAGAGCACTACTGGGGGTACTGTATAAGGGCACTGCATAAGGGGCACTACTGGGGGCATTGTATAAGGGGCACTGCATAAGAGTAGCTACTGGGGGTATTGTATAAGGGGCACTACTGATGGCACTGCATAAGGGGACACTACTGGGGGCACAGCGTAAGGGGCTCTAATACAGGAGGCATTGCAAAATGGGCTTTAATATAGGAGGCATTGCATAAAGGGCTATAATACAGGGGGCATTGCATAATGGGCTCTAATACAGGGGGCATTGCATATTGGGCACAACTACAGGGGGCACTACTAAAGGGGGAACTGCATAATGGGCACAGCTACAGGTGGCATTGAATAAGGGGCACTACTACTGTGGGCATTGTATAAGGGGCACTACTACTGTTGGCATTGTGTATAAGGGTCAATAATGTGGGTGTTGTGTAAAATGGGCACTACTGTGTGCCAGAACATAAATAAGGGACACTACTTGATGGTGTAATGTGACTCAGGAGCACTATATGCGGTGTAATGTGGATACGATTGTGCTACTGTGTGACATAATTTGAATTGGGGATAGTATTGTGTGACCATGCCCCTTTCTTTCGAGATCACACCCCTTTTTTGTGGCACAGGCCTTAGGCGCACGCTGTCCTTTTTTTGATAAATCGTCGGGGGAGAGGGGGGAAGAGGTCGTTCCACCACGTCTCAAGGACCAATTTAAGCACTACTACCCAGAATATCGGGCGTGGCATCATCACGCCCGCCGGGTGTGCCTTGCATTCTGGGAGGAGCACAGTGTGACTGCTAGACTGGTAAGGGGGCAGAGTTCGCGGAGCTGCGGACCTTTGTCCCGACTTTTTTTTTGTGGAGGGGGGTGTCACCGTGCATTACAGCACCGGGTGACACCAACCCTAGTGACGCCTCTGATAAAGCTGTGCAGTATTTGTGGGCTATATGCAAAAGCAGCCAGTATTTACCAGACATGGAAAAAAAATGTATGTATTTACATCCCTTGCATTGCAATATGGTTTGTTCAGGTTCACAGTTGAGAGAGATATCTCACTCTATTCCCAAGTCTGAATCAGACGCAGTGTACAGCCTTGTTTTTAATAATCATTTATTCAGATAATTTTCTTTTTCTTATCATTTCACTATTCTGTAATTTTTTTAATTATATACTTCGCTTTATGTGACCTTATTATAAGGACATACAGACCCTGTTTTTTAAATATAGAATAATAGAGTTTAAAATCAGTACTCTAATATATATATATATATATATATATATATATATATATATAGAATACCCGTTTTTTTATTTAATTTAATAAAGATTGTGTTTTTAGACTTACAGGGCAAATCAATTTGGAGTGAAAAGTCATTTTTTGCGATAATTTCGCACCGATGACGTCATTTTCGCTGGTTTTGGTTTTACACAATATTCAATTTCAAAGTCTTTTCGCAGGTTCGAAAGTCTTTAAAAAAAACTGGGATAACTTTTCACCACTGAATAGGTGGCGAAAAAAAGTGCAGAATTGGGGTTTAGGTGTGCAGGCTTAAAAAAAATAGCCTGCATCCCTGGGAATGTCATATTAAAATAAACTGTGTCAAAAAAAGTTTTTTAAAAAAAATAGGGACACCCCAAAAAAATTATTGAAAATTTGGGGTGAAAAAAAAAAAAGGGAAAAAAGTGTTTAAAAATAGGGGAATAGGTTCAGGGCTATTCTGCAAGTATGCGGCAGGTATATTCTAGAATAGACTTAGCGGCAGGTGCATACTTGCAGAATTTTTAAATAAAGACTTTAAGGACTTAAAAATATGCTAGTACCCATTTTCATGTACCCCAAATTTGATGGGACCACTTAACTAAACAAAAAAAAAAACCCTAAGTGCTCTTCTGCATCACTTCTTCAATGTCAGGAAAAACACCTGCAGCCGCTATTTAAAACCCCGACTTTCATTTGCAGGCTAAAACGGGGGTACCCATAGTGATCCCCCATGTTTTTACAGTTTTAGGGGGGTCCTACAATTTATTCCAGGTAAATTTCATTTTTTTTTGCCGATCCTACTTCACCGGGTCCCGTTTCCATAGCTTTCAAATTGAATACGGGGATAAAGCGGGCGCGCGCTCGATACTTTATCCCAGGAAAATCTCTGATGTGGTGCGAAAAGTCCAGCACGGACTTTTCGCTCCCATATTGAATACCCCTATTAATATCAATAGTGAGGAATTGAGTGCACCTTATAAAACTGATTCCTTTCTTTAATTGAATTCTGATTTTTTTTTTTTAAACACAGCCTGTAAAACAGCAGTTAGAAGCTGTTGGCTGGCACTTTATCTCTCTCCACTTTAATATTTGGTAAGTGGTCTGTAATACTGTGGTCGTATGTCCATTCATGCTAAATCTAGAGATAGATGACAGCCGTATAATATACATATTATTTATGTATGTAGACACACAAAATGGAATAAGATTTGCATGTTTTCTTTAGAAAGACAATTTACATCTGCTTATTAAAATGGAAGGGGGCATGTTATATGTTATAGATAAATGTGCAGTGCTATGCTTATAGCTTATCCTCCCCCTTTTGTTACCGGAGATGCACTTATACACTGCCCCCCACTTGTCGCTATACCACCTGTTGAGCTTATCACTAGCCACTCACTACTGAAGCAAGCACAGTGATTACCAAGGTGTGTGGAGTAGGTGTGGGAGAGGAAGAGCAATAAAGGTTTTATCACTCTGTGCTCTATATGAAATCAATCATTGCAAGTTTCTAATTAGGAGAAGAATGCGAGAGCCTTTTGCTACTGCCACATAGGAATGTGCAATGCAGGGACGTGCAGGCAGGGGAGGTAGAGCCTCCCCTGTCATAGTCCTGAGATTTGATATAAAAATGATTAGAATAATACAAAGAAGATATTTATACATTATAAACTTCTTCTTTGTTTATTGTAATCATTATCATTTTTATTGCTAACACTCGCCAGCTTTATGGAGCTCCCTAGAACTGCAGGTAAATGAGAGATCAGGCAGCAACAACTCAGCCTCACTTCTGTATAGTCAGACACTGCTTGCAGAGCTGGGGGCGGGACCACACCATGGGCAGTAAGCTACACAGAAAGAATGCTAATAGAGGTATGCCTCTGAGCATGGGGGGTGTGCCTTAGGCACTGATGGATTCCTTGGATGTGTCATGTGACCAGGAAGTGCACTGCAGTGTTTAGAGATCGGAGCTCAGACAGCAACAGCAAGAGAATACACAGTGATGCAGGTAGGAGAATCAATGGACACTGAACCTTAGTGTAATGAAGGGAGAGTTACAGTGAGTATGGGGTGAAACAGGCTCACAGCACTCAGACCCATCTCAATGTGTGCCTCCCCAGCCAGCACCTCACCGCACATCACTGGTGCAATGTCAGCAGAAGTTCACACATTATGGGAGTAGTAGCCCTGTGTTTTGCACATGCAATGTAATTTACTTGTGACAAAGATTCCTAACTACAATACATTTTCACATTATGAAGCACCAGGGCTGCTATATGAAATTGTGGGGACCAGGACTGACAAAATAGCAGGGCCTCTGGACCCCCCTCCACCGCTACCGCTATGCCTCATGAGTCATGACTTACCTTATCGACTTGAAGAATGATCCTTCCTTCTGGCTTCTTCTCCTCCAGGTCTGGCTGGCACGGCTCCTCACGTGCCTCAGCTCCTCTGACCTCTTCCAGCAGCATGTCAAAGAAAAATATATTTTATTAAACAAGGGCAGGGGCAAACGCAGGATTTTCTGGGAGTGTTATAATATAAGGACCTGGAAGTGACATGCAGTGGGTAGAAGTGCAGTTCCATGCCCATAAAGTCCACCTAGTGAAGAAACTTATACCTTCACCACAAGATTATATTCCCTCTCTATGTCCACTTGGATGGTAGGGATTGATATTGGACAGTAGCAAATGACGTCAGGATCCTCTCTGCAAAGGGCATCTAGACACTACCCTTCTGACACATTCCTGTAACAACAACCAAGTACATAACTGAATACAGAGTAATAACACACCAACAACACTTTGTACAAATGCCAACTGCTGTCCCTCCATTGTAATCATTCAAGCACAAGTCTCAGTCTGTTGCAATATCTCAACACCCCTTCTCAACAGATGAGGCTTAATCCACAAGACCCCTTCTAGATAGCCTCTGATGTCTCTATCCAGCCAATGGTTTGTCTTCCTGCTGGCAGCTCAGCCAGTGTCCATGTCTGATTGTCATGCATGGATTTCATTTCTTCCCTTTCTGCCTCTATGCATCTGTCAGTGTCCCCTTCTGGCAAGTCAGATACTTCCTCCTTTGGTTTCTCTTGTTGAGCGCCTTACTTCATCTGCCGTGCGCTCATGTGTATCTTTGTTATCTGGTTTGCATCTGATTTCAATCTCTTGTTTAATGGCTGTCTCGCTGGTGTCTTTGGAGTTTGTGTTGTTTTCTTTATCAAGATCTGCTGGGATCATCGCTTCATTTCTCAGTTGCTGAACAGATTGTCACACTTTTGCTTATAGTTATAAGTAACTGGGTCTCTGGTAACTGGGTTCTGTGGTAATTTTTGTCTGAGTCTGGGTTCCTTATGCTTCTGAATGGGTCTGGGAGTGTCTGGGTCCTTAACCTGTTAGTAGAGATCATGTAGTATATAGTTATCAGATCAAATCTCATAATTCATACCATACTTGCCTACTCTCCCGACCATGGTCGGGAGCCTCCCGAAAATCGGGTGACACTCCCGGCCCCCCGTAAGAGTGGACAAGTCTCCCGGCCGGCGCCACCCGTTCGTACCACCCCGCACCCCCCACCGGCATCTACTTTCACCTTGCAATAGGTGGCTGGTCTGGGGGTAACGGATGACGTAATTCGCGCTGAAACGCATCATCGTCGCCTAGCCCCCGACTACACAGTGCCAGTAAACTCGGCATTGTGTAGAGGAGATGGGACCACGATGATCGCGCCCACTGCCCCGCCCATAAAACCACACCATGCCCCCTTGCTGTGCCAGGCTGGCTGCCTCTCCAGGAAGGCAGTCAGATTCTTGGCAAGCCTGATTCATACACTGTCAGTGGGCACACACTGGGAAACTCTTTTTGTGGTAAAACTATTTCTATAATAAACTGGTTTTGTTTAACAGCATGCATACATGACAGGTTAACATGAACAACAGACATTACTTTGCTACAACATCCTCTGGAACATTCTTGTAACAACAACAACCAAGTACATAGCTGTAAATAGGGGTCAATCCTATTCTGTGCGATGATCTTGCCAGTGCGAGTCATCGCGTCAGTGGCTGCACTTTACGGCAGTCCGGATTCGCCAAATTTTGCGGGGCTGCTGGCAAAATTTGGTGAATTCTGGGTCGAGTTGAGCTACGAAGGGTGCGATATGCCGGTGCGATGTGCCGGTCCATTGCCGGCGTTTTAATGCCATTGCAAGGGCACATTGCACCATTCGCACGGAATAGGATTGACCCCTTAGAGCAGGGGTGGGGAGCCTTTTTTCTGCTGAGGGCCATTTTGATATTTATATAACATTATTTGTGGGCCTGGTGCAGGGCACGCCCCCTAAGTGATGTCACACGGGGGCAGGGCCACAATCGTCAGTGATTACAGCAATACCTGGAGCATCCTGCGGATGCTCTGGGGAGCTGTAAGACAGAGGTGTGACTGTCTGAAGCATCCTAAGGACGCTCCAAGCGGCACTGCTGCATAGATTCTGGCTACAGGGTGCCATTCTAGGCACCCTGCTAGCCAGATGAGGCTAACAGAGAAAAAGCTCAGAGGGTCAGACCAAATGATTCCGAGGGCCTTATACAGCCCTCGGGCCTGAGGTTCCCCATCCCAACTACACTTTGTAACAGCACCACCTGCTGTCCATCTGGTATAATCACTTAAGCACTTAAATCTCAAATATGGTGGAGAATAGTAATATATATTGTATATATCTGCGCTGTATTTTTCAGCAGCTCATTAGTATACAAACATAGAATAAATTAAAATATGAGCGCTAAGTGGATAAATAGATAGTTAATAAATAGTGGCACCTGTGAAACAAATATATATTAGTATAAAGTGTTTATAGCTCCTTTTGGAGATATTTTTATGTGAGGTGAGGTCCAAGCAGTAGTCCCAATAGCCGCAATAATGCCAGCCCTATCTGTCCCTACCTTGTCCCTCCAGCAGGTCTTCCTTGTAGTATGAGTCCAGATTGTGAGCGCTGGTGGACGCTAGAGCAGAGTCTGGCCTGGACTCCTGCTCTCCACGTGCCGCTGGCGTCTGGCCAGGTGCGGCGACGAGTGATGACGTCAGCGGAATTCGTTAGCGGATGCGGACGGCTTACTTCCCGGGGGATCTCAATGCTGGATGCCCAACACCTGCTGCCTCCAACGCGTTTCATGCCCTAAAGCACTTTTTCAAGGATGGCATTGATGTCCATACCATTGGTTTAAATACCTAAAAAACTTTATTGATCTTTCATTAAAAACCGGAAGTGATCACCGGAAATGGTTAAAAAAGAGCGGTACCCACATGTTCTGCTCTCCATTTTGTAAATTTATATAGATAAGGTGCCACATACTAAAGTATATAAAATAATAAATATATATATATGTAAATATGTCTTTAAAATGTATTAAGATATTAGAATAAAATAAATATATATTTAATATTTAGTCTAAAAGGTTTGTTTATATAAAATTTATAAAAATGCATTTAGTTCAATATCTATGTTCAAACCAAAAGGTTGCAGGGTTTTGAGATCGTATATCCATTTTGTTTCTATTCTTTTAAGGCTATTTACAATATTACCACCTCTCCAATCTCTATGAACTTTTTGTATTGATGTGAACTTCAAACCTTCTGGATTTTTTTTTTTTTTGATGTATCAAGATATTAGGTGCCACATACTACATGCAGAGATACATCAAAAAAATCCAGCAGGTTTGAAGTTCACACAATACGCCCCTGTCTGTCTGCCCCTCCCCTTTAGAATGCCCTGCTGTTTGTGTTATGCAGGTAAGCTATGTGTTTAAACCATGTCCTTGTCCTGCATTGTTTTGTATTACTATTAACTGTTTTTCTTGTGTGCTCATTTATGTACTGTGTAAGGCGCTGCAGAACTTTTGTGACGCCCTATAAATAAAGGATAATAATATTAATAATAATTAGGGGTGAGCGGGTTCGGATTTCTGAAATCCGAACCCCCCCGAGCCCCCCCGATCCAAGTCTGATCCGAGTCAGGCTCGACTTTTCCCGCCTGACTCGGATCTGAAATCGAGGCAAAACGTCATCATCCCGCCTTCCGAGTCTCGCGGGTTTTGGTTCCTATATAAGGTACCCGCGTCGGCGCCATTTTCTCACTTGGCTGTGGACAGTGAAGAGGGAGGGTGGGAGTTAGGGCTGGCTGGGCTGTGTAGTGTAGTGTAGTGTAGTGCTGCTGTTGTCCACTACTTCAAAGTCCATAGGGGCTGGCTGTGCTGCGCTGTGCTGCTGTTGTTAATAGGGGCTGTGTCCACTCCAAAGTCCTGTGCAGTGTCCCAGTCCTAAAGGGGTGCTGTAGTGTTGTCCAGGGGGTGCTCTGTCCATCAGGGGTGCTCCCCCCAAGTGCTAAAAAAATATTATATTTTCTGTGTTTGTGAATTGTGTGCGCAGTAGCCGCACGTGCATCAACAAAGTAGTGCCAAGCGTGCGCCTGTGTCATAAGTAAAGGGCCGGCTGGCTTGACCGTTAAAGGGTGCTGTAACCCCCAAAGTACACTCCAGTCCAAACCAAAAAAAAAATTATTTTCTGTGTTTGTGAATTGTGTGCGCAGTAGCCGCACGTGCATCAACAAAGTAGTGCCAAGCGTGCGCCTGTGTCATAAGTAAAGGGCCGGCTGGCTTGACCGTTAAAGGGTGCTGTAACCCCCAAAGTACACTCCAGTCCAAACCAAAAAAATATATATTTTCTGTGTTTGTGAATTGTGTGCGCAGTAGCCGCACGTGCATCAACAAAGTAGTGCCAAGCGTGCGCCTGTGTCATAAGTAAAGGGCCGGCTGGCTTGACCGTTAAAGGGTGCTGTAACCCCCAAAGTACACTCCAGTCCAAACCAAAAAAATATATATTTTCTGTGTTTGTGAATTGTGTGCGCAGTAGCCGCACGTGCATCAACAAAGTAGTGCCAAGCGTGCGCCTGTGTCATAAGTAAAGGGCCGGCTGGCTTGACCGTTAAAGGGTGCTGTAACCCCCAAAGTACACTCCAGTCCAAACCAAAAAAATATATATTTTCTGTGTTTGTGAATTGTGTGCGCAGTAGCCGCACATGCATCAACAAAGTAGTGCCAAGCGTGCGCCTGTGTCATAAGTAAAGGGCCGGCTGGCTTGACCGTTAAAGGGTGCTGTAACCCCCAAAGTACACTCCAGTCCAAACCAAAAAAATATATATTTTCTGTGTTTGTGAATTGTGTGCGCAGTAGCCGCACGTGCATCAACAAAGTAGTGCCAAGTGTGCGCTTGTGTCCCATAAGTAAAGAGCCGGCTGGCTCATTTCTTAAAGGCTGGTGTAACCCACAAAGTGCACTACTCTCCAGCAAAAATAAAAAAATATTTTCTGTGTTTAGCCGCACGTATATATCAAATCGATATAACATAAATGGAGGACCAAACTTTCTCCGATAAAAATAAAATAGAGAAAGATCAAGAACCACTTCCTCCTAGTGCTGAAGCTGCTGCCACTAGTCATGACATAGACGATAACATGCCATCAACGTCGTCTGCCAAGGCCGATGCCCAATGTCATAATAGAGGGCACATACAATCCCAAATGACAAAGTTCAGGAAAATGACCTTGAAAAAAACATTTAAATCAGCTGAAGAGAAACGTAAACTTGCCAATATGCCATTTACGACACGGAGTGGCAAGGAACGGCTAAGGTCGATCCCTAGTATGTTCATGACTAGTGGTTCAGCTTCACATGACGATGGAAGCCCTCCTCCCACTAAAAAAATCAAAAGAGTTAAGCTGGCAAAAGCACAGCGAAGAACTGTGCTTTCTAAGAAGATATCACAAATCCCCAAGGAGAGTCCAAGTGTGGTGGTGGTTGCGATGCCTGACCTTCCCAGCACTGGACGGGAAGAGGTGGCTCTTTCCACCATTTGCACGCCCCCTGCAAGTGCTGAAAGGAGCACCCACAGTCCACTTGCTGATATGCAAATTGAAGATGTCACTGTTGAAGAACAACAGGATGAGGATGCTGGTGTAGCTGGCGCTGAGGAGGAAGTTGGCGAGGAGGATTCTGATGGTGGTGTGGTTTGTTTAAATCAGGCTCCGGGGGAGACAGTTGTTGTCCGTGGGATGAAAAAGCCCATCACCGTCATGCCTGGGCAGAAGACCAAACATTCCACCTCTTTGGTCTGGCAATATTTCTATCCAAATCCAGACAACAACTGTCTTGCCATATGTACCTTATGTAAAGGTGGAATAAGTAGGGGTAGGGACGTTAACCACCTAGGAACATCCTCCCTTATACGGCACCTGCAGCGCGTTCATAATAAGTTACTGTCAAGTTCAGAAACTTTGGCTAAGACCGTAAGCAGTCCAGGGACACCTAAATCCCGTTGTCCTGTTGTATCCAAGTGCCTGCAAACCACACCGTCAACTCCCTCCTCGTCAATTTCCTCCTTAGTCAGGATCGGAAGTAGTCCTGCAGGCCATGTCACTGGCATGACTGACTCTCCTATCCGGGATTCCTCCGGAGGATCCTGCATTGCTACGCCTCCTGCTGCCGCTGCTGCTGTTGCTGCTGCTGGGAGTCGTTCATCATCCCAGAGAGGAAGTAGGAACACCACTACTTTTACTAAACAATTGACCTTCCAACAGTCCTTAGCGAGGAGGATGAAGTATGACAGCAGTCATCCTGAAGCAAAACGTATAACTAAGGCCTTGACTGCTATGTTGGTGTTAGACGTGCGTCCGGTATCCGCCATTAGTGCAGTGGGATTTAGACAATTGCTGGAGGTAGTGTGTCCCCGGTTCCAAATCCCGTCTAGATTCCACTTCACTAGGCAGGCGATACCGAGACTGTACAGAAACGTCAGAAAAAGTGTCCTCAGTGTCCTGAAAAATGCCGTTGTACCCAATGTCCACTTAACCACGGACATGTGGACAAGTGGAACAGGGCAGACTAAGGACTATATGACTGTGACAGCCCACTGGGTAGATGTATCACCTTACGCAGCAACAGCAGCAGCGTCACCAGTCGCAGCATCTCAGAAACGCCAGCTCGTTCCAAGGCAGGCTACGCTGTGTATCACCGGTTTCAGTAAGAGGCACACCGCCGACAACCTCTTAGAGAAACTGAGGGAAATCATCGCCCAGTGGCTTACCCCACTTAGACTCTCCTGGGGATTTGTGATATCTGACAACGCCACCAATATTGTGCGGGCATTACATCTGGGCAAATTCCAGCACATCCCATGTTTTGCTCACACAATAAACTTGGTGGTGCAGAATTTTCTGAAAAGCGACAGGGGCATGCAGGAGACGCATTGGGTGGCCCGAAAAATTTCTGGCCACTTTCGCCATTCAGCGACTGCGTGCCGAAGACTGGAGCGCCAGCAAACACTCTTGAACCTGCCCCGCCATCACCTGAAGCAAGAGGTTGTGACGCGGTGGAACTCAACCCTCTATATGCTTCAGAGGATGGAGGAGCAGCAAAAGGCCATTCAAGCCTATACATCCACCTATGACATAGGCAAAGGAGGGGGTATGCACCTGACTCAAGCACAGTGGAGAATGATTTCCGTGTTGTGCAAGGTTCTCCAGCCCTTCGAACTTGCCACACGTGAAGTCAGTTCAGACACTGCCAGCTTGAGTCAGGTCATTCCCCTCATCAGGCTTTTGCAGAAGCAGCTGGAGAAAGTGAAGGAGGAGCTAAGACGGAGCGATTCCGCTCGGCATGTGGGACTTGTGGATGAAGCCCTTCATTCGCTTTGCCAGGATTCCAGGGTGGTCAATCTGTTGAAATCAGACCACTACATTTTGGCCACCGTGCTCGATCCTAGGTTTAAAGCCTATGTGGTGTCTCTCTTTCCGGCCGACACAAGCCTGCAGAGGTGCAAAGACCTGCTGGTGAACACACTGTCAGCTGAAGCAGAACGTGACATGTCAACAGCTCCTTCTTCATTTTCTCCCGCAACTGGGGCTGCCAGGAAAAAACTTAGGTATCCTAAGCAACCCGCTGGCGGTGATGCAGGGCAGGCAGGACCAAGTTTGGACATCTGGTCCGGACTGAAGGACCTGGCAACAATTTCTGACATGTCTACTGTCACTGCATATGATACTGTCACCATTGACAGAATGGTGGAGGATTACATCGGTGACAGCATCCAAGTAGGCATGTCAGACAGTCCATACCTGTACTGGCAGGAAAAAGAGGCAATTTGGAGGCCCCTATACAAACTGGCTCTATTTTACCTGAGTTGCCCCACCTCCAGTGTGTACTCCGAAAGAGTGTTTAGTGCAGCCGGGAACCTTGTCAGCGAAAGGCGTAGGAGGTTGCTTCCACAGAATGTGGAGAAGATGATGTTCATCAAAATGAATTATCAGCTCTTCCAGGGAGACCAGCCTCCAGAACGTACAGAGGGACCTGTGGTGGTGGATTCAAGTGGGGACGAGTTAATACTTTGTGAGGATGAGGATGTACACACTGAAGAGGGTGAGGAATCGGTGGATGAGGAGGATGAGGATGACATCTTGCCTCCGTAGAGCCAGTTTGTGCAGGGACACATTAATTGCCAGCTTGTTTCGTGGGGGCCCAAACGAACCAATCATTTCAGCCACAGTTGTGTGGCAGACCCTGGCGCTGAAATGATTGGTTTGTTAAAGTGTGCATGTCCTGGGTGGGTGGGAGGGCCCAAGGACAATTCCATCTTGCACCTCTTTTTTTTCTTTGCATTATGTACAGTTTGGGGCCTAGTTTTTCAAACTGCCATCTGTCTGCCACTGCAGTATCATGCCTAGATGGGTCACGTGTTTGTGCCGCCCACTCGTGTCGCTTAGCATAGTCATCCAGCAACCTCGGTGCAACCTTTTGGACATAAAAACACTATTGTGAGGTGTGAGGTGTTCAGAATAGACTGGAAATGAGTGGAAATTAAGGTTATTGAGGTTAATAATAGCATAGGAGCAGAAAAACCTACAAATTCTGTGATTTTAGCTGTTTTTATGCTTTTTTTCAAAAAAATACAGATCCAAAACACAAAACCCAGAACCCAAAACACGGAAGGGTGGTTTTGGCAAAACCAATCCAGATCCAAAACACGAAGAAAGATCCAGATCCAAAACCAAAACACAAAACACGAAAAGTGGCCGGTGCACACCCCTAATAATAATAGGTGTAGTAGGATGGTTGATGAAATATTAAATCTCAAACACACCAGTATAGTGTCAAAAACACAATAAATTGAGAAAAGATGTTTCTACTGTATTGCATTTTTAACACTGTGAACAATTCCCGATTTGAGATGAAGAAAAAGAAACTCCTTAGGATGGCATATGCCTAGCCAAAAAAATTGACCTCCAGAGGAATCCGTGTATATACGAAAAGACTAGATTACTATATGGTTGATCAGATTGTAGCTTAAAGATTATCTGCGAATGTTCATAGTGGTCAATAGACAATAATATGCCTGTACAAAATGTATAGCATTCAGGCAGGAAATCAGCCAGTAGATGGGTATATCACTATTTGATTAATAAGTAGTGTGAGCCAACTTATATTAAAGTAGTTGGTTTTAGAATCTCATTTGGCTGCAGGTGGTGACATTCATGTCATTGGTGCTGTATATACGATAGATCAGCTTAACAGTTAAAAACAAATCAGTCAGCTTATATACAGATACTACACTGGCTGCTGCAGTGTCTGGGGACAAGGCACTTTTTGTCTAATCATCTATGTTGAGGATAGAGGCATCTGCTTACCAGCGAGAATCTAGCAGTCAGCCTGTAGATGGCCGACACTGTTTGCGCAGCTTCTGCAGTCAGTGCCTCCCAGTCCAATCACTGTATGCAGCCAGCTTTTAGTGAGCAAACAGGCTGTCTGATGAGTACAAATAAATAAGACTTCTTAGAATATAGATGAAGCTATTTCAAGGCCCTTACACATTTCTCTGCGTACGTCAACTGCGGTTTTGTCAGAGGAGTAATCTGATGGCCCATTGGAAGTTCCTTTTAAGGCTTGGTAACTATATAAATTGACCAGATAAAAATACTGTTAGTAATCAACACCTTGAGCTTTGTTGAGAGAGAATAGGCATAGCATTACGTGCCCTTTTCAGTTCTGCGTGCATAGGTATTTCACCATGGTAGCTGATGGCAACAATCTGACACGCATGGCTCTTCACTGCACATACATTGCCAATCTGATGAAGCAGGCTGCAAACTGTGGAAACTTGAAACTATGAAAACTATTTTATGAACTGTTACCAGCTTTACCATTCAAAAAATGAATATTTACAAATTTAACAAATGGTTGAAGCTCATTTAATGATATCAGAAAGAACGTATTCTCCAGCATTTAGAAAGGACAATATTATTTACTGGTTAATCTACACCTAGGAGAAACTAATACCTTTGTATTGAAAGTATGGCCTGTTTATAATGAAATTATTTAGTGGGAGACATATTTTATCAAACTTTTTAATAAGGACTTCAGGATTCTCATTGTCCTCCCCCTGTACATAAACAAAAGTCTCCGCCTTGTCCAAAGCCTCAGCGCCAGACTTGTCAGCCAGTCACATAGCAGTATACGCGCCATTCTCTGAAAAACCTGAGCCAGGCATCCAGTGGCAAACGTAGGATTTTGAAAGGGGAGTTTCCAAATAATTGGTTACCGAGCCAATGACAAAAAAGTCTAACCAGAATAAGCCAGCAACATACACTTTATTGTGTACTTCCAGTGTTTTAATATAAATAATATAAACAACAAGGCACCTGGGCATAAAACTTGCACAATGTGATTTTTAGCAACTGCGCATGTTCAGAAAGCCAGTACAGCAAATGTGTTACCCTGAGTGTACACACAATGATGCTGGTGCGATCGGATCAGATGGTATTGAAAATGGAGCGGCAGAGTGATGGGCATTCCTGGGCGGTGACCTGAAGTGAACGCAAAAAGAGTGTCTCATGGGCATGTTATGGGATTGTTGTGGGGTCATCAGTGAAAGCTGCTGTGTTCTCAGATTCAGAGCTGCAGCTACAGAGGTCTTGTTTAGACAGAGAAACTGTGCCTAACTAGTCAAAGTCGGAACGCAGCCGCGCAATGGCGTAACTATACATTTTGCTCGCCACCTGCCAAAAAAGTTTTTGGCGCCTACCCCCCCCATGCCATTTTGCTAATACTAATGCAGGGCCGTTTCTAGGCAATTTGGCTCCCAGTGCGAACAGTTAAAAATGCGCCACCATCCCTCTTAGACAGTTTACATCATTGTTCCTCCTTATAGTAATGCCCATTACACATTAATGCCCATTACACACTGTAATGCCCATTACACATTATGCCCCATACAGTTATGCACCTAACACCATTTTATGCCCCATAGTAAGGCTTCAATTACTTTTCAATGACCTGCTCATTGCCAAGGGTTTCATGCTCGTTGCCAGGGGTCTCATGCTTGTTGCCAGGGGTTTCATGCTCGTTTTCAGGGGTTTTATGCTATGTGTTTACATGCTCGTTGAGAGGGGTCTCGTGCTCGTTGTCAGGGGTCTCATGCTCGTTGTCATGGGTCTCATGCTCGTTATCAGGGGTTTCATGCTCATTGACAGGGGTTATATGGAAGAAGATGCAGCTTTTTGCATCTTCTCCCAGCGCAAGTGTTCCCGGCACTTCCGGGTAACGCTATGCGCTCTGTGTTCCCTGACAGACACTAGAGGTCAAGTAGCACCTCTAGCATCTCTCTCCTCCTAGGTGACGGCCATTTTTGGAGGGCATTTTCAGCAGATCCATGCGGACAGCTAGCCCGCATGGAATCTGCAGCCCAGGGTCCCTTACCCGTCCAAGGAAGCGGCGGCTCAGCAATTGAGCAGGCTGGGGGGCATGAGGCACCGTGCCACCCAGCCCAGCCCACCACTGGGCCAGGGGGGGTTTCCAGGTACTCGGAAACCCCCGCTGCATGCGCGCCTGGCATCCGAAACATTTTCATCAAAGGTAAGCAGTTCAGTTTGGCGAAGACCTTGAGCCATCTCTGGGCCTCATTTATCAATGAGTTTTATCATTCACAACGAGTGATAAAACTTGTGCCGTATGATAGATGATGCTCAAGCCAATCAGCTCCAAGCTGTCATTTTTCAAACAGATAACAGTTGGAAGCTGGTTGGCCAGAGCACCATTAGCATACACAACAAGTTTTATCACTTGTTGTGAATGATAAAACTCATTGATAAATGAGGCCCTCTGTATGCTGTTGTCGGTAGAGCATGTAGCAAAGCATTGGGGAATTTCAGTAAGATAAGTTCATTGGTAGCGAAATTAGTATCAGGAAGAAAGATAGTAATGCCACTATAGGTAAATTGGGCAACCTTACATTTACTTTTGTGTTCCGTCCTAGAGACCATAGAAGGACATAAATAAATGTGAAATTATGCAAAGTAGGAGTACTAAAAATGTGCATGATCTACACCACTGCAATACAGTACTTATAGCTTGCGAGTGGCAGTGTCACAGTTACTCTAATGATAACTAGATTCTGTATTATTAAATAGGATTGGTGCTGTCTAGGACAGAGGAGTATAATGCAAAAGTTGTTTTCACCAGGGCCCCCCACATAAAGGTTTGGGCTTTGCTGCAGGTCGCAGCCCAGACTCGCAGCCCCCCTGCCCAGATTCTATAGGCTTGTGTTATACAAGAATACACAGAATGGAAGTTGCATAAATCATTTTTTCCCAGCAAACTGACATAAGCCTGTAAAGAAAGATTGCAGTATATATGCAAATCAAATGCAGAAGCTTTGCTCTACACATTTGCAAATATATGATAATCCACCCACCACTTCACTGTAATTCTGCATTTGAGAGTCCCTATATTGGGTGGCTTATCATATATCTACAAATGTATGTACTAAGGCTGGGTACCGACTATAGGATGTGTGTACCCAGCAACGGCACAATGCAATGGAACAATATATTGTAAGCGCCAGACGCACACACTACATGATCCTGTGTCCGACCGCATGATAAACATTGTTGCATGGCATCATTCATTGCATCATCCCATCCTCTGTGTAGCATAGCAGTTGGGATGATGTGATGAATGACCGGCGTGCACACGCAATAGAGCATACACACTATACGACCCACACGATTTGTCATCCCAATGCGCATCGGAATGATATATCGTAAGAGTGTGTACCCGGCATAAGCTTCTGCATTTCATTTACAATTAAAATGCCACTTTTTTTTACTGGCTTATGGTAGAATGCTTGGGGAATTTTGTTCCACAAAAATAGTCAGACTAGCCAATAGTCAAACCAGGAGAACACAGTCAATGTAGAAAGGGCCTGATTCAGCTTTTGGTAATAGAGTAAGATAAAGCAAGTAACTGTGAACCTGGACAAACCATGTTGCAATGCAAGGGGTGCAAATACATACATTATTTTTGCATGTGGGGTAAATACTGGCTGCTTTTGTATGTAGCCCACAAATAATGCACAACTTTATTTTTACACTGCAATTTAGTTTTCAGTTTGGCCAAGTCCCTCCCAAATTTAAATCTCTTTGCACATTTTAAATATGCCCCACCTGCAGTGCAGCATGGTTTTACCAAGATGTACAATTGCTTGCTATATCTTATTCTATTCCCAAAGCCGAAACAGACCCAAAATCAGCAGGCAAAAACAGAGTAGCAGGACAAGTGGGGTCAAGCACTGGAGGACCAGACAAAATGTATCAAGAGCAGAGAAAGGAACAGGAATGTTGGAGCTCAGGATGACTAATACACTGTGAATCAGCATATTTCCATAATTAAGTTTGCATATGCTGTGCCATTTGAATTTGGAGCCAGCCGTGATTGTGCTGTCATATCACCGTAAGTCGAAATACCTGCCCCTATAATAGAGAGCAGAGGAAGGAATGTAGCAGCAATGGAGTCCCAGCGGGAAAGCCAAGACTTCTGACCTTGATAAGAGCATGCCGTGCTCTGGCATCTTACATTATGACATGCAGTTGAAGACAGCTGCAGTAGTGATATAAAAGGAAGCATACACAATTTGTGCAATTACAAGAAAAAGGAGCTGCCTATACATTCATCATCCAAGGAACATCCTTCTTGAGAACATAATATGCAGTAAAAAAAAAAAGAAGGGATGATTGTATTTGGTGTTAATATTTAAAAATAATGATGCAGAGGTACAAATTAATTTAAAATCCTAAAATTAAATAAACTTAATGTTTACATAATGTAAACAATTTAAAGTATCGTGTCCTTTCTTGAACCTAGTAATAACCTTTTTTACCAAATATCTTTGGGCTTTCAGAAGACTACACAGATAAAGAGGTTCTTATTACAAGAAGCTATTTTAATCACACTATAAAATATTCGCATAAAAGCTATAGATATAAAAATATACATCAAATGACATAGAAAATATATGAATAAAAGACAAAGGAGAGATGGTTCCCCAAACTCATACCGATTGAAGTGTGCAAAGGATTGCAAAATAAGTCTCAGATACTTAAATTGTATAGCAGCACAGATGGGTGGTTCATCGGATTGCAGAGTCCTTCCAATGGAGGCCAATAGAATCCTCTTTGTTCAAGTTCAGATGCCAAGTCCATGCATAGATACTTTTTTTATACCCAGCAGATTAGATGTCCCACCTCCAAGGAGCACAGGAATCCTGAACGCCAGCTTGTTTTCCAAGTCTCACCAGAAGTATGTCACACGATCCACCAAAAGTGATTTGTGTTTCGCCGTTGGTCCTGAAGTGCGTTTCAGAGCCGGACCAGAAAAGCATTTCACCGCTTTCCAGAAGTGTTGCATATTATTATGTTCTACATGATGTTTAAATGTTGTGTTCCACTGTAAGTTTGTTCCTCTATATTGGCTACTTCCATATGGGTTAGAAGATGGATATATTGGAATAGGTTCTTTGTTCAGCAATATACTGTAGTGTTAATGTATCACCCCTCCCTATATCACTAGTCCCATACTTTGTATTCCAGAGAGTCCACCCTACCTATCGAGGGTGGACTCTATTTATTTTCCAAAATAAAGTGCTGATGCTTATTAAAGTTTCCATAAGTATAAATAGGACATAAAAACAAGAAAAAATAAAAACATGATAAAAGACATAATAAAGTATTCACAATAAAGAGAGACAAAATGGATTTAAAGAGCAGGCATTTAAAAACCACTTAAGCTTGAATTCTGCTTTTAGATCCCTACGTGTCAAAGTATTGAGGGAATATATCCATCTCATATCTTTTTGTGCTAATTTAAGTTCTACATTCTTACACTTCCTGTATTCTTTTACTTGTTCTATTCCAAGGCATCTCTTAATATGTGTTTCTGACTTAGGGCTTGATTCAGCAAGGAATGCAGTTGCTAATATGCATGCAATTGGTTGATTGTTGCACTCTGCACATGTGTATGCATCTCAGTGTGTGTGCGCGAGCCAGCCACTGCGATCAGGATTGGCAAAGTGGATGTCCTAAAACACAGCCCACAGCCAGGTCACCAGGTTTGCCTCCCGCCACATTTTCACTGGATCTACAACTAAGTTTTACCAGTATGCCATGAAAAGATTTTCTCTAACTATGTGAGAATAGAGGATAAATCTTCATCACTGACATTTGGATCTTGAATATCTAAATCTAGGAAAGCTTCATTTATTAGTGTATTTCTAGTTTCTTGATATGCAAACATTCCTGCAGCAAAAAAAAATACCTTCTGGTATTCTAAACACAACTTAGACTAGTGATATAAAAGAAAACTTACACAATTTGCATAAATAGAAAAATGAAAGCTGCCTATACTTTCATCACTCAAGGAACACCCTACTTGAGAAGATAATATGCAGTAAAAAGAAGGGATGATTGTATTTGGTGCTAATATTTCAAATCCTACCATTAAATAACATAAAAGGTAGACATATAAAAATATACATCAAATGAAATAGCACACATCTGAAGAGAGAACTTATTTACAATATTTAAAATAGTTTTTTTTAGACTCTAAATTGTTTATTTAAAAAAAATATTATTTTTATTTTAAGGGGTTGTATTATTTGCAGCTTTTAGGTACAGCTATGGGCACCAGGTTTGCCCCTAGTTATGCAAATCTTTTCATGGCTTACACAGAAAACTTAGTTGTAGAGTCAGTGAAAAATGACTGGGCAAATCTGGTGACCTGGCTGGATTTTATTGACAATATTTTTTTACTTGGAGAGGAAATACTGAATCCCTTGAGGCCTTCGTCTTAATTCAAATAATTTTAATACACAGTTATCTTTCAACATTAGTACATTTCATTTACCCTTTCTTGATTTAGTGATCTATATAAAAGGAGATAAAATCTGTACTAACACATATAGAAAAATAATAGATTCCAATTCGATATTGAACAATCCATTGAATATCATAGGAAGTGGCTAGAAAATATTCATCTGGGACAATTAAAGAGACTAAAACAAAATTGTACAGATAAGGAAGTTTTAGAAAATGCACTTGAAGAGATAGGTGGCAGATTTAAGGAAAAAGGTATGCTGACCAAATTCCAGCAAAGGCTAGACAGAAACAGTCTTTTTTTGGTATATGTTTACCGGATCTTCCATCAATAGTCTCCAATTTTTCAAAATACAATTTCAAGCTCTTTGTGGTTTGAACCATATTTAGTAATAAATGTCCAAATGTACTTTGAATCATTTCCAGATTTCTTATCTTTTTCTTTTAACAAGTCCTCCCTTTTAACAGTTCTCAATTTTTATCTACAAAAATGTATCATCTTTGAAAGACAAGTTGGTAAATAGTGCATTACCAGATAGTAAAACAAGTGATCATACTAAAGGATACCACAGATGTGGGTCATGGTTAATGTGTCATTCTACCTATTCAAACAATTGAGAAGAAAACCACTATTTTTGAAGTAAATGGAAAACATTTTTAAATTGATGAATTTATTACATGTCATTTTCGAAATGTAATCTATTTGTTAGAATGCACATGTGGTTTAGTGTATATGGGCAAAACTATTAGGAACATGAAAGTATGAATGATAGAACATAATTTATAATTAAAATAGGGAGTTTTGACCCACCCACTGTCTGAACATTTTAAAGAAAACTATAATAAGTCAGAAACACATATTAAGAGATGCCTTGGAATAGAACAAGTAAAAGAAAACAGGATGTGTAAGAATGTCGAAGTTAAATTAACCAAAAAAAGATGAGATGAATATATTCCCTCAATACTTTGACACCTAGGGGTCTAAATGCAGAATTCAAGCTTAAGTGTTTTTGAAATGCCTGACCTTCCATTTTAAATCTGTTTTTGTGAATATTTTATTATGTCTTTTAATCATGTTTTTATTTTTATTTTTTTATGTCCTATTTATAACTATGGAAACTTCAATAAACAGTGGAACACATTTCCAGCTCTGAAATGCACTTCCTGTCCATCGGTGGAACACAAATCACTTCCAGTGGATCGTGTGACATACTTCCGGTGAGACTTGGAATGCAAGCCGGCATTCAGGATTCCCGTGCTTCTGGGAGGTGGGACATCTAATCTACTGGGTATAAAATTAGTATATACAGTAGTCATGGACTTGGCATCCGAACTTGAAAAAGGACTTTAATGACCGAAGGCATCATGTGGATACCAACCTTACCTGACTGTGAGAATTCTATTGGCCCCAATTGGAACCACCTCTCCTTTGTCTTTTATTCATGTTTACTATTTCATTTGATGTATATTTTTATATGTATACCTTTTATGTGAATATTTGATATAAAATTGCTCGTTGTATTAAGAACCTCTTTTTCTGTATAGGCTTCTGAAATCCCCAAAATATTTAGTTAAAAAGGGTTATTACTTGGTTCATGAAAGGACATGGCACTTTAAATTGTATACATTATGTTTATTTATTCAATGGTAGGATTTAAAATTAATCTGTACCTCTGCATCATTATTATGAAATATTAGCACCAAATACAATCATCCCTTATTTTTACTGCATATTAACTCTATGCCCTACCACATAATCGAGTTGAGAGCAAAGCAACAAGAGCAAATAACTTTGCCTCTAGGTAAAAACCATGTTGCCCTACAGGTGGAACAGGTTTAAAAGATGCATCTTCAAACTCAAATCTGAATTGCAGAGTAAAAATAAAGCTGTCCAGCATTTGTGATCTACATGCAAAAGCAGCCAGTGTCTACAGTGCATGCAAAAATAATACATGTATTTGCATTGCAAAATGGATTGTTCCAGGTGCAAAGTTACTTGCTCTTTTGATTTGCACCTATCTCAGAATCAGCCCCAATCATCTTCTTATAAATGTAAAACACCTACAAATTTGTGAAGCAGTGGGAATGTACATGGTGGTGCTAAAGTGTCAGCAAGGTCAAGGTTATTAGTAGATCTTCTGGAATACCATCTAAGTTATGCAGTTGGACCAAACTGTCTTTGCTGTTGACATCTCCATGGGTGATCTCCACTGCCTCCTTGGCTACAGCAGCTGCCGCCAAATATCATGGAGAGCAACCATCCTGGCCCTGTTTCCAGCTATGAGAAAGATAATTATGAAATTGTAGTTGTATTGGGAGTGAAACTTTTCCATCACTAACCTGCAGACACTAACAGGGAAGCTGCACCTTACCAGCAGGTTAGGTTATGCACAGGTCACATAACACAACCAGCTGGGTGGGGTTACGGCAGATTTTTGAAAGCTTACTGGTACCAATCCTAATATCTAGAATAACTCAGGGTAAATATTGTTTGTGATTATAAAATAAGCAGAATAACATCTACACTTTGGGGCTGTTTCTGAGCCAGTTGCACTGCTGATGTTGGACACAGTTAAGTGATTTTGTCTTCTGCGTATGTTTCTAAGTTACACTGCAAATGCATACAAAAGTCCTTATGGGCAGAATCGCAGTTGCAATTGAGATGTACATTCTCAGAAATGTCCTGAAAATGTATTGGGCATTCCCTGGTGGTAACAGGGAGGTGGCTAGGCGGATGCACGTAGATGGCCCTAGTTATGGGCGCACTATGATGGGAGTGTGACAGGCATATCATTGCACCAGTTGCAAAGTCAGATGCATAATAGCTCACTTTGGAGGCCATACTCTAATGGGGAATCTGCACCTAGGACGGGGCTAGTCTAAGTTTCCATGGTGTAACCGATAGTTAGGTCTAAAGGTGCTCAAAGTGGGCATCTCAGTTCTTGCATATTTAGACACATGGATATACACCAGGAAAGGGCTTGTAGCAGTATTTGCATAAAGTCGCAGAGATGCAACCAGCAAAAGACACGGACACTTGTGTGCAACTCAGAATCATCCCCTGTATGTTTGAACCAACTTAACACTTTGTTTAGATAAGAGATACTGGTATATCTTGCAAAAAAGCAAACCTTTAGAGCTACACATCCCAGCATGCCCTGCCACAGTTTTGCTATTTGGTTATGCTGAAGCTGTTGAAGGGCATGCAGGGATGTGTAGATTAACAGCAGCTGGAGGGATGCTTATTTCCCACCCCTGCTTTAGAGGAAACATCATATACTATATACTGTATAAACATATCAAGAAATGGAAGTTAGAACAGGTTGAGTACGGGATGCTGTCGCTTGGGATCCTGGCGGTCAGAATCCCGGTGCTGGCATCCTAACAGGGTAATGATACCGACACCTGTTGGTAGGTATCCTAACCCTACCCCTAACTCTAACCCTCCCTCCCCGCACCATAAACTTAACCCTCCCCCAGTGCATAAACCTAATCACCATCCGCAGCCTAAACCTAACCACCCCCAATGCCAAACCCTAATTCTAAACCACCCCCTAACTCCACTACTTACCGTCGGGATGCCGGCGGTTGGGATGCCGTTGCTGGGATTCTGACTGGTGTCGAGATTCTGAGTGCTGTATTAGAATAACTTTGAATGTCCACAACTGGAGAATAAAGTCTATTTTTGAGCTGTCTTTCCTTCTGTATTTGTTTGTTTTCCATGAACTCATAAGGATGGTAAATAGCAATGTTGTTTTAAAAGAAAAGAAATAGAACATCAAGTTTTCTCACTTTTTAGGGACCTTTGGAGCCAATCCATGTTATTTTCTGATGCCTCAGAATGTAAGAAAAGATGTGCGCCAAACCCTGTGTTTTGGTTTTGGATCTGTATCTACCCTGGTTTTGGATCTGGATTGGTTTTGCCAAAACTGCCCTTCCATGTTTTGTTTTGGGGTTTTGGTTTTGGATCTGTATTTTTTTTAAAAAATCATAAAAACAGCTAAAATCACATAATTTGGGCCTGTTTTGTTCCTACAGAATTATTAACCTCAATAATATTTATTTCCACTCGTTTCCAGTCAATTTTGACCACTCACAGCTCTCTATATTGTTTTCATCCAGTTTAGGCCCAAAATTTGCACCAAGCTAGCTGGCTGACTAAGCTAAGCGGCAGCAGTGGGCAGCACAAACACCTGGCAGTTCAACTTCCAACATGGCACATCTGAAAACAAATGTTTTTATTATTCAAGAGAGGCCTGAGGAATTTGGAGTATGTATGTAGTTGAAGGCAGGGACAGAAAGGGTTGATTGGTAGTAAATTTAATAAAGTAAATTTATAAGGGAGAAGGGGAGGGCAGGAGGGGAGGGGAGGCATTTACAAAAAAAAAATATTCATTCACATCAGTTCTTGCCCCAGAAGAATCCTTTAGCGCCATGCCTGCCACTAGGAGTAGATTTTTTTTCATCCCAGAAGGGGACGAGGAAGTAGTGCTTTCCAAAACAATTGACTGTTAAATAATCCTTTGCAAAGCTTCCACATGAAAAAGTATTTCCCAACCTGTACAGGGACATAAAAAAAACATGGTTAGGCCTCTAAACTGCCACTTAACCAGCACAGATATGTGGACAAGAGCAAGATTTAAGACTTAAGATCTTACGTTGTGTCTTTCTTGAGAATCATGTGCCTGCTTCTGCTGCTAGGAGTGGACTTTCATCCCAGAAGGAGACCAGGAAGAGTGCTAATGCTTTCCAAAACAATTGACTGTTAAATAATCCTTTGCAAAGCTTCCACATGAAAAGCATTTCCCAACCTGTACAGGGACATTAAAAAAAACATAGTTAGTTAGCTAGTGGCCTTCAAACTGCCATTGTACCTACTGTCCACTTAAACAGAGCAGATATGTGGACAAGCGGAACAGAGCAGCAAATGCAACATTTCAGATTTAAGGTTTAAGTTTTACGTTGTGTCTTTCTTGAGAATTCTTGAGCACCATGCCTGCTGCTGGGAATGGACTTTCATCCCAGAAGGGATGAAGACATTGTTTCATCTTCCCAATGGACACAGATCTGAAGAGATGTAAAGAACTACTGGCAGGAAAAAGAGGCAATTTGGAGGCCCTTACACAAACTGCCTTTGCTTTACTTGAGCTGCCCACCTTCCAGTGTGTACTCAGAAAGAGTTTTCAGCACAACTGGGAACCTACTCAGTGATCTGCCTGAGACTACTTCCCTAAAATGTGGAAAAGATGATGTCCATCAAAATGAACTACAAATTCTACGTGAAAGACCTTTACCGTCAATTATGAGCAAAAGTTACAGAGGCATCTGTAATGGTGGATTCTAGCGGGGCCAAATTAATATTGTGTGAAGAAGATGATGTATACATCACCCCAGATTATACCATGACCCAAGCCTATATGGTCATCCCATCCTGTGTTGTGTATAAATTACAGCTGCGCTCCCTGTTAGATTGAGGATTCATTGTCCACTTTAATGGATGTGAGCTCCATTTTAGTCCATATCACCACACCCCCTACACATCTTCTGACCTGGGCTACAGGAGGAGCAGCTGCACTCTGGAATACGGTTGCATGGAGTTGCCCCTCTGACTCGCTGAAATTCAGGTAGAAGGGCCATGGGCAGGGAGTAGGGACACTGTAATCAGAGAATGCAGTTTTAGCTGCTTTATTCCATTTTTTAAACCATATCCTCTATTTTCACCTTTTGAAAATATTTATGTGAATCTCAGCTGGGGCGTTTGTGATATAATTATGTTTAATATATAATGCACATTATTTAGCACTGTTGTGGTCTTGTAGTCATGTAGAGTAGACTAATCATTTATTCATGATTGAGGAAAGAAGTGAAAAGTTGAATTTTTTTATTGCTAACTTTGTGTCACAAGATTTTTTTATGAATAAGAAAAGAATAACACACTGCACTACCACTTACAGTATGACAAATTTGTTTACCAATACACAGCCTTTTCCACTTACAGTTTGACAATATTTTTTTATGAATACACTGCGTATCCACTAACACTGTCAATATTTTTTATGAAAACACTACATTTTGCACTTACAGTGTGACAATATTTTTTATGAAGAGTAACACTGTTACACCCCTACAGCCCCTGCCCCTGGATGGATACAGTAGCCCCTGCCTTAGATGAACACAACAACCCCTGGAGCACACGCACAGAGAAAAAAAAATACTTTTATTAATTAATTATTTTTTTTTACACTGGGTGGGAGAGCACCCCTGAAGGAGGCAGCAGTCCCTTGATAAATGACACAGGCAGCACCCCTGCGCAGCTACGTTGCTGATAAGTGTGGCTAACGCGCGCAAACAGAAAAAATAACATTAATTTGTTGTTATTTTTTTACACTGGGGATGAAGAGCACCCCTGATGGACAGAGCACCCCCTGGACAACACAGCAGCACCCCTTTATGGACTGCAGTGACACAGGAGCCACTGAAGCCCCCCTCTTCTGTCTGCAGCACAGCTCCTAGTATAGATAGAGTCAACACCACCCTTATGGACAACAGGCACAGCCCAGCACAGCAGCCAGCCCTATGGACATTGGACAACAGCCAGCCAGCCCCTAGGACAACCCCTAATCACAGCAGCCAGCCCCTATGCACAGCAGCAGCACAGCCCCTCGCTTACGTCCTCTTCACTCAGTCTTCAAAGCCGGAATGAAAATGGCGGGGAGCGTGGGGAACCTTTATACAATTCAAAACCCCCAAGAATCCAACAGTGGGATGATGACGTTTTGCCTAGCTTTGAGATCCGAATCAGGTGGGAAAACCCGAGCTGACTCGGATCTCAGCTCGGATCACTAAGTTCGGGTGGGTTCGGATCTCTGATATCCGAACCCGCTCATCTCTAAAAAAACGAAATGTATTTGAAGAGTAAACAACAGTTACTTAATCTAAGGGTTGGAAGGGTTGGGTGCTGTTGCTAAGTGGCAGTCATATTCCCTAGAACAAAGAAAGTTTGCAGATAACAGATTCCTTCAGTATATTACCACCTACCAACAGCAGGTGGGCAGACTACCACACACATGGTGATTGCTCTGGGAAACCTGATCTTTTCTTGATCACTATTCCTCTAAAAAACATTATATAAATGACTGAACTGATGACTAACAAGTTATTCTGCAAAGCTTTCATTTTGGCATCTCCTCTCAAAAAGCTGTGTCAAAACCTGTAACTCTCATTTCAGAAACAGTCTATTCCCTGAAAGATGAGGGTATATTAGAGTCTGAACTCTGAAGTAAAATTCTCTTCTAGTCAATTTGAAGGTATAGACAGCAAGCCTCCAGAATACCAGTCTCCAATAGCATGTTGCAAATGTACAATAGAGCAAGTTGCCATGTACATGGTAGTATGAAGAGGCAGTGCCAGATTAAGTTCCACATGGGCCTGGAGCTGAAATCTATGAAGGGCCTATTGTGTGCTGCCACAAGGGGTGTGACCATTACAACAGGGGTGTGGCTACTGTTCTAGGGGTTTGGCCTGTACAAGGGATGTGGTCTGTGCTGTGGGTTGTGGCTTGCACCATAAAGGGCAATGCTACCACCTATCGTCAACCACCCCAAGCTCTCTTTCTATCTATCTATACAGTGATCACACAAACACAAAAATTACAGTATGTGAGTCCCAGGTACCCATAATGTATAGAATCTGAGGTCCTATCTCATGGTTTCAGGGTCCCATTATAATGTAAAATAGGTGGAAAGAAATATTGAAACTATAGTGTAACCAACTTTTCCGTAGGGCACAAAGCTCAGGCTTTATTCAATCAGTGCACATAATTTTAAGCAAACATTCCAGAACTTTTATTCTAAAAATGTTTGCAGTGTAACTTAGAACACAGGGGGTCTGTTCAGTGGGCGCTTTATGGGAGTGTTGTGGGCATGTTAAGGAAAGCGACTGCATACACAGATACAAGCCGCAGTCATAAGGGGCCATAGTCAGATGGAGAAACTGCAACTGCCATGGGGTGGTCGACCGATGGTGGCATCTAAGAATGCACCAACTGGTATTAACAAGTGTATGGAGTGGACGCTGAAAGTGGATGTCTCAGACCTTGTAGATTGGGATGCACTGATGTATACAAAGGAAAAAGATTGTAATAGCATTTGTAAAGTCGTAGATGAGTGATCATTAATAGACACTGTTGCATGCACTTCTGCATCTGACTCAGAATTAGAACCCATGTCACATTGTACTACCCCCTAATACACATTATGCCACACAGTAGTGCCTCTAATACACATTATGCTGCATAGTAGTGCTCCTAATACACATTATGCCACATAGTAGTGCCCCTAATTCACATTATGCCACATAGTAGTGCCCCTAATATATATTATGCCACTCTGTAGTGCCCTGGAACACAGTGTACTACATTGTAGTGCCCAGTGTACACACTATGCCACATCATAGTGCCACCCAGATACACATTATTCCAAATTTTAGTGACCCCGATACACATCATGCCACTTTGAAAAGTAGAAGCCACTTTATCATGGGATGAGCTTTATCTGTCCAAGTTAGAGTCTGTAGCATGTGGCACACATCTCAGCCACTGACAACAGTGTGTATTTGTGTAAGGAGGGAGGGGGTGGACGATACGATTTTAAAAGCTTGCCCCGGGAATACTTCACTCCTCGTGCTCCCACATTTACCACTGGGGAGAAGGTGAGCCCTGCCTGGGCTACTGCACAGATTCCTGGGAGAAGCAGCAGGAGATTTAAGAGTCTCCTATCCCTACTGAATATAGAACCTGCTCTGCATCAGTGAGGCCTGTTGTGGGTCACACTGCCAGCATAGCACCATCCTCTCCACTCAGTAACCAGCCAGTGCTTGCACCTTGCGATGACTGATGTGCGGCAGAGGAAGCAGGGGGACAGTAAGGCAGAGCTGAAGTGGAGATTGATCTTATTGGCTGCAGCACTTCCTCTATATATATATATATATACATAGACATTCATATATACTGTATATATACTCTATAATTGTGTAAGGCTGTCAGACGAGTACCACTACAAAGGAGATGGCTCAGACCGAACAGCCTTAGGAGAGGAGGACTGCCCGCTGGGGTAAGTATGTGAGCGGAGATCCAACAGAATGGGTATGGGGGCAGGACAGAGCTGTGATGGGGAGGAAGATGAGGACAGCAGAGAGGACGGGCAAAGCCAATGGAAACTGAGTTGGCCCAGTGGTTAAATTAGCAGGCTATTTATATATACATCTCTTCACTCATCTCAAAATATCTCCCAACCCGACCTCTCCGCTCAGCACAAGAACTGCGTCTCTCATCCCCACGCATTACTTGCTCCCATTTACGGTTACAGGACTTTCTTCGGGCTGCACCCACTCTATGGAATGCCTTACCACACACAATAAGACTTACCTCTACTCTTCAATCCTTCAAGCGTTCCCTGAAAACTCACCTCTTCAGACAAGCTTATCAGATTCCAGAACCGACCACATAACCTTCATAGCTTCCATGTCTTATCACATCCCCTCTCACAGTCCACACATAACCTCACATATTGTCTTTCTTTCACATACTCCTGACATTTTGCCGACATTCCTGTGTGACTGGATCATGCAGCCCACCAAGAAACTCTGCATTCTGGCCAGACCAAATTGCAATATAAATAGCACCTATCCTTGTGTATCAATGCCTGTTTCCCTATAGATTGTAAGCTTGCAAGCAGGGCCCTCTTACCTCTATGTCTGTCTGTTATTACCCTGTTTTGTTCTATCAATGTTTCCAATTGTAAAGCGCAACGGAATATGCTGCGCTATATAAGAAACTGTTAATAAAATAAATAAAATAAAATAAATATACATATAGATTACACACTATAAATAAATAAACACATAAATAGTTGAACATATAGATATACAGTATATATATATATATATATATATATATATATGTATATATATATATTAGGTAGGGATGTGCAGGCTCGGTTCTACTCGGTTCCGTTCGGTTCTTTTTACCGAATCTTATTGGCTATCCAAAACTCGTGACAGCTGAAACCCAATAAGATCCGGTAAAAAGAACCGAACGGAACCGAGTAGAACCGAGCCTGCACATCCCTAATATTAGGGGTGTGCACCGGCCACTTTTCGTGTTTTGTGTTTTGGTTTTGGATCTGGATCTTTCTTCATGTTTTGGATCTGGATTGTTTTTGCCAAAACCACCCTTCCATGTTTTGGGTTCTGGGTTTTGTGTTTTGGATCTGTATTTTTTTGAAAAAAAGCATAAAAACAGCTAAAATCACAGAATTTGTAGGTTTTTCTGCTCCTATGCTATTATTAACCTCAATAACCTTAATTTCCACTCATTTCCAGTCTATTCTGAACACCTCACACCTCACAATAGTGTTTTTATGTCCAAAAGGTTGCACCGAGGTAGCTGGATGACTATGCTAAGCGACACGAGTGGGCGGCACAAACACGTGACACATCTAGGTGTGATACTGCAGTGGCAGACAGGATGGCAGTTTGAAAAACTAGGCCCCAAACTGTACATAATGCAAAGAAAAAAAAGAGGTGCAAGATGGAATTGTCCTTGGGCCCTCCCACCCACCCTTATGTTGTATAAACAGGACATGCACACTTTAACAAACCAATCATTTCAGCGCCAGGGTCTGCCACACAACTGTGGCTGAAATGATTGGTTCGTTTGGGCCCCCACAAAACAAGCTGGCAATTAATCTGTCCCTGCACAAACTGGCTCTACGGAGGCAAGATGTCATCCTCATCCTCCTCATCCACCGATTCCTCACCCTCTTCAGTGTGTACATCCTCATCCTCACAGAGTATTAACTCGTCCCCACTGGAATCCACCACCACAGGTCCCTCTGTACGTTCTGGAGGCTGGTCTCCCTGGAAGAGCTGATAATTCATTTTGATGAACATCATCTTCTCCACATTCTGTGGAAGCAACCTCCTACACCTTTCGCTGACAAGGTTCCCGGCTGCACTAAACACTCTTTCGGAGTACACACTGGCGGGGGGGCAACTCAGGTAAAATAGAGCCAGTTTGTACAGGGGCCTCCAAATTGCCTCTTTTTCCTGCCAGTACAGGTATGGACTGTCTGACATGCCTACTTGGATGCTGTCACCGATGTAATCCTCCACCATTCTGTCAATGGTGACAGTATCATATGCAGTGACAGTAGACATGTCAGAAATTGTTGCCAGGTCCTTCAGTCCGGACCAGATGTCCAAACTTGGTCGTGCCTGCCCTGCATCACCGCCAGTGGGTTGCTTAGGATACCTAAGTTTTTTCCTGGCAGCCCCAGTTGCGGGAGAAAATGGAGAAGGAGCTGTTGACGTGTCACGTTCCGCTTCAGCTGACAGTGTGTTCACCAGCAGGTCTTTGCACCTCTGCAGGCTTGTGTCGGCCGGAAAGAGAGACACCACATAGGCTTTAAACCTTGGATTGAGCACGGTGGCCAAAATGTAGTGGTCTGATTTCAACAGATTGACCACCCTGGAATCCTGGCAAAGCGAATGAAGGGCTTCATCCACAAGTCCCACATGCCGAGCGAAATCGCTCCGTCTTAGCTCCTCCTTCACTTTCTCCAGCTGCTTCTGCAAAAGCCTGATGAGGGGAATGACCTGACTCAAGCTGGCAGTGTCTGAACTGACTTCACGTGTGGCAAGTTCGAAGGGCTGGAGAACCTTGCACAACACGGAAATCATTCTCCACTGCGCTTGAGTCAGGTGCATACCCCCTCCTTTGCCTATGTCATAGGTGGATGTATAGGCTTGTATGGCCTTTTGCTGCTCCTCCATCCTCTGAAGCATATAGAGGGTTGAGTTCCACCGCGTCACAACCTCTTGCTTCAGGTGATGGCGGGGCAGGTTCAAGAGTGTTTGCTGGCGCTCCAGTCTTCAGCACGCAGTCGCTGAATGGCGAAAGTGGACAGAAATTTTTCGGGCCACCCAAAGCATCTCCTGCACGCCCCTGTCGCTTTTCAGAAAATTCTGCACCACCAAGTTTATAGTGTGAGCAAAACATGGGACGTGCTGGAATTTGCCCAGATGTAATGCCCGCACAATATTGGTGGCATTATCAGATATCACAAATCCCCAGGAGAGTCTAAGTGGGGTAAGCCACTGGGTGATGATTTCCCTCAGTTTCTCTAAGAGGTTGTCGGCGGTGTGCCTCTTACTGAAACCGGTGATACACAGCGTAGCCTGCCTTGGAACAAGCTGGCATTTCTGAGATGCTCCTACTGGTGACGCTGCTGCTGTTGCTGCGTAAGGTGATACATCTACCCAGTGGGCTGTCACAGTCATATAGTCCTTAGTCTGCCCTGTTCCACTTGTCCACATGTCCGTGGTTAAGTGGACATTGAGTACAATGGTATTTTTCAGGACACTGAGGACACTTTTTCTGACGTTTCTGTACAGTCTCGGTATCGCCTGCCTAGTGAAGTGGAATCTAGACGGGATTTGGAACCGGGGACACACTACCTCCATCAATTGTCTAAATCCCACTGCACTAATGGCGGATACCGGACTCACGTCTAACACCAACATAGCAGTCAAGGACTCAGTTATACGTTTTGCTTCAGGATGACTGCTGTCGTACTTCATCCTCCTCGCTAAGGACTGTTGGAGGGTCAATTGTTTAGTAAAAGTAGTGGTGTTCCTACTTCCTCTCTGGGATGATGAACGACTCCCAGCAGCAGCAACAGCAGCAGCGGCAGCAGTAGGCGTAGCAATGCAGGATCCTCCGGAGGAATCCCGCATAGGAGAGTCAGTCATGCCAGTGCCATGGCCTGCAGGACTACTTCCGATCCTGACTAAGGAGGAAATTGACGAGGAGGGAGTTGACGGTGTGGTTTGCAGGTGCTTGGATACAACAGGACAACGGGATTTAGGTGTCCCTGGACTGCTTACGGTCTTAGCCAAAGTTTCTGAACTTGACAGTAACTTTTTATGAACGCGCTGCAGGTGCCGTATAAGGGAGGATGTTCCTAGGTGGTTGACGTCCCTACCCCTACTTATTTCACCTTTACATATGGTACATATGGCAAGACAGTTGTTGTCCGGATTTGGATAGAAATATTGCCAGACCAAAGAGGTGGAATGTTTGGTCTTCTGCCCAGGCATGACCGTGATGGGCTTTTTCATCCCACGGACAACAACTGTCTCCCCTGGAGCCTGATTTAAACAAACCACATCACCATCAGAATCCTCCTCGCCAACTTCCTCCTCAGCGCCAGCTACACCAGTATCCTCATCCTGTTGTACTTCAACAGTGACATCTTCAATTTGCATATCAGCAAGTGGACTGTGGGTGCTCCTTTCAGCACTTGCAGGGGGCGTGCAAATGGTGGAAAGAGCCACCTCTTCCCGTCCAGTGCTGGGAAGGTCAGGCATCGCAACCACCACCACACTTGGACTCTCCTTGGGGATTTGTAATATCTTCTTAGAAAGCACAGTTCTTCGCTGTGCTTTTGCCAGCTTAACTCTTTTGATTTTATTAGTGGGAGGAGGGCTTCCATCGTCATGTGAAGCTGAACCACTAGTCATGAACATACTAGGGATCGACCTTAGCCATTCCTTGCCACTCCGTGTCGTAAATGGCATATTGGCAAGTTTACGTTTCTCTTCAGCTGATTTAAATGTTTTTTTCAAGGTCATTTTCCTGAACTTTGTCATTTGGGATTGTATGTGCCTTCTACTATGACATTGGGCATCGGCCTTGGCAGACGACGTTGATGGCATGTTATCGTCTATGTCATGACTAGTGGCAGCAGCTTCAGCACTAGGAGGAAGTGGTTCTTGATCTTTCTCTATTTTATTTTTATCAGAGAAAGTTTGGTCTTCCATTTATGTTATATCGATTTGATATATACGTGCGGCTAAACACAGAAAATATTTTTTTATTTTTGCTGGAGAGTAGTGCACTTTGTGGGTTACACCACCCTTTAAGAAATAAGCCAGCCGGCTCTTTACTTATGGGACACAGGCGCACGCTTGGCGCTGCTCCTTTGTTGATGCACGTGCGGCTACTGCGCACACAATTCACAAACACAGAAAATATAAATTTTTTTGGTTTGGACTGGAGTGTACTTTGGGGGTTACAGCACCCTTTAACGGTCAAGCCAGCCGGCCCTTTACTTATGACACAGGCGCACGCTTGGCACTACTTTGTTGATGCACGTGCGGCTACTGCGCACACAATTCACAAACACAGAATATATATTTTTTTTTGGTTTGGACTGGAGTGTACTTTGGGGGTTACAGCACCCTTTAACGGTCAAGCCAGCCGGCCCTTTACTTATGACACAGGCACACGCTTGGCACTACTTTGTTGATGCACGTGCGGCTACTGCGTACACAATTCACAAACACAGAAAATATTTTTTTTTTTGGTTTGGACTGGAGTGTACTTTGGGGGTTACAGCACCCTTTAACGGTCAAGCCAGCCGGCCCTTTACTTATGACACAGGCGCACGCTTGGCACTACTTTGTTGATGCACGTGCGGCTACTGCGCAGACGAATTCACAAACACAGAAAAAATATTTTGTTATTTGGTTTGGAGTGTACTTTGGGGGTTACAGCACCCTTTAACGGTCAAGCCAGCCGGCCCTTTACTTATGACACAGGCGCACGCTTGGCACTACTTTGTTGATTTACGTGCGGCTACTGCGCACACAATTCACAAACACAGAAAATATATATTTTTTTTTTTTGGAGTGTACTTTAGGGGTTACAGCACCATTTAACGGTCAAGCCAGCCAGCCCTTTACTTATGACACAGGCGCACGCTTGGCACTACTTTGTTGATGCACGTGCGGCTACTGCGCACACAATTCACAAACACAGAAAATATTTTTTTTTTTGGTTTGGACTGGAGTGTACTTTGGGGGTTACAGCACCCTTTAACGGTCAAGCCAGCCGGCCCTTTACTTATGACACAGGCGCACGCTTGGCACTACTTTGTTGATGCACGTGCGGCTACTGCGCAGACGAATTCACAAACACAGAAAAAATATTTTGTTATTTGGTTTGGAGTGTACTTTGCTGGTTACAGCACCCTTTAACGGTCAAGCCAGCCGGCCCTTTACTTATGACACAGGCGCACGCTTGGCACTACTTTGTTGATGCACGTGCGGCTACTGCGCACACAATTCACAAACACAGAAAATATATATATTTTTTTTTTGGAGTGTACTTTAGGGGTTACAGCACCATTTAACGGTCAAGCCAGCCAGCCCTTTACTTATGACACAGGCGCACGCTTGGCACTAATTTGTTGATGTACGTGCGGCTACTGCGCACACAATTCACAAACACAGAAAATAATTTTTTTTTTGTTTGGACTGGAGTGTACTTTGGGGGTTGCAGCACCCTTTAAGGGTCAAGCCAGCCGGCCCTTTACTTATGATACAGGCGCACGCTTGGCACTACTTTGTTGATGCACGTGCGGCTACTGCGCACACAATTCACAAACACAGAAAATATATATTTTTTTGGTTTGGAGTGTACTTTGGGGGTTACAGCACCCTTTAACGGTCAAGCAAGCCGGCCCTTTACTTATGACACAGGCGCACGCTTGGCACTACTTTGTTGATGCACGTGCGGCTACTGCGCAGACGAATTCACAAACACAGAAAAAATATTTTGTTATTTGGTTTGGAGTGTACTTTGGGGGTTACAGCACCCTTTAACGGTCAAGCCAGCCGGCCCTTTACTTATGACACAGGCGCACGCTTGGCACTACTTTGTTGATGCACGTGCGGCTACTGCGCACACAATTCACAAACACAGAAAATATATTTTTTTTTTTTGGAGTGTACTTTAGGGGTTACAGCACCATTTAACGGTCAAGCCAGCCAGCCCTTTACTTATGACACAGGCGCACGCTTGGCACTAATTTGTTGATGTACGTGCGGCTACTGCGCACACAATTCACAAACACAGAAAATATTTTGTTATGTGGTTTGGAGTGTACTTTGGGGGTAACAGCACCCTTTAACGGTCAAGCCAGCCGTCCCTTTACTTATGACACAGGCGCACGCTTGGCACTACTTTGTTGATGCACGTGCGGCTACTGCGCACACAATTCACAAACACAGAAAATAAATTTTTTTTTTGTTTGGCCTGGAGTGTACTTTGGGGGTTGCAGCACCCTTTAAGGGTCAAGCCAGCCGGCCCTTTACTTATGACACAGGCGCACGCTTGGCACTACTTTGTTGATGCACGTGCGGCTACTGCGCACACAATTCACAAACACAGAAAATATTTTTTTTTTTGGTTTGGAGTGTACTTTGGGGGTTACAGCACCCTTTAATGGTCAAGCCAACCGGCCCTTTACTTATGACACAGGCGCACGCTTGGCACTACTTTGTTGATGCACGTGCGGCTACTGCGCACACAATTCACAAACACAGAAAATATATATTTTTTTGGTTTGGAGTGTACTTTGGGGGTTACAGCACCCTTTAACGGTCAAGCAAGCCGGCCCTTTACTTATGACACAGGCGCACGCTTGGCACTACTTTGTTGATGCACGTGCGGCTACTGCGCACACAATTCACAAACACAGAAAAAATATTTTGTTAGTTGGTTTGTAGTGTACTTTGGGGGTTGCAGCACCCTTTAACGGTCAAGCCAGCCGGCCCTTTACTTATGACACAGGCGCACGCTTGGCACTACTTTGTTGATGCACGTGCGGCTACTGCGCACACAATTCACAAACACAGAAAAAATATAATTTTTTTAGCACTTGGGGGAGCACCCCTGATGGACAGAGCACCCCCTGGACAACACTACAGCACCCCTTTAGGACTGGGACACTGCACAGGACTTTGGAGTGAACACAGCCCCTATGGAGAACTGACTGCACAACACAGTCCAGCCAGCCCCTATGGACTTTGAAGTAGTGGACACAGCCCCTATTAACAGCAGCACAGCACAACACAGCCAGCCCCTATGGACTTTGAAGTAGTGGACACAGCCCCTATGGACAACAGCAGCACAGCGCAGCACAGCACAGCACAACACTACTCTGCACTACACTACACTACACAGCCCAGCCAGCCCTAACTCCCACCCTCCCTCTTCACTGTCCTCAGCCGAGTGAGAAAATGGCGCCGACGCGGGTACCTTATATAGGATCCAAAACCCGCGAGACCCGGAAGGCGGGATGATGACGTTTTGCCTCGATTTCAGATCCGAGTCAGGCGGGAAAAGTCGAGCCTGACTCGGATCGGCCTCGAATCGGGGGGGCTCGGGGGGGTTTGGATTTCAGAAATCCGAACCCGCTCACCCCTAATATATATATATATATATATATATATATATATACATATATATATATACACACACATGTGTGTATATATTATAAATATACAGTGATAATATGTATATTAATAATATCCTACTACACTGCAAATCACTTATTATTATCACACAGCAGCAGCAGGCAGCCAGCCAGCATGGCTGAAGACTCACCTCACCTACACAGAGCTGAATGTGAACACGTTGAGCTCAGTGCTGTGCTGGTCCATTTAGAACAACCACTTTAGAGCGCGGTGCATGTCAGGGTCGCATCTTTGCAACGTCACGTGGTGCGGTGGAACCTCGGAGTCTCTATTGTGTGGGTGGCACAGGGACGGCCAGAGATGTATGATAATGCCATAATGTATAATCACTGCATTTGATCCACCTTGGCCGGGAGAGGAGGAGGTGGGGTAGCGGCCCGCGGCCAGGAGAGGGGAAGGTGGGGTAGCGGCCCGCAGCCGGGAGATGAGGGGGGGTGGGTATTGGCCTGTGGCTGGGAGTGGGGGGGTTAGCAGCCTGTGGTTGGTTGGGGGGATGGGCTGCTTCGGATGGCCACTGTAGCGGGATTTTTTTTTCCTGTTTACAACAGCTGGTGTGGGCCTGTTTTTATGGGTGGGCCTGGAGCTGCAGCCCCATTGTTAATCCGGCCCAGTGAAGAGGTAAGGCTGATGCTGCTTGAGATGCAGTGGCACCCGGTAAGAACTAAGAAGAGGCCCTTAAATTGAGAAATATCAATACCAGCTTCTATCATGTAATAAACAATCCATCTTATAAGGGTAGAAGGTCTGGCTAGCAGAGCTGTAACTAGGGCTCTGAGCACCTTGTGCTGCCACCGTCATCTGAAACTGCAGCAGTGCCGTGACCATCTTCAAGATGCTCCGGGCAGCTGTAATTATAGCAGGGTGCCTGTCTGGACGCTACAGGCAGCATTGCTGCAGTGATGTTGGCTGCAGGGTGCCGTTCCAGACACCCTGCAGCCAGAAGCAGGGGCCATGGGGTGGCGATGGTGCCGCCCACAGAGCCCTGCACTCTGTGTGTACACATCGGCCACACACCCCTAGTTACGGCCCCGCTGGATAGACAGTAAGGTTTTCCACAGTTACGACTAATAAATTTATATTCAAAAAAGTAGTGTACAGTAAGTGCAAGGTAATAGATGAACAGAAGACAATGCAAAGGGTTGATTCTTTATCATCTTTTGCCATGTCTAATTCTATTAAAGAATTCTGGAAGCTGGTTTGGTATGACCCTTGAGTATAATTTGGTATCTTTCTAGGGTTTGGCTAAACCGTAGGTCTGAGAAATGTATTAAGGTAAGCTTGATTTCTCTTACTGCAAATGCTAGAGCGGACACTGGAAGTCAGTGTCATAAAATAGACACAATATTTAAGTCAAGGTAGCCATAAAAGAGAGTACATGGAATCTGCCAGTTAGCTAATAGGTCCCAGCAAGTATATTGCTTTTAGAATTATGGGGCTGATTCAGCACAGGGTGGATTTGCAAAGCCGCACACAAGCAGCTTTGTAATTCCGTCCTTGCAGATATGCAAATGCAGCAGGAGGTGTCTGACACCCTTAACAGATTAATGATTTCCTCCATTCTGCAGGTGTAGGACATAGCTGTCATTTTATCAAAGCAGATGAGAACTGGAGCATTGTGTATCTCAGGATGTACAACTGATTGAAAAGCTAATTCATCAGCTACTGTATCAGGTCTAAAGTATTTATTTGAAGGAGAGTTTCCTCCTCTGACCATTCTCTTCGTATAGCTCTGTGCTGGAAGAAAACTTACTATCCCAGAGAAGATGCATCTGAACTTACCAGTAAAATCATAGGAGGGTATACTGTAGCTCAGACCTGTAATTTGGAACAGACAGCGAAGCCCAACTGGAAATCTATCATGTGATATGTGAGGACAGGTAAATCATGCCTGACCCAGTTGTGATAACATGATAATAAATGCCTGAGGAGAGCTTGGGTGTTCCTGTGAAGGAAAGGATGTGATACTCAGGTAAATATAGTGTAGGTTTTCAGATAAAGGTAAGTATCAGAAGTTAAAGTGTTTCAGATACAGTATGTAGAAATATGCCCTGTGCTATGTCTTACTGACCGATACAGGTACCATTATTGTTCCAGAGAGGTAAAGAGGTACAGTATACTCTCACACAGAAACTATTTCCATGGTTTCTCTGAAGTAAAGTATTGTTTTTGGCTCAAATTTACTCTTAGCTGAAAGCAAGGAAAGTTCCTTAAAGTGCCTACACACTTGGCGATGTGCTTACGATCCGACATTGTGTACGATTTCTGTTGAACTCTCCCCCGGCAGCTCCCCGGCAGTCCTGCACACGATTTGGTGTAAAAAGTGTCCAATGTGACAAGCGATCTATCGTGCATCCTTAACTTTTTCCAATGCATCATGTCCCAGATTGGCGGGGACGCGCATCGGCATAGTGATCGTGAGTGGACACTCACGATTTGGGCATATTTTACACGATTTGTCAACACGATGCGTCAGAATCGGGCAAATCGTGTAAAATATCGCTAAGTGTGTAGGCACCTTAACTGTTACATCAAACTTTCATATCTAATCAAAGAAGTTTCAATGCACAATATAAATGATACAGTTTTTTTAACAATAACTTTCACTTGAGACAACCAGAATTACATTTATTTAACTGGACCTTGGCTTAATAAACTTCTCTGGCTGGAAGAACTGCTGGTTACTCAGCATAGATAATTGCACATTACAATGAATTCTTGGTACCAATACACCTATGCACTTGCACTTTCCTTTTGATAAAATAAAACTAGAGCAGAACCATTTATTAATTATAAACAATTAAAAGCAAAATGCAATAACAGATTACAATTTCCACAGTATTTGACAAAGATCAATACAGTAACTTATTAATTGCTTTAACCTTGAGGATCCATGAAGTGTAGTGCACAAGTCAGCTGAATATTTCTCGTTGGTGCACTGTCTAAAGCTATTGAAGCTCCTGGGTATAATATCTGGGTTCTTAGCCCAAAGGAATATATTAAATATTAAAGGTTGGTAAAACAGACTTTCTTTGCATGTAGAAACTAATGTTTCCTCTCTTTGAATGGTGACAATTTGCAGCTCCCTGTCAGACAAAACTGCTAGTTTATAACTTTTCTGGCGATTAGTGCAAATATCCTTTACTGAGCTGCAGAAAGTCTCTATCCTCCTCCATTGTGGTGGTGAATAGAGGCCAAAATCTGAAAATTCTGTCAATGTCCCAATATTTATGGACCTGACTGTACTTAAAGGAGTAAAGTTCTGGCAGGATTTAGACAGGAATCTTGCCTCTAGTGGCTGTGCTCTGCTGACTGTGGGCCTGATTCAGACCCGCTCGCGAGCGCTGAGGGCTCGCAAGCGAGTCGATGTTGCCCAAGTGCGCGGAGGCGGCTCCGTCGTGTGCATGTGCAAGACCCGAATAACGACGGCCAAGTCGTCGTTATGGGTCTCGCACCAAAGGGGGCGTGCTGTCGATGGTGATTGTGGTCACCCACAGCTATGCGAGCGGCCAGGAGGCTGCTCCAAAAAGTAACAGGGACGGCCCTGATTCAGAGCGAGCGCTCTGTCAGAATGTCCGGCTCTGAATCAGGACCTGTGCTATTATTGTTGTTTTTGGCTAAGGACCATTCTATGAAGAGAGATAAGGTCATGTTCTGTCCCAGTGGTGTATTAAGGTCTGTAGTTGTAAATTTTACAATTAGCAAGTCATCCAAGTATATCACACACTGGACTCCCTGCAAGTGGAGAGGTGAGGTGACTACTCCTGTTGCCTTGGAGAATGTATAAGGGGGATTGAGAGGTGAAGTAAATAACATGAAAGGACATTGGTACATAGATATATCCAACAAAGCTTCAGAGGAGTTGGAAAGGAAAGAATTCTGGAGATCTATGTTTACACATAAACTATTCTGGTCTAGGGGAAAAGGATGTCATGCAAATGGGATTTTGAAAAGCAGTTTAGCACTCTTATTACACAGGATAAAAAAACATATCTGGCGCCTGTATCCATTAACAATCCTCTCATTAGAATATAATATAGAGTTGCAGCAGATTACACAAACTCTTTGAATGTTTGTAGTATAAGGAAAGCAAGGAAAAAACGTAAATCTGCGCTCTCTCTATATTAATCTCAATTGAATAAAAAAAACAATCTATATAAATATAAAAACGGATAGAATGTATATATGTTTACAATAAAAAAGTTTATTAACCACTATAAATAACTCATGTTATTGTAAATACTATGACATGAATTGGAATAACAATAAAAACTCTGACAATAGAATAAAACATTAAATCACACTGTTACACTGTTATATATGAATATATTGATGTTGCTAATCACTGTGATCTGTAACAGCTGGATACATATGATAGGTAAATAGTGCAGCCCAGAACTGAAAGGCTTTCTTGCAAGCGGAGCTGTTCACACTTCCGCAGATATACAGAATATTGAAGCTAATTTATTAGCAGGTGAAAAATAGGATGATACTGATCATCTATAGAATAATGGAAAAGTCACGTATTCAAATAAATGTTAGATCATTAACTTCAGCCTTTTGACAAGCATTGATAGCAGTATCCGTATTTGTGGTCACAAGCACTTATTTGTTCCCAAAGATGTTTTAATTAGCCTTGTGTTGTAATATATTGTATATACACACATATTGGTCCATCAGAGTGTTTCTCCCATGTTTAAGCTCAAACCGCTGTGAGAGATTGAGCACAGTCTCTGGGCAGAAATATCTAGACAGCGACCACTCAGCCAAGCAAATAACTATGACAGCCACAAGCGGATCTTATCACCTAATACCTGGACCGTGTTCTCACAATGTGAACTGCATGTACTCACGAAGGCCAAGCCAGGTGCTGCTGGTATATTAGCCATTCGACGGGATCCGGAGCGTGGACGTCAGTGGAACATCAATCCAGTGCAGCAAGGCAACAGTGTAGCAAGGTCATTTTGAAAAAGCGTCCTGCTAATGCGTTTCGTGTCGTGTCGTGTCGTGTCAAGTGACTTTTTCAAAGGTGATAAGGAGAACTACATGGTGACGCTTAAAAAGTCAATTAATGCATGAACAGATAAGTGAGTGTGGTCATTAAGTGTGGTCATTTTAGCAGCATATACATTGCACATATCATATAAATCTTATTAATCTCACATAATTATACATTCACATCTCATTATTTAAAAAAAAATATATATATATATATATATAAAATAAATTAGATATCAATAAATTAAAAAGTAAATAAATAAATAAAAAATAATAATTAAGGGGATAGTGGTTCTAATAATAATAGCCCTATTTAGTTATGCTCAGCCTAATCATAATTAATTGCAGTTAATTATATTAGATCAGTAATAATTAGATAAATAAATAATAAGTTCAAAAAGAAGTTTAAACATCAATATATCTCACAGGTGACAACATGTTCAACTTGACAGCAAGTTTCAGAGGTTGCTTCACTCTCAATACCCAAATAAATATAATTCATAGAGAAGTAGAGAACTATAGAACCTTTAATAATGATATTGTAAGACCAGTGGGAGCCAACATTATCCTTGAACACAAGGCCAGTATTTAACCATTGTGATCCCTATAGGTCCCAATTAATAGATAACCAATATAGAATTATAGAGCCTTTAATAATGAAATTATTAAACAATTATGAAACAGATGGGCACCAACATTAACCCTAACACATGAGGTGAATATTCAACCCTCGAGTTCCTTATAGGTCCAAAACAATATATTTTTATCAATATGATAAAAATGGCTAATGATAAATCACTAATGTGACCATTTGATCCCCAGTAATGCAGTCCCCCCCCCAGAATAGCCGAATCCACCCACCTATCGTATATGACCTAAATATCAAAGAAGGGCATTACCAATTAATGCTAAAACATTATAAACAGTAAAAAACTCAATGACTATCGATGTTAACAATCTTTTAGTTGTCAAAGATATTATAACAATCATTAACCTTTTGAAACTAATATAGGTGTTAATTTACGATGTTGATCATATAGTTTGATCAAAACGTTTACATTTAGACTTCTTGGCAAAATTAAGTACCATATATATCACTGAAAGTACCTTACTGGCAACATTAGATGTCACTTCTTTGTACACAACACATGTTGGTGGTCTTAACATCTTAAAACAAGCATTATCCAAGCATGGGAGTAATGATCATCCAGCACAATTCATTCTCAATCTAGCAGGGCTCATTTTGAACTTGAACTATTTCAAGTACAAAGATGAATACTATGTACAATGGTCAAGAACTGCAATGGGGTCGAACCTGCCCCCTCATATGCAAACCTCTACATGGTCATCTACGAGGAACAACATATTTTCCCCATCTATGGCCAATTTATTCTATTTTATAAGTGTTTTATTGAAGTTGTTCATTCTCTGGCAAGGTCCAGAAATAGCCTTCACTACATGGTTACACAATTGAACCTACTTGATGAACCAATCAAATTTACACAGAGTATCTCAGACACCAGTATCATTTTTCTGGATATTATAATATACAAGCAAGACTGAAAGCTGGAAACAACACTGTACTGTAAGCCTACAGACCGCAACACTTGTCTGATGGCCTCTAGCCACCATCCACCTGGCCTAAAATATGGCCTCCCGATATCACAATATTTGCGAGTACTATGGAACAATTCAACGCCATCCAAACAGGAGGTGCAGATTGCAGAAATGACAACACGATTCATACAGCGGGGGTATAGTGAGAAACTTTTGACTAAATGTCTACAGAAAGCTAGGCATACATTTATTCAATCCCAGACTCTTAAAAAGAAGAATGAACAACCTCTGTTTGTCACAACTTTTGACAATAAATCCCATATTATAAATCGGTCACTCAAAATACATTGGCCAATTATAAAGACTGATTCATTCCTACCTTTCTGTGAAAGTGGTCCACCAATGATGGCCTACAAAAGAGACTCCAATCTTAAGCAGATGTTGCTACGACTGACCATGAATCCATACAAAACCACAACTACCATTGAGCTCATGCGATCTCGACCAGGATGCTTCAAGTGCAGTGGTTGCATTACATGCAGTGCCATTATTCCGGGACCCAATTTCCCCCACCCACATAGTGGTAAAATCATTTACATCAAATAGAGACTACACTGTAAATTAGACCATGTTATTTACATATTAATCTGCCCTTGTGGCCTTACTACTAGATGTTTTCGTGAACATATGGCAAATCATCGCACCTCTATACGCCAGGCTATGCAAAATGGAGACTCTCAATAACCAGTAGCAAGACACTTTGCTAAGGAAAGACACCAAATTGCATCTCTAAGATGTAAGATCATAGACTGGATGCCTCCGCACGATAGGGGAGGTGATCGTATATTAGCACTCAAATGCAAGGAAAGTCAATGGATTTTTCGTTTGGATACTGTGTCCCCTAGAGGACTTAATGAAAATAATACTTACAATATATTTTTGTTAAAAAAAAAATTATCTTAAATAATTTTTCTTTTTACTTATTGTACAATTGATTAGGTTATACTATTGCAATAGTCATTATGTGATATATTGGTCTGCTATATACCTATATTTGTGTGTGATATCTCCTGGTTTATGTGCTACCCAGGCCCCCTGTGTTATCACTCACAATTACCACTACAATATATTATATGTATTGGCATTAGTTACCAGTTTTGCATCACTATGTAAAAAAACATTAATTTCTGATATAAACAGTTACATATGTTAGTTTATACTGACTAAACTTTGTGGCTTGCTTCTAACACATTGATTTGTTTTATGGATAATGAGTCTATTTAACACTAGTGAGATACTAGCCCTACTTCCTGTTTTAGCACTAGTGAGATCCTAGCCCCACTTCCTGTTTTAACACTAGAGTGATCCTAGCCCCACTTCCTGTTGTTGGACATGATTTTGACACACTTCCTGTCATATACTTGATGCCACACTTCCTCCCCACTTCCTGTTCTTTAATTTTCACTTTAACTAGTCATAGCATTATAACTAAGTTACTTTAAAACACCTTTATAGTGACAGTACACAACATGGAGTAGTGTCACTTATCCACAAGCCAGTCACATTAAGCAGTTTACCACTTTTCAACATATTAAGCCACATTTCCTGTTTTGTGACCACTTCCTGTCATGGCTGATTTAAATACAGGCAGCCTGTCATTCACAGCCATGCCAGCATGCACACACACTTTTTCAGCTCCACAGGTATGTGTATTATTTAAGATCATTTTCCTTTTTTCTCCCCATGTACTGTTATGCTCTTTATCTTCTTATTTATGGTTATGTTCCCCCGTATTAGTTTTTGTCTGCATTGGTGATGTATTATATTAAGTATACAGTATCTATTAAGCAATCTTTACAATAGATCATTGGACTGATATACACGTTACAACATGATGCTAATTACACTAGTTAATTCTTATGAATAGTTTATTTGTTATACTAGCCTTTGTTTTTAGTTCTATTTAGTTGTTTATATGATGTCATTACACTCTGGCTAACATATGTTAATATGTGCTCACTGAGCATTTGTTACATAAGTGATTATACACTCTGGCTAGCAGTGTATAATCACTTTTGTTACATAAATGAGTCTGCACTCTGGTTAACATATCCCGATTTATGTTATTTAAGCATTTGCTACATGAGTGAAGTTCAGCATTGATTTACTGATTTTCTAGACCAGATACAGGATTTCTTTAATCTCATTTGCAATTTTTTTGATATTTGGTAAATGTGATTTGATATATTATTTTAGCTATAGCATAACACAATTTATGATGCATATTGAGATTTAAAAGTTCTAATATATAACCAGATAAGCGCCTGGGAAGCATTACTTCTTTGTTATTATCTCTTTCTGTTTTAGTGTTTTGTATTCTTATGAAGCCTTGACAAAGGTATTAGAGTGGAACCGAAACGTTGGTAACTATGGATTATGTGCATGCTAATAAAGCTTAAAGTATGTTTTTGACTTCAAAAGTCTGGCGAGTGCCTTTATCTCTATGTATAGTAGATGTGATATCCTAGATAGATAGATAGAAACACACATACATATATATATATATATATATATATATATAAACACACAGAGACATAGACACGGTACATATATACATTACTACTTACTGCTTTAGAGGCAGGGAAAGGCATATTGGCCAGCAGCAGCAAAAGGGGGCAGAGCCAAATAGCGGGGATGGGGCTTAATCGCGAGCGCAGAGGGCGGCTTCGATTAAAGAAATAAAAAGAAAAAAAAAACAGATCATCTTGGGGATTGGGGCCGGGGACACTGTGTTTGGGCCCCCTATGTGTGGGGGCCCCAGGACAACCTCCCCTGTCGCCCTCTCTATAATCCGGCCCTACTCTTACCACCCCATCTATAGGATGAAATATAACTATTAAATCTTGAAAAAAAAGTGTGGAATATACATAGGAGAATGATGGCGGCCATAAAGAAGTTTTGTTTGGTCCTACATCTTAAATAGATTCATCATGCCCGCAGGCTGGGGGAAGCAAGGGCCTATACCTGGAGGAGTTTTGTATAGCTATGACAGCCAAGCCAGGCTGGAGCCAGCAATAAACCTGCAGAGAAGCAGGCAGAGACTTCATTGGCAGACAAGCTGCACCATTATAGTCAGGGGTCAAGAAGTAAGTTAGACGCCCTAAATAGGGGCTAGGCTGTTTATTATTTTCTGTTCACTTTTGTTTCCTGATTTCCATGCTGAAAAGTAAAGCACTATTCCATTTATTTACATAGCAGCTGCGTGTGGACCCTCATTAAAGCACCTAAACACTGCACCAATCCATCCTCTACCGAGCTAATTAACCCAAGTCATCACAATATGGTGGTGAATGTGAGCAGAAAGACAGAGGTAGCTTCTGACAAGTCCGAGAAACTAATATGAATATAATCGATTTGAGGTTGCACATTCAGAGCAGGGCCAGATTATAGGCGGGGCGGAAGGGGGGGTCCCCCAGGGGCCCACATATTACTGCAAACATGGTTCGGAACCTGGTCACTCTTAACTCTACATGGCGGGCTCCTGGCAGCATCACACAGCACAGCCACACATTGACTGACCATCTGTGCTGCAGCCTGATTATGGAAGCCACGTCCCCTCACTGACATATTCTCTGGTGTATATGTAGGGGGCAGGTCCTAATGCTGTGAAGTGTCCACCCCATAAGATGATGCTGCAACAAGTAGTGTGCACAGTTGCTCTAGTCCTTCCCTCGCTCTCTCCCTCTCATGCCCTCTTCCTCTTTCTCTCCCTCTTTTCTCTCTCCCTCTCTGTCCCCCTTCTCCCTCTCTCTCCCTATGCCTCCCACTTATCTGAATGGTATTTCAGCAGCTAAGGACTCTTCTCAGTTTCAAACCTTTCCAGTCTTCCTATTACTGTAATTAACCTCTAGTAGGTGACGTCCTGCAAAAGTTGTGCCAGCACTAACAGTCTCTTTGATTTTGGCTAGAGAGCATCTGGATGTTCCAGAGCTATTGGCAAAAGTTTTGTGGACAAATTAAATACAGTTTTGAGTTATTTAGAAGAACACAACATGTGCGGAGAAAAACAAGGCAAGTAACACAAGCATCAAAACCTTATCCCAAGGTTATATCTCTCTATATCTATCTAATCTAGTGATGTCAGTAGGTCCTCCCAGAAACGCCAGGCATTCCTAAGGGAAGGCCTGCGTTTGTGCAGCCACCCCCCCCCTACCAGCCTACAAAACGGGGCGAGATGTCACTCAGCATCGACAGCCGCCCCATGTTGTAGTGAGCCCCGCAGCGACTGATGCTCAGATGCTTGTTGGGGCTCACGCATGCACACACCGGATGCGGTGCATGGGCATGGTCCAAACATCGAACCACTTGTGAGCGCTGTGTGCTTGCAAGTGGCTCTGAATTAGGCCCCATGTCCGCCATGCTGTCGGGAGTCGGTTCCCAGCAGTGCCGCAGACATGATGTAGTATGCTGTGACCATGCCGGTCATTGGATAGTCCGGAGACAAGGTAATGCTGAGTACATACTGGCAGACATATTGGCCAATTAAATTGATTGGCCGATATATCGGGTGCCCATCGGCCATCGTGTACCAGTGATATGTTCGTGAACGACGTTGATCACAGACATATCGCGTTGGCTGTGCTGTACAGCTGATGGCAGATATATCTGCAGTTTTATCTGTCCTTCGTTCTGTTTTACGGGTGGTTGCCACTTGCTGCAGAGTCCACGGGGAGGGGGGCACAATACGCCCCCCCGCCGGCCATCTTGACCCGTGGCCAGATGATGGTTGTTCAGTGTGTATGTACAACTATCTTCTGCAGATATATCTGTCAGGTGTGTACCCAGCTTTAGGGTCATAGTAGGCAATTTTATTGATGGGCACCCACAGCTTAGTTACCCTGGGGCCCCAACAAGCCTTAATCCAGCCCTGATTCAGAGCTATTGTCAGAACCTACGGTGTAGATATGTGTCAGTGGTGTGCGAAGGAGGTCAGTCCACATGGCAGATTACTTAACCAGGCTTGTTGGTTTACTAACAGGCAGATAACAGGATGCAGTGTAACACAGTGTTAATGCAGGTATGCACATATAATAGCAAAACAGATCCAGCCAGGAGCTTTAGGGTTAATACAGGTGGTATGTGTAAATAGAGTAGTACATACCTGTATATGCATTTATTAGTGGCAGTAATCGGTGGTGACACAGTGAAGTTGTAGTGCCTCCGGTATATAGCACAGTCCCCAGTACACAGCATAGTCTCCAGTATGTGGCACAGATGCTATGGGGCACATTCCCTCACCATGGAGGACAGACTAAGAAGATGCCTGGAGACACCGATGCATGCACAGTAGGACACTAAGGACTTGGGTCATAGGTTGTGGTAGTGATACGAGTCTGGCAGTGCCCTGAATGCAACTAAGGGAGACAGCACAGAGCGCTCCCATTCCAAAAAGAGACAAAGAATTTTCCACAGAATTAGTGATTTGTATTCCCACATTTTTCAACTGAGTAGTCCATCTCGGGCAGGGGAATATTAAGAGAGGAGGGGGGCCATTACTAGGGTAGTGTGGCCTGTGCCATGGCACAGGACATCGCAAGACAAGGGGCACTGCTCAGGCCTGTCAATTTTCTGTTTATTATCTTTCTCACTTGTAGCTTCCTCTTATTTCATCCTCAGCATCTCCTGGCCTCCCCTATTTCTTCCTTGGCCCTTCCCATGAGGCCATAACCCTTTTATCAGTGGAAAACATCGGTCTTGAATGGGATGCGGCCAATATGCCGACCGCAGGGATCCTGACACTTGTCAGAATTCCAGCGTCAGCAACCAGACCATTGGAATCCCGAAGGTAAGTAGTGGGGTTGGGAAGAGGGTTAGCATTAAGGGTTAGGCACTAGGGGTAGGGTTAGGCACTATGGAGGGTTAGGTTTAGGGTGTGGGGAGGGTTAGTTTTAGGCACTAGGGGGGAGGTTATGGTCAGGCACCGGGGAGGGTTAAGGTGTGGGTCGGGAGAGGGTTAGAATACTAACCGACAAGTGTCGATATTCTAACCCTGTCAGGATGCCGGCATCAGAATTCTGACCGCCATGATCCCGTGCCCCGGCATCCCATACCCATGCCGTCTTGAACATATGTCTTGCTCAGAAAATCTTTCATTATCTTTACCTCAGAGTTTGTGGGGTTTTTTCTCTTTTTTTTTTTTCCTCACAACTAATACCTGAGAAGTGTCAGGTTGTGGCCTTGGATTGGCCATTACTCACCTCAGCGCCGGCTTCCCCTGACCTCCCGTGTGGTCAGACTCCAGCTGCGGCAGTGAATGACTTGCTGAGGATTATTCCTGGGGTCTACTAGGACATCCATGTGTTTCTACATTATTTGGTTCCTGCAGTTACCATCATGGATGCAGCCATGACGGCCTACATCACCTGATTAGCCCTTACCCAATGGTAGCAGTGGTTGCTGTCACCTGACACCATACTCCAATGCAGGGCCATAACTATGGTGGTGCAATTTCTATGTGTCGGGCCGCTCGCTGCTGTGTATATACTATCAGCGATGCGCCCGGCTCCAGTCCTTCACAGCAGCCCAGCTGACTGCCTGTACTTGGTATGGACGGGCAGAGCCATATTAAGGGGGGGGGGAACGGGGGCGAGGGGTTACAACCAGGTCAGGAAAGTCAGCTGAGGGAGACATGCTGCTGCCGGGAACAGACGCCCTCTCTGACCAATCAGCAGCACTTCCTTGACTGTCAGTCACCATCAAGCTGCAGCTCCATAAAACAGGGGTAGGGGAGGAGACAACGGAGACTTCTGTGCTCTCCCGCCCTCCCCTCACCCTCTGCTCCGCACAGTGACAGGGTCTATCCGAGCACCATGAACTGAGCTGCAGATGCTAATCTGATGGGATATGAGATATATAAGGTACAGTAGTAAAAGTGCCAACTTTCCCACTGCAGCCTGCCTGACAGCACACACAGCTCAGCATAGTGCAGAGCAAAGGGCATAGTGGGGGAGAGAGAGTCTGTGAAGGTAAGAGATAAGGGCTGCTAGTGCTTTGATAACAAAAATTTACAGGCACTGCAAACCCCGAGGAGAGGTAAAGAGACTGGAGGGAGGAAATAACAGATTCCACAGTCATAGGCAGCATGTCCCACATTTGGCACCAGGAAGAGCAGCTCTCCTAATAAATTGATCAGAGCAGGAGGACTCAGGGCCTGATTAAATTGAGCGCTCACTCTTTGCGGTCTGTTGACGCCTCTATGTCTGAGCGAGCGAGTGAACGAAACATGCGCTCGCTATTTTGTAAAGACGCCCCCTGGCCGCTCGCATTCTACATCATCTCCGCTATTTATTTGATTAATCGAGTACATCGAAAGGCGTCTGAACTGCTCGCAGTGCTTGTGGTAGGATTTTCCTACCGCAATCATGCGAACAGTTCAGGCTAAGAAACAACCAAGTGACATGGTTGATGACGCTGCTTTGTTAATTATGCACACCCTTAAAACGCCCATTTTGACCATTTGGCACGCCTGCGTTCGGATCTCCACTCCCCGTTTTCAAGCACCTTCCCCTGTTGCCACCCACAAACGCCTCATCCTGTCACTCAAATTAGCAGGCACTCGCTATTTTGCGAGTGCTCGATTTCCGATCGCAATGACTGGTATGCGCATTACGACCCATACGCAGTTGTGCGAACATCGTTTGGAGTGAACGAGCGGCCGCTTACGAGCCGCTCTGAATGAGGCCCTCAGTTTCCTTTATACAGTTTATATACTGTGCACCAGAGGCTGTAGCCTCAGAGACCTGCATATTGGACCTCATTCAGAGGCGGTCGCTAGGGCACGATCGATCGCAAAGAGCGATTTTTTTTTGTCATGTGCGTGTAGTCGGCATTGCACGTGCGCAAGCCAGTTCTTGCGGGCTAAATGGAGTCTGTCTTCAGTCACTACTTGGTCGTAGCTCTGATTGACAGACAGTTCCGTTTGTGGGTGGTAACAGGGGAAGGTGCATGTGAACGGGGGCGTGGCGCTGCGAACGCAGGCGTGACTGTCGTAAAAAGAGATTTAAAGGCGTGCATAAATTACTGAGCGGGTCATCGCACACGTCATACCGCAGCCTTTAAGATGCTACTTCTCGTAGTGCTTGAGTGAGCCCAGGATCTACCTCAAGCACTGCGACTGCAGGCAATGGTTTCTGCCTCTGTCAATGTCTGGAGTCAATTAACAAAGTAACAGGTGTTTGTCATTGCAATGTATATTAGCAAAGTGGTTTCGTTAATTGGCTTTTTTTTCTTTTTAAAAGGACATTACATTTGGTTGGTCTCGGTATGTGATATTTATATTACATTTGTTTGCAAAACCATTTAAAATACATTTAATAATCATAATTCCCTTTTTTGGGTTCAAATGCTAAATACATGTTTTTGTAGATGTTTTTTATATTTTTTTAGGTTTGTGGTACTGCACATCCCAGCATGCTTTGTTTTTTTTTTTTTAAATAATAAAGCCAATAGCCAGATTTCTTAAACCAAACATCAAAAAACACATGCAAAATTTACATTAGAAGAACAGACAAAAAAAAAAACAAAGGCGATTGCACGCTGCTTGCATCCGCATCGAAATAGGCAGAAGAACCATCAAAAGTGACTCTGTAAAAAACCACGATGGTCACGTAGCTTGGCGCCAGCGACCGACAAATTTCTGTGACTGTAGTCCTCGCTCACCCCATTACGAGACTCAGGAGGTGTACTTTCATTGTGATGGGAGTTTCCTCGCCTACGATGTGCGCTGCGATTTTGCGCTTGATCTGCATTTTCTCGATCTTTTATGATACGATCGATCACGCCCTAGCGACCGCCTCTGAATGAGTGCCCTTGTTTGCACTCACTGACCCAACACCCCAGCTGGGAGCGGCAAACTAATACCTCTCATGCTAGTACCATCTCTATACCTCATTTATTTTCATTTTCATGATTAATCTATATCTGTGGTTTCACAATTTTGACCTGCAATGTCTATCTGGCACCCCTATATTGATCTTGGCCTATTTTGACACGCAATAGTTTTATAGTAAATATAGTATATCATTATCGGCTCCGTCAGATCATTCCCACCCTCACTGTCCAAATATATTAACCATCTATGTGCACACTGCCACCCAAAGCTATTTGAACCAAATACTGTGAGAATTGGAAAGCCTCATTTTGTCTAGCGGCTGCTTCATGGAGGTGCACGAGGAGAGGTTCGCCTAGGAGGCGCTCAGCAGGCACAGAGAGGGGGACGTTGTGGACAAGAGGGGAAGTAGCCCCTGGGCCCCCCAAAGGCTTAATCCGGCCCTGTGGACAGGAGAGACATCATGACATCTCTCCTCTCCAGTCTCCACACTCCCACAGTGACAAGACTGAGGAGTGAAGAGCCGTTTTTCTGGGCGCACAGACAGTGTCCAGTGCAGTGTCAGACTGCGTAACACAGTCCATACACAAGGCAGCAGGCAGATTCAGCCCTCTCTCAGACCACTCATGACACGGTCGTCAATCTCTGTGCCTGGTCAGAGTATCAATGACCAGGTGAGTGCTGACTACATATGGGAGAGAGTTCTGGCGAGGTGGATGGGGGAGGGTATTGCTACTGTGTGGGTTATATTTGTGGGGGAATTTTTACTGTGTGCCATATAATGTTTAAGTGGTGATTTCTAATGTGTGACATAATGTGTATGGAGCATTACTACTATGGTCAGAATGTGCAATGTTAACTACTACTGTGTGTTGCAATGTGTAAGGGGCACTACTACTGTGTAGCTTAACGTGTATAAGGGACATTACTAAAGTGAATGGAGGGTGTCACGACCAGGGTTTCTCGGCATGGTGGTCGATGGGTAATACCTGTGAGGTCGCTGTGGCGGGGGGTGTCTGGCAGTGGCGCTGGTGTTAGGCGAGGGGCATTGGTTGTGCGTGGTTCTCTGCGGGCACATTGGCACTCTGGGCTGATGAGGCCTGGCCGTGTTTCCGTTCTGCCCGGCATGGGCGCCGCCATCTTGCCTCCGGCCAGGTGATTCAGTTGTCCAATCCTGGTGGGTCACGTGCTCTCTCTCTGGCCAGTCACAGTGCGGCACTTGGTATTTAGGAAGGTCCAGAGCCTTCCTTCATTGCCAGTGCAACGTGTTTCTCAGCGACAGCTGAGAGAGAGTTCCTGAGCTCATTACCTGCCTCCTTGGAAATGCTTCCTAGCCTGATTACCTTACCTGCTCCAATCACTGGACTTCCCTGTACCCTCCATTTACCTTCCTCCTGCCTGAGTACCTGAATTCACTGTCACCCTGCACCTTGCCTCCACTTACTCTCTGCTGGATCACATCCCCTCTGCCTGCATATCATTTCAGATCACCATACTGGACTGTTTCCTGCCTGTCACTATCTGGACATTCTCCCAGAGCCTTCCTTCATTGCCAGTGCAACGTGTATCTCAGCCTAGTTGAGAGGGAGTTCTCTGTGCTCACCTCTTGTTACCTGTGTAAACGCTACCTACCAGCCTGCTTGTCAACTCCTAAAACCTGCTGGACTACCCTGTGTTCTCCACTGCCTTTTCCCCTGCCTGAGAGCCTGAGCCTGCTGACACCCTGCACCCTGCCTCCATTTCACTCCCAGCTGGACTCATTACCTCTGCCTGTATTTATTTCACTCCCAGCTGGACTCATCACCACTGCCTGTATTTATTTCAGCTCACTAACCTGCATACCGGCAGGGCCGGACTGGGACTAAAAATAAGCCCTGGCATTTTAAAGCTCACAGGCCCACCTCGCGTCAGCACCTGGCTCCTGGCATAGGCTCCTCCCCTTACTAATCCTGACTCCTCCCACATCTTAGTCTATGCGCTTACACATATAATTAATATTAGAACATAAAAGTGTACATCATTCTCTGTATTAAAATACACACAAAAGAGCACATCCTGCAGGGGATTTAAACATGTGCCATATTTAAACATTTGGTATTTGGTTAGTTCTGTTAGGTAAAGCTGGCGCTACATTGGTATATGTCACACACAAAGTAAAGGAAAGGCATTTTCCCAATTGACCAAGGCCTAGCCTAGCAGTTGTAGAGGATTAGATGGTGTTCACTGTAGGAATTTTTTAGGGCAGGGGAGCTGAGCAGAGGAGGACATGTCTGTGCCACCAAAGCAGAGCTGCTACTACACATTTTAATGCCCTGTAGACATAAAGAGCTTTGGTTTCCCCCGACACAAAAGAATATGGTAGTATGCGCACCATAGGCGTGTGTCGAAAAAAAACAGTTGTGTGTTCGCTGAGAAGGGGGCGTGAGCACACAATAGTACCCCCAATTCAAATTATTCCATACCATAGTGCCCCTTTGTCACATTACACTGCAGAGTAGTGTCCCTCATTCAAGTTACACACAGTAATGCCCCTTACACCTAGTGATCGCGCTAAATGAAAAAAAGTGTGGGACCCAGGGACCCCTCGCTTTAAAAAAAATGGGGTCCTACTCCATAGTGTCTGGGTCCTATGACAATTTATGCCTCACTGCGTGTAGCGCATAAAAAAGCACAGAACAGCAGATGGAGTACAGACATGAGAATAGGGGGCACTTAGTACACAGAAAAGCAGAAGGGGTACAGACATGGGGAGAGGGGAACAGGGGTCACAGAGGTGGGAGGGCAGAATACACAGGAGAGCAGAAGGGGTACAGACATGGGGAGAAGGGAACAGGGGTCACAGAGGTGGGAGGGCAGAATACACGGGAGAGCAGAAGGGGTACAGACATAGGGAGAAGGGAACAGGGGTCACAGAGGTGGGAGGGCAGAGTACGCGGGAGAGCAGAAGGGGTACAGACATGGGGAGAGGGGAACAAGGGTCACAGAGGTGGGAGGCAGAGTATACGGGAGAGCAGAAGGGGTACAGACATGGGGAGAGGGGAACAGGGGTCACAGAGGTGGGAGGGCAGAGTACACAGGAGAGCAGAACATGTAGAGACATGGGGAGAGGGGAATAAGGGTCACAGAGGTGGAATGGCAGAGTACACAGGAGAGCAGAACATGTACAGGCATGGGGAGAGGGGAACAGGGGACACAGGTGGGCAGGCAGAGTACACCGGAGAGCAGAATATGTACAGATATGTGGAGAGGGGAACAGGGGGCACAGGTGGGAGGGGAGAGCAGAACATGTACAGACATGGGGAGAGGGGAACGGGGCATAATGGAGCTGGAGAGCAGAATGAGTACAGAAATAGGGGGAGGGTTAGGTTTAGGTACAAAGGGTGTAGGGTTAGGCCTAGGCACGAAGGGGGGGAGGGTTCGGTTTAGGCACTAATGGGGAGGGTTAGGGGGAGAAGGGGGGAGGGTAACAATGAAAAGCTCAGTTTTTAACAAAGAAATTTGATGAAAAGTGAGAAAAATATGGGAAACAATATGTGTATATATAGTTCACACTAGCTGTAATGTGTCCAAGGCACACAGTAAACAACACTCAGAGAGGGCTATTGCAGCAATCCAATAGAACATGTTGTGGATATATAAATAAGTATATGATACAGTACACAAGCCTCCTCCTCTATCCTGCCCAATCACCAGCAGCTTGTAGAATCCCAGCCGTATAGACAGGGGCGGCCAAAGCCCAAATTTTTCGGTAAGCAAATATATTGTTTGGTGCCCCCAGGCATATTATTGCGCGTGCCCAAACAAATTAAGGGGCCGTGGTCTCATGGAAAAAGCCATAATCATTACACATACCCCTTTCTCGTCACTCTGGGAACAGTCCTTTCCATATGTACCTTAATGCAGTCCCCCCAGTAGTTCCCGTTATACAGTACTCCCAGTATGCAATGCCCCCAGTAGTGGTCACCCTACTCAGGCCCCCAGTAGTGATCCCCCTTATACTGTGCTCCCAGTAGTTGTCCCCCCCTGTGCAATGCAGTGCCCCAGGAGTGGTCCCCCTTATGCAGTCTCCCAGTAGTGCCCCTTATATAGTGCCCCTAGTAGTAGTCCCTCCCTATGCAGTGCCCCCAGTAGTGGTCTCCCCTATGCAGTACCCTTTATACAGCACCCCCTGTAGTGGTCCTCCCTATTCAGTGCCCCCAGTAGTGGTCCCCCTTATGCAGTGCCCCTTGTGCCCCAGGAGAGGTCCCCCTTATTCAGGCCTCCAGTAGTGCCCCCAGTAGTGATCCCCCCTAAGCAGTGCACCTTATACAGTGCCCCAGTAGTGGTCCCCCCTGTGCAGTGCCCCTAGTGCCCCCAGTAGTAAGCCCCTTATGTAGTGACCCCTATGCAGTGCCCCCAGTAGTGGTACACCCTATGCAGTGCCCCCAGTGGTAGTCCCCCCATGCAGTGCCCCCAATAGTGGTACCCCTTATGCAGTGCCCTTTAAATAGTGGCCCCAGTTGTAGTCTCCCCCCCTATGTAGTATCCCCAGAGTATTGCCCTTTATATAGAGCCCCCAGTAGTGGTCCCACGATGCAGTCCCCCCCTATGCAGTACCCCAAGTATTGCCTTTTACATAGAGCCCCCAGTAGTGATCCCCCGATGTAGTGCCCCCAGTATTGCCCTTAATATAGAGCCCCCAGTAGTGGTCCCCCTTATGCAGTGCCCTTGTGCCCCAGGAGAGGTCCCCCTTATTCAGGCCTCTGGTAGTGCCCCCAGTAGTGATCCCCCCTATGCAGTGCCCCAGTAGTGGCCCCCCCTGTGCAGTGCCCCCAGTAGTAAGCACCTTATGTAGTGTCCCCAGTAGTAGTGCCCCCTATGCAGTGCCCCCAGTAGTGGTACACCCTATGCAGTGCCCCCCAGTGGTAGTCCCCCCATGCAGTGGTACCCCTTATGCAGTTCCCTTTAAATAGTGGCCCCAGTTGTAGTCTCCCCCTATGTAGTATCCCCAGTATTGCCCTTTATATAGAGCCCCCAGTAGTGGTCCCACGATGCAGTCCCCCCAGTGGTAGTCCCCCCCATGCAGTACCCCAAGTATTGCCTTTTACATAGAGCCCCCAGTAGTGATCCCCTGATGTAGTGCTCCCAGTATTGCCCTTTATATAGAGCTCCCAGTAGTGGTGCAGTGATCCCAGTGGTAGTCTCCCCCCTATGCAGTGCCCCTAGTAGTAGTCCCCTCCCCTTGTAGTGGCACTAGTAGTAGTCCCCTCCCCTTGTAGTGCCCCTAGTAGTAGTCTCCCCTTGTAGCCCTTGTGGTGCCCCTAGTAGTAGTCCCCCCATATGCAGTACCCCCAGTAGTGGTCCCCCAATGCAGTGCCCCTACTAGTAGCCCCCCTTGTAGTAGTAGTCCCCCTAGTAGTAATCCCCCCACAGTAGTACCCCTAGTAGTTGTCCCCTCCCTTGTAATAGTAGTCCCCCTAGTAGTAATCCCCCCACAGTAGTAGCACCCCTGATGCAGTGTCCCTAGTAGTTGTCCCCCCCTTGTAGTAGTCCCCCTAGTAGTAATCCCCCCACAGTAGTACCCCTAGTAGTTGTCCCCTCCCTTGTAATAGTAGTCCCCCTAGTAGTAATCCCCCCACAGCAGTAACACCCCTGATGGTGTCCCTAGTAGTTGTCCCCCTAGTAGTAATTCCCCCACAGTAGTGCCACCCCCCAGTAGACACGCACATAATGAAAAAAAAAAAAACACTTACCTGAAAGGCAGGGGAGGCAGCATGCAGGTCTTGCCCGGGATTTTGCTGAACTAGCTGCTCCCTGTTACTAGAGGTACAGTTGGTCCTCTAGCGTCTGGCAGCAGAACATGGCAAAAGTATGACCTCTCAAATGTCTATGTGCTACGATGTCTCCTATGAGGCGGCGGCCATTTTGGGAGAGACAATTTCAATAGTACTGTATCCATGTAGACGGACAGGCCGGCCCACGCAGCCATCGGCCCTTCTGGCATTTGCCAGAAGTGCCCGATGGTCAGTCCGGCCCTGCATACCGGGCTGTTCTTATCTGCCACTTTCTGGACATTCTCCCATTATCCTCACTACAGTAATCAAGTGCACTTTAGTGATAAACCTGGACTTTTTGCTTTTGCCATTCCCATGTCTTCTAAGCCACTCATTAAAATTCTACATTTTTATTTAAATCTGCTTCTGTGTTTGCTCCTGTCACCACCCCGGGCCCACAACTAAACCAGAATATTACAGTTTGCACTGGCCACATGGATCCGGCCACGGAACAGGAGTCTGGAGTGGATTTATTCCGGTGCATTTCTAGTCGTCTAGAAAACCTGGAAACTATGCAGCATCAAATGGCTCAATTTCTGCAAGACATGTCTAAGTGACAGGATAATTTGCAAACTTCCTTATCCACCCCTGAAGTACCAGCAACTACATCCGCTTCAGCGTCTGGGAATACAGGAGGTAGGTCACCTCCCCGCTTACATCTCCCTATGCCAAGCAAATTAGATGGCAATCCTAAACTCTGTTGCGGATTCCTAAATCAGTGTGATATACACTTCACTTTATAGCCTGATAACTTTTTAACTGCAAGAACCAAAGTGGCTTATATTGTCTCTCTGCTATCCGGCCTGGCCTTGGATTGGGCTTCACCACTCTGGGAGTGTTCAGATCCACTGATGGATAACTACGCAGGCTTTGTGTCATCATTTAGGAGGATTTTTAATGAACCTGGACGTACTGTATCAGCATCATCTAGCATCATGACACTGAGACAAGAAATCCGTCCTGTCAGCCAATATGCCATGCAGTTTCAAATTTTGTCATCAGAGCATCAGATGGAATGAGGAAGCCCTCACCTCAGCCTTTTGGCATGGCCCGTCAGATCGACTAAAGGATGACCTGGTCACCCGTGAGCTTCCTACTAACCTAAATGACATGATTTCACTTTGTAAAAAAATTGACCTGCGCTTCAGGGAACGTCAGGCTGAAAAGCACAGAACTGACCGGCAAAGGTCATTTACCCCTTCCTTTCCTACCCATCCTATTCCTTCTCCTACAGATGAAGAGCCAATGCAGGTGAATCATACCCACCTCTCGAAAGAAGAACATCAGAGAAGATTATAGAAAAACCTCTGTACTGTGGAGAGTCAGGTCGCCTGGTGGTCTCTTGCCCCCGTAAACCGGGAAATGCCAAATCCTAACTGACCCTGGGAACATCAAGTTAGGAGTTATGAGCCCGTCCCCAAATACTAAAGATTTCAAAATTACCCTAGCTTTGGATCTCAAACCTAATCCTGTCTTTGCTACTGCTCTACTTGACTCTGGAGCAGCCGGAAAAATTTCATGACTTCCAGTTTAATCGACAAACTACAGATTCCGTGTACACCTCTCAATCACGCGATTTCCCTGACCTCTGTAGATGGACGTCCTCTAACTAATGGAATAGTCACCAAGGAGACTCAACCAGTACTATTCCAAATTGGGGCACTTCATTCTGAGTCTTTAACGTTCTTAGTGATACCAGAGGCTTCTCAAGAAATCATCCTAGGTCTATCCTGGTTACACCAGCATAATCCCAGGATAGACTGGTGTTCCATGCAGATTCTTTCGTGGGGTACAGACTGTCAGAAATCCTGTGTTCCCAAGATACGACCTGTAAGAAAGACAGCTCCATTAATATCACCTGCCATTCCTAAGGAATACCAGATGTTCGCTAATGTGTTTTCTGAGCAACAAGCAAATGTCTTACCTCCTCACAGAGAATGGGATTGTCCAATCGATCTAATACCTGACAAGATACCTCCTCGTGGTCGTACCTATTCATTATCCTTGCCTGAGACTCAAGCCATGTCCAAATACATCCGGGACAACCTGGCAAAGGATTTTATTCATCCTTCCACCTCACCTGCTGGAGCTGGGTTCTTTTTCGTTGGCAAGAAGGATGGTGGCCTGAGACCTTGTATAGATTACCGGGGTCTTAATGACATAACAGTAAAGAATTGATACCCTCTTCCCCTGATTACAGAGTTGTATGATAGGGTAAAGGGCTCCATCATATTTTCAAAGCTAGATCTAAGAGGGGCTTATAATCTCATCTGTATTCGGGCTGGTGATGAATGGAAGACTGCCTTTAATACCAGGGATGGACATTTTGAATACTTGGTGATGCCCTTTGGATTATGCAATGCCCCTGCTGTTTTTCAGAGTTTTGTTAATGAGATTTTTCAGGACCTGTTATATGTCTTGGTTTTTGTCTACCTGGACGACATACTAATTTTTTCGTCTTCTGTAGTTAAACATCAAGAACATGTGAAGGAAGTTTTAACTCGTCTGAGAAAGAACCACCTTTACTGCAAGTTGGAGAAATGTGTCTTCAGTGTACCCAGTGTGCCTTTCCTTGGCTATGTCATCTCTGGTTCCAGTCTGGAATTTGATCCTAAGAAGGTACAGGCGATTTTGGATTGGACCCGACCTCAGACTTTGAAAGCCATCCATAGATTGCTGGGGTTGACCAACTACTATAGATGCTTCATCAAGGGATTCTCGTCATTACTGGCTCCCATTACAGCCCTGACCCGTAAAGGTGCCAATCCTGCCCTATGGTCACCTGAGGCAGTCTGCTTTCCAGCTCCTAAAACAAGCCTTTATTTCTGCTCCAGTCCTTCGACAGCCAGATCTGGATAGGCCTTTTTTATTGGAAGTGGACACATCATCAGAAGCTGTGGGAGCAGTTCTATCCCAGCATTATGAGGACAATCGAGTTCATCCCTGTGGGTTTTTCTCCAAAAAATTCTCGCCTGTCGAAAGAAATTATGCTATATGCGAACAAGAACTTCTGGCAGTGAAGTTGGCATTAAAAGAATGGAGATACCTGCTGGAAGGAGCAAAGTTTCCCTTCACTGTGTTTACTGACCATAGAAACCTCCTTTTTCTCAAGAATCTTCAATGTGTAAGTCCTCATCTGGCCCGATGGGCAATATTTTTTGCCAGGTTCCAGTTCACCCTGAACCTCCTGTCTGGGTCACTTAACCAAAAGGCAGATGCCCTATCTAGATCTCTCCTCTGTGACGACAAATTAGAGAATCAACACAATACCCCTGTCTTGGAGTCAAGAGTGTTCACCACCTTATAGGTCCAGCCTCCTACTGGGAAATCTTTCATGGCCCCGGAGTTAAGGAAGCAGCTCCTCACTTGGGCACATTCCTCTCGCTTCGCAGGGCACTCAGGCACCCGGAAGACCTTGGAGTTTTTAAAAATAAACTATTGGTGGCCATCCATGAAAGCGGACGTATTGGAATTCATTTCTTCATGCTCCTCTTGTGCCCAGCATAAATTTTCTCGACAGGCTCCGGCTGGTGAATTGTTGCCACTACCCACTCCATCACGTCCATGGATGCATCTCTCCATGGACTTCGTCACAGATCTGCCAAACTCTCAAGGGTTCACTACTATCTGGGTCGTAGTGGACCGATTCTCAAAGATGGTCCATTACATACCCCTAAAGAAACTGCCTACTGCTCCTGACTTGGCTCACCTATTCGTTCAACACATATTCCGTCTCCATGGTCTTCCTGTTGAGATAGTCTCTGACTGTGATGTTCAGTTTACTGCAAAGTTTTGGAGGGCCTTATGTTCTGTAATTCAGGTGAAATTAAATTTTTCCACGGCTTACCACCCGCAAAGCAATGGCTCCACTGAGAGGGTTAATCAAGACCTAGAGACCTTCCTGAGGATTTTTATGACATCGTCTCAAGATAATTGGGCTGCATTGCTGCCATGGGCCGAGTTCGCACATAATGCCTCCTACCACTCTTCAACAAATCAAACTCCATTTTAGATCATTTATGGTCTTCACCCCCACATTCCTGATTTTCAAAGCCTGCCTGTCTTTGATGTCCCAGCCGTAGAAGACACGGTGCGGGATTTTGCTGCCATCTGGACTCAAGTGCATGCTGACTTGGTGAAGGCGTCCTCCCGTTATAAAATCCAGGCCGATAAAAAGCGTAGGATGGTACCACGCATGCAAGTTGGAGACCAAGTCTGGTTGTCCACCCGGACCCTTCGTCTTCGAGTCCTATCCATGAAATTTGCCCCACGCTTCATCGGTCCCTTCACCATCATAGAAGTCATTAACCCTGTGGCTTATCACCTGCAGTTGCCCCCATACCTGAAAACCCCCAACTCCTTTCACATTTCCTTACTCAAACCCCTGGTGCTGAACAAGTTCCACAGAGTCCTGCCTGCTTCTCCTCAAGTCCAGACGGAAAGAGGAGTCGAGTTTGAAGTCTCCCAGGTCCCGGATTCCCATCTTTGCAGAGGTCATTTGCAAAATCTGCTGGATTGGAGGTGTTATGGTCCAGTGGAGCGCTGTTGGACCGATGCCCGAGACGTCCATGCTTCTGCACTCATCAGGAAGTTCCATTCTGCCCATCTGGAGATGCCTGGTGAGTGTCCTGAGGCCACCCAAAAAGGGGGGGGGTACTGTCATAGCCAGGGTTTCTCGGGAATGGTGGTCGGTGGGTATTACCTGCGAGGTCACTATGGCGGGGGTGTCTGGCAGTGGCGCTGGTGGGCACATTGTCATTCAGGGCTGGTAAGGCCTGGCGGTGTCTCCGTTCCATTTGGCATGGGTGCCGCCATCTTGCCTTCTGACCATGTGGTTCAACTGCCCAATCCTGGTGAGTCATGTGTTCCCTCCAGCCAGTCATAGCGTGGCACAGGGTATTTAGGAAGGTCCAGAGCCTTCCTTCATTGCCAGTGCAACGTGTATTTCAGCCTAGCTGAGAGGGAGTTCTCTGTGCTCACCTCTTGTTACCTGTGTAAACGCTACCTGCCAGCCTGCTTGTCAACTCCTAAAACCTGCTGGATTACCCTGCATCCTCCACTACCTTTTCCCCTGCCTGAGTGCCTGAGCCTGCTGACACCCTGCACCCTGCCTCCATTTCACTCCAAGCTGGACTCATTACCTCTGCCTATATTTATTTCACTCCCAGCTGGACTCATTACCACTGCCTGTATTTATTTCAGCTCACTAACCTTCATACTGGACTGTTCTTATCTGCCACTTTCTGGACATTCTCCCATTATCCTCACTACAGTAATCAAGTGCATTTTAGTGTTAAACCTGGACTTTCTGCTTTTGCCATTCCCATGTCTTCTAAGCCACTCATTAAAATTCTACCTTTTTATTTAAATCTGCTTCTGTGTTTGCTCCTGTCACCACCCCAGGCCCACAACTAAACCAGAACATTACACTGACTCCTAGTGCCATTCTCCTGTTCTATTCATGCGTCTGGATCACCAGCATGTGTACTTAGTACAGCATCAGTGTACTGACTCCTAGTGTCAATCTCCTGTACCAGTCCTGTGTCTGGATCACCAGTGTGTGTACTCAGTACAACATCTCCTAGTGCTATTCTCCTGTACCAGTCCTGCGTCTGGATCACCAGCATGTGTCCTTAGTACGGCATCTGTGTACTGATTCCTGGAGCCATTCTCATATTCTCTTCCTACACTTTCCCTGTGTTTGTGTTCTTCCATTCCTACTTGTGCAGAATACCTGACCAAAGGACCACGACCTGCTTGCTGGGTGCAGCTTAAACCAAAATCCTGATTGGAGGGGTCACTGGTGAACACCTCCCAGCAGGTTAGACTCTGCGCCTTTGGTCAGGTCTAGCCAACATCCGGTACTGGTAGATGGGGAAGTCATATATCCAGACCCCTCATTTCCGGTTCTTTCCTCAACCTAAGACCCAGACTTCTAAACACCCTTTGGAAGATCTTCAGAACCCAGCCGTGAGAAGGAGGAAGAAGAGGAGGAGGATAACACCGTTAAAAGCCTTTATGAGCTTTTGAGTGTGCTTGAGCCTGCTACAATCAGATGAGAAATATGCAATATATCTATAGCAGAAACAGACACTGCGTTTTCCATCCCCAATTTAAAAAAAAAACTCTTTGCAGTAAGGGCTCAATGTGACTTTAAAGACAGAGCTATCCCAACTACCTCCTCAAACTTCCCATCTACCACAGAAGAGGGTTTTGAGAATTGTTCAATATATTTGAAGGACTGGCAGTGGGTTTATTGTGAGACAACCATTTTTATCAAACTTTGGGTCTGCAAACTTGACCCAACTTCAAGTTGGTGAATTAAGTGAGGAGGGGCCTGCATGCAGCCTTTGTGTGCTCCACTTCTTGCTGGCACATGCTCAGAGTAGACTACCTGTAGGCACTAATCTCCGGGAACATGGCACCCTGATTTACCCAGTGGTTGCTCTACTGTACACATCTCTCTGATTTCTGCAGCACTGACAGATCCTGCACCCATTATATATACTATACAAGCTACAGGCAGAACTGTTCTGGGGTCTCTGCACAGGATATTTTATCCTATTATGTTCAATTTCAGTGAATTACAAATATAGATTAGCCTTAATAGGCATTCTGTGAGTCCATATTATATTAATTTATTTTCGAATACCAACATCTTACCATAATGTGGAGGAATAACCTGAATGATTACAGAGTTTTAGCTTAGCATCTGAGGTAAATTAGTCATCAGGTGATCTAGCGGCAGATTTTTTCCATCCCTCTGAAACATACTTTTCACAGATGAGGAAGTAGTGGGCACTGATATAGCCACTGCTAAGGTTTTTTATGTCCATTTTAACAATTAAATGAGGAAAGCCAAATGTAATAGGGTGAGAGTTTAGAAAATGTGAGAATTTTTTCACACTTTTTAAATTTGGCCAATGTAATAGAGTCCGAGAACAATACAACAGATCAAACTCACATGTTTTTCAGAATCAAAAAACTCTCACGATTTAAAATCTCGTCCAGGTGTTTTCCCATTTTGAAGATAAAACTGTACCAATGTAAGAGTTTATTACTAAACTCTCACCCTATTACTTTTGCCCCCCTACTGTATGTCAGTCAGAGAGACCTGTGTTCTCCATCCTTTAGCGCTGAAGAAAAATCTGATTTAGGTGGAGATTTATCAAAGCTTTGAAAAAAATAAAGTGGAGAGAGATAAAGTACTAACCAATTAGATTATAACTGTCGTTTTTTAATAAAGAAATGGAATCACCATGCTGTGGTAATGTAATCACCAAGTGGATAATGAGCATGGTAAAGTACACTGATTACAATATGTTTTCTACCTACTAATGCAACTACTACTACTTATATTTTCTACTATGTTTTACAAAATATTTAAGGACGAAATTACACAATTTGGAACGTATCAACATGACTCAATACTTGTGAATAAAAGTTGACATAAACATACATAGATTCAGATACATAGAAGTGCAAATCAAAAATATCAACTACAAATAGGCACATTCAAAACAAAATCAAGACTAATCAAGTAGTACATTCCTGAAATATAGCCTTTACTGGGCCTCTAGAACAGGAGGGCTAAAATAATATAATATTCTCCCCTGTTAATGAAATTGGCGTGTTGCAACAACTTTGACACTTGTATTTTATCCACCCAACAATTGTTCTCTCTTTGTGGGAAAAACACACAATTTATTGAGAATAATATCCAACACTCTTCAGAATTATTTAAAAAATTACTCAGCACATGGTTCATTGCAGCCTGTGCAATCAATGACTGAGATCAGATGTATAAATGGTGGCACTTCCTCTTTCTATCTACTTCCTGGTCAAAGGAGCAACCAAATGTGATTCCACTACCAAACATATGGTGATTCCATTACCTCAAAGTACAGCATGGAAAAAATGTTAGGACCATCCCCTTTTAAAATGAGGTAGTATTTAAAAACTTTATTACATACTTACCTACTCTCCCAAGCCTCCCGAAAATCAAGTGGCACTCCCGGCTCCCCCGGACAAGTAGGCAAGCCTCCCGGTCTGACTGAATTACATCATGATGTCACACCGGGGAGGTGGGGCCTCCAGTGCCGCGAAGTACAGCTCCGGGAGGCTTTACAGACTGCAGCGTGCAAAGGATGCAATGGTTGGTGCTGTGGTAGTGATACTGGTTGCAGGGTGTCGTTACAGGCACCCTGCTGGCTATAAGCAAGGGCCTTGGGAAAGTGATGGTGTTGTTCACAGAGCTCACACTCTATGCGACAACACCACTCACACACCCCTAGTTATGACCCTGACCAGCCTCCCACAGTGTCATAATATCCAGTGCTCATTATATACAGTTAGGTCCATATATATTTGCAGACTGATACAACTTTCATAATTTTGGCTCTGTACACCACCATAATGGATTTGAAATTAATGGAGATGCAATTGAAGTGCAGACTTTCAGCTTTAATTCAAGGGGTTAAACAAAAATATTGTAAGAAATGTGTAGGAATTGCAGCCATTTTTATACACAGGCAGCTATTTTCAGAGGCACAAATGTAATTGGACAAATTAACATATTCAAGAATAACATTTTCATTTTTAATACATTGTCAAGAATCCTTTGTATGCCTGAAATCTGGAACCCATGGACATCACATGTCGCGACATTATATCAATGATGTAACCACAAGATTAAAGATGTAACCACAAGACTAAACTCAATTAACCTTGCGGCTACGATGTAGCGGCTCCCATCATAGACTTCAAATGTGACCGCATTCAGCAAATCAGGGAGCTGCTCCGACGGAGATGCCCGCTGATTGGTTGGTGGCCCCTTCAATGACTGGGCACACGTGTGCCCCGGTCATTTACGCGGAGCAAAGGTATGTGTACACACATACCTTTGTTCAGTCTGGCATGGATTGGTATTTTTTCGGTTTGTTATTTTAACTCTTTGGATACCTACAGGGAACGAAGCGGACGCAATCTACGCATAGGAGAGGTGAGTATGGATTTTTATTTCAGGTACCCTATGTATTACTTCGGAAACTAGGTGAGTATGTGTGAGTGTGAGTGTGCAGGTATGTTTTATTAAAATGTTATATTCACGGTGTGCGTTTGTTTTTTTACATATTTCTTTAGTTGTGGAACTACATGTGCTAGCGGACCCATAATGCCCCGCATGCTGGTATTTGTGGTTCTCCAAATACCAGCATGCAGGGGAGGCTTGCTGGTACTTGTGGTTCTACAACTAAAGACAATATTTAACAGTTTACTTTACACCAAACACTAACACTATCAACCCGGCACCCACCGCCCTAGGGTGCCAGGGATAGCCCCGGGCTATCAGTCTAGGCCTGGGGTGCCCTGGAGAGGGGGACCCCTTTATTATGCAGGTCCCCAACTCCCCAGGGATCTCTGGCCTGGGCTGCCTAGCGGTCAGGGGTAATGCTTTGGCCAGGGAAATTGGTGAAAGGTTTTCCCTGGCTGTGGCATTATCCCCCCGCTAGAAAGAGTCTAGTGCTGGTTTTGGAATATTCAGGGGACCCCTACTCATTTTGTCCCCTAAATTTCCAGAACCAGGACCAGCTCAACAAAGCCCTGTGCTGGGTTTTAATATACAGGGGCCCCCTATGCATTTTGGCACCTGTATTTTTAGAACCAGGACAGGCTTTATAAAGCCCGGGGCTGGTTATGCTTTTGGGGAGGGGGTGCATGTCATTTTTTTTTGCATTTTAAAACCTTTTACATAAGTACACACAGAAACATGCATGTATCTCATGGATATGTGCATGTTTCTGTGTTAAAATTACCTGCTCAAGATATACTCACTAGCCTGAAGCAGGTCTATTATTTGGGGACTTTTGGTTATCTTTTTTTTTGCAAATCTAAAACAGACACCCTATTACATTGGGCGAGTTGATTGTTTTCAATGTGAAAACATCTGGATGCGAGTTTGAGAATGGGGATTTTTAGTAACTCTGAAAAATGCAAGTTTTAGTGAACTGACACCCTATTACAGTGATTCCCAACCGCGGTCCTCAAGGCACACTAACAGTCCTGGTTTTAGTGATATCCATAGATGTGCACAGATGGTTAAATCAATATAACTGAGGTACAAATTAAGTCACTTGTGCTCAAGTTTGGCTATCCCTAAAACCTGGACTGTTAGTGTGCCTTGAGGACCGTGGTTGGGAACCCCTGCCTTATTACATTGGAGAGTTGTGAAAAATTGCAAGTTTAGAACAAAACTCGCAATTTACCAAAACTGACACCCTATTACATTTGGCCCTATATCCTTATACACATCCAGCTGCTTCTGACTTCTGTCACATCATCAATAAAAACTAGTGACCCAATGCCATTGGAAGCCATGCATGCCCATGCCATCACACTAACTCCAACATGTTTTACAGATGATGTGGTATGCTTCATTCAGATCATGAGCCATTCCAAGCATTCTCCATACTTTTTTCTTCCCATCATTCTGGTTAGGGGTGTAGCAAGGGTGGTCCCAGTGAAGCTTGTGCTCTGGGCACCTGCTCCAGCCAGGGCACAAGAGATAAGAAATCAGATGGGAGGCAAATCATCTGCAGAGCCAGTAGCACATAGAGAGATCAGTGACTCCAGACAGGGGGCATGGTGTGGGTGGAGCAACACTTGCAGATCCACCCAAACCACGCCCCAGTATGGAGTCACTGATCTCTCTATGTGCTTCAGGCTGAGCAGGTGATCCGTCCCCCATCGGATGTGTCTTGCGCTCTGTGAAAGTAAGTAGGGGACATAGGAGAAGAGTGAAGGGGGAGAGCTGTGCATGTGTTTGAAGGGAGGGGAAGTGTTTGGGGGGGTCTGTGAGAGGAGGGAGGATCTGTGTGGGGGAGATCTGGCTGAGTGGTGTGCATTTCAGGGTAGGGGGCATTGTATGAAGGGGAGTTGAATGAGGGGGTATCTCAGTAAGTGGGGAGAGCTTTGCATTTGGGGGGTCTGTGTGAAGAGAGGAGATCTGTGTGAGGGAGATCTGAGTAAGGGGGATCTGTATGTGTTTGAGGGGAGGGGGTATTTTGTGATGGGGGAGCTGAGTGAGGGGGAGAGAGCTGTTTTCGGGGATCGCAGTGAGTGGGAAGAGCTGTGTGTGTGAAAGGGCCCTGTGGGGTCTTAATTAAGCTCTGGGACTGATCTGAAGTGAGGAGGGATGAGGCCATGAGCAATAACAAAGAGGGAGGAGGAGGCGGTCCTCTCCCATCATCACCTCTGGCTTCTCCTCTTTGCCTTCTCTTTGTCTTAGTGAGCTGGGTCCCATTTGCCACCCTGGTCCTGACATCAGCTGCTTGGGTTGCACAGATTGAGCATCAGTCACAAAGGAGGAGAGAACATGGCGGCTGTGTCCCTACTGCTGAGGGGAGGCTTGAACCGGGTGCTGCTGCTTAGAGGTAGCAGCGCCCATCACTGGAAGGAGCCTGAGTGGTGAGTCTGGTGAGGTCACATCTGACTGCTCTGATGCCACATGCCAATAAGGGACAATACTGTGGCAAAAGGTGTATAAGAGGCACTATTGTGGCATAATGTGTATGTCAGGTTGCAGCCTGGGATCGGCCGCCTCTCACCTTTTTTTTACACAAACTGTTTTTATTGAATGAGAACCAAGCAAATCCAAGTAGAATACAGAGAAGAAAAAGAATGGAGTAGATACAATCAATGACAATAAATCATTCCAATTTGAATAATACAATTAGATTCACAATCTAATATAGATAGGTCTCAATATTACTAGACAATAAATCAATAAACAAAACAGAATAAAAGAAAAGAAAGAAAAAATAATGAAATAAAGAATTAAATTAATAGATAAAAAATGAAGGAAGATCGGGGAAGGAAAATCTGAGGGAGAAAAAAAAGGGGGGGGAGGGGAGTTAGAGGGTTGATAAAAAGAAAACACAATCTAAAAGGGTTAATCCAACACCTCTTCAAAAATAATTCAAATATACATTAATTAATTACCTCCTAACAAAACATACCTGAAGTCAGGGAAAAACAGATATAGAAACATTATGCAACCTATTTGAACTTGGAGTATTGTGAGGAATCTTTGAACATCAGCCAGGGGAGCCAAACAGCAGTAGAGTCGGTAGGGTTACCATTAGAGAAAGATACTATGTCCTCCATGTCCATATAATAGTCTATCCTTCTAAACCAGTCTTTGATGGAGGGAGGCGAAGTAGATTTCCACAAGACAGGTATGACAGCTTTAGCCGCATTATTCAAGTGTCTCAGTAGAGAATTCTTGTAAGAAACTGAGGAAGATGAAGTTATATTTAAAAGCCAGAAACCCGGATCTCTAGGAACTTCTCCAAGTATTAATTTAGAACACTCAAATACATTCAACCAGAATGGGACTAGGGAAGGGCAATCCCACCATATGTGGAGCATGCTACCTGTAGCAGAGTTACATCTCCAACAGGATTTTGTTACCTGTGGAAACATTTTATTTAGAAGTACAGGATATCTTTACCAGTGTGATATAACTTTGTAAAGAGTTTCAAGAGTAGCTATGCAAGAGGAACTGGCAAAAGTGTTGTTAAATACTAACTCCCAATCGTTGTTTTGAACTTTATCGTGGAATTCTTTTTCCCAAACATTAGTAAATATCGGGGGTAATTTGAACAAGTTTGCACTAATCAATGAATATAAGGTAGATATTGTATGGGACGGCATTTGAGAAGCTGAACACAAGGATTCAAACAAAGTGAGAGACCTATTAAGATCAGAAAGCTTACATGAGGAAGAAATAAAATGTTGTACCTGCAGATATTTCCAGAAATCAGACTTGGGCAAATTCCACGATTCTTGGAGCTCTGCAAACGGACGCACCCCTGACAGATCAACCATCTGACCTAATCTAAAATGACCTTCAATCAACCATTTTTTAAATGGCCGTGAGGAGTACCCCGGGGAGAAATCGGAATTGTCCAAGAAAGAAGTAAGAGGAGAGATAATAGACGAGATATGAGAGAGACGTCGCAGTTTCTTCCAACAACACAATGTGGGTGTTATAGTGGGATGTTTAACAATTGGGAGTTTAGGAAGCCAAGGAGCTATTTCTATAGCTTGAGCCAGGCTACTTTCCTCCAGCTTAATCCATTGGCTGAAACCCTTAGCCCGAGTCCATTCCAGGACTCTATTAAGCATGATAGCGTGGTAATAACTAGTGATGTGGGGAAACTGTAAACCACCATCGTATTTACGTTGGTATAGGATAGAATGTTTAAAGCGTGGTGTAGAGTTATTCCAGACAAATCTACGAACACTGCATTCCACATCTATAAACCATGATGGAGGAATATGAATTGGAAGGGTTTGCATTAAGTATAAAATTTTTGGAAGGGAATTCATTTGCACCACGTTAATCCTGCCAATCCAGGACAAACGTAAATTACGCCATTTAGTGACATCATTACGCATAGCTTGTAATAATGGTGTGAAATTATTCGAGAACAATTAAGATAGGTCTTTAGTCAGATATACTTCTAAATATTTAGGTCTAGTGGGGTGCCAAACAAAAGAGAAGGATTATTTCAAAGAATTTACCAAGGATGGAGGTGCAGTCAGGCTCATAGCTACAGATTTAGAATGATTAATTTTAAAATTGGAAAGCCTACCAAATTTCTGAAATTCTTGTACAAGGTTCGGAAGGAAGGTAGTTGGATTATTAATCAATGCTAAAAGATCATCAGCGAAAAGAGCTAATTTATATTCCTGGCCACCTATGTGAATACCTGAGATATTTGTATTTAGTCAAATGGCCCTCGCCAGAGCCTCCATACAAAGGACAAATAAAAGTGGGGAGAGTGGGCACCCCTGTCTCGTCCCATTTGATATAGCAAATGAATCAGAAAGAGACCCGTTTACCTTGATTTTTGCTGTAGGGGAGTCATATAGAGCTAAAATTTTCTGTAGACAAGCAGCTCCCAAACCCAAATGGCACAAAAGATCTGACATAAACTCCCAGTCAACCCTTTCGAAAAGCCTTTTCTGCATCAGTCGATAAAATAATGGACTGTGAAGAAGAGAGAGATGCCTGGTGTATTTAATTGATAACTTTAGTGGTGTTGTCTCTAGCCTCACGACCCAAGACAAAACCAACCTGGTCATCATGAATCAGTTTTGGTAAAAGAGTCTTCAACCGGTTGGCTAGGAGTTTAGCAAAAAACTTCAAATCAATGTTTAGGAGTGAAATAGGCCTATAACTGGAACATAAGGAGGGGTCTTTACCTTCTTTAGTTAGGACAGTAATGTGGGCCTCCAGTGATTGTTTGGAGAATCGAGTCCTATCTGAAATTGAATTAAAGGCACGAGTCGGGAGCGGCGCCAGTCTTCGTTTAAAGGCCTTGTAGTAAGCAGTCGAGAATCCATCCGGGCCTGGGCTTTTACCAGCCGGGGAGGAGGAGATCACCTGATCTACCTCCTCAACAAGAAAAGACGATTCGAGGCTGTCAATCTCTTCTTGAAATAGCATAGGATAATCAAGTGAATGAAGATAAGACGATATTGACACTCGGTGAGAAGAGATGTCCGAATCTCGACTGGAATTCTTCAAATTGTAAAGCTTAGATTAATAAGAATGAAAGGTTTCTGCGATTCGTTTAGTTTCATAATGGGTCTGATCAGAATCATCTTTTATAGCTTGAATGAATGTGACAGCACGTTGCTCCCACAATGCCCTAGCCAACATCTTACCCGGTTTATTACCCCACTGGTAGAATCTGCTACAGCACTTATGGTAGGATAACTTAATTTTGTCCATAGAAAGTCTATGAAGAGCGGACCTAGCTTCCTCTAGCTTAGAGTAATAGGGTGAAGACAGGGACGCTTTATGAGAAGTTTCCAGGGATTTGATCTCAGCAAGAAGGGCATCTCTTTGTCGTGTTTTCAGTTTTTTTAAGTATGAACCTAGTTGTATACAAGTGCCCCTCAGAACGCATTTATGCGCCTCCCAAACCGTTACCTTGGAAATGTCGTCCTGATCATTCTGCTCAATATAAGAGTCTCAATCTGGGACTTGCAATACGCGTCTTGTAAAAGAAGATCATTAAAACGCCATGTCCAAGGGTTGAGCGAGCGCTGCGGAAGGGAAAGTGTAAGAAAAACTGGAGCATGGTCAGACCACGTGATCGATCCTATTGAAGTGTCAGATATAAGGGGAAGATGTCGATGGTTTAAAAAAAGATAATCAATTCTAGAATAGGTGTGGTGTGGGCAGGAGAAGAAGGTGAAGTCCGATTCAGCTGGATGCACGATTCGCCAAGAATCAGCCAGTTGATGGTTGTGAAAGGTGCATCTTACTCGCCTGAGCTCCTTACCCGGCCTATGAGATGCTTTATTGGAAGTGTCACTGAGAGGGTCAAGGGGCCAATTTAAATCACCTCCAACGACGGTAATCCCTTCCAAGAAAGTCTCAGCTTTATCCAGAACAGAAGTAATAAAGGAAGGTTGGCCAGAATTAGGTGCGTAAAGATTTAAAAAGGAGAAACGCTGACAGTATATTGTGCATTTAACCAAAATACCTCTACCCTCTACAAGCTTATGTATAGAAACATCAGATATTGGGAGGTGTCTGGCAAACAAAATGGCAACACCTAAGGTTTTACCAGCAGAATTATCGCTAGAAAAGTAGTAATAGTAGTTTTTTAAGGGAGAGGCATGACCACTCTTAAAATGCGTCTCTTGTACCAGAGCTACAGTCAGGTCCATAAATATTGGGACATTGACAGAATTTTCATATTTTGGCCTCTATTCACCACCACAATGGCTTTGAAATGAAACAAACAAGATGTGCTTTAACTGCAGACTTTCAGATTTAATTTGAGGGTAATTACATCCAAATCAGGTGAACGGTGTAGGAATTACAACGGTTTCTATATGTGCCTCCCACTTTTTAAGGGGCCAAAAGTAATGGGACTATCAACTCAAAAGCTATTTCATGGACAGGTGTGGGCTATTCCCTCGTTATTTCATTATCAATTAAGCAGGTAAAAGGTCTGGACTTGATTCTAGGTGTGACATTTGCATTTGGAATCAGTTGCTGTCGACTCTCAATATGAGATCCAAAGAGCTGTCACTATCAGTGAAGCAAGCCATCATTAGGCTGAAAAATCAAAACAAACCCATCAGAGAAATAGCAAAAACATTAGGTGTGGCCAAATCAACTGTTTAGAACATTCTTAAAAAGAAAGAAGCACCGGAGAGCTCAGCAACACCAAAAGACCCAGAAGACCACGGAAAACAACTGTGGTGGATGACAGAAGAATTATTTCCCTGGTGAAGAAATACCCCTTCACAACAGTTGGCCAAATCAAGAACACTCTCCAGGAGGTAGGTGTATATGTGTCAAAGTCAACAATCAAGAGAAGACTTCACAAGAGTGAATATAGAGGGTTCACCACAAGATGTAAACCATTGGTGAGCCACAAAAACAGAAAGACCAGATTAGAGTTTGCCAAACAACATCTAAAAAAGCCACTACAGTTCTGGAACAACATCCTATGGACAGATGAGACAAAGATCAACTTGTACCACAGTGATGGGAAGAGTAGAGTATGGAGAAGGAAAGGAACTGCTCAAAGTCCAAAACATACCACCTCATCAGTGAAGCATGGTGTGTGATGTTCTGGGTTGTTTGTGGACCCGGGGTGGTAGCAGGAGCGATCACAGAAGCAGATTTAAAAATAAAACTAGAATTTTAATAAGTGCTTGAGTAGACATATAATGGCAGTAAATAAAAGTCCAGGAATATATAATGTGCACAAGAGTTCTGTGGTGGGAGTAAAAGGGTTAATGTCCAAGTAGAAACAATTAGAGCTGTCCAGGTGTGCAGGTAGTGAAACTGAAAATAATCAAGCCAGGTTTGCAGGTAGTGAACTGAAAATAAACAAGCCAGGTATACAGGTAGTGAACTGAAGCGCAGGATGTCAGCAGGCTCAGGCACTCAGGTATGGGCAAGGGTGATGGTGGAAGCGGGGTAGTCCAGTGGGAGCTAGGAGCTGACAGGCAGACTGGCAGACAGCGAATTCACAGGAACAGGAAAGCACAGAGAACTCCCTCTCAGCTAGGCTGAGATACACGTTGCACTGGCAAAGAAGGAAGGCACTGACCCTTCCTAAATACCCCATGCCATGCTGTTACTGGCCGGAGGAAACATGTGACTCACCAGGATTGGCCAGCCGCATCACATGGCCAGAAGGCAAGATGGCGGCGCCCATGCCAAACGGAACGGAGACGCCGCCAGGCCTCACCAGCACAGAGTGACAACAGGGCCGCACAACAACACGCGCAGCCAAAGCCCCCCGCCAGACACCAGCTCCGCCACCAGACAGCCCGCGCCACAACGACCTCACAGGTAACACCCGCCTAGCGCCATGCTGAAATACCCTGGCCGTGACAGTACCCCCCCTTTTGGGGTGGCCTCAGGACACTCACCAGGCTTCTCCGGATGGGCAGAATGGAATCTCCTGATGAGCGTGGGAGCGTGGACATCACGAGCATCGGTCCAGCAACGTTCCTCTGGACCGTAACCTTTCCAGTCCAGCAAATACTGAAGATGACCTCTGCGCAGACGAGAGTCCAAGATCTGGGCGACTTCAAACTCAACTCCTCTCTCCGTCTGGACTCGAGGACAAGCAGGTAGAGCATTATGGAACTTATTCAGGACTAGGGGCTTTAATAAGGAAACATGGAAGGAATTGGGAATTTTTAGGTATGGGGGTAACTGTAAACGGTAGGATACTGGATTAATGACTTCTGTTATGGTGAAGGGACCGATGAAGCGGGGTGCGAATTTCATAGACGGAACTCTTAGACGAAGGTTCCGAGTAGACAACCAGACCTGGTTTCCTACTTGCATGCGTGGAACTATTCTATGCTTCTTATCGGCCTGGGTCTTATAGCGAGAAGATGCCTTCAACAAATCAGACCGTACTTGAGTCCAGATGGCAGCAAAATTCCGCACCGTGTCCTCCACGGCCAGAACATCGAAAACAGGCAGGCTTCGGAATTCGGGAACACGAGGATGAAGGCCATATACAACCTGAAATGGCATTTGGTTAGTTGACGAGTGGTAGGAAGCATTATGTGCAAACTCAGCCCACGGCAGCAAGGCAGCCCAATTGTCCTGGGAAGATGACATAAAAATTCTTAAGAAAGTCTCTAGATCTTGATTAACTCTCTCGGTGGAGCCGTTGCTTTGCGGATGGTAGGCCGTGGAAAAGTTTAACTTCACTTGAAGCACAGAACACAAAGCCCTCCAGAATTTTGCAGTAAACTGCACACCACGGTCAGAGACAATTTCAGCAGGAAGGCCATGTAGACGAAATATGTGTTGGACAAACAACTGTGCCAGGTCAGGGGCAGAAGATAACTTCTTCAACGGTATATAGTGGACCATCTTAGAAAATCGGTCAATTACAACCCAGATAGTGTTGAAACCTTGAGAGACTGGCCGGTCTGTGACGATATCCATGGAGAGATGCGTCCATGGACGTGATGGAGTAGGTAATGGAAGCAATTCCCCAGCTGGAGCTTGTCGTGATGATTTATGCTGGGCACAGGAGCAGCAGGAAGAGATAAACTCCATTATATCTGCCTTCATGGAAGGCCACCAATAGTGTCTTTTCAGGAACTCCAAGGTCTTCAGAGTGCCTGAGTGCCCTGCGAAGCGAGAGGAATGTGCCCAAGTGAGAAGCTGCTTCCTTAATTCCGGGGCCACAAATGATTTTCCCGTAGGAGGATGAAGTTGTAATGCAGCGAAAACTCTTGATTCCAAGACAGGGGTATTGCTTTGATTTTCAGATTGATCATCACAGAGGAGATCTCGATAGGGCATCAGCCTTCTGATTAAGTGCTCCAGACTGGAAGGTCAGGGTGAACTGAAACCTGGCAAAGAATATTGCCCAGCAGGCCAAACGAGGACTCACACATTGGAGGTTTTTGAGAAATAGGAGATTTCTATGGTCCGTAAATACAGTAAATGGAAACTTGGCACCTTCTAGCAAATATCTCCATTCCTTCAACGCCAACTTTACAGCTAGTAGTTCTTGCTCACCTATGACGTAGTTCCTTTCGGCAGGAGAGAATTTTTTAGAAAAGAACCCACACGGATGGACTCGGTTGTCCTCATAACGTTGAGATAAGACTGCTCCCACAGCTTCAGATGATGCGTCTACTTCCAACAAAAAAGGCCTGTCCAGATTGGGTTGTCGAAGAACTGGTGCTGAGATAAAGGCCTGTTTTAGAAGATGAAAGGCAGACTCTGCCTCAGGTGACCATTGGGCAGGATTAGCACCTTTGCGGGTCAAGGCTGTAATGGGAGCCAGCAGTGTAGAAAATCCCTTAATGAAGCGTCTATAATAATTTGCGAAGCCCAACAATCTCTGGATGGCCTTCAGTGTCTGAGGTCGGGTCCAATCCAGAATTGCCTGTACCTTCTTGGGGTCCATTTCTAAACTGGAGCCAGATATTACATAGCCGAGAAAAGGTACACTGGGCACTCCAAAGACGCACTTCTCCAGTTTGCAGTAAAGGTGGTTTTCTCTCAAACGGGTCAACACTTCTTTAACATGTTCTTGATGTTTAGCCACAGAGGGTGAAAAAATCAGTATGTCATCCAGATAGACAACAACCGAAACATATAACAGATCCCGGAAAATCTCATTAACGAAACTTTGAAAGACAGCAGGGGCGTTACACAATCCAAAAGGCATTACTAAATATTCGAAATGTCCATCTCTGGTATTAAAAGCGGTCTTCCATTCATCGCCAGCTCGGATACGAATGAGGTTGTAAGCCCCTCTTAGATCTAATTTCAAAAAAATGACAGAGCCCTTGACCCTATCAAACAACTCAGTAATCAGGGGAAGAGGGTATCGATTCTTTACAGTAATGTCATTAAGGCCTCGATAATCGATGCATGGTCTTAGACCACCGTCCTTCTTGCAAACGAAGAAAAACCCAGCTCCGGCAGGTGAAGTAGAAGGGCGAATGAACCCCTTTGCCAGGTTGTCCCGGATGTATTCGGTCATGGCTTGAGTCTCAGGCAAGGACAGCGGATAGGTACGACCACGAGGTGGTATCTTATCAGGTATCAATTCAATTGGACAGTCCCATTCCCTATGAGGGGTAAGATATTTGCTTGTTGTTCAGAGAAAACGTTGGCGAACATCTGATATTCCTTGGGAATGGCAGAAGAAACTAATGGAACTGTCTTTCTCACAGGTCGAATCTTTGGAAGACAGGATTTCTGACAGTCCATACCCCATGACAGAATCTGCATAGAACTCCAATCAATCCTGGGATTATGTTGACGTAACCAGGGTAGACCAAGAACAATTTCTTGAGAGGCCTCTGATATCACCAGGAATTTTAAGGACTCAGAATGAAGTGCTCCAATTCGGACCAATACTGGTTGAGTCTCTTTGGTGACTATCCCGTTAGTTAGAGGGCGTCCGTCTATAGAGGTCAGAGAGATGGCATGGTTGAGAGACAAACAAGGAATCTGAAATTTATCTATGAAACTAGACGTTATGAAATTTCCGGCTGCTCCCGAGTCGAGTAGAGCAGTAGCAAAGACAGGTTTGGGTTTAAGATCCAAGGCTAGGGTAATCGTGAAATCTTTAATTTTTGGAGACGGGTTCATAACTCCTAACTTGATGTCTCCAGGGTCAGTTAGGATTTGGCATTTCCCGGTTTACGGGGGCAGGAGATCAGCAGGTGACCGGACTCTCCGCAGTACAGACAGAGGTTCTTTTGCATTCTTCTCTGACGTTCTTCTTTAGAGAGGTGTGTATGATTCACCTGCATAGGCTCCTCTTCAGTAGGGGAAGGAATGGGACGGGTAGAAATGGAGGGGGTAAATGACCTTTGCCGGTCAGTTCTGTTTTTTTCAGCCTGACGTTCCCTGAAGCGTAGGTCAACTTTGATACACAATGAAATCATGTCGTTCAGATTAGTAGGAAGCTCTCGAGTGACTAGATCATCCTTTAGTCGGTCTGACAACCCATGCCAGAAGGTCGAGGTGAGGGCTTCCTCATTCCATTTGAGCTCTGATGCTAAAATTTGAAATTACACGGCATATTGACTGACAGGATGGACCCCTTGTCTCAGTGTCATGATGTTTGATGATGCTGATACAGTACGCCCAGGTTCATCGAAAATCTTCCTGAAGGATGACACAAAGCCTGCGTAATTATCCAGCAGCGGATCTGAGCGCTCCCAGAGTGGGGAAGCCCATTCCAAGGCCTGGCCGGATAACAGAGAGACTATATAAGCCACTTTAGTTCTTGCAGTTAGAAAGTTGTCAGGCTGCAGGGTTAACTGTATGTCACACTGATTTAGGAATCCTCGGCAGAGTTTAGGATTGCTGTCAAACTTATTTGGTAAAGGAAGACGTAAGCGGGGAGATGATCTGCCTCCTGTATTCCCAGACGCTGATGCGGATGTAGATGCTGGTACTTCAGGGGTAGAAAAGGAAGTTTGCAAACTATCCTGTCGCTTGGACATCTCTTGCAGAAATTGAGCCATCTGATGCTGCATGTTTTCCAGATTTTCTAAACGACCAGAAATGCACTTGAACAAATCCACTCCTGACTCCTGATCTGTGGCCGGCTCCATGGGGCCAGTGCAAACTGTGATGTTCTGGGTTGTTTGTGGACCCGGGGTGGTAGCAGGAGCGATCACAGAAGCAGATTTAAAAATAAAACTAGAATTTTAATAAGTGCTTGAGTAGACATATAATGGCAGTAAATAAAAGTCCAGGAATATATAATGTGCACAAGAGTTCTGTGGTGGGAGTAAAAGGGTTAATGTCCAAGTAGAAACAATTAGAGCTGTCCAGGTGTGCAGGTAGTGAAACTGAAAATAATCAAGCCAGGTTTGCAGGTAGTGAACTGAAAATAAACAAGCCAGGTATACAGGTAGTGAACTGAAGCGCAGGATGTCAGCAGGCTCAGGCACTCACGTATGGGCAAGGGTGATGGTGGAAGCGGGGTAGTCCAGTGGGAGCTAGGAGCTGACAGGCAGACTGGCAGACAGCGAATTCACAGGAACAGGAAAGCACAGAGAACTCCCTCTCAGCTAGGCTGAGATACACGTTGCACTGGCAAAGAAGGAAGGCACTGACCCTTCCTAAATACCCCATGCCGTGCTGTTACTGGCCGGAGGAAACATGTGACTCACCAGGAATGGCCAGCTGCATCACATGGCCAGAAGGCAAGATGGCGGCGCCCATGCCAAACGGAACGGAGACGCCGCCAGGCCTCACCAGCGCAGAGTGACAACAGGGCCGCACAACAACGCGCGCAGCCAAAGCCCCCCGCCAGACACCAGCTCCGCCACCAGACAGCCCACGCCACAACGACCTCACAGGTAACACCCGCCTAGCGCCATGCTGAAATACCCTGGCCATGACATGGTGATGGTAGTGTCATGGTGTGGGCATGTATGGCTGCCAATGGAACTGGTTCCCTTGTATTTATTGATGATGTGACTGCTGACAAAAGCAGCAGAATGAATTCTGAAGTGTTTTGGGCAATATTATATGCTCATATTCAGTCAAATGCTTCAGAACTCATTGGACGGTGCTTCACAATGCAGATGGACAATGACCCGAAGCATACTGCAAAAGCAACCAAAGAGTTTTTAAGGCTAAAAAGTGGAATGTTATGCAATGGCCAAGTCAGTTCCCTGACCTGAATCCAACTGAGCATGCATTTCACTTGATGAAGACAAAACTGAAGGGAAAATGCCCCAAGAACAAGCAGGATCTGAAGACATTTGCAGTAGAGGCCTGGCAGAGCATCACCAGGAATGAAACCCAGCGTCTGGTGATGTCTATGCGTTCCAGACTTCAGGCTGTAATTGCCTGCAAAGGATTTGCAACAAAGTATTAAAAAGTGAAAGTTAGATTTAGGATTGTTTAGTTTGTCCCATTACTTATGGTCCCTTAAAAAGTGGGAGGCACATATAGAAACCGTTGTAATTCCTACACCGTTCACACGATTTGGATGTAATTACCCTCAAATTAAATCTGAAAGTCTGCAGTTAAAGCACATCTTGTTTGTTTCATTTCAAAGCCATTGTGGTGGTGAATAGAGGCCAAAATATGAAAATCCTGTCAATGTCCCAATATTTATGCACCTGACTGTATATATAAAATATGCTTATATTTACTTTGTCAGCCTGAAAAGATCTAAGCATTTGAGATCTCTTTTCTGGGACATTTAAGCCTTTGGCGTTAATAGTAACAATCCGTAATACAGGTTTATGACTAGACATGTATTTTAAATGTAAAAATAGCATAACAACTTGCCCCTCAGAGCAAGGCATGGATTACCCAACTAAATAAGCCGCTCTTGAGAGATAGAAGACCTGGGGGAGAGGAAAAGGGTTGGAAAGAGGGGTAGGAAAAATAAAAGAAAAAAAAGGGGAACAACATAACCATGAATATGAAAAACACTGTAAAAATTGCAAATATAGGTAGAAATTTCAACATCAGAATGCTGCATCTGGACGACCAGGAGACAAAAATCTGCTCCATGTCCAGGATGGGAGGGAATGCAGCACAGAGGGGGTTCGGAGGAACGGCATCAACAGCAACCCATTAAAACAGAGAAATGTATAATTGAGTCGATTAGTAGAGAACGCGAAACCAGCATTAAAATAAGTATCAATACCAATGCATGACAATATAGGGTGAATACCCAATTCCTTGTAGAACAAGGAAAACCGGAACAATCTCACCACTCTTTCACAGGGGAGAAATTGATCAAGTCTCTTCTGAGGACCCTGGAATGGTTAGACGTCATGTCCTCTGCTTGGAATTAGATACTCATTGCCAACGTTCTCCAGCAGAAGGAAGGGAAGGAATCACCGGAGGATTATGCAAGGTTTCCCACTCAGGAAGTGCCACTGGATCTATATACCCAAAGCCGTGAAAAAGGAAGGAAGATCAGCTGGAGTATGGACAATAACATTCTTCCCGTTGTGAGTTACTTGCAAGTTAAATGGGAAACCCCATCTATATCTCAAACAATGCTTGCGAAGTTGTTCCGTCAGTGGTTTCAGAGATTTCCTTTGTTGCAAAGTATACCATGATAGATCAGGAAACAGCTGAACTTTATGACCGCTAAAATTAATCTCTTCAAGCTGGCGCACCTTCTGCAGGATGGCCTCTTTTTGGGTATGGTAATGAAGGTGGCAGATGACATCTCAAGGTTTGTCTGTAGGTAGACCTCATGGACGGAGAGCCCTATGTGCCCTATCAAACAGGATTTTGCTATTAGGATCAAGGCCAAGAATCTCTCCAAATGTCTTCGTGAGTGCATCTGTAAGATTGGGCGGAGTAACATCTTCAGAATAGCCTCTTACTCTGATGTTGTTGCGTCTGCCGCGGTTATCTAAGTCGTCCATATGTGATTTAAGAGAACGGATCTCTGAATGTTGTTGAGAAAGAATATCTTGAACTTGGAGTAAAGCATCCACAGACATATCTTTATGATCTTCCAGACTATCAATCCTTGTTGCCTATTCAGACATGTCCGATTGAATGGTAGCCACCTCCTGGCGAATAGTAGACTGAAGCTTGGTCTCCAGAGACTGAAAATCTTGTTTCGTGGGCAGTGATCTGACGTGTGAGAGAATTTCACTAATCTCGTCATGGAAAGTAGAAACAGAAGGACTAGTAGTGTGAGTAATTCCCGGTGACATCCTGTCTGGAGAGGAAGAGATATTAGGGGAGGCTGGTGCAGAGATCTCCCCTGTGGCAGATGTGCCAGCAGGCTTTACAAACTGCCTCAGATCTTGATGAGAGCCGTTATCTATTCTACTACCAGCTTCCGCCTCTCACCTTTGCACCAGCATCTTCAATCTCTGAGGTGGTCAGACACCATTTGCGCGGGTGAGTAATGGACTGAGTATTCTTACCAGGGTCTGCTAGGACCTCCATGCTATGTCTCTGTGTCGCAATCGCGTTCATGGGCAAAGCCATGTTGGTCTGTGTCATCTGATCTGGCCCCTCCAATGGTAGTCTTGTGGTCACTCAGCTGATCTCTACATCCAATGACCAGCTACCTAAGGATATTTAAATCTGGCTTTGTGAACAGGAAATTGCCTGTGCAACTTTGATTCTCTAGTGATTATTTGCTCAGACTGCGTCTTAGGCTCCACACTATTCTTTAGTGTCCTCTATCAAGAAATCATTCCTTGTGTTACCCATCGCTTTTCAGCATCTGGATATCCAGTTACCTATCCTTTGCTATACAGCATCAGGATCACCGGAGCTGTTACCCATCGCTATTCAGCGTCTAGATTCCCAGTACAGCTACTTGTGACAAAACAGTATCTGGATCTCCGGAGTTCACCCCATCGCTAATCAGTGTCTGATTTATCGTAGCAGATATTCCTCCAGTACATTCTACCCACACTTCTCAACTACTCCTCAATTCTGTCAGTACCAGTTCCTACATTCTTAGTTCTGTCCCTTGTCTTCTCGTTTCTCTCAAATACCTACTCTGGGGGCCGCGACCTGTTTACTTGGTTCAGCGAAACCCATATCCCACTTGGAGGGGGTCACTGATGAATACCATCAAGTGGATTAGACTCCGCGCCTCACAGTAGGTATTGTCAACATCTGACAGTAGCCTATTAGGAATTATATTGCCTAGAATAGATGAGAAAACACAAATTCGGGCGCTCCAAAGAAGGAAAACTGAAAAATGCTAATTTAATTTAAATGCAGCTCACCACTTAGGAGACAGGTAGGCCCCCCAAAAAACTTAGTTTGAAAAGGAGAAAACACAGATGTGGGAGCGCTAAGAATTTGTTGATGAGACAAACATATATATATATATATATATTAATAAATGTGAGCTTATATATATATATATATAGATAAGAATAAATAAATTTGAAATAAGCTCACATTTATTAACATAAATAACATGCAATGCATAAAATAATTAAACAGAAAAAGTGGTCTGTTCAAGATCAGCTACACTTCTCATCTAGCGGGTAAGCCACTGGAGTTTTCCACCTACGTTCATTCGGCACTATCTAGCCATTGGAGCCTTGAGAACATTTTTACTGCATGCAGTCACCAGTTTTCTTATTTTTGAGGATCAAATTACTTATTAAGTGTAAGAATCCATCTTTTAAAATACCCCAGATTTACTAGGGGTAACCTCTACTGAGACATTACAACCACATTTTTATCAGAGTAAATCATTCATATTTACAATTACATTGCATTACTGTTATTTATTGTACTCTCTCTCTGCTGATCTTGAACAGACCACTTTCTTTTTAATTATTTTATTCATTGCATGTTATTTGTGTTAATAAATGTGAGCTTATTTATTTATTCTTATCTATTTATGCTTGTCTCGTCAACAAATTTTTAGCGCTCCCACATCTGTGTTTTCTCATATATTGCCTCCTCGTTTTTTGCCATCAACTCACCCAAGCCCACCAGCCACTGTACCGCAACTGAGGTCAATCAACACCAGTGCCTGACAGTGTATAAGAAACATTACTGTGGCATAACATAAAAAAGGGGCGCTATTGTGTGGCATAATGTGAATAAGGGACACTATTGTGTGGCATAACATGAATATGGGCACTACTATGTGGCACAATGTGACTAAGGAACACTACTGTGGCATAATGTGTATAAGCGCACTACTGTGGCATAACATGAATAAGGGGCAGTTATAACATTGCTTATATTAATGTTATATTACTGTTGTATATATTTTATTAGTGGAATAACTTTAGTGGGTTGGAATATATCTAGCCCTCCATGCCTCAATTTGAAATTGTCCCTAGTGTCTATTTTTATTTTCCTGGATTTTTTTTGCTATGGCAGCCTAAAGATGGCCTCTTTCATTTGCATTGACAGCTCCTTTGACCACATGTTGTAGGTTCACATCAACAGCTTCTAAATGCAAATGCCTCACTTGTAATCAACTCCAGACCTTTTGCCTGCTGAATTGATAAAGTAATAATGAGGCTTGGCCTGCCACTGTAGCCTGCATCTTAAGCATGTCATCTGAAGCATGGAGTTAGAACCATAGTTGAGTTTTAATACCATCTCTAATCTCATCTCTTTTCAGGTAAATTAATGCCATCTTCCATAACTGATGCTTTTAATTGCAAGAATAGTCTGTATTGAAAGTTTGTTTTGCAATTGTGGGTCTGCAACATCCCCCACCATTAGTTTGTTGACCAAATTGCTCAAACACTCCCTCCCCCTGTACCAGCTGACCCAGCATCTCCTACAAAGGGGAATCATTTAAAAGCATGCAAAGGCTTGGTCTGCCACAATAGCCTGCATCTTAAGCATGTCATCGGAAGCATGTAGTTAGAACCGGAGTTGGAACTGGATTTGGACTTTGAACTACTTTCTAAACCAAAATGGAACAATTTCTCAAACAATGCAGCTTGGGAATGCTACCACTCCACCTTCAATTCACCCCCCCCCCCCCTTAGACTGGGTTTGGGGGCAGTCTCATGCTGCATCCCAATCGCACTCAACAAGCTTCTGGCTGCGACAAGCTCTCACACTCGAATGAGGGAAACGCTTGGTGCAGTGATGTTACCTGTTACAGTTTACACCGTTATTTTAATTTCTGATTAACTGTAACATGGTTTTTCCTTATAATGCTGTTGCTATTCTTTTAAGATGGCCTTTTTATACCTTTGTATTTAGCCTCTCGTTCATTATTTTTATTTTCTCTCCGCCTGGATATTATACTTCCGCTACTTGCGCACCCTGCCAGATGTAACCTACACAGTGCGCCCCAGATGGCTGCCTGGATGGTTATTTCTTAGCAGGATGAACAAACACGTGGATCTATTCAGTGAGGGTGTATTATATTTGAAATGTTTCAGTCACCCATGTACATCATGCCCAAACTGCATCACTGTTTGCAGTATTTGTATGATATGCCTGTGTGCTATACCTCCAATGAAGTGCATCCTCCATAGGCAGTATGTACTTCACATGGATCTACTCATACTGGGTATATCATACTGCCACACACATGTCAGTTTTCCCATATATGCCTTGGGTCCTTGTACGGCTTATCTCCCACATTGTAACCTTCATAGTGCGCCCAACATGGCTGCCTCACCTGGTACACTTGTGGATGGGATGAAAAATACATGGACCTGACGATCATGGTTGGACCCTACTCCTAGCGTTAGGACGCTGCATCCACTCATTTTGTGTCATCTCTTCTAGGCATAACCTATTCCACCCAGGGTAATCCTACGTAGTGCGCCCAAGATGGCTGCCTCATCTGGTACCTTTTTTGATGAAATATATAATCCGTGGAAGTTATTTCGCAAAATGTCTGCACCAACCCTGCAATATGTTTATTGTGCTCTTTAGGTTCTGGTTGTTTAGAATTATCTCCGTGTGATGTTCTATTTTCTGCAATACCTAATCCTTGAACAATGTACCACGTTTTCTGATGTCTGTAAAGCAGGAGAAAAGTGCTATATAAATAAAATTATTATTATAAATTACTTCTTCACATACTGTAAAATAGGAATCCACCCATCTGTCATCCTAACCCTTTGTCTAATGCTCATTGTCTACCCCACCTGTGTCACCCCTGTCTGTCTGCCCCTCCCCTTTAGAATGTAAGCTCTCACGAGCAGGGCCCTCTTCCCTCATGTGTTTTTCCAACCTTTACTTAGATCGTTATCTACTCTATACGCCAACTGTTTATATACCATGTACTTGTCCTGCAATGTCTTGTACTGTATGTCACTGTTTTCTTGTTTTGTACAACTGTTTCTGTGCTTTGTTTGTGTACTTTGTAAGGCGCTGTGGAACCCTTGTGGCGCCATATAAATAAAAGATAATAATAATAATAATAATTATAATAAGGGAATAGCCCACAGCTTTTCCCTTTGAAACAGCTTTTGAGTCAATTTTCCAATTACTTTTGATCCCTTGAAAAAGAGTGTGCTACATATTAAACAGCTGCAATTACTAAATCCTTCCTCCAATTTTACAAAATCATTCCTCCAATTAGAATGTGAATACCCTAAAGCTGGCAGTCTACACTTTAAAACCCTATTATTATATAGCTGTAACTTGAATATGTTTGATAAACAAATAAAATAACAAATATTGTGTCAGTGTCCACATATATATGGGCCTAACCGTATAACCCTATGCCCAGATTAACAGCTCATAACCACCACAGTACCCTGTACACCAAATGCATCCCTGTAAGAGACTAACTTTTGTCCTAAATGACAGCACCATGTACCCTAGCCATATGGCAAAATTCCAAGCCACTAGAAATCTTCATGATGCCCTACTTGTGTTATGAGCCAATGACAAGGACGTCTCAATTTGGCTATGTTAGATGGAATTATAGGGCTTATATCCAATAAAAACATCACTGGGTTTTTGTGTAAGGAAGTGACAGTTATTTTATACTGAAACCATGTGGCTTTCATTTGTCAAACAGCAATTGTACAGTCAGCTAATGAACGGGTTTAATTTTAAACAGAGAAGAGTAAAGCAGTCAGACCTCTTGGCTTCACAGCTGAGGCTGCAGGAAAGGGCCAGACAGCCAGATGCCAACCAGGAGCTGCCAGTTGGACAGCTTTGGCCTAACAAATGGTGATCTTATATCACTCAAATTAAATGTGTACAAACTGAATGCAGGAAACCACTTTGAGTGATGAAGATGCATTGGAGATTTACCACTGATCATATAACAATCACGAATCAACCTTACAGAAACTATTGCAATAGTTGTTTTATCAGTTAAACATTCAAATAACAGAAATAAATTGAAAATTATATACAGCACTAATATAATGTTATTTTAATTTTGCTCTGTAATCAGATTTTCCAGATAATGAAATATATGTCCTCCACTTATATCACTCAGGTTTCCACCACCCTAAATAATCCTCAGATGTCTTTGATGTTGTTAACATAGGTTAATAAAGCAAATAACCATAAATCATTTTTATCGTTTGATTATGTACTTTTTATAGAGTTCTATTTTTCTACTCAATGGATTATTCCCGAATTATAGCCATCATATCATATGTGTCTTCTATTCATACAAATTGCTGGTCTTTTTTTGAATGGGGATAAGAATAGGATGAATCTGTTATATAATGCCTGAAGATTTCCTGCCTGTTCCAAACGACTCCCAACGCAGAGACGGGATAGACCAGCCGAAGAGGAGGACCATTGCGCTGGGAACAATGTAATGCTGGGCGTACACTAGGGAAATCATTAGGAGATCAGCAGCAGCAGTGAGGTGACCCAGCAAATGCCCAGGCCAATATACTAGTTATAATATAATTTGGTGGAAAATACAATTAATATGCACTTTTTCTTTTCAATTTATGATACTGTGCCCAATACACAATACTCCCATGTTGTTCAACAGCAAATATGGCACCTAGATGAATGTTCAAAACAACATGTGAGTTATAATGCAAATAAGCAATTGCATGGTAGATGTAATAAGCTTGTACACTCCTGCTGTCAGAGCCGGCCCTAGGCATAGACAAACTAAGCAAATGCCTAGGGGCATCGAAGCCCCCCTAGGGCTGGTGGAGGTTTGGTGCAGGCACGGCCAGGGCACCTGCTGCTGGTTGGGCAGAGACTCTGGCAGCTGCTATTGCTGCTGCGCAGCGTCCATGCTTGGAGCTCACCTGACAGCTCCGATCGGGCCTGGCAGCAGCAAACAGTAAGTGGACAGAGGCAGAACAGCTGTCGGCAGTTTTGTAGGGGAGAGCACCTGGATGGCAGCTAATGGTTAGTGCCAGGTCAGCTCTGGGGCATCACACAATCAGAATGAGCTTCTGCATATGGTCAGAGGCTCATTCCGGACTATAAGTAAATGGTTGCGGAGGGGCTGCTGCACCATGGGCCTTTGCGCAGCTCGGAGTAGTGAGTCATACCTCACGGCTCTGGGCTCCGCCTCTAACAACCATCACACATAGCTGAGGCCTGCCAGCCTGAGACAGGAAAAGCGGGTCTGCCACCCATAGCTTGCTGTACCTTGAGTCGGACGCCTCTGTAGGCTGTGCTCAAGTAGTACGTTTGGAACTGGGCGAGGGCCGGGGTGCTGTGGTGCTCACTGCTGGGAGAGGGGTGGGGTGCTCTGCTGAGATAGGGATGGCGGGTAAGGGTGGGTGCTGACACTGTGTTGTGCTGGGTGAGGCCATCCCTTTTCAGGATCCCACATGGAGGGGGGTACCAACCAAAATCTTGTCTAGGGCACTAATTTGGCTAAGGCCGGCTCTGCCTGCTGTAGTAATTGGGTGAATGTCCAGATCTTGATATTGAGCTCCAGATATTACTTGAAAGATATTAGTTTGTTTATGACTTTGCAAGTATTATTTTTTTCTAGCTAGCAAAGGATGTGAACTGGCATGTTATCACTTTATCTTCTTTTTTCCATGTAGAACAGTAAGTATCAATCAAAAGTTAATGTTAATTTGTTTTATGAGGATGCACTTTAATTCTACCTAAATGCCTGAGTGCTCTTGGCATGAATAATGGATTCGCCATTTAACACCATGTTGTTTTGATCAGAGTAATTTTTGTTGCCACCATTATCCATGATCAAGTAAATATTAGTGCACCATCTGCCACAATATGAAAGAACTGTTTTCTTTAATGCAAGTGTTAAGGATTATTCAGTGTTCATTAACAACTTGTTGCGCTCCACTGATCTGAAGCCGCAAGTTCCTCATGTAAGCTCTTCACACACACTAAATGGGACTTTGCTATGTAATTATATGCTTTACAAGAGTGCAGCTATAAAAAGACATTTTACATAGATTGTGCCAATTTATAGTCAAACGCTATAATTTTTGAAGTCTTCCACTGCACCTGCATTTTCTAAATTTTCATGCAGCATTATAAGCCTCAGCAAGGAACATGGCCTCTTTTGTGCACATAGTAGAACTAACAATGAGACAAACAGGACACATAAAAATAGCACAATAGGAGAAATATCTAACCACAGTCCTGTATGTGCCAGTGCTATGTAATTGGCGCAAATGTATTATTTTCTTGAAGAAAAAAGTTTATTATTTTAGTACCATCCTATAACCTTTGGGATCTTACAATTGAGGGGTTTAAAAGAAATCAATTCCATGCATGTGGCATTAAATGAAAGCATATAAAATGAGGCCAACACCATGGGACATTTAGATTTCATAGCTAAGGCAAATGTCCAAGTTTTTGAAAATTATATGCAATTAGAGTTTTTCAACACTTATTCATATGATGCACTTAAAAAATACCAGCATATTCTGTTAAGATGTTCACTTTAAAACATCCCATAATTGTACAATATTGCACTGATCACACTGAACTAAAAGTTATAAATTCATGACTCAGATTGTTATATATTTTCCATTTGTCCTAGCTAGATTCATACAATTTATTTTTAGTATAGTTTAATCAGGTAAGCATATCCAATTTTTCACAATGTGTTACATCTGCTGTTATCTAAGCTACAGGGTTTTACCTAAGAATAAGTTTATGTAAGTTTCTTGAATGGAACATAATTTAAAATTATTTTCTTATTTACACTCTACTAGTTCACCTTATATGCTTTCAAGAATTTAACAAATTATTGCTTTAAAAAATTATATCTTCCCTTAGTACATCATTGTTTTTGATTACTAATAAAGTAATTGTATGCCTGAACACCTAGTCAGGCACTATAGCTTACTACTTCTATGTCATCAAAGCAAGGCATCTGCATTTAATTTGTTATTGTTGTCAAAATTATATACACAATATATATTCTCTTTAGCCCTCCAAACAAATCAGCTGCGATGTTTATATGGATTGCCCCCACAATAGGAATAAATTAAGCCCAAATAAATAATCTTACACTGTATTCTTAAAAAAACAGAAAAAATGTATAGTGTAGTAAATCAATGCCGCTTCCTACCCTTTGTAAAATTTTACTATTGCTTACAACTTAATTAACCAACTCCTTACTTTAATACTCATTGTGATTGAGTGTTTTAAAAAAACAAACATAAAGGCAATATATATGTGTAGACTGTCAGACTCAAGGAGAACCAATACATACATAAAATCACAAATACTGTACATATTTTCTATCAACGTCAGACATTTAAATTCCACTTGATGTAATTGAAATTCTCAACGTGCAGTATGAAGATACTTAATGCTTCAGATGATATCCTATCTAATGCAGTAATCCTCAGAAAGACAAAAAACAGATATATTAAAATGCCCTAGTCTGTTGTCCTTTAATATATAAAATCCCCAACATACCAGCTGAACACTTACATTGTACAAATAAAGATAATTGTTACATTCTTGGGTGCCCAAAGTCCCCCACAAGATCCAGTAGTTAGCCAGTGTTTCAGTACTCAATTAATGGCCAATTTACAAAGCTCTGCAAATTCTTGCTTTGTGGAGCTTGGACCCGATAGCTAATGCCATCTTAAGATGATGTCCACCACTGTAGCCTACAATAGGGGCTACAATATAGATGTGGGGACTTTGGATCCCTCTCAGCTTCTGGACAGTGAGTATGCACGGCTTTATGGTCAGCATACACAGTTCAATCAGCAGCAAAGCAGTTGCTGACAAGGGGGCAAAGCCATCGCTAAGACAGCCTCCTATAGGAGGCACTGTCCAGGCATGACTTCAATGGTAATTTGTCCCATTAAGACATCTATTACCATTGCAAATAGCAGTGATAATGGATATTAATGGGACAAAAGTTAGGTCAATCATAAATTGGACCCCATATGCACCGGGATTATCTTATATGTTTTAAACCTCGTTTTCATACATCAACTGTGTACAGTGGCTGGGAGTATTTTTACCTTCAGTGTAAATCTAGCAGGGCTGAGGGTACCAGTGCTTTTGTAAAATAATGTCTGTAGGCCTGAATCAACAAAGATCGCAATTGCAAAGCTGCATGCAGGCATCTTTGCAATTGCGATCCTTGCAAAAGCACAAATGCAGCAGGAGGTGTAGACACCCCCTGCTGCATTTGCAAACCCAGCACTGCAATGGAAGTCGCAGGCTGGGATCACCATCATGACCATTGCGACCATCAGTGGTCGATGGTCACGATGGTGGATGGCGCTGGGCGGCCGTCCAGCTGAGTAAGTCTCAGCTTACTCAGGCTGACCGGCTTGCGAGCCCAGTAGACTGCGTATGTCCACACAGTCCCTGGGTTGGTCCGTTTCTGGGAACGCTGGCTGACTCCACCCCTTAAATGTCTCTGCCTGTGAATCACATAAATAAAATAGGAATGGTAAAAAAAAGAAAAACTGAAAGAAACTGAAATAAATTGAAAGAAACCGGATAATACATCAATCTCTACATCAGGAGTGGGGAACCTCAGGCCCGGGGGCCATGTAAGGCCCTCGGAATCATTTGGTCTGGCCCTCTAAGCTTTTTTCTGCTAGCCTCATCTGGCTAGCAGGGTGTCTAGATTGGCACCCTGCAGCCAGAATCTATGCAGCAGTGCCACCTGGAGCGTCCTTAGGATGCGTCAGACGGTCACACTGCTGCCCTTACAGCTCCCAGAAGCATCCTCAGGATGCTCTGGGCATTGCTGTAATCACCAGCGATTGTGGTCCTGCCCCCGTGTGACATCACATGGAGGGGGCGTGGCCTGCACCGGCCCCTCGAATAATGTTATATATATTAAAATGGCCCTCGGACGAAAAAAGGTTCCCCTTCCCTGCTCTACATGGTATAATATAAACGACCTGATTCAGACCCACTCACTAGATGCGCCCGCTCGCTCCCAGCATATGGAAATTCAGCTAAGTGACGTCAAGGCAGCCACTCGCACGGCAAGGCATAAGCACACCCACTATGTCTTGGCGAGCGATCACTTTGTGCTTACAGACGCCCACTTGCGTAAGTCATCTCCAGGAAGTATAATCATCCATCGTTACATCGGGTTCCATCAGAACTGACCGCAGCGCTTGCAGTTGACTGTACCCTACCGCAAGCACTGCGATCACTTATCCATGTTACAGGCTGTGTTTGAAAAATGACAGTTAGGAGCTGGTTGGCTGGGACTTTACCTCTGTTCACTTTATCTCCATCCCAGGCTTAGTAAATAGACCCCTCAGTCTGTTGCAATATACCAAATGCCTTTGCAACAGGCTTGCCTATCCTCCCGATTTGGCCGGGGGCCTCCCGATTTTTGGGAGCTGCACCCGGCCCCCTGGAAAGGCAGGCAAGGCTCCCGGAAGCCGGCATCCCTCCCTACCCCCTGCAGAGTTAATATCAAAAGCCCCGCAGTGGGGGGCCCGGTGACACGAAAATAACGGCATTGTGAAGAGGGGGCGGGGCTATGATGACGCAATCACGCAACTCCGGCCCAAATGTGATGTCATGGCCGGACACGCCCCCCGCTGTTAGCCGACAATCAGCTCCCTCCCGGAAGGAGGGAACTGATTGTCGGCAAGTATGCTTTGCAATGATCCTGCCAATAACCAGGGCCCTGTTAGACTCTGTGCCCTTGTGTGAGTCACATTAAAGAATGCATTTACCATTGTGATTCTTTACATGTTATTTTTTGTTTTGGCATTTGAGAATGATAGATCCTGTCAATGAATTGTTTCCATCTCTTTGATAAGGCCATGGTTTTGATGCCCATATTATTCCCTCTCCTGCTGAGGCTTATTTTGCAACTTTTGTGCTGGTCACATTCCAACATTAATGTCAGTAGTTTTATACAGTCCCTGCATAAATGATACAGTGCCTTGTTTTTTTCAGAAGACTCTGAGTTTCAAGGAAATACCCTTTATACATACTCATACAGGAAATAAAACCTACTCAGAATGGCCAAAAAAGTGTTTTCATTTCTTCACTGATATTGCAAAAAAGCTGACAAAGGAAATGGAACTCCCATAACACGCCCATAAGATGGACCGTCTCCATACATACTTCCCAATCACCACCCAGGGGGGCACAGCACATTTCCAATACATTTCTGATATCATGCATCTTAATTGCAACGTATGCACCACTAGAATTAGGGGGGTTTTTTAGCAGAAAAATCTCTCAACTTTGTGGACATCGGCACTGCATGCGGCTCAGAATGAGAACCATAATGTGTAGGAATAATATGGTAGGAAAAACAAGGTTGCTTCAAGTGTGTACATGACATGCCAGTGCATGGGAAAACAGGGCACACTGGATTCCTTTTCCCCTTCTCGCAGTGCAGGGTAATCAACAGATAACACCTACTAAGGGCTCATATCATTTGAAACATGATACTTCCTTTTTCAAATGTGGGTACCAACGATTTAATGGAAGACATGATGGGAAAGATATTCCCCCTGGACTTCCTTAGTATTCTGCAATGTAGTGGAGTTATTGTCTGGTATTCACACTGATATATATATATATATCTCTCATATAAGGGGACATAGGAGACCCAACTCTTTGAGATAACGTGTTCCCATCTGCCTACCTGCCATGAATGGGGAAATAGGGAGCTTTCAGTCGTCCCCCATCATTCCCTGCACTACATCATTACTCTTACCTCACTGCAGTTTATTTCCTCATACATTTGAAGGTATTGTGCCAGCACAATGTTATTGTGTACATCCTCCACCCTGACTCCCCATTGGTACAGATAACTAAGTATTATTTTAAACCTTTGAGTGTGGAGGACATGCATGACCTCTGTATTTTTAATTTATATGTGGAAGAAAAGTACTGCTCATTGTCTGCACTCAAGGGGTTCATAATGTACATTTTGGAAACCTTTATTTAATTACTCAAGCCTATAGTAAATCAAGGGTTACCATATTGTTATTTTCTTTTTAGCATGATAAGAATTTCTTTTTTACAGGTAAACGGAAGTAACTTTGCCCCAATGTATACTAACCTATTGGCTTTTTGTAAAAACAATTTTCTTGAACATGTGTTTTGAAGATTAACATTTGGTTGGGTGGAAAATATATAGTAATGACTATATAAATGCATAACCTGCTCTCATCTTTATAGGGAGGACCAGGGTGGAATAGGCTAGTGGATGAGGGCCATGCTATACAGGCCCATACATCACCCAGCAGGCCTTGGGAAAATTAGGGAAATTACATCAAAATCCACCAAGGGTGGTTTGTCACAAAGTAGGAAGACCAAGTGCTGGAGTGTAGCCGAGGAAAGAGGTGGGTTCATTATTGAGAGAGCAGCTGAGAATGTAGATGCGGCCATACAGAGGCATAGAGAGGGTAGAGCTCATGCACCAGGTGCTTGTTTCCAGCCGGGGCGCCATCTGGGTAGCATTCTTTCCTTTTATTCTAAGTTACTGGCTACCGGCCTCCTCTGCTTCATGCCACCTCCCCCTGACACTGTCCCCTACTCACTTCTGCTCTGTCCTGCCCAGTTAGCTAAACCAATCAACTGTTTGACTACAAGTTTACCCATTCACCCATGTCTCCTGCAAGGAGCACACTACTAGACAGATTTCTTAGTGAATTATAGCCTTTTTAAATGCTAAATTGTATCATACACAATTAGGATTAGGTAGACAATAATATATATATATATATATACACACATATATATATATATATACATACAGTGGTGGCCAAAGTTGCGGACAGTTTTTGAGATTTCAACTTCGAATGCATATAAAAACTGTTACACTTCATGCAGTGCAATGATTTAAATATTAAATGAAAGGAAATTTAATGCTGAATTCAACACAATGAACAAATGTCAAATATTTGCAGTACAAGGGAAGTTATGCAGTGAAAGCAACACTTATGGTGAAAATCCCTGTGTACTTATGATATTACTGTCCTATCAGTATTTCGTTGGGTATCCTTTATTTTTCAAGACAGCAGCACAGCGACGTGGCATTGAGCCAACCAATGTTTGGAGCTCTTCCTTCTTTATTATGTAGTGCCCTGAGAAAATTATAGCCTCAATTAATTGTCTTTTATTGGATGGATGCCTCAGATGTACCAGTTTTTTCAATCGGAACTACAAATGTTCTATGGGGTTCAGGTCTGGGCTGTTTCCTGGCCATCCCAGCACCTGTATGTCATTCTCCGTAAACCACTGTTGGCATGTCCATGCAGTGTGGCAGGGAGCAAAATCCTGCTGAAAAAAAAATAGGACATTATCTGGACAAAGATCCCTGATAGAAGGTAGAAGTTTTGGTTGTAGGATGGTGTCAATGTACTTTCTGCTGTTCAGTGTGCCATCTATGACATAAAGGTGGCCTACAGCATCTGCTGTCATACATGCCCAGATCATAACACTTGTAGGATTCTTTGTTGTCGCTTGAATGCAAACTGGATGTACCTCTTCCCCGGTTTGACGTCTCACATATTTTCCCCCATCACTACCAAATATCGATATCTTAGTTTCGTCACTCCATATCACTTGTTTCAAAAAACATATCACTTGTTTAAAAATGAAGATTACAGTGCCACTTTTAATATAGACCCTCACTTATTAGAGTTCCTAATAAAATTATATATTAAATCTTACTTATAACCAAACATGTAAATGTGAATCAAACTGTATTTTCACAGCACCCCCCAATAATATGGGTGTCAGCTCAACCAAAAAATCTGTAGCAGTGGCAATCTGCTACACATAGAAAAATACAAAAAAAGAGACTGGAGCGGAGCGCCTAACGTGCCAATATACCTTAAAATATGTATATAAATATAACAAAGTGCTCAGTGATAAATAGAAAGTGCAATCATGCTCTATTTTAACCTTACTGGATAAGGACAATATTAATATATCAACTTAAATGTTTAAAAAACAATAAATGACTGATAAATACGTTATAAATATTTTGTAAACATTTAAAAGAAAATTCCTATAATCATGCGTGATAATAAGTGCAATAGTAAATAAAGTTTAAAAGTATATATATTTATTTAGAACAACAGCACTGTCCTCAAACACATCAGGGCAGTATACAGAAGACAAACGTATATAAAAAAGGAGTAATAAAAAATTGTTAAAAAATGAAAAAAAAATATATAGGAGTAGCTTATCTGATCATGACAATGGTAAGTTCATGAAAGGAGAAGATATAGGAGCCACAAACGCGTTTCGTCCTTTCCTTGGACTTCTTCAAGGGATACAAGAGCTCCTGTGGGGTGTCTGATATTTATACCCCCTTCATAAGGATAAACAAACATAGATTCCAATTAATTATAACAATACTTCCTGTTGGAACACCATGTGTTGTTAAATTAGAATAAGATTACTAACTTATAAAGAGGACCAATTCCTTTACTGATTATCTATATATATATCGAGAGTCACGTTTAGTACTGTGTTGTGAATAGTTCATAAAATAAAAAATAAAAAAATTAGCTCCCACAATCGGGCTCCAGACTGACATCACTTCCGCCCATTTCTGAGTGTCGTGCTCATGACTTCCGCCCATTTTCCAATAGTACGCGTCACTTCCATCCACGTGGATGGGGCGCTCACACTCCTTGGCCAGACACTAACACTGCCGTCCATTACTTCCGCCCGGAGTCATCACTTCCACCCTTATGTCGGAGGACATCTTAGTGCTCCAACTCGCGTATACACCCGTGGCCATCTTAATGTTCCCATTATTGGATGCATTGGTAGCCATCTTGGTCAAAGGTTATTATGACAAGGAACTACAAACCTGGCTGAGTGAAAAAGGCTTCTGACATGACTAGTAAGGGAAGACTAAACCGTTTCACAATGGATTATATAAAAGTTGCAGTCTTTACCAGGAACGCCTTACAAAGACTGAGTGCACATTATTTAGATGCCTTAATAGGGAATTCTTATATGAAGCGGTGGAAGAGGTTATATTCAAAAGCCAAAACCCAGGATCTCTGGGAACCTTCCCTCCAAGAATTGATTTAGAACATTCAAACACATTCCTCCAAAATGGGACTAGGGAAGGACAGTCCCACCATATATGTAAAAGGCTACCCGGAGCCAAATTACATCTCCAGCAATTCTTAGTAACCTGCAGGAACATTTTATTTAGAAGGACAGGGTATCTATACCAGCGTGATAGAACTTTGTAAAGCGTTTCAAAAGTAGCTACACAGGAAGAGCTAGCAAATGTATTGTTAAAAACCACCCCCCAATCGATATCCTGAACTGAATCTTGAAGTTCTTTTTCCCATACTTTTGTGAATAATGGGGGCATTTTAAACAAATTTCCAATAATTACTGAATATAATGTAGATATAGTATGAGATGGAGTTTGAGAGGCTAAACATAAGGATTCAAATAAGGTAGGGGACCTATTAAGATCATTAAGTTTGCATGTGGAGGTAATAAAGTGTCTTACCTGAAGATATTTCCAAAATTCGGATCGGGAAAAGTCACAAGACTCTTGGAGTTCTGTGAAAGGATGCACCCCCGACGAACCAACCATCTGACCTATTCGAAAGAGCCCTTTAGTCAACCAGTTTTTAAAGGATAGTATGTGGAATCCAGGGGAAAAGTCATGGTTGCCTAGAAAGGATGTGAGAGGGGAAGTAATGGATGAAATATGGGGTAGACAACGGAGTTTCTTCCAGCAACGTAAAGTGGGTGTAATGGTAGGGTGTGTAATGGTTGGGAGTTTGGGGAGCCAAGGGACAATTTCTGTAGCCTGACCCAGACCGCTTTAATCCATCATAATTCACTGCTTGGAACCTTTTGCTCTAGACCATTCCAGCACACGGTTAAGCATGATAATAACTAATAATGTGCGGAAGCTGCAAGCCACCTTCACGTTTGCGGCGGTATAGTATAGCATGCTTAAAACGTAGTGTGAGACTGTTCCAAACAAACCTACGGATGAGACGCTCCACTTCCGCAAACCAAGATGGGGAGATATGAATTGGAAGGGTTTGCATAAGATAAAGAATTTTGGGTAAGGAGTTCATTTTCACAACATTGATTCTACCTATTGTGGATAGACGTGTGGTGCGCCATCTAGTATAATAATTACGAATAACTTGTAATAATGGCGTAAAATTATTCAAGAACAATTGAGAAAGATCTTTAGTCAGACAGACACCCAAATATTCGAGTCTAGTAGGGTGCCAGACAAAAGAGAAGGACTGTTTCAAACAGTTTACCAGGGACGGAGGTGCAGTCAGGTTCATAGCCACAGATTTAGATTGATTCATTTTAAAATTTGAAAGCATACCAAATTTCTGGAATTCTAGTAAAAGGTTCGGGAGAGAAGTAATTGGATTAGTAATCAATGCAAGGAGGTCGTCTGCGAAGAGGGCTAGTTTATGTTCCTGTCCGCCTATGTGTATGCCAGAAGGGGAGAGTGGACACCCCTGCCTCGTGCCATTTGATATGTTGAATGAATCAGAGAGAGACCCATTTACTCTTATTTTCGCCGATGGGGCATCGTACAGAGCTAAAATTCTATGCAAACAGGCCGACCCCAAACTCAAGTGGCGCAGAAGGCTCGACATAAACTTCCAGTCAACCCTGTCAAATGCCTTCTCTGCATCAGTCGATAATATAATAGACTGTGAGGAGGAAAGAGAGGCAAGATGTATTAAATTAATAACTTTAGTGGTATTATCTCTAGCCTCGTGGCCTAGGACAAAACCCACCTGGTCATTGTGAATCAATTTGGGCAGAAGGAGTTTCAACTGGTTGGCTAAGAGTTTAGCAAAAATCTTCAAGTCAATGTTGAGGAGTGAGATAGGCCTGTAGCTAGGGCATAAGGTGGGGTCCTTACCTTCTTTAGGCAGGACAGTGATATGTGCCTCAAGCGATTGTTTAGAGAAACGGGACTTATCTGAAATTGAGTTAAAAGTACAAGTTAGGATGGGAGTCAGTCTATCCTTAAAAGCCTTATAGTAGGCTGAAGAGAATCCATCTGGACCGGGGCTTTTCCCAGCTGGCAAAGAGGAAATCGCCTGGTCAACTTCCTCAACAAGAAAGGGTGAATCAAGCGTATCAACCTCTTCTTGAGATAGTGTCGGATAATTAACTGAATGGAGGTACGATGCTATTGCTTCTTGATGATTGAAAGTATCAGAGTTATGGCCTGCATTTTTTAAATTGTAAAGTTTAGTATAATAGGAGCGGAAGGCCTCAGCAATTTTTTTTGTCTCGTTGTGGGTCTGACCATTTTCGTCTTTTATGGCTTGTATAAATGTGACTGCACGCTGCTCACGTAATGCCTTAGCCAACATCCTACCCGGTTTATTTCCCCATTGATAGAAGTGATTGCAACATTTTCGGTATGACAACTTAATTTTATCCATGGAAAGTCTATGGAGGGCAGCTCTAGCTTCCTCCAATTTAGAATAGTAATGAGGAGACAAAGAGGCTTTGTGTGATGTTTCTAGGGATTTGATCTCAGCGAGAATGGAATCTCTTTGTTATGTTTTCAGTTTTTTAAGGTAAGAACCTAATTGTATACATTTACCCGCAGAATACATTTGTGTGCCTCCCAGACCGTTACCTTGGAAATGTCATCTTGGTCATTTTTTTCGATATAAGAATCCAAAGAGGATTCAATCTGGGATTTACAATAAGCATCTTGTAAGAGAAGATCATTGAAACGCCATGACCAAGGGTTGAGCGAGTGTTGGGGGAGGGAGAGTGTAAGAAAAACTTGTGCATGGTCAGACCATGTTATTGATCCTATTGAAGTATCAGATGTGAAGTGTGTCGATGACTTAAAAATAAATAATCAATTCTTGAATAAGTGTGATGTGGGCGGGAGAAAAAGGTGAAATCGGATTCAGATGGGTGGGTTATTCGCCAGGAATCAGCCAGTTGGTGGTCGTGTAGAGTGCATATCACCCATCTGAACTCCTTCCCCGGCCTATGTGATGCTTTATTAGAGGTGTCTCGAAAGGGATCGAGGGGCCAGTTTAAATCACCTCCAACAATTATAATCCCTTCTAAAAAGTATCGGCTTCATCCAAAACTGAAGCAATAAAGGAAGGCTGCCCAGAATTGGGCGTGTACAGATTTAATAAAGAAAAATGCTGGTGATGAATTGTGCATTTAACCAGAAGACCTCTACCCTCCACAAGTCTATGTATGGAGACATCAGAGATCAGGAGATGGCGAGCAAAAAAAATAGCAACACCTAAGGTTTTGCCGGCTGAATTATCATTAGTAAATGCATGTGGGTAATAATAATTCTTTAAGGAAGGGGCATGGCTATTTTTAAAGTGCGTTTCTTGTATAAGAGCTATATCTACCTTATCTGCACGAAAAGACCTAAGCATTTGGGATCTTTTTTCCGGGATATTCAATCCTTTAGCGTTAATAGAAACAATTTTTAACCTAGGCTTTCGACTAGACATACTTTGTCAATGTGCAAGTAGCGTGACATATAGTCCACCAAAACATATTAATAGTCACCCACCTACACAAGTCTCCCTTGGGGGCACAAAGGTATGGGATAAGGGAAGAGTGAAGGAAAAAGAGAATGGTAAAAAAAGGAAACGAAAAGAAAAAAAAACACATAATCGTGAATAGAAAATACATATCTAAAACAGTAAATATAGAAAGCAAATGAAACATCGGAATGCTGCATCTGGATAACCAGGAGACAAAAATCTGCTTCATATCCAGGATATTGTGGAATGCAGCACAGTGGGGTTCGGAGGGATGGTAACAGTAACAACCCATTAAACATAATGTTATATAAAGTTAAATTAACTCCTATTAAGGAAATATCAAAGAGAATCGTACATACATAAAATTGACAGACATATACTATAAAAATATCACAGAAATTACTATGATTATTTAGAAATATAGAAATGTATGAAGGGCAACAAAATACATAATGTCATCAAAACATTTCAATATAGGATTAGGATCTAAATCCTTATTAGGGAAAGATCGGAACAGTCTCACCAATCTCTAATACTAGACGAGGTGATCAAGTTTCTTCCGAATGTGCTGGTAGAGACAGACGCCTTGTCTTCCGCTTTGTATTGGATACTCGTTGCCAATAGTCTCCTTCTGAGGGTATGGAAGCAATCACCAAGGGGCTGTGCAAGGCCTCCCAGTCGGGAAGTGGCACAGGAACGATACCCAGAGTTGAGAAGAAAGAGGGGAGATCTGTTGGTGAATGGAGAATGATACTTTTCCCATTGTGGGTGACTTGTAAATTGAATGGAAAGCCCCAGTGATATCTCAGGGAATGCTTGTGAAGCTGTTCCGTTAGTGGTCTCAGGGTTTTCCTTTGTTGCAAGGTATGCCATGATAGATCCTGAAACAGCTGAATCTTATCTCCATTAAAATCAACCTCTTCAAGTTTGCGAACTTTCTGCAAGATGGCTTCTTTTTGGGTGTGATAATGAAGGCAACAGATGACATCACGGGGTTTGTCGGTAGCTAGACCTCTAGGACGGAGAGCACGATGCGCCCTATCAAACAGGATCTCACTATTAGTGTCTAGGCCCAGAATCTCACCAAAGATCTTCGTAAGTGCCTCCATGAGATTGGGCTGAGTAACATCCTCAGGAAGGCCTCGTACTCTGATGTTGTTGCATCTACCGCGGTTATCTAAGTCATCTATACGTGATTTAAGAGAACGAATCTTGGATTGTTGATGAGAAAGAACATCTGTGAATTGCAGAAAAGCATCACCGGACGCCTCTTTATGATCTTCCAGATCGTCTATCCTATTCGCCAGTTCAGCCATATCCAATTGAATGGTAGCCACTTCTTGGCGCATAGTGGCCTGTAGTCTGATCTCCAGAGATTGAAAGTCCTGCTTCGTAGGCAATGATCTGACATGAGAAAGGATTTCACTGATCTCATCCCGTATTGTAGAAGCTGGAGTATTGGTAGGCTGAGTATCTTCCGGTGATAATCTATCTGGGGAGGAAGATACAGTAGGGGAGGATGGCATTGAAGTAACACCTGAAGTATTTGTACCAGCGGATTTTAGGAACTGACGCATATCTTGATGAGATCCACTGTCGGATCTACTACCGACTTCCGACTTGGACCTTTGTTTCTTATCCTTATCCTTCCATTCTGAATTTAACACGTGCAGTAAGTATCATGAGAAGCAATCTGTGTACAATTCTCGTTTATTCGACCAGTTAGGAGAAAACTAGGGCCATCTTTAGGTACCGTCACCACCTTATTCTTAATATTTCGTACATGTTCCTGTATTCTTAGTTTTAGCACACGTTTAATTTTGCCCACATACTTCATTCCACAGGAGCACTTAAGATATATAACAGATGAAGAATTACAGTTAAATGCTGTTTAATTTTGTATTCCTTATTGTTCAGGGACTTGTTAAAAGTTTTCCTTTGTCGATGTATGCATTTGCATATATTGCATTTGCCACATTTGTAACTTCCAGGGCAATTCTGTAAGGGAATAGATCTCGAAATATTGTAATTTCTTAGCATACTAGGTGCCAAAGCATCTTTCAGATTTTTAGCTTTAATAAAAACAATGGGGGGTCTTGGTGGTAAAATCTCTTTTAGGACTGGGTCCATTAAGAGAACTTTCAAATGTTTACTGAAGGAGTTCTTAATCATTTTCTCTTGTGCATTGTATGTCGTGATGAAGGAAATTATTTTCTTTTCTTCTTCTTCTTCTTCTTATATTCCAGTAACACCCCCCCCTTTTATTGTATCATTTAGTAATTGAAATCTACTAAAAATTGGATTAACAACATAAGAAACATCTGTGGGTGTACCAAGATAGCTACCAATGCATCCAATAATGGGAGCACTAAAATGTCCTCCGACATAAGGGTGGAAGTGATGACTCCGGGCGGAAGTAATGGACGGCAGTGTTATGACTGGCCAAGGAGTGTGAACACCCCATCCACGTGGACGGAAGTGACGCATACTATTGGAAAATGGGCGGAAGTGATGAGCGCGGCACGCAGAAATGGGCAGAAGTGATGTCAGTCCAGGGGTGCTAATCGTGGGTGCTAATTTTTTTAATTTTTTACTTTATGAACTATTCACAACACAGTACTAAATGTGACTCTCGATATATATATATAGATAACCAGTAAAGGAATTGGTCCTCTTTATAAGTTAATAATTTTACTCGAATGTAACAACACATGGTGTTCCAAACAGGAATTGATGTCACAATTGATTGGAATCTATGCTTGTTTATCCTTATGAAGGGGGTATAAATATCAGACACCCCACAGGAGCTCTTGTATCCCTTGAAGAAGTGCAAGGAAAGGACGAAACGCGTTGGAGGCTCCTATATCTTCTCCTTTCATGAACTTACCATTGTCATGATCAGATTAGCTACTCCTATATATATTTTTTTTAATTTTTTAACAATTTTTTATTACTCCTTTTTTATATACATGTTTGTTTTCTGTATACTGTCCTGATGGATTTGAGGACAGTGGTGTTGTTCTAAATAAATATATATACTTTTAAACTTTATTTACTATTGCACTTATTATCGTGCAGGATTATAGGAATTTTGTTTTAAATGTTTACGAAGTATTTATAACATATTTATCAGTCATTTATTGTTTTTTAAACATTTAAGTTGATATATTTATATTGTCCTTATCCAGTAAGGTTAAAATAGAGCACGATTGCACTTTTTATTTATCACTGAGCACTTTGTTATATTTATATACATATTTTAAGGTATATTGGCACATTAGGTGCTCTGCTCCATTTTCTTTTTTTGTATTTTTCTATGTGTAGCAGATTGCCACTGCTGCAGATTTTCTGGTTGAGCTGACACCCATATTATTGGGGGGTGCTGTGAAAATACCTAAGTTTGATTCACATTTACATGTTTGGTTATAAGTAAGATTTAATATACAGTTTTATTAGGAACTCATATAAGTGAGGGTCTATATTAAAAGTGGCACTGTAATCTTCATTTTTTTCTATAAATTGTGGTTATTGATCATATCAGCCTTTTTAGAAAACCCCTAATATAAGTAGACACAATGTACAGAAACAATGAACGTTTCACTAAAAGGAGTGATTTATGTCAGAGAAATTTTAATGAGGACCAAGTTCTAATACAGGAAAATGTTCCTATTGAAAACTTGGATAACATGTTCTGGGAATTTGAAAAACTTTTAACCAAGGAGATTAAGACTTGGTGGGACATAAAAGGACTTGAACATTATATTTCAGTTAACAGAGTATCAAGAGGTCTCAGAATTTTAAAAAATCCCACCTTCGGACTGGATAATCCAGAATTTATGAACAAATGTGAAAAAATTCTACATAACTGCTCTATGGATCTTATGAAACTAATTATAATTGAGAAAAAGGGCACTCTTGTAGAACTGGAATCAGAGATAATGAGAAAAGAGATACAGATGGAGGAATTTAAAGATAATGAGGAGTATAAAACCAATGATGTAGTATTATACGAAAATTGGACCATATCCAAGAGGAAGTCATGAAAGGAAAGGAGAAAAAATTAATTAGAGATAAACAGGGTTATGACTCCAATAAAGTAAAAAATTGGAGTAGATTCCATAAAACTACAGGACAACAAATTATGAATAAACCAATGAAGGAGAAATCTACATGGAGAACAGTACCATATAAAAGGAAACAGAGTTTTAGAAGGGAGGCAGAGGCTATAGAAGCACTCCTGTATAAGACACACCATACAAGGAACCGGTTCTCTATGCCTCAAAGATATGATTCTAACAGTAACTCAGATAATTTTTTATCCCCAAGCCTAGATCAAGACCCACTGAATCCAAAAAGAAATTTCTTCAAGGAAACAACGAGATTGGCCTCGCCCATGAAAAGAAGAGCAAGAGAAGAAGAGGGTTACGAGGAGGCAGGAGGGAGAAATTACAAAAGGAGGAACATATTATAGATCCTAAGGAAAGAGGGATTTTTAATTTATCAAAGCATGTTTTAACTATACCTGAAATTTCCCTGCTCAATAAAGGACTTACGTTCGCACCCACATGTAATATGAATAGGTTCCAGACATTTATTAATCTCAATAAATTTGGGAGGAACCTTACACTTAAAAGACATTTTTAAAGAAAAGATAATGCAGTTTTAAAAATTCTTAATGAGAATGAATCCAAATTGGGACTGAAAGGAAAATTGAAAATGGAATCAAAAGGGATACATTTGAACATTTTTTATGAAATAGTTAAAAAGGACCTTTGTGATGAGGATCCGAAACCAATCATTGGACAAAATTTAAAGAACCAGGAGAAAGAGGCATTGAAGAATTTACAGAAGAACAAGGATATCTTGATAAAACAAACTGACAAAGTGGGGGAATTGGTCATTATGGACAGATCCCAATATATCAAGGAATCAATCAGACTTCTAGGGGATGCTAACTCATACGTTCTATTAAAAGAGGACCCATTGGAGAAATACCTTGATGAACTGAGGAGACTTTTAGTATATGGATTACATAATGGGATACTTACAAAAGATGATTTCCAATATCTCCTCCAGACTAATCCCACCACCCCCATTTTTTACTTTCTTCCGAAAATTCACAAATCCATGGAGAATCCACCTGGAAGACCTATTATTGCAGGAATAAATTCCTTAACCTCACATTTATCTGAATATGTAGATATTTTCCTGCAAAAATATGTTAAAGAACTTCAGTCCTATCTTAAAGATACCACCAATGTACTACAGATCATAAAAGACATTGCATGGAAAGACTCCAATTTTTGGGACACAATCAATGTCCAATCTTTATATACATGTATTGAACATTGTAAAGGGATTACTGCTTGCAGGGAATTTCTTGAATCAGATACATCAATTAGTACTCCACATAGAGAGTTTTTATGTGACATAATGACTTTTATTCTGGATCACAATTATTTTACATTTTTAGAGGATTTTTATTGGCAAATCTGCAGTACAGCAATGGGGACCACATTTGCCTCGAGTTTTGCCAACATTTTTATGGGGTGCAGGGAGAAATATATTTATGAAAATAATCCTTTTAAAGAGAATATCATTTTATACAAAAGGTATATAGATGATATTTTAATAATATGGGAAGGGTCTGAAGGAGTTTTTAAACTGTTCCTGGATCATATTACAGACAATAATATGAATCTAAAATTCACACACAACATGAATGCTACATCCATTGAGTTCCTGGACTTGGTTTTAACTGGAGATGGGAGACAAGTGCTTACAAAGAACTTCATAAAAGAAGTAGACACAAACAGCTACCTCTATTATAAAAGTGGACATTTAAAGAAATGGAAGGAGAACATACCATTCTCGCAGATCCACAGAATAAAAAGAAATTGTAGCAAAATGGAAATGTGTGATGAACAAATAAAGCTTTACACAAATAGATTTTTGGAAAAAGAATATCCCTTCATGGTGTTGTTGGAAGCAGAAAATAAGATTAAAACTCTGGAGAGAAATGACTTACTGGAATATAAGAAGGAAGAAGAAGAAAAGAAAATAATTCCCTTCATCATGACATACAGTGCACAAGAGAAAATGATTAAGAACTCCTTCATTAAACATTGGAAAGTTCTCTTAATGGACCCAGTCCTAAAAGAGATTTTACCACCAAGACCCCCCATTCTTTTTAGGAAAGCTAAAAATTTGAAAGATGCTCTGGCACCTAGTATGCTAAGAAATTCCAATATTTCAAGATCTATTCCCTTACAGAATTGCCTTGGAAGTTACAAATGTGGCAAATGCAATATATGCAAATACGTACATCGACAAAGGAAAACTTTTAACAACTCCCTGAACAATAAGGAATACAAAATTAAACAGCATTTAACTGTAATTCTTCATCTGTTATATATCTTCTTGAATGCTCCTGTGGAATGAAGTACGTGGGCAAAACTAAACGTGTGCTATAACTAAGAATACAGGAACAGGTACGAAATATTAAGAATAAGGTGGAAGGTCATCTGGTATCAAAACATTTCAGTCTCCACCATAATTCAGATCCCGATGAACTTACATTCAAGGCAATTGAACATGTCATGTTAGGAGATAGAGGAGGAGATCTAGCAAATAAACTATCCAGAAGAGAGATGTACTGGATCTTCAAACTGGACACCATGATCCCCAAAAGATTCAACAACAGTCACAAAATAGCTCCATTTTTATAACTGTAAGACGCATGTCGTAATGATAGAGAAAGCACATAATGCGTCCTAATGGTACCTACAGTCATACCAGGGTTTGTGCGCCCAATCTCGCCTGATCTTGGAAGCTAAGCAATGCTTGGCCTGAATAGTACTTGGATGGGAGACCTCTGGGGAAGATCAGGTACTGTAGTTTTGTGTGGGAAGCATAAGTGTAACCCCATGAAATTATTATGAACTGGAAATTATTTCTGAAGAATTGACATCAAATTGATTCTCAAAGAGATAACCTCATATACAACTACTGGACATGGACGGAAGTGACGTGTACTATTGGAAAATGGGCAGAAGTGATGAGCACGGCATGCAGAAATGGGCGGAAGTGACGTCAGTCCAGGGCCCGATCATGGGAGCTAATTTTTTAATTTTTTATTTTATGAACTATTCACAACACAGTACTAAATGTGACTCTCGATATATAGATATATATATATATAGAGATATAGATAATCAGTAAAGGAATTGGTCCTCCTTATAAGTTAATAATCTTACTCTAATTTAACAACACATGGTGTTCCAAACAGGAAGTGATGTCATAATTGATTGGAATCTATGCTTGTTTATCCTTATGAAGGGGGTATAAATATCAGACACCCCACAGGAGCTCTTGTATCCCTTGAAGAAGTCCAAGGAAAGGACGAAATGCGTTGGAGGCTTCTATATCTTCTCCTTTCATGAACTTACCGTTGTCATGATCAGATAAGCTACTCCTATATATGTATTTTTTTATTTTTTAACAATTTTTTATTACTCCTTTTTTAAAATACATGTTTGTATTCTGTATACTGTCCTGATGGGTTTGAGAACAGTGGTGTTGTTCTAAATAAATATATATACTTTTAAACTTTATTTATTATTGCACTTATCACCCAGGATTATAGGAATTGTGTTTTAAATGTTTACAAAATATTTATAACATATTTATCAGTCATTTATTGTTTTTTAAACATTTAAGTTGATATATTAATATTGTCCCTATCCAGTAAGGTTAAAATAGAGCACGATTGCACTTTTTATCTATCACTGAGCACTTTGTTATATTTATATACATATTTTAAAGTATATTGGCACATTAGGCGCTCTGCTCCAGTCTCTTTATATATATATATATATATATATATATATATATATATATATATATATATATACAGTACCGGTCAAAAGTTTGGACACACCTTCTCATTCAATGGTTTTGTTTATTTAAATATTTTCAACATAGTAGATTAATACTGAAGACATCAAAATTCTGAAAGTACACATATGGAATTATGTTGTAAACAAAAAAGTGTTAAACAAATCAAAATATGTTTTATATTTTAGATTCCTCAAAATAGCCCCCTTTTGTTTGGATTACAGCTTTGCACACTCTTGGCATTCTCTCAATCAGCTTAATGAGGTAGTCTCCTGGAATGGTTTTGACTTAACAGGTGTGCCTTGTCAAGAGTCAATCTGTGGAATTACTTGCCTTCTTAATGTGTTTGAGACCATCAGTTTTGTTGTGCAGAGGTACGGTTAGTACATAGTGGACACCACTATTTGACTACTGTTGTAATCCATATTATGGCACCAACCATTCAACTCAGTAAAGAGAAACGACAGTCCATCATTACTTTAAGACATGAAGGTCAGTTGATATGGAAAATGTCAAGAACTTTGAATGTATCCTCAAGTGCAGTTGCAAAAACCATCAAACACTATGATGAAACTGGCTCTCATGAGGACCGCCCCAGGAAAGGAAGACCAAGAGTTACCTCTGCTGCAGAGGATAAGTTCATTAGAGTTACCAGCCTCTGAAACCGCTACTTAACAGCACCTCAGATTAGAGACCACATAAAGTCTTCACAGAGTTCAAGTAGCAGACAAATCTCAACATCAACTGTTCAGAGGAGACTGCGTGAATCAGGCCTTCATAGTTATATTGCTGTAAAGGAGCCACTACTGAGGATAAACAAGAAGAAGAAGATAATTGTTTGGGCCAAGAAACACAAGGAATGGACATTAGGCCAGTGGAAATTTGTACTTTGGTCTGATGAGTCCAAATTTGAGATTTTTTATTTCAACCACCGTGTCTTTGTGAGACGCAGAGAAGGTGAGCGTATGGTTTCTGCATGTGTGGTTCCCACTGTGAAGCATGGAGGAGGAGGTGTGATGGTGTGGGTGTGCTTTGCTGCTGACACTGTTGGTGATTTATTCAAAATTCAAGGCACACTTAACCAGCATGGCTACCACAGCATTCTGCAGCGCCATGCCATCCCATCTGGTTTGTGCTTACTGGGACCATTATTTGTTTTTCAACAAGACAATGACCCCAAACACACCTCCAGGCTATGTAAGGGCTACTTGACCAAGAAGGAAAGTGATGGAGTGCTGCGTCAGATGACCTGGCCTCCACAAACACCCAACCTAAACCCAACTGAGCTGGTTTGGGATGAGTTGGACCGCAGAGTGAAGGAAAAGCAGCCAACAAGTGCTCAGCACCTCTGGGAAATCCTTCAAGACTGTTTGAAAACCATTCCAGGAGACTACCTCATTAAGCTGATTGAGAGAAAGCCAAGAGTGTGCAAAGCTGTCGTCCAAGCAAAAGGGGGCTACTTTGAGGAATCTAAAATATAAAACATATTTTGATTTGTTTAACACTTTATTGTTTACAACATATTTCCATATGTGTTCTTTCAAAGTTTTGATGTATTCAGTATTAATCTACTATGTTGAAAATAACTTAAATAAACAAAAACCATTGAATGAGAAGGTGTGTCCAAACTTTTGACTGGTACTGTATATATACATATATATATATATATATATATATATATATTTGTGTATAATAATATATATTAATCACTATTCATTTGCATATATGAAAATCATTTTGCCAATTATCTGCCTGCTTAGTTGACATATATGATTAAAAGAATGGCGATTAGCGTATAGTAAGTATTATAAATGAAAAAAATATAGTTAAAACAATTATATACAGTACTCTCCTTAGTTCTTGTGTTATAAAGTGGCCATAATCCAATACTACTCCTAATGTATTCTTTTAACTTCCCCCCACATGCTGGACATGTCTGCTCTCTGGCACACTTCAGGATTAGGGGGTTGCCATAGAATGCATGTGTTCCGAATGCCATGGCTACATGATACACCTCTGTGGCCATTGTATGCTGGATAAGGGACTTGAGACTGCTGCATAGATTGCAAATATCCTGCAAGTACTATATAAAAGCACACAGTGAGCAGAGTCATATAATCTGTTAGGAGAACTAGGCATTAGAGACAGGGGTGTATCTAGGGGTCTGAGTACCCCTGGCAAACTACGGAAGTGGCGCCCCCCTCCAATGATTAAATGATTGCTCCCACAGGAAATAAAATAACACACACTGATTCATTGCCCCCACAGCCAGAAAATAAATAAAAATAAACATTAATTCCCTCCAGCCCCCTACAGAACACTGAGTGACCTCACCTGCTGGACTGTCACAGATAGCTGCAGAGCTAATTACAGGAAACCAGCCTCTAGTCACTTCAGAAAATCCAGACCAGTGAGTGTCTCTCCCCGGGAGAGAGTCCAGACTAGGCCAGTGGGTTGGAACTTGGCCCCACTCTCTCCCTCAGCACCTCATCACCGTCCCCAGCCCCTAATCACTGTCATCAGCCCCTCATCACTGTCTTCATCCCCTCATCACCATCCTCAGACCCTCATTACCTCCCTCAGCCACTTATCAGCCACTCATCACCCCCATCAGCCTCTCATCACCATCCTCAGTCCACATCACCTTCCTCAGCCCCATCACCTTCCTCAGACCACATCACCTTCCTCAGTCAACCCACAGCCCCATCACCTTCCTCAGCCAGCCCCTATCACCTTCCCCAGCCAGCCTCGTCACCTAGCTCAGCCCACATGACCTTCCTCAGCCAGCGCCCATGACCTTCCTCAGCAATCATGACCTTCCTCAGCCCTCATACCCTCCTCAGTCCTCATCACCTACCTCAGCCCCCATCACCTACCTCAGGCCACATCAACTTCCTTAGCCCACAACACCTTCCTCAGCCCACAACACCTTCCTCAGCCCACATCACCTACCTCAGTCTACAGCCACATTACCTTCCTCAGCCAGCCCCCAGCCCCTATCACCTTTCTCATCCAGTCCCTATCACCTTCCCCAGCCAGCCCCATCACCTTCCTAAGCCCCCATCACCTACCTCAGTCCACAGCCACATCACCTTCATCAGCCAGCCCCCATCACCTCCCTTAGCCCGATCACCTTCTTCAGCCCTCAGTCCCCATCACTTTACTCAGCCCCATCACCACCCTCGACCAGCCCCCATCACCCCATCACAGACAGATCCCAACTTTCCCAGCCTGAGACCTCTCCCTGTTTGCCTGTTCATCATCACCCCTGCAGGTCCCGGCCACCAGAGTCAGCAGTGCAGCATGTGCCCTGACTGCTCCCTGACCCTTGCTATGAAGGGCATCTAGATGCTGCCATTAGGCGTGTGTCCTCTCTATCAAAGCACGCAGTGTGTGACGTCACACGTCACTAAGGGGTCACGCGGCCGCCCAGCGCTGCCACATCCAGACTGAGTCTGTCACTCTGTAGTGATTGTTACAGACTCTGTGTGTATGTGTATACTAAGCACCGGATAGCCGGGAAATCACTGGGGTGGGCAGCAGGGGATCGGTGTGCCCACAAAAGGATAGAACTGGCTGCAGGTGGAACGGCCGGGCGGCAATGGCAGCCCCCCTCTGCCGGCGCCCCTGGGCCATCCTGGCCCATAGGAATATACGCCCCTGATTAGAGATGAGCAGTTTGGTATAACAGAAAACCGATCACACTCGAATTTGGAGTTTCCGATAAGAACTGAGTTTTCCTACCAAGTGTGGATCTCAAGACAAGGCAAAACTTTATTTTCCCATAATTCTCGGACTTCGCATGTTTTGGATATCATATACTGTAAGAGTTGCTCCCTCATTATCAGGTGCCATTTAACACAGGAGAGTGTATGTAGAAGGGTGTAGGCTGTAGTTGCTCTTCAAATGACACCATTAGGACGCCATTAGGATTAGATTAGAGAGAGAGTTGTATTAGGTAAATGGAGTAAATGGGAAGGGGTGTCTGCAGACATATTTGTCACTGTATATGTTTGTTTGTCAAACACACTAGCTAGCAACTGCAATCCAGTGCACTGCAAATTGCAAACAGGCTACTGTGTGTTCATAGCAGCGGCAATCCAGTGCTGCAAACAGACTGTTGTATATGTTTGTTAAAGTGAATTTCTTGCACTTGTTTTTTTCTATCTATACTGCAGTATATAATTTATATTGTTGTTACTTGTGTGTGAGGGTAAAAACTAAGAGACAGTGTGATTTCAAGATTATTTGTCCAAAAAAAATATGCTGTCTGTGTTGCATCTGAGTTTGCTGCACCCCAAAGAAGATCTATTTTCCTGTTATAAAAATAAATAGCAAAAAACATTTTTGTTTTATAATTCAGTCTTTTAATATTTACTTTATATACTATTTCAAAAGTTTGTGTATTGGAAAGACAATGTATATTACTGCATTTGCTCTGGGTGTTGACATGTCCCTGTTAACTGCAACCAAAAAAATGAAAGTGGAAAAAAATATATATATCTGGCCCACATTTCCCTATCTCATGCTATCTCACTCAGGGCCTGATTCAGAGCCGCTCGTAAGCGGCCGCTCGTTCGCTCTGAGCGATGTTCGCACAACTGCGCATGCGTATGGGTCGTAATGCGCATACACAAACCAGTCATTGCAGCCGGAAATCGTGCGCTCGCAAAACAGCGAGGGGCTGCTAATTTGATTGACAGAATGTACTGTTTGTGGGTGGTAACAGGGGAAGGTGCTTGAAAACGGGGGAGTGGAGATCCGAACGCAGGCGTGCCTAACAGTCAAAAGGGCGTTTAATGGGAGTGCATAATTAGTAAAGGAGCGTCATCAACCGCGTCACTTGGTTGTCTTTTAGCCTGAACTGCTCGCAGTGATAGCGGCAGGAAAAAGCTACCACAAGCACTGCGAGCAGTTCAGATGCCTTTCGATGTACCCGATTAATCTAATAAATACCGGAGATGGTGTGATGCGAACGGCAAAGGGGCGTTTTTACAAAATAGCAAGCGCATTTTTCGTTCGCTCGCTCAGACATAGAGGCGTCAACAAACCGCAAAGAGAAAGCGCTCAATTTACATAGCCAGCCCCTTTTTTGGAACGACCGTCCGCAAATAGTGTCCGGATCTGAATCAGGCCCTCAGTGTGGTGGCAGTAAAGGTTAACTACAGTAGCTACAGCTCCTGTCCTGGTGAACAGAATAAAAATCAATCATGGATAGGTCAAAGGAAGAAGAGCAATGCAGTACTATTGCTGGTAGCCATAGTACTTCAACATCTACTTTTAAAAGAGGTCAAGGGGAAAGAAAGTGTAAGAAAGGGCAACGCAAGTCTAAAAATTAGTTCACAATCTTTAAAACATGAAGTGAAAAGTTGCAGCCGAAAAACGTAAAGTTGCCAACATGTCATACACCATAGGCAGTGGCAAGTAAAGGCTCAGACCATGGCCTTTATTTGCAAGTGGTGGTCCTGCTACTGCTTTTCATGCACCAGAATGCCTATTGCGAAAACCAGGGCCAAACACAGTAAGGCATAATCTGTAACCATGTATGCACCACCTTCTCACTCTGTGTCTAGATGTGTCACCTCTAAAACAGACAAATCAGTACACAAAGAACACTAAGGATGAAGAAAAGACTGTGTTCACAAATTTCACAGATTCCTTTGGAGAGTCTAAGGGAATCCACGAGTGCTATGTGTGAGTCCTACACTTCTGACACTGTAATCACAGAGAACCCTACTACCACCATTTCTGAACCTCTACAAATGTAAGGAAAAGTAGTAGTAAAAATAATGATGAGGATGGTTTAAACATAAAAATTGAAGATGCTACTATGGAAATGGGTCAATTTGGAAACCTCAACTTCAACTAGGCTATTACTCTGGCATGAATTGCCTGTATTGTCCTGACTCAATTCTAGCCAAGGCCTTTGATTTGCTTTTTGGATAAGTTTGATATTAACTTAGACTTGTACTGACCTGAGGATTGTGATTTGCTTTTTGGATAACTTTGATACTAACTTACACCAGTAATGGCCTGAGGCCTGTAATTTTCTGGTTTTATAAGCTTGATATTAACTTATTTATTATCTTTTCCACTAGACATTACTCTGACAGCAATCACCTGTACTGGCCTGAGGCCATTGATTTCGTAATATATTATATTTTTTACTAGGTTTTTACATTAGTTCTTGCTTAATGAAAACATTCTAGATGTGCTATTTTCTTTTACACTGCCATGTTTTTGTGCCACTGCTCTGTTGCTTAGCTAAGCCAGCCAGCTTGCTGCATCCATTGGCCAATACTAATGAAAACAACATTGTGAGGTTGTCAAAATTGTCTGGAAATGACTGGAAATTAATGCTATTGATGCTAATAAAACTGTAGAAACAAAATTCAGGTCCAAATTATGATTTTAGCTGTTTTATATATTTCTAAAGATCCAAAAACTAAAACATTTGAGGGTGGTGTTGCCAAACCCAAAACACAACGATGATTCTAAAACCAAATCATGTTGGTCTGCACACATCTCTACCAGTCATACAGTTAGGACCTGTTTTTACCAATTGGGGGCCTATATCGCAATTACTCCACAATAGCTCCACAGTTAAATCATAGTGGCTGGTCCCTCTCCTGGATTATCCTTAAGACAATATAAGCACCCAGTGGGGTTTTTTTAGAAGAAGGGGAAGGTTGTGTACTCTGGGACCCAAGCAATGTATCATAAAAGTCTCTGAGGCTCACTACAAGAAATGTAGATAAGTACATTACAAGCCTTTCTTTGTCTTGTTTAATGCATATGTTTGCTTACTGTTACATTTCCAAATTCTCTTGCTTGCTTACTTACTATTTTTTAATCTCATGTTCTTTCAATGATGTAACCTTGCCAATGGGCTAGGAGTAGGTGTCACAGCTTGGTTCCAAGAAGGCCCACTGCAACCACTATAGTCAGGTACTCTGTGAGATCACAAAACCTTTAGGAACCTATTTATCAAGTAGGCCCTAAAAGATATATTGATACTCAGCTCCCTGGTGACACATGTCAAGAAGTGCATGTTTGATACAGTTTACTAGCTCTCACATATTCTATTTGTATTTCGGGTGCATTTAAACTGTAATATCGTCTGTGATCAGCTCTAAAGATACAGAAAATACTTCCATTCTTGACATAGTAAATTCCTGTGTATGCTATCCCATACAGGCAAATACGGACCAACATGAATCTTAGTAAATTTACCCCTAAGTGAGGTAAACAGTCGCTGTGACCCAATGTATTTGCATCTGAAAGAAGATATATGACATTATTAGGTGAATATTACAACTAAAGAGCTGTGCTAGAGTGGAAGAGAAAGAACTGTACATATTGGAAAGTTGCTGTAAGAGGGGTAAGATCAGTATGAGTCTTACAGCAACTATCTATTCGCTCTCTGGTTACCTATACACCTATCCCCATACTAAAGAACAAGCCAAGGCAAATAAAAGTATGAAGAAGGATATGTATTACAAACATGTGTTCCCCTAATACTACAAACATTGACAAGGTGGTCGTATAAAGCATATGCAATAATATATACTGTATATATGCTTTGATGATATGTTCTACTTAATCAGCTAAATAAAAAATTCTCTACTGTTCTAAAAAATACTAACAGAAATTATTTTATATATTTTTAAAATAAACAGTTATAATAAAGGAACATTTGGCAAACATGATAAAACAACCTGGATCCTTGCTTTATGCCATTCCTTATTAAGTGCTGGCATCACTTTACTCCCCAGGCAACTCCAGTTTTCCGGGAAATCTGAGATCACTTAAAAGGAAAGAAAAAGACAGACGCTCTTGAGAATAGGCTGACTTTTAAGTGCAAGACAAATGAAATAGAAAGAACTGTTCAAGTTACTGCTCTGTGTGCCAAAGATAAAGATGAGAACCATTTGGCAAAATGCTGGTTCTCATTATTGAAGTTTTAAATAAATGCAGTAAACTGTTGTTAATGGTTTATGACCTATAAAACCTTTTGAGTGAAACACAGATTTCAAGTGTAACTCCATTCAAAAATGATATTGGCTCATTGAAATAATTATAATGGACACTTTCAGCTTACAGGAATAAATGGTAATACTTCAAAAATGGCTTTCTGAGACCACCTATTGAAAACTGAGGAACATACTATTGTTGACTAAGGCCCTCATTCAGAGCCGTACGCTCTGAGCAGAGCGCACGCTCTGAATGAGGGCCGCCCTCCTAAAAAATGGAGCGTCCTCCTGGATGCTCGTATAGCTGTGGGTCACCACCCACAGCCTATACGAGCGTGCAGTTTGATGGCCGCGATGGTCTTGACCATCGCGACCATCGAAACTGCGAGCCGGAGCCTGCGGTTGAGGTTTTCAACTGCAAGCTCCGGAGTGATTTTGGCTCTATCAGAGCCAAAATCACTCCCACTGACATCACTAATGATGTCAGTGGGCCGGCTTCTGACGGGAGGCGTTCCCGTGGGAACGCCCCCATCAGGGAGGCACGCCCCCGGCACGCCCACCAAAGGGGGCGTGCTGTCAATCAACATCGACAGCACGCCCCCTTTGATCAGACACAACGAGCGAAGGACTTTCCTTCGCTCGTCGCGTCTGGCACATGCGCACGACGGAGCTCCCTCCGTCGTGCGCATGCTCAGTGCAGAACATCGACCCACTTGCGAGCGGACAGCCGCTCGCGAGTGGGTCTGAATCAGGGCCTAAGTTATTTGGGAATAACTGAAACTCTCTGAAAGACCTGTAGTAATTAAAAAAACAATGCAGCAACAAATAATTTTCATAGCTAAGGAATGTCAATTATTCACAACCTATCCGCCAAATGGTAGAAATGTTGTGTTCCTTGGTTTTTAACACGCAGCTTGAAACGCAACTCTTATTTTTAAGCAGCAGGATACCAGCAAGTTCAGATAGAAACCATGGGACTGAAGTGAAATTTGACATAAGTTATTTTTACAGAGCGTATCTTACGCATTTTCACACTGTGGGCCGTATTCAATTGGCCGCAATAAGTCCGAATCATTTCACCAGGCGGAAACTTTTCACCCAATTCAATTGCAAAGACTTTTCGCGTAAGCGGAAAGTCAATGCAATGTAATAGGCGGACAAGTGTCGCCTATGAATAGCATGCGGAAAAAAGTGGGGAAACCACCCTGCACCCTTGGGACAGGTCCCCAAAGGTTAACTGCATAAAAAAAAAAAAAAAAAAAATGAGGAACACCCCAAAAATTTACGTTGAAAAAGGGGGCAAAAAAAAAAACAAAGTTGGAACTTAAAAACTAGCGAAATAAGCTTTTGGGGGTCTGCAAGTATAGGGGAGGTGTTTTTTTAATTGCAAGTGCATGCTGAAGGTGCGCTTTTTACGGTTTTTAAACTTCACTTAGCGATTTATAACCATGCTTGCACCCATTTTCATGTACCCCAATTTTGCTGGGACTACTTATTTTCACCAAAAAAACTGCTAAATGCTATTCTTCCCCACTAGTGCAAAGACGCTAATTAGCAGCTATTGAGAGCATGTAAGTACCCCAAATAGCTCCAGTAGGGCTATTCGGGGTCAACTACATTGATCCCCAATGTTAGTGCATCTTTGGGAGGGGGGTGTCAGGCTGATTTCCCCAAATCTGACAGCACTTTTCGCCCGTTTGTGTTTCACCGGGTAACGTTTACGCATCCTTTGGAATTGAATAGGACGAAAAGCGGGGGTGTGCATGAAAAGTGAATTTGCCAAAAACATGCGATGTAGGCGAAAAGTACATTTCGCCGACGGAGGAGAAATTATCGCGGCTAATTGAATACAGACCTGTGCATGCTATGGAACCAAGCGTGTATAACTACAATTGATGCAAAGTCATACGCATCTTAGGCGCATTTTTATTAGCAACTGAGTAGGCATAACTGGATGGGACTATATAGAGTTGTGTGTATTAATGAGCAGAGGAGTAGCGTGGAACCATGGCGCCCAGAGAAAGTGCATGTCACAGCACCCCCCTCCCTGTACTGAACTGTGCCAGTGGGGTATGGCCAGCCTGTAGGGGAATACTGAAGTGAAGAGAAAAACAGCAGTGTCAGTATTATGCTGGGCATTGAGGTCCCATTGGGGGAATGGAATGCTTTAGTGATGCACGATCTGACATTACGGGGTAGCTCCTTTGGCACTGCTTTAATTATGTGTAGCACCAGGGATCTGACTTTTATCTCATTTGAATCATTGTTATTAGTCAATAGAGGAGTTTGTATTATATATTCTGATCATTTAACTTAAATTGACAGAATACATGTGCTACAGTGAGATTCCTCAGGGTGCACAGCTTATTACTGCAATTACTGTCCCAAGCAGCTTTCACTGGAGAGGGAACACTTATGGGAAGCTCCATTCTCAGCTATGCTCTTTCTTCATAAATATACATTGCAACTATATTAATGTAAGTACTACTAACCATGTCATGTTCTGTCTACCACCATTATTATTATTCCAGGTCTCCTAATAATATTTTAAAAAATCCATAACTTATTTAGGATATAGAGCAAACTAACCGAGATAAAACTAAAAGGTGGCCATCATACTATGTAATGCCCCATGAATTCCGAAACCCTGGATGGCGCCCTGTGTCAATTTTGGAGCTCATGCTCCACTGGAACCACCCTCGCTACTCCTCTGTTATTGAGGAACAGGTTCCTGTAACAGGAGCTAAGAAAAACAATACTATAGTAAAGGCTTCAGTTAGGTAGTTTATTTTTTATAGGCCCAAACAGCAAACAGAATTCTTCTGAAGCTTTCCATAGAGACAATATGGAGTTTGTAGCCTTCTGTCAGTGCAGTAGAGGGTGGCCGCTACTGGGGCTGTACTGGGGCTGTTATGTGACGGATGCACTCTCCTGCTGCTTAAGTGAGGCTGCTTCTTCTGTGTGAGGCTAGATGTAAATCGGCGCCCGTTGCTTATGTGAACTGGCCGTGTCGGGGACTCAGCTTTAAGGTGTTGTAGAAGACTACTGGACCTATGGGAGTGGGACCCTCTGGCTGCTGAACTCCAATACTGAAATATAGACTAAACTACAAGTATTTCTGTTCTGTAAACCAATGCGTCCTAATCTTTAAATGACTTGGTGATAAAATAAAGCAGATCTTTATGATAAATACAAGTTAACATTGACATTGTATCACTTAAAAATAATAACTTTTTAACATTCCCGCATTCAATTTATTATAGTGTCAATTCTGTACATTAAAGTATAAATGGTCTCTAATGTATCAGCAAATGGCATCTTGTGTCAAATGTGTAAAACTTACAGTGGCAAATTAAATGATAGTAATCTATGCAAGTTGTTTAATACATCTAATAATGTTGCTTTACATAGTGATTAGCCAGGAACTGTGTTTTCTCTGTTATATCAGAGATGCTGGCATTGTGTTTGCCCAGTTTAAGCAGATAATTAGCGAGGCTGCTCTTACACAGAGAATAAGAGCTGTCAGGAAGAAGAACAACCTACAGTAGGCAGCATACAATCACATGAAGTACATACAAGAGTATGAGGATTGTTCTCTGAGACCTTCTGCAGATGCAATTTTCTGACATATACTTCAATAACCTTTTTTCACAGAACAAATATTTATTAACAATGTCTCTAAATTTAATACTAATATTACATCCCCCATTGGAAATACTCCCCAATCCCTTTAAGAGTATTTTCAAGAAATAGCCAATTTTTATTAAAAAAAATAATTATATTTATATCACCCAATGGATAATATGATAATAATATGATAATCTGCTGTGTTATGTATGGCAATCAGTAATTATCTGCAGCATTAAATAACACTTTCCCAATTAATTTAATTGTAACATAAATAACAAAGCTGGCTAAGAGATTTTTATTATAGCCACTTATCTTATCGAATGGGAACAATAATGGTATTTGTTAATGTATTGTATATTATTTAAGCATCAAAATATCACCATCGTTGGCACCAAATAATTGGATGTACAATTTTAATAGCTATACCACTGGAAAAATATTCAAAGAGAGAAAGGGGAAATGTAATAGCCTATAGTGTAACGTAATAGCCCGCCATATACAGGCATCGGCACTATTTCCTCCGAGTCTGTCCGATGTTTAAATTATTGCCGCTTTAAACCATCGGGCACACTTGCTGGATAGTGCCAATGCCTGCATCTCGCAGGCTACTACATCACCCAGTGTGTGTGTTTGGGTCTCTTACAGCTCCGTGTATAGTGCTACTACAGCGTTCTGACATGCCGTAGCCAATGCCAACCCCATTACCTAGTAAGGGAAACAGAATCTGCCTGCTTGTGTGTTTTTCCCAAGTCTCTGACTTGGAGGCAGGGGAAAGGCAATGACCATCAGAACTAAAACATTGGTAGGGATTAAGCATTGCAAAATCACCATCAATGGCAAAACCCTCAAACATCAGAACCAAAACATTGATGGTCCCAATGTTCCATCACTTGAGTCCCATCCATAGTTTCTGTAAGATTCTGTAAGGATTTTTAGTGTATTGGAATTGTGCTCGGCATTCCTGGGTGTTGACTATTCAGACGTATGAAGATGGTCTATCTTTAGGGGTGTGTTATGAGAGTGCTACGGGTGTGTCACTAAACTGGTTGTGAACTCAGGGCCTAGTTTAGAGCTGTATGATTTTAGCATCGCATCTGCATCTTTGGACACAACGGTGCTAAAATACGCTAATGCCGCAGGAGGCGTCTTGTGTAAATAAACGTCTACTGCAGACTTATGTAATCTACTGCTGCATCTGAGGACGCAGACATGTACCCCTCAGGTTACTCAGGGTGGCTAATGGTTTTACTCAGCTGGGGCCATTGAAGCTGCGTCGGAAGATGCATACACTGAAAATGGGGCCGAGATCCTCCTTGTCTGGGACACTGGTCGTCGCCGCCCCTTCCCCATCCCCAAACACCCGCAACATGACGATCAATGCTGCAGACACTGATCAGCACATATGCAGTACAGATGCTGTGCATTAGAGATGTACACAAACCAGGCCCGGCGACAGGGGGGGTGTAGGGGCACAGCTGTGCCGGGCCCCAAGGCTGTAGGGGGCCCAGGTGGAGCCCACACATAATACTTCCCTTGATGTCTGTTTGCGCTGCTGCATGATCAGGAGCGCACAGCAAGCAGGTACCAGCCGGGTCCGTATGGGGAGTCTGTGAACTGATGTAGCTTTATTGCACCGACGGCCAGTGCAACAAAGTTTTTTTTTAATTGCAGTGCAGCGCGTGACATCATGACGTCAGCCAGCGCCGCACTGACACTTCTAGCACACAGAGGAGCCGCGGCATGGTAAGTGTTGGTGCTACACTGTGGGGAGCTGGTTGGTCACCGGAGGGACACTCACAGGGGGTTGGCCACCGGAGGGAAACTCACAGGGGGCTGGCCACCGGAGGGAAACTCACAGGGGGCTGGCCACAGGGGGGTCACTCACAGGGGGCTGACTGCAAGGAAACGGACATGCAGCAGCCCTTAAAACATGTGTACCGGGCCCCATAATTTTTGTTGCCGGCCCTGACACAAACCATCGAGTCTTATTACAAAAAAACTTACAAACTGATGGTTCCCAGGACTCTCATGGACAGGACATTATAGAAGTCTTTAAGACATATTATGAGGTTCTCTATTCCCAGGATGCTCAGTTAGGGTTAGGGGTTAGGCTTAGGCACTAGGGGGATGGTAAGGGTTGGGCTATGGGGGAAGAAGGTTAGGTTTAGACTGCGGGGGGGGTTAGGTTTAGGTTGCGGGGAGGGTGGGAGAGTTAGGGATAAGGGTAGGGTTAGGGTACTTACCGGCCGGTGTTGGTATTTTAACCCAGTCGGGATGCCAGCATCAGGATTCTCAGTGCCGGAATCCTGAGCACCGGCATCCTGTACACAACCTGTCTTTGCTTATTGTAACATTTTGGAGAAACCAAACCTTTGTGCTGGGACTGGAGAATAACTTGTTTCTTGTTTGGAAGGACAAGAGTATTACAGCAATTAGAGTGACATATCTATAAACAGCTTACATAATAGACATTTGCCCATATTTTGTGTTCCTATTTTATCTGTATGGGTTAGCAGAAGTGGACATCAGAGATTTGAAGCTTGTTAACAATTTATACCTGTATGTGTGCCAATTATTTTACGTCTTTGTAGATCTGAGTACACCAATTCATGTCCTAGCATTTGCTTCTTGATTTTTATTTTTGTTTTATATGCCTTTACATATTTCAGTGACCCTACTTCATATTGTGACCCACAAATTATTTAGGACTATTGTCATTGTCTATATTGTTGTTGTTTTTTTTCTATTGTGTACTTGAATGTCATATGGTCTTTATTTTTCTATTTGGTACTCTTACCTCTACTTTGTACACGTTGTGTCAAAAAAAATTTCATTTTTAAATAAAGAATATGTTAAAAAACAACAGAACTTCCACACACTCTGAGCATCCTGCAACTGTGCCACCATTACTTCCTAAACATACAGTGGATCCAGAAAGTATTCAAAGCTCTTCACTTTTTCCAAATTTTGTCATGTTACAGCCTTATTCCAAAATGGAATAAAATCATTTTGTCGTCAAAATTCTACACACACTACCCCATAAAGACAACGTGTAAAAAGTTTTATTTTAGATTTTAGCAAATTTAATAAAAAATATCAACTAAGAAATCACACGTACATAAGTATTCACAGCCTTTGCTTAATACTTTGTTGATGCACCTTTGGCAGCAATTACAGCCTCAAGTTTTTTTTAATATGATGCCACAAGCTTGGCACACCTATCTTTGGGCAGTTTCACCCATTCCTCTTTGCAGCACCTCTCAAGCTCCATCAGGTTGGATGGGAAGCGTCGGTGCACAGCCATTTTCAGATCTCTCCAGAGATGTTCAATCGGATTCAAGTCTGGGCTCTGGCTGGCCCACTCAAGGACTTTCATAGAGTTGTCCTGAAGCCACTCGTTTGATATCTTGGCTGTGTGCTTAGGGTAATTGTCCTGCTGAAAGATGAAGCATCGCCCCAGACTGAGGTCAAGAGAACTCTGGAGCAGGTTTTGCTGCATTCATCTTTCCCTCTATCCTGACTAGTCTCCCAGTTCCTGCCACTGAAAAACATCTCCACAGTATGATGCTGCCACCACCATGCTTCTCTGTAGGGATGGTATTGGGCAGGTGATGAGCGGTGGCTGTTTTCCTCCAAATATAATGCCTGGCATTCACTCCAAAGAGTTCAGTCTTTGTCTCACCAGACTAGTGAATTTTGTTTCTCAAGGTCTTAGGCTCCTTAAAGTGCATTTTGGCAAACTCCAGGTGAGCTGCCATGTGCTTTTTACTAAGGAGTGGCTTCCGTCTATCCACTCTACCATACAGGCCTAATTGGTGGATTGCTGCAGAGATGGTTGTGCTTCTGGAAGGTTCTCCTCTCTCCACAGAGGAATGCTGTAGCTCTCACAGAGTGACCATCGGGTTCTTGGTCACCTCCCTGACTAGGGCCCTTCTCCCTCGATCACTTAGTTTAGACGGCCGGCCAACTCTAGGAAGAGTCCTGGTGGTTCCGAACTTCTTCCAATTACGGATGATGGAGGCCACTGTGATCATTGGACCTTCAAAGCAGCAGATATTTTTCTTTACTCTTCCCCAGATTTGTGCCTCGAGACAATCCTGTCTCGGATGTCTACAGACAATTCCTTGGACTTCATGCTTGGTTTGTGCTCTGATATGCACTGTCAAGTGTGGGACCTTATATAGACAGGTGTATGCCTTTCAAAATCATGTCCAATCAACTGAATTTACAACAGGTGGACTCCAATTAAGCTGTAGGAACATCTCAAGGATGATCAGTGGAAACAGGATGCCCCGAGCTCAATTTTGAGCTTCATGGCAAAGGCCGTGAATACTTATGTACATGTGATTTTGTAGTGTTTTTTTCTTTTATTACATTTGCAAAAATCTCAAAAACTATTTACACGTTGTCATTATGGGGTATTGTGTGCAGAATTTGGAGGGCAAAAATTAATTTATTCCATTTTGGAATAAGGCTGTAACAATACAAAATATGGAAAAAGTGAAGCGTTGTGGATACTTTCCGGATGCACTGTATATAGATAGATATATAGATATATAGATATATATATATATAGTGACTGTACAGTGAATAGTAAACTAGTTGGACTGTAATACATAAAGAATAATAATTAATAGAGTTGTTTCGTAGTTTATACAGTATGATGCCTGTCGGCATACATATATATTTATATTCGTTATAAGTTATATCAGCATTATGATGAGAAAGTTTGCTTAGTTGTTCCTATGAACTGTAGGTGCTTAATATAGATACATATATATATCTATATATATATATATATATATATATATATATATGTGCCTCACAATTTTACAAAGATTTAAAAAGAGGTAAATCTGTTTGTTTTGTGTGAATTCTATTTCCTATTTGTGACAAATGAAGTGTATTCATGGTCATGTGAACATAATGTTATGTCCAACTTAACTTGTATCTTACTTCATATGTACATTGTTTAAAAAAGAAAATTTAACACAGAACTTTGTGGTTAATTACCGGAACACAAAAATGGTGGAATGAAAGAGCCATAGTTAATATTATGTAGAGCAGTGGTTCCCAAACTGTGTGCCTTGGCAGCCTGGGGTGCCTTGAGACACTTGCAGGGGTGCCTCAGGTTGGTGGTCCAGCACCAAATCCAATTATTTATGGTCAATGTAATGTAAATATGTCAACAAACAGAAGTGTAAACCTGTCCACCACCACATAACTGAACCTAAGGATGTCAGGTAAGCACAATTTACTATTTTACTAGTTTTTAAAAAAAATTCACTATAACAAACTTAAACTTAGGGTTGCCGTGAAACCAATGCTGATATTCTAGGGCGCCGTGATTCATAAAAGTTTGGGAACCACTGATGTAGAGTAAAGATGTAAAGCATTAATAGTGAATTAAAGAAGAACAACTTCTTATAAAGTTCAACATTTACAGGGGTTTTCCCAAGCGGACCCAAACCAAAATATACTTTATTATAGCTTGGGTGGAGGCACATACCTTAATTACCCTAGGGTGAGGAAAAAAGGGTTACATAAACAATTTGAGATATAAAATAAATCATCAAGTCATTTTTATTAACAAACTTAATCTAACTTTTTGACTCATCAAAGTAGCCACATTTTGCAGATATAACCATTGAACTCATGGTATTCTTTCTACAATGGAAATTAAATATTGTTTGGGTAGTTTTCCCAATCCACAAACTTCATGATTTGAAGCTTACCATCAAGTGTTTTTAAGGTAATTTTAACATAACCTGGATATATGTTTTCTGTCATTAATTTGCTGCATGATGAGCCCTTGACCCACTTGAAATATACCAGAGTGTTGTATGCGCTGCAAAATGCTGTGGGAGCCCTTTTGGTTTATGGTGGCAGTTACTCTGTACAAGTCGCTGACTCAGGGTCCAGCAAAATAGCCCCAGATTATCACGCTTCCTCCTTCATATTTGACTACTGGTGTCATAGGGGTTTATTTACTAAGTCAGTGGTTCCCAAACTTTTATGAATTACGTCTCCCTAGAGTATCAGTATTGTTTTCATGGCGCCCCTCAGCCAAAAGTTTGTTATTGAGAATTCAGAAAAAAATGTAGTGAAGTAGGTACAGTGAAGTTAATTGTACTTATCTGTACCTTAGGTTTGGTTATATAGTGGTTGACAGGTTTGTGCTTCTGTTTGTCCACATATTTACATTACATTGACCATAAAGAATTTGATTTGGTGCTGGACCACCAACCTCAGGCACCCCTGCAAGTGTCCTGAGGCACCCCAGGGTGCTGCGGCGCACAGTTTGTGAACCACTGGCCTAAGCCATTTCCTTTCACGTTTAAGTTGAACATTTAAAAATGCAATTCTTTTAAAAGAAAAACATGAGGTGTTTTGCTATTAAAAGCATTGCCATTTTAAATGTTCAGCTTAAACACGCCATGAAGTTGGAGCTATAACAAGTTGCCACTTAGTAAATAAACTCCACACACTAAAGAATATCATGTATGGTATTTGTACTCAATGGTATACAAAAACCATACATGTTGAACCAAAGATTTCTACATTTTATTCATTGGTCAATAAGACCTTCTTCCAGTCTTCAGGAGTCATTTCAGGTTATTAACTAGACTTGGATTGGATATACTGTATATATGAAAACCTTATCTCAAATATATATTGCTACATTAATAATGTTTTATTTGAGCGTGGTGCATATTGGAGTGCTCCCTATTACTTTATATACAATTTACATGACTGACAGATGAGCGCTGTAAACCCACAGCACATATTATTCATATTTTAGTGTGACTCTTATAAGGGTGCTTGCATTTAAGTCTAACACAATGGTAGTTTTATAGATCTAAGTGACCTAATGTCTAACGTAAAACAATAAATCTGCCAGTGATCGTGTAACAAATGAGATATTGATCTTTAACCACAGATCGAAATGTCTGCTTAGACTCTGAAATATGCTTTCAATTAGGGTGCAATTAATTTTATTCATTAACTGTACCTTTCATAAGTGACAACTAAAAGGTTTTTGTTTAATCCATTATTATATGTAAGTCTTGTGGATAGTTTTTACTTTTTAAGAACTTAAGAATTACTAATTGCTCTTTGGGCCTGATGCAGAGATGCATGCAAAGCCAGCTGCGACTGTAATTTCGTAGGCAGTGGCTTTGCAAAAATATGCTAATGATTTAGCTGATGTCTTGTGCATTGAGATGTTCACCTTTGGCGTCTCACATCTGCTGCTTGTGTACAAATGACAAAACATCAGAAAATCGGTCACACAACCAGGCCCAGCGACGGGGGGGGGGGGGTCAGGGGTACTAGTGTACCACGCTGGGGCTTGGAGAAGCTCAGCACTGTGGTGGGGGCGGGACTGCTGCCTAATGACTGCTTCTATCTACCAGCCAGTGATCTGATGTAAGCTGAACTGTCTCCTTAGATCACTGGCTGAGAGAAAGATAGTGTCATTAGGCAGCCCCGCCCCCACCCCAGTGCTCTGCCTGTCCACTGTCTCCAGTCCCGCCCAGCAGCAGCAGTCTGGACTCCGCAGAAGACAGACGGGAAGCTCCAGCAGGTAAGTGCAGCCTGGGGGGAGGGGGGAACATAAAACGTGGGATGGGGTTGGGAAGCATAGTGAGGGATGGGAGAGCACAGTGTGAGAGGGGGGATGGGATAGCACAGTGGGGGATGGCAGAGCACAGTGTTGGATGGGAGTTGGGAGAGCACAGTGTAGGATTGGGAATGGGATAGCACTGTGGGGGTTTGGAGAGCACAGTGTGGGATTGGGGATGGGATAGCACAGTGGGGGATGGGAGAGCACAGTGTAGGATGGGGGATGGGATAGCACAGTGGGGGTTTGGAGAGCACAGTGAGGGATGGGTGAGCACAGTGGGGAATGGGACAGCACAATGTGAGATGGGGAATGGTAGAGGGAAAGGTATAGATCCCTTTCAGTATTTGTACCTGGAAGTGAAGTGAGGGCAGAAGTGCATTTCCCTGCCCTACAGTCTGCTAAAAAGAGAAACTTGTCCCCTCGCAGGCTCACTTCGCTCACCACACTTCGGGCACAGTGGCTCATTTCACTCACCACAGGTTTATATTGCCCCTATATGTCAACATAGATAGCACAGAATGACGTTGGACAGTAACTGATGATGTCAGGGTACAAATACTGGGATCAATCCACTTCCGATGTGGAGGGCATAGTGGGATGGGAGAGCGCAGTGGGGGATAGGAGAGCACAGAGTGGGGCGGGGAATGGGAGAGCACAGTGGGGGATAGGAGAGCACAGTGTGGGGCGGGGAATGGGAGAGCACAGTGGTGGATAGGAGAGCACAGTGTGGGGGCGGGGAATGGGAGAGCACAGTGTGGGATGGGAAGACACTGTGGGATGGGAATAGAGGAGCACGTTGAGGGATGAGCTTTGAGAGAGTATAGTGTTAGTTTAGTGTTAGATGGGGGAGCACATTGGGATATGGAAGCACAGTCTGAGATTATGTGTAATATACATCAAAGGTAGGAAAGGTCAGTTTGGCTGTTTCATTTTCCAGAATAAAGTTGGCTACTGAAGTGCAATTACAGTTGGATGTTTATGTGTATTGTTTAGTGCTATTGCCAGTGTAAAAAATAAATACAACAATGTCGTCCAGGCAAAGTGGTGACTGGTCACCAAGGAAGAGATCCAGGATTGTGGTGTCACGTGAAAATGGTCTTTCGTATGCAGCAATTGCAAGAGAAGTTGGTGGGAATGTGACAACATCAGGAGTACGAAAGTTTTGTTTACACTATCAGGAAACACAATCTGTACAAAAGGCCGGAAAATGTGCACAACAGCTGTTGATAGGAGAATAAAACAAATTTGCGTCAGGGACAGATGGATGTCATCTGCGGCCATTAGCAGTGAACTTAGTGCAACTGGTGTTTTTGTCAGTGCAAGAACGGTACGGAGAAGACAAACGGAAGTTGGCCTAAAAAGTAGGAATTCCCTGAAAAAAGCCATTGCTGAATAAAAAGCAGCAGCAGAAACGAATGCAGTGGGCAAAAGAACACATTGCATGGACAGTTGGTCAGTGGAAACAAGTGATATGCAACAAAATACTGATAGGACAGTAACATCATAAGTACACAGGGATTTTCACCCTAGGTGTTGTTTTCACTGCATAATTTGCAAATTTTTGACCTCTGTTTATTGTGTTGAATTCAGCATTACATTTCCTTTCATTTGATATAGGAATCATTGCACTGCATAAAGTGTAACAGATTTTATAAGCATTCGAAGTTGAAAAACAACATTCAACTTTCAAAAACTGTACACAATATTGGCTACCACTATATATATATATATATATATATACCAGAAATGCCCGACACTCCAAGGACAAGAATAGCTTTTCTTGCTGTGATGCCTTCCTCAGGCAGGGAGTAATCCCCATAGATATAAGGTAATGGAAAGATGGCACTCAGCAGACTCAATTATGGAAGTAAAATAGCGTCCTTTATTCCTATGACGTTTCGGGGTGACCCCCCGGCCTCAGGGACAGGCAATATAGAATATTAATATTATTATAATACAATATTCTGTATTGCCTGTCCCTGAAGACGGGGTGTCACCCCGAAACGTCGTAGGAATATAGGATGCTATTTTGCTTCCATAACTGAGTCTGCTGAGTCCCGCCTTTCCATTACCATATATACAGTCAGGTGCATAAATATTGGGACATTGTGGTGGTGAATAGAGGCCAAAATATGAAAATTCTGTCAATGGCTTTGAAATGAAACAAACAAGATGTGTATTAACTGCAGACTTTCAGATTTAATTTGAGGGTAATTACACCCAAATCAGGTGAATGGTGTAGGAATTACAACGGTTTCTATATGTGCCTCCCACTTTTTAAGGGGCCAAAAGTAATGGGACAAACTAAACAATCCTAAATCAAACTTTCACTTTTTAATACTTTGTTGCAAATTCTTTGCAGGCAATTACAGCCTGAAGTCTGGAATGGATAGACATCACCAGACGCTGGGTTTCATCCCTGGTGATGCTCTGCCAGGCCTCTACTGCAAATGTCTTCAGTTTCTGCTTGTTCTTGGGGCATTTTCCCTTCAGTTTTGTCTTCATCAAGTGAAATACATGCTCAATCGGATTCAGGTCAGGGGATTGACTTGGCCATTGCATAACATTCCACTTTTTAACCTTAAAAACTTTTTGGTTGCTTTTGCAGTATGCTTCAGGTCATTGTCCATCTGCACTGTGAAGCGCCATCCAATGAGTTCTGAAGCATTTGACTGAATATGAGCATATAATATTGCCCAACACTTCAAAGTTCATTCTGCTGCTTTTCTCAGCAGTCACATCATCAATAAATACAAGGGAACCAGTTCCATTGGCAGCCATACATGCCCACGCCATGACACTACCACCACCATGCTTCACTGATGAGGTGGTATGTTTTGGATCATGAGCAGTTCCTTTCCTTCTCCATACTCTTCTCTTCCCATCACTCTGGTATGAGTTGATCTTTGTCTCATCTGTCCATAGGATGTTGTTCCAGAACTGTAATGGCTTTTTTAAATGTTGTTTGGCAAACTCTAATCTGGTGTTACTGTTTTTGAGGCTCACCAATGGTTTACATCTTGTGGTGAATCCTCTATATCCACTCTTGTGGAGTCTTCTCTTGATTGTTGACTTTGGCACATATACCCCTACCTCCTGGAGAGTGTTCTTGATTTGGCCAACTGTTGTGAAGGGGTTTTTCTTCACCAGGGAAATAATTCTTCTGTCATCCACCACAGTTGTTTTCCGTGGTCTTCCGGGTCTTTTGGTGTTGCTGAGCTCTCCGGTGCGTTCTTTCGTTTTAAGAATGTTCCAAACAGTTGATTTGGCTACACCTAATGTTTTTGCTATCTCTCTGATGGGTTTGTTTTGATTTTTCAGCCTAATGACGGCTTGCTTCACTGATAGTGACAGCTCTTTGGATCTCATATTGAGAGAGGACAGCAACTGATTTCAAATGCAAATGTCACATCTAGAATCAACTCCAGACCTTTTACCTGCTTAATTGATAATGAGATAACGAGGGAATAACCCACACCTGTCCATGAAATAGCTTTTGAGTTGATAGTCCCATTACTTTTGGCCCCTTATAAAGTGGGAGGCACATATAGAAACCATTGTAATTCCTACACCGTTCACCTGATTTGGATGTAATTACCCTCAAATTAAATCTGAAAGTCTGCAGTTAAAGCACATCTTGTTTGTTTCATTTCAAAGCCATTGTGGTGGTGAATAGAGGCCAAAATATGAAAATTCTGTCAATGTCCCAATATTTATGCACCTGACTGTATATATAAAATATGCTTATGCAGACCCAAAGAGAAGACACCCAAGCAGAGGTCGCCGCGGCAGGTAGACATAGAATAAGGTAAGTGTGGGGCATGGAGGGACACTGTGGCTCAGAGGATCCCCAGAGAAACTACATTTAGGTAAGGCAGACTCTCAGGCGGCTAGCCTGTACTGGCCAGGCAACCTGGGATGGGAGGCCCCTAAAAAATGTGTTTACCGGGCCCCATGATTTCTGTTGCCGGCCCTGCACACATCAGTTGCACATCAAACACCTGAGCAACCCTATGCTGTCTCAGAATGCTCACCTAAGATGCTGGGGCCTCTGCAGCTGCATACGAATTTGCAGAGGCACACAAGGGCACGCTCAGAAAACAATCTCAATATGTCTGCATTTTTGCAGACCCTGATACCTCCCCAAAATGCTGACTACCTGTCACTTGGAGAAAAAATCCTTGGTGCGACAACCATCTCAAACCCATCACCATGTGTGTGTAGTGCAGCTTTGGCACAAGTGCATATTGTACAAGGCATGCCACCAGATGGGTTTGTGTATGTGTGGCACATTGCCATAGGCAGTATAAATTGCCAGAGGACATTAAATTGAACTAGCTATGAATTAGGCTCCAGATTCAAATTGGTTAATAGTCTCTGAATCTTATATATTTTTTTCTTTTTTTTCTTCACTTTTTTTTTTACTATATATATATATATATATATATAGGAGTTTGATTCAATGCTCTGTTTGCTTGTTTGTTTGTCTGACCGGTTATGCATGTGGACACTCCTGCACCGTTTGGGATGAAACCAATGCGAAGTGGTCCAGTTGGATCCGGGCCAGGTTCTAGGGGGGTTAGGGTCCCAATCAGACCTCCCGTTGGTGTACACTGGGCAGAAATTTGACCCAGGGAGCCTGTTCTGAGCCTTACACAGGATGGATTTGGATGAAAACTTCACAGAGTGGTAACATTGGATCCCAGAAGACATACTAGGGATTTGAGGTCCTGGTCACACCTCCCGTTGGTGTTTGCTGGGCAGAACTTTGACCCGGGTATGCTGGGCAGAACTTTGACCCAGGGAGCCTGTTCTGGGCATTCCACTTGATGGATTTGGATGAAAACTTCGCAGAGAAGTGGCAATTGGTCTGGGATGCCTAATGGGTCAGACCTTACAGAACTTTGACCCATGGAGCCTGTACGTACCCGGGGAGCCTGTTCTGAGCCTTCCACTGGATGGATTTGGACGAATACTTCACAGAATGGTAACATTGGATCCCAGAAGACATACTAGGGGTTTGAGATCCTGGTCAGACCTCCCGTTGGCGTACGCTGGGCAGAACTTTGAACCGGGGATCCTATTCTGGGCCTTCCACTGGATGGATTTGGATGGAAACTTCACAGATGGGTGGCAATTGGTCTGGGATCCCTAATGGAGTGGTTGTGATCCTGGTCAGACCTCATGGCGGAGTGCGCCGGGAAGAACTTTGATCCAGGGAGTATGTTCTGGGCCTTTCACTGGATGGATTTGGATGACATCACATAATAAAATGTAATAATTTGATGATACACCCCTGCACCAATTAGGATGAAACCAACGTGAGGTGGTCCAGTTGGATCCTGGCCAGGTTTTAGATTAGGGTCCCGGTTGGACCTCCCATTTGTGTACACTATGCAGAACTTTGACCCGGGGAGTCTATTATGAGCCTACCACTAGATGGATTGGACAAAAACTTCAGAGTTTGACCTCTTGGTGTATGCTGGGCAGAATGTTAAACCAGGGAGCCTGTTCTGGGACTTCTAGTGGATGGATTTGGATGGAAACTTCAGAGAGGGGTGGCAATTGGTCTGGGATGCCTAATGGAGTGGTTGGAATCCTGGTCGGACCTCATAGCGGAGTGTGCCGTGCAGAACATTGACCCGGGGAGCCTATTCTGGTCCTTTCACTGGATGGATTTGGATGACAACACATAATAAAACGTAATAACTTTCAGATTTAATCCCGGGCAATGCCAGGTACTTCAGCCAGTGTATATATAAAAGTGAGTCTTTAAATATTCCTCTGTTGAGTTGTGCAGGATGAGAGAAGAGCAGCTTCAAGATCTATTGTGAGTTACCAGTCAAAGACAACATGAGTCACTTAAAAAAAAACAGAATGTATGTATTGATGGGTTTTATGAGGATTGCAGAAGAGCTGGCTCTTTTAGCTGCAAGAACTGATAATTTCACAAAGAATCAGGTAACTCTTACAGGGGTATTCAATATGAAACTTTAACTTCACTGTCGAAGTTAACGTTTCATATCGGAGTTTTTTTCCGCCGTTAAGTCTGGTGCGCGCTCCCGCTTATCCCTGTGTTCAATATAAAATTAACGAAAACGGGAAACTCCGAAGTTGGATTTGCGTTAAGTTACGAATTTCTCCTTAAAATAATTGTAAGACCCCCCTAAAGTAGTAAAAACATGGGGGATCACTATGGGTACTCCCGTTTTAGCCTTTAATTGAAAGTCGGGGATTTAAATAGCCGCAGCAGGTGTTTTTTTCCCGACATTGAAGAAGTGATGCAGAAGAGCACTTAGGTTATTTTTTTCATTTTTTTAAGTGGTCCCATCAAATTTGGGGTACATGAAAATGGGTACTAGCATATTTTGGTGTCTCTAAAGTAATTTTTTAAAAATTCTGCATTTGTGCACCTGCCACTATAATTCTATTCTAGAAAACATCTGCCGCATACTTGCAGAGTAGCCCTGAACCTATTTCCCTATTGTTTAACAATTTTTTCCCTTTTTTTTTTTTTGCACCCCAATTTTTAAATACATTTTTTGGGGTGTCCCTAATTTTTTTTAAAACTTTTTTTGACACAGTTCTTTTTTAAATGTCATTCTCAGGGGTGCAGGCTATTTTTTTTAAGCCTGCACCCCTAAACCCCAATTCTGCACTTTTTTTCGACACCTATTCAATGGTGAAAACTTATCACCGTTTTTTATCAAAGACTTGTCAAAACTGCGATAAGTCTATGAAATTGAATAGGGTGTAAAAATAAAACCTGCGATAATGATGTCATAATTGCGATATTAACGCAAGAACGATGTTATCGCACCCATATTGAATACCCCTGTTACTGTTTTATGTGATGCAATACAAATTAAATTGTGCTTACTCTTCAAAAACTGTTATATTTACATAAACTTGGGGTTGTACACTAGTATTCCCACAGCTGCTATTTTCATTGCTGTGGATGCACGAAAATATACTAATGCAGCAGCGGCCGGGACTTGTACAGATACGCCCACCTGAGCCATTGCAGCTGTCTGCAAATGCATACACATAACCAGTATGTGATGTAGATAAGGCAAACATTGACTCCTTGAGTGAGTCTATGGTCCCAGATCTTCCGTCGTCTGTCACTGCTGCTGATATTTTTGTATTGAGGGGTAAGGAGTACCTGGTTCTTGTAGACTCTTACTCAGGATGGTTTGAGATCGATCATTTGCCCACTCTTACCAGCACCACCATCATTACCAAGCTCAAAAGACACTTCGCCACACATGGAGTACCTCAGAAACTCATCACAGACAATGCTACACAGTTCATCAGCAGTGAGTTCAAGATGTTTGCTAGTACTTGGGATTTCACACACAACACCAGTAGTCCACTATATCCACAATGCAATGGGCTTGCAGAAAAATCTGTTCACTCCACCAAGCATCTATTAGAGCAGTGATTCTCAAACTCGGTCCTCAGGACCACACACAGTTCACTTTTTCCAGGTCACCCAGCAAGTGCACAGGTGTATTCAGTACTCACTAACATGTTTTAAAAGATCCACAGGTGCAGCTTACTATTTCACTAGTAATTATGTGAGGAGACCTGCAAAACATGTGTTGTTTGGGGTCCTGAGGAACGAGTTTAAGAACCTGTGTATTAGAGAATTGTGCTCGAGACCAGACTGATGTCTGTTTGGCACTCTTAAACCTACATAACATACCACGGGATGATATACCATCCCCTGCACAACAGTTATCACGTCGCACCAGAACCCACATCCCACTTACTAAATAGCAATTACAGCCTCAATTACAGACACAAGTGCAGGCAGCGCTGGCTTCTAAGCACATGTCTAATAAAAGGAATTATGACCATACAGCGCATGCTCTTTCCCAAGACAAGTTGTTTGAATACAGACCACTCGAGGATATGACAAGCTTGCTACTGTTGTAAAGGAAGCCGACCAGCCCAACACTTATGTTGTTTAGGCAGATGGAACTGTGTATGAGCATAATCGTCGCCATCTGTTGAGTTTACCTGAGGAGACTATTACTGCACCCAGTGTGACAGTGGACAACACAGAACCTCCTCACATCACACTAAGCTCCAAGTTTTCAGAACCTATGTCTTCCTCAGTCGATAGTGAATCACCAACTTACTCAATGGCACCTCCAGCTGTCACTCACAATGACCAGGCACCCATGCCACACCTGTATACCACCAAGTCAGAATGTGCATGAAAGCCTAATACTCGATTTCAGGACTATGGGGTCTATTTACTAAGCAGTGTTAGGAGACAGAGTGAAAAGTGATAAGGTGCCAGCCAATCAGCTCCTAACTGCCATCTCACAGGCTGTGTTTGAAAAATGACAGTTGGGAGCTGATTGGCTTACACCTTATCACTTTTCACTCTGTCTCCTAACACTGCTTAGTAAATAGACCCCTTTGTCACATAACCACACCCACCCATCTTCTCTCTCTTCGTTATTCTCTTTGTATTGTGTTACCCCTTTTTAACCATCTTCCTAAAGGGAGGGATGTATATGTTTATCCTGCTAGGACCCTGCAGGATGAGACTTTCTCTGGGGCTATGCATGCTGGGAGGGAGTTTCCTGTTTGTTAGTCAGTTCAGTTCCTGATGTTAAACTAAGTAAATGGTGTTCTCCTGCTCTCCAGAGTCCATGGGGTAAACTTACTAAGATTCGAGTTTGGTCGAGATGACAATCTCGGGTGAGTTTAGGCATGCTTTTGATCTTGCAAATTTACTAAAGGCAAAGTCGGGTGAGTTACAGAGAGATTTCTCTCATCTCACTCGCAAAACTCGGGCGAGCTAGCAAACTCGAATCTTATCACCATCGACCAAAAACTGAAGTACTTTTCACCTAAAAAATAAATCTCTCAAATCTACCAAGAATCGAGTTGTGAATCTCGGGTGAGATGCCTGCAAACTCACTGCCAAATTGACGTTTTAAACACTCACCTCCAGCTCTGCGAGTTTGTCTGAAACATACTCAAATCTTTTTTTTTGTAAATTGTTAAATGTTTTTAAATTATTGTTAAAAAAATGACGTGAGGTCCCCCCCAAAAAGACTAACCAGCCCCAGACTTGTCAGCCTGTCCTGGTTCTTAAAATTACAAGGAAAAAAATGTGTAGGGTTCCACTGTAAATTAAGAACCAGCACCAGGCAGTAGGGCCAGAGCTGGTTTTAAATATATGGATAACATTTTTGCGTGAGGTTCACCATATATTTTAACCAGCTCTGGACCATTTCTAGCGGGGGACTGATGCCACAGCCAGGGGTGCCCTTTCACCGGGCCCGCCAGCCACAGCATCAGCCCTGACTGGCCAGGGATCCCTTGGGAGTTGAGGACCCCCCCAATAAAGGGGCCCCCTCTCCAGGGCACCCCTGGCCTAGGCTGATAGCCCAGGGCTATCCTCACCGCCCCTGGGCGGTGGGTGGTGAGTTGATAGTGTAGGTGTATTGTGTAAAAATTAGAATATTTCACATTGTCTATACAGTGGAACTACAGGTCCCAGCAAGCCATCCCTGCATGCTGATACTTGGAGAACCACAAGTACCAGCATGAGGGGCATTAAGGGCTCAATGGTACGTGTAGTTCACCTGTAAAGAAATGTGTAAAAAAACAACACACACCATGAAAATAACATATTACTACCGTATATACTCGAGTATAAGCCGAGTTTTTCAGCACATTTTTTGTGCTGAAAAAGTACCCCCTCGGCTTATACTCGAGTGAAGTGTGTAGCGCTGACCAGACGGAGTTCGGTCAGCGCTACACAGCACAAACACACAGCCGCCGGAGCCGGCAGCTGTGTTTGTTGTAATCAGCAGCCGCTGCTGCTCCCACTGCGGGAGCCATCTTCCAGCTCCCGCAGTGGGTAATGGGAGAGACGTCATGAATAATGATGTCTCTCCCATTCAAAGCGGCCGGAGGAGCTGTTAGCGGCGGGACCAGGAGCGGGGGTTTCAGGTAAATGATTTTTTTTTAATTCTTATTACGTTTCTCTCTACTGGGGGCACTACCAGGGGGCGATTACTACAGAGGGCACTACCAGGGGGCGATTACTACAGGGGTCACTACCAGGGGGGGATTACTACTGGGGGCACTGAAAGGGGGGATTACCACTGGGGGCACTACCAGGGGGGGATTACTACTGGGGGCACTGAAAGGGGGGATTACCACTGGGGGCACTATCAGGGGGGATTACTACTGGGGGCACAACCAGGGGGAATTACTACTGGGGGCACAACAAGGGGGAATTACTACTGGGGGCACTACCAGCTGCTGCATTTCCCACCCTAGGCTTATACTCGAGTCAATAAGTTTTCCCAGTTTTATGTGGTAAAAGTAGGTACCTCGGCTTATATTCGGGTAGACTTATACTCGAGTATATACGGTATATACATACATACACATACATACTCACCTGCTCCCAGATGTTCACATCCCCTTCTCAACGTAAAGTATCCAATGGAAGTACCCGTAAAAAAAGCTCCAACACACATTGTGTCCCACGATGTTCTCTGCAGTAATCCAAAGAGGGCCCCGGATACACTGTATCAACACGCATCAGCATGTTGATACAGTAACTCTAATGAGAGCTCAGGGCTTGAGCTATCATTATTGCCAGGACGTCAGCCAATCAGCGGCGGCTTCCATTAGCGGCCGTTCATTGGCTGGGATCCACGTGGACTTAGCCAATGAGTGGCTGGCTACTCCACGTGGGTCCCAACCAATGAGCTAATGGAAGCCGCTGCTGATTGGCAGACGTTCCGGCAATAACTCCCCCAAATGCTCCCTGCCTGTCAGTCACACTGCAATTAAAGACTTGCAGCATGCGACTACGGTAATGTACCTTGACGCCAGGGCCGGATTAAGGTCTGTGGGGGCCCCTGGGCAACAAACTTGACCGGGGGCCCTATCAGTGATCCAAATTATTTATATATATATATATATATACATACATACACACATTATACACACATATAAATACATATATACAGTATATACATACACTATATATATATATATATATATATATATACATATACAGACACACACAACACATACACACTACATATATATATATATATATATATAATATATATATATATATATATATATACACACACACACACACACACACAACACATACACAGTGGGTGTATAATATATATATATATATATATTTAATTTAATATTGTGCCTGCCCAACCCCGCAACCAGTAGCACCACCACACATATAAAAAAAACATTATTTGACTCACCTTCCAGGCTCCACGCCAGGGCAATCACACAGCAGCAGACCCGGGGCAGCAGCTGCAGGTCCTGTATTTTCACATCCGCGGTCTTCAGATGCAGCTGGCGTGGGGCTGCGCAGCGCGACCTTTGACGTCACGCCTGCAGTGCCGCACAGCCTCACCACGCAGCCTGCCCGCTTTCCGAAGCAGCGCTGCGCTCTGATCCAAAGTGGTCAGTGATCGCTGCCCGCCTGCAGTCACCGGTGACTGCCGAGGAGGACCTGGGTGGAGACAGCTAAATGCTGTACTCCGCCGGTCTTAGGATTGGAAGGGCAGTAGTGGCAGGGGACAGGGTGTGGGGGCCCCTATGTGTGGGGGCCCCTGGACGACCGCCCCTGTCGCCCTGCCTTTAATCCGGCCCTGCTTGACGCATGCGCAGTGCTACTCAGACATATAGGCAAAGAATCACTCCATTTGCAAAAACATGGGCATTGCGTACAACTATGAATCATACCATGAATATCCATACAGTATATTACAATTACTAAAATGCACTGTGTTGGAACAGGTGGTGCCACTTTGACATTTCCCCCTCCACTGGGACACGGACTACCCCGTCTCCCCCTCCCACCGGGACATAGATTACTCACCTGGGCATCCAGATAAGTCCAGGTGAGTAGTGTATGTCCTGGAGGGAGGGGGGGTGAGGGTAGTCAATGACACAGCGGAGAGGAAAGCGTTGAAGCGACACTCCCTGTGCCTGCTTCTGCACACACCTATGAGCACTGGGGCTGATGCACTGCAATGGCTTATAAAGTGCTCTGGTGCATTACATTCTGTCAACATCACATTTGTTATCCCGCTGCATCATCAAACTTCTACATGTGCAGCTCTGGAACTCAGCGGTTTCTCATGAATTTAAGATCTTTGCCTACCCTCAAAGAATAATGGTAGGTTTCTCAATATTCGAGAATCTCCAAGACATTCCAGGAGGGTACAGTAGACAAGCATCTGTGCAGAGTTTGTATGTTATCCCAATGTTTGTGTTGGTTTCCTCTGGGTTCTCCCGCTTTCTCTCCTGGTCCCAAAACATATTGGCAAGTTAATTAGCTCCTGACAGAATAGATCTACAGATTGTGTAATATAATAGATAATAACATATTAAGGGGGAGATTTAATAAAGCTTGGAGAGAGAAAACTTTGAGAGATAAAGCACCAACCAATCAGATCCTAACTGTCATTTTTCAAACACAGGGGTCTATTTACTAAGCCTGGAGCCGAGCAGTGTCTGAGCACTCTGCTGGAGGTGCTCAGCCCTGCCCGGCATCTAAAAAGATATCTTTATGGCCAATTCCGGGATCCATTCCCAGCCATTTTTAGGCCAAAATCCCAGGATCCCGTGATTGGCCTCCCTACCCCCATTTAGCTGCAAGTGGAGAAGTGACTTAGATGCATGTAACTCTGAATTGCCTGTAGTTACTAGCAGTTGCATATGCTTGGCTGGGACGTAAGCACAGTTAAAAAATGCAAGATGCATTTGCAAAACATACTTGTGTGCAACTGTGAATCTCCTCTAGTATAAGTGGTTGAAATTGAGGTTAATGGGCCTGATTGGACGTAATGTAGATGTTGCATGCAGTAGAGCGATTTTTTGCCACTGCTAGCCCACAGCGATGTATTTGTGATGGTGGTTGCAGCGAGGATTTCTTCACAAGTGAGTGACCGATAGTCAGCGGTTGGAGAGGTAATGAGGGGTGGTTAGAAAAATGCTGGCATGTCGGAACCACATTCTGAGCATGCTCTATTGAGGCTGCAGATGCATCTTAGGAGAGAAACGTTCTATCTGAGATGGCATAGAATTACTCAGACGTTTGATGTGCAACTGTTGTTGCCGATGTTACTGCTTTTGTGTCTCAGTGCACAAGACGGCGGCTGAGTTATTAGCATATTTTTGCAGCATACAGAATCGCAGTTGTGACGTCGTGAAGGTGTCCTGTGTTCTCTAGCACCAAGATGTTAGCAGCAGATCATTAAGTTCTGTAAGTTGAGAGGTTGGGCCACCATGGCTCGGCCTTATTTTTCCAGTACATATCACAGATGTTCAATTGGATTGAGATCTGAGGAATTTGGTGGCCAAGTCAACACCTTGAACTTTTTATCATGTTCCACAAACCATTCTGGAACAATTTGCGCAGTGTGGCAGAGCCTATTATCCTGCTGAAAGAGGCCAATGCCATCAGGGAATATAGTTGTCATGAAGGGGTGTACTTGGTCTTTAACGATGTTTAGGTATGTGGTACGTGTCATAGTAACATCCACATGAATGGCAGCACCCAAGGTTTCCACACAAAACATTGCAAAGAGCATCATACTGCCTCTACCGGCTTGCCTTATTCCTATAATGCATCCTGGTACCATCTCTTTCCCTGGTAAATGAAGTACAGGCTCCTGGCAATCCATGTGATTTAAAAAAAAATGTGATTCATCAGACCAGACCATCTTCTTATATTGCTCTATGATCCAGTTCTGATGCTCAAATGCCCATTGTAGGAGCTTTTGGTGGTGGACAGGGGTCAGCATGAGCACTCTGACTGGTCTGCCCATACATTGAAAGCTGTGATGCACTGTGTTTTCTGACACCTTTCTATCATAACCACCATTAACTTTTTCAGCATTATGTGTTACAGTATCTCTTCTGTGGGTCTAACTAGCCTTCACTCCCCACACGTATCAATGAGCCTTGGGCACCTATGAGCCTGATGACAGTTCACCGATTGACCACATTTGGTAGGCCCTAAACACTGCATATTGGGAACACCCCACAAGACCTGCTGCTTTGGCGATGCCCTGACCAAGTCGTCTAACCATCACAATTTGGCCCTTGTCAAATTCATTTAGATCTTTATGCTTGCCCATATTTCCTGCTTTCAGCACATCAGCTTCCTTGCTGCCTATTATAGTCCAATCTTTGATAGGTGCAATGTAACTAGATATTTAATATTATTTACTTCACCTGTCAGTGGTTGGTGTGTTATGTCTGATGGGTATAGGTGGAGCACAAATGTAGTGGGAAAAATCAGAAAGACCCCTTCTCTTATACCCCTTCCTCACCAATCCAAGGAAAAAAACAGTTTATGTCTTAGGGAGAATGGTTCGCCATTAGTTAAGGACAATGGGGGTCATTCAGACCCGCTCGCGAGCGGCAGTACGCTCGCAAGCGGGTCGATGTTCCCCACTGAGTTGAGCTAGGTTGGCTGTAATGGTGTTAAGGATGAGTTGAGCTAGGTTGGCTGTAATCTTGTTACGGATGAGTTGAGCTAGGTTGGCTGTAATTGTGTTACAGATGAGTTGAGCTAGGTTGGCTGTAATGGTGTTACGGATAAGTTGAGCTAGGTTGGCTGTAATGGTGTTATGGATGAGTTGAGCTAGGTTGGCTGTAATGGTGTTACAGGTGAGTTGAGCAAGGTTGGCTGTAATGGTGTTACAGATGATTTGAGCTAGGTTGGTGTTACGGATGAGTTGAGCACTGTTTAGTCTCTCTCCCTCATAAGTGGCTGCATTTAGTTGACTATCACACAGTTGAGCCTCCTCCAAATTCCAGACAGGCAGTAAATGCTCTTTTTCTATGTTACAAACATTATGTAAAATGCAACAAGCAGTAACTACATCAGTCATTAGATTCATGTTAATATCATTCCTCTTTAGTAAACAATGCCATAATCTTTTCAGTCATCCAAAGACATTTTCAACTACCATCCTGCCAAAACTAAGTGTATGGGTACTGGGTAGAACAAATATGTTCTGCTGAAAGTTGATGGGCTGGGTGAAACCTGTCATTACCATCTTTTCCGTGGGTTTTCTGCATCACTAGCAATATGTGCTGGGATCTCCATTCATCAACCATCGTTGATTTCTGAAAAGCAGTAAAGTAATTGCAATTGATAGGAAAAAGTGGAAATCATAAAGAAAAATCTAAACACAGTGAAGGTACTATACATAAAATGATCTTTGTTACTGCTACTTGTTATATATTATAATCCCTTTGGAAAATGTATCAATCCAGCTGCAACTTTGCATTAAAGCAAAGATCTATATTTGCAAGAACTCTGTCATGTGCACTTCCAGACAAGCCTATGGAAAAGAATCACTGTAAACACACATCATAAACATTATTATTAACTATAAATTACTCACATTAATACAAGTGATTACCATAAATTGTGGTCAACTACAGCCTGTAAAATAATTGAAAGCCAGCCTTTACTCTTGAGTTAGTCTGTAGGATTTCCAAATTTCCAATTATGTTTTGCCTGAGATAGCAAAATATCATCCAATAATTGCAGAGTCTGTGTATAATGAGACAAATTAGCATAACTAGAGTCATAGACATATGCGGCAACTGCATAAGACATATGAGTACGCAAGGAATGAGCTGTTTTCTCTGTTACTTTCCACTTATATTTCACTACATATCTGATAATGTGGCCTCTGAGTATGGTTTTAGATGTCTCCCACAGGACTACTGGCTCATCCCAGTGTTCAATATTGTCATCTATAAAATCGGACATCTAGCCTTAAGGAATTCTGTGAAACCTTCCAAGAAGGCTAAGTGAAAAGGGAAATGCTACATATTGTCTTCATAAGTTGCTGTAGGAATCAATAAGAACATGGAAACTGGGGTATTTTCAGAGACCATAATGTCATGAATACATACTCTGTATAGCCTCACCACCAAGGCATCCGACAGGAAGAGATAATCAATATATGAAAAAGATCTGAGTGCACTACCTAATGATGGGTGAAGGACATGTCAGAGGGATTAAAGAGTCACCAGGGATCACTTAGGGGAAGATTATTGAGAAGAGTGGGGAGAGATTGCCGGTGGTGGAAAGAGATGAGTGCCTACCCCATTTGTGTCACACTTATTTGTCTGCCCCTCCCCTTTAGAATGTAAGCTCTTATGAGCAGGGCCCTCTACCCTCTTGTGCTTCTCCTTACTCTACTTTCATCTACTTCTTACTCCCCACTAGGGCACCTAACACTTGGTTACTTTGCTTTGTTGCTTACCTGGGTGTTATGGTCACTAATGTAGCAATGTATATTATTCATCTTCCTTGTCCTGTATTGTTTACTACTGTAAGTCACTGATCAACCTATTTGTTTATGTACAATGTAATGCGCTGAGGAACACTTGCGGCGCCATATAAATAAATGATAATAATAAAAATAATAATAATAATAGAGATCTGGCAGCAGGAGGAGATTTGTCCAGAGGAAGATTGAGGATGGATGTTGATGTTGCTTCCCATTATCAAGTGATAGTTTTCCCGTTGTTGGAATAATTGCCTCACTGAGTCAAAAAAGCCAAAAGGGATGGAATTAGGGGCATAGATATTTACCAGGGAATAACGGGAGTGAAAGTTCTACATGCACAACAATAAACCTGCCAATTGGTTTCAAATAGTAACCTATCTTGAATAATATGGTGACATCCCTGGACTTTGAATGATGTGAAGTGGCAATACAGGAGTCCAACCAGGGGGCTCGGAGTTTTGCTCTATTACCTCTCCTCCAATGAGTTTCTTGAAGAAAATCAATGTCAGGATAGGGGGTTTTAAGATAGGTGAGGACCTTTATGTTTTTGGCAGGTGAATTCAAACACCCTATGTTCCAAGAAATAATATGCAGATGTTTTGGGGAGCAAGAAGAATGGGACGTGGTTGATGTCATAGACATCCTATCCCCCCACAAAAAGGAGAGAGTGAGGCAAATGCTTTATGCATGCAAGTACCACAGACATCAAATTAAGACATGAGTACCTTAGAGATGACCTCCACCATTTCATTAATATGTAAGGAACTAATAGGGATGAACCCTAAGGAAGGGGGGGGGGGGGTTCAGGGAGCTCCACAAAGCAGCTGACAAAAAATAACAGTTGAAACATCTTGTTTGCATGGGCGTCTTTATAATGGGTGCAAGGTGTGCGGTGCACATGGGGTCCTGGGTCCAGGGGGACCCACACCGCATACCCTGCACCCATAGTTAAAATTATACTTACCTCCGAAGTGCTGCTCCGCAGAGCAGCAAACACTCACTGGGAAAATAGCGGTGGCCATTTCCCCAGTGATCTGCGCAGAAAAGATGTTCCCTGGGAAAGTAGGTGCTGGCGCCATTTTCCCAGAGCCACAATCTACAGCGCTCAGTATACTGACAGAGAGGAGGGGGCCCAATCGGAGGCTGCACAAGGGCCCCCTACTCTTTTAAACCGCCTCTGCTTGTTTCCTAATAGTAAAAGTCTACACTACTACAGGAGCTGAATCAGTGAAATACTGTGGCCACCAGGTGGCAGATTTCACACATAAACAATACAATAAATGAATGTGACAGTAAATATGAGCTGGTAAGTTTAAAAAGCAATATCAATGATTAGTATCAGGTATAGAAGTGCCAAAATGAAAAACAGGAGTGCCAGGTATAGGTACAGCATTATTTGGGTAATGGCTGAGGTCCCTTGAGGATATCTGAGAGGTGTGAGGTTACTTGCGAATAGCCAGGACCTTGGGGTGTAGCCTTGAGGGGGCACTCCGAAGTTCTCTAAGGGATGTCAATGAAGGTGGATTCCAGAGAAGTCAAATCAATCAGTTGTCCACAAACAGTTGAGCAATTACTAAGCTGCAAAGCCCTTTGAGTTTGCAGCATAATGCCATCCTATCATTGCCTACTGGCAAACTTGCTTGATCATAGTTTTAGGACAAATGTAATGTGTTTTCTTTTTTTTTCAATAGACACAGGTGAGCAAAAAATACAAAGAGCTCTTTGTGAACAAGTTTTTATCTCAAGTAAAACATGAAACGGCTACTGCTTCACTTCAACTGGCAATGCTCCTGATTATGCATCCCAAAATGATTATACTAAGAATCACATTGATGATAAACAGCCATAGTACTCACAAAATAATATTTTGACATCTGGAAAGGCTTGGAAGACACATACAAATACTGTGCAGCCTCTACTTTATTAATATCCTCTCTTGCGTGAATTCATTATTTTAATGTTAATAGAGAAATTCACATCACAGGCAGTGCTTTTAAATACTGTTTTAAAAATATATTGTGCAAACTACAGATCTACATAAGCTACCTATATTCCTGTGTGTGCTCAGTAAGTGAGTGACTACACCTAGCAACATTGTAAGTGGTTGTTACTAATTTCCAAATGTCCTCAAAATGACTTTCAACTTGTTTGATTACATTTTTTTAAATAATTGGTGAGTTTACATTGGATGATTCCATTGAAAATAAGGCTGATGCTGATGATCATGACAAAGATGATGATTAGTGAGCAAATAAAGTAAGATGCCTACACCCATGGCATCTGGAGTAGCTAATAGTGCTGCTGCTGCTGCTGCTGCTGCTGCTGCTGCTGCTGCTGGTGTAACACAAATGTTAGCAACTGAGAAAACATTTTTGCTTAAAATGAATCTACTGTATATTTTGACACAACTAGATAAAAGGAATGTCAGCAGTATGTTAAAATGACAGGGTCATAGGTATGTATGTTCTGTGAAAGTTTTAGTGAAGGACACATCTTTAAACAGTTATTGCATGCTACATTAATTGAAAAGTAGTAAGAAAATGAAGTATTCCATTTTTAGCACTTATTAAGAATACAAAGAAAAAATGTTCTGCGCTCTAATTCCATGAACTAAAAAATACACTTTCAGAACTTTTATTTTACAACAGATTTGTTATAATCTAAATTACGACAAAAAAAAAAATCATGGAGTAGATTGATACAGTAGGTCTGGTGCCTGAACCTAACCTGCCCCCTAGTTCCTAAACCTAACCTCCCCCTCCGGTCGGGATTATGACCGCATCCAGCGGTGGCTCCTACCCTCTTAGATAAGGGGAGCTGCCACCACTGAAAATGAGAGGGAGGGTGCAATCACTCACCCGCCGCCACTCCGAACTGGCCAGGTCACGGCGCCTGCACAATCGATCTGTCAGGCGCCAGGACCGGCACATACTCAATAGCGGCGGGGAGCTGCGCATGTGCATGCCATAGGCATCCAAAGAGCTGCATCATCTGCAGCCCCTAGGAGCCAGTTAGGGCTGGAGAAAGGCAGAGTAGTAGCTTCCTCCTGGAAGTCGCTCTCTGCTAATAGCAGCCTGGACTGGCAGTCCCAGGGGGAGGAGTCACCTCCCCCCAGGGCTGCCTGTGGTATATGTGACTGGCAGGTAGCACCAGGGCCTGATTATGGTCTGTGGGGGCCCCTGGGCAACAAACTTGTGGGGGCCCCTATATACAACCGTTTCTTGTCATCTTAGGAACATTTTTTTTTTCTATTCACCTTAATGCCCCCAGTAGTAATGCCCTTCTTGCAATGTCCCCAGTAGCAGTGCCCTTTATGCAGTGCCCTCAGTAATGGTCCCCCCTATGCAGGGCCCCTTGTAGTAGTCCCCCCTATGCAGTGCCCCCTGTAGTAATGCCCCTTATGCAGTGCCCCCAGTAGTGGTCCCCCCATGCAGTGCCCTTTATATAATGCCCCCAGTAGTGGTCCCCCCTATTCAGTGCCCCTTATATAGTGCCTCCAGAAGTGGTCCCCCCTATACAGTGCCCCTTATATTGTGCCCCCAGTAGTAGTCCCCCTTAGGCATTGCCCCCAGTAGTAGTTCCCCCCTATATAGTGCCCTCAGTAGTTGTCCCCCCTATGCATTGCCCCCAGTAGTAGTCCCTTCTATGCATTGCTCCTAGTAGCGCCCCCCACCTATACAGTGCCCATGAAGAGGCCCCACAATAGTGACTCCTGTAGCCGCCCCCACTATGCAGTGCCAGTGCCCCTTATACACACACACACAAAAAACTTACCTGAATCCCCGCTCCTGACGCGACCATTGCTGTCCGCTCAAAGTCTCGGCTCTTCTCTTGCACTATGGGAGAGACGTCAGCATCATGATGTCTCGCCCATCATCACCTGCTGCGGGGGGAGCCGGAAGGCTCCCTCAGTTGACGAAGCAGCCAGTGAGAGTTTGCCTAACTCTTATCGGCTGCTATAACACCGGCAGCTGTGTGTTTCTCACTGTGTAGTTTGGCCGCGCTCACTGTGGTCTACACTACACTAGCGGCAGGTGAAGACATTGGACCGTGGTGCAAGCCACCGGCTGCACTCTGCAAGTGGGGGCCCCTTCGTGTGTGGGGGCCCAGGGACGACCGTCCCTGTCGCCCCCCCCCCTTAATCTGGCCCTGGGTAGCACTTCCAATAGGAAGCCACTGCCAGTCACAAAGTGTATCCAGTGCAGTCACCGACTGCATTGACTACACAGAGATGGTGGATTTTACTGGGGGGGCTGCAGCCTCGCAGTCTCTAGGCAAAATCTGCTACTGACTGCGTCCCATTCAGGGGTTAGTACTCCAAAAATTGCAGCAATGAATCTATGGGTATACTGTAACTGAAGTCCAAATGCTTACACCAGAAAGAACCATCTTTACACCTATATTTGTGAAACACAGAATCCCAATGATATGTAAATAGAAACAAGTGTTTTGCATCAAGCTAATTGAGTGATGACATTTCCCTCTGATGTAAGTATACAGAAGTGACACCTGCATTAATCAGGTGCGGGACTGATGCGCCGTTTCGGAAAAATGTTCACATAAAAATTATATGTCCATATGAGTAGTAGATCCAACTGCTCCTGGAGTGGTCTGTATGAGCTGCTGGACATAATCAAGTCTTGATAATGGGAGTATATGTGTACCACTGGAAGACTAGGAATCCCGGCAGGCTGATGGATGTCAAACAAACATAGTGTGCTATAGTGCAAGACTACACTTTCTTCAGAAGGATACATGTCTGTGGTCACACTTAAACTATTTCTGCCATGTGAGACCAATTTGTATTGATTATTTCTATGACTCAATTAAATGTTATATTAAAGGTTAAAGCAACAGAAGACACTGACGCATTTCAGGGGACTTTATCAAACAAAAGAAAGCACTTACAAAGAGAGATTATTCAACAGTATTGTGCAGAGTTTTAGAAGTTGGAAGAACTGAAATTAGACTAATAAAAAAAGCAATTCCATACAACTTCAATAAAGAAAACTTGTGTAAAACAAGTTATTGCAGCTATGGGTACAAAAAACAAAATATCAAAAAACATGCTTTGTCCCAAATTATTTGAGTGAAGACATCAGCATGCTGGAGAAGTGGAGGAGGACAGTGCTGCCTGAAGGTGAGTAATTATTGGCCTAATTAAGCTAATTAGAAACTTCCAATTGCTTAGTCAGTAGAGGTGGTACCACAGGGGTCCAGAAGCAAGTCCCGACAATTTTTCCTTAAAACAAGGATTTAAGAAAAAAATTAGACCTGCTCTGGAGGTGCTCAAAAACAAACTTGAGCACTCAAAAAAATAAATAAAACCCTGCACCCAAATGAATACCAAAAATCTCGCACCTCCGGTAAAAACCCAGCAGGTGCAAGATTTTTGGTAAACTCTCACCTAATTAAATATGCCCCTTAGAGTGTATCTTGATGCAGATACATATTTACAATGCATGCAATTGAAAATACAAACAGTAGGGATGATTCAGCTTAAGACGCATGCAGCTTTGCAATTCTGTCCTTGCTAATATGCAAATGCATCAGGAGGTGTATGACACCCCCTGCTGCATTTGCGATCCCAGCACTGCGACCAAGGTCGCAGGCTGGGATGAACATCGCAACGTGGATGGCACCAGTCCGCCGGCCAGCTGGGTAAGCCTCATCTTACTCAGGCTGACCGGCTTGAGAGGCCAGGAATCTGCATCCGTGGACGCAGTCACTGGCCTTGCCACTCCTGGAAAATGGAGTGGACACGCCCCAAATTTCCGGGAACGCCATCCGTCGCCGCACCACACCTTAAATGCCTCTGCCTGTCAATAAGGAAGAGGCATAGAAGGGGCTGCGTGTGATCATGCAGGACCTGTTCTGCACATTCGCTGTAATGGGTACTTCACACGTGCAGAGTCTCGATAATCGTGAATCTGCATTAACCATTGCACATACGTGCAATGCTGATCAGCCCCAGTATTCACTTATATTTGGGGTACAACATTATGGCCTATATTGAGTCCTTAAGTATATATCTATTATTTACATAGGGCATCCAAATATACTCAGCACTGTACACAGAAATAACCATGCACAGTTTGTCCTGTCCACAATAACTGTCAATCTAGTTATTGATACATGAGACACAGGAAAATAAAATGACTTGTCGCAGTCAACAAGTAGCTGATAACAGAGATTAAAGTCAGGGTCTGTTTTCATCACTTTCATGTGTCAAGAACGATTAGGTTGTTATTATCCAGTATATGCACACATCACTAGAATGCAAAGACACTTGCAAGCAGAGCCTTGCTTGCCCTTTGTTTTCACATCTAATCTATTTTTTCTAGTCTGTGTGTCCATTTTTTATATATGAACAGGTCACATAGAACAAGCCCTAGGGTGCAAGTGCATTTAAAAAAATAAATGGGCCTCTATACAAGAATAGTGCACACAGCATAATGAGTCAAGGGGACTGCCAGGAGGGTGAAGCTTCCGTACCCCCTGGATCATGCATTAACAACTGAATACTGGTTGACTGTTTTACTGTCTTGTAACGTGTTAGCTGTCAGGTAACACATTAAGTCTGGTCAGGCATCCAGAAAGGAATCAGGGCCTGATTCAGAGCCGGACGCTCTGACAAGAGCGCTCGCTCTGAATCAGGGCCCTCCTACCTAATATTGGAGCGGCCTCCTGGCGCTAGCATAGCTGTGGGTGACCACCCACAGCTTATGCGAGCGGCCAAAAAGATGGTCGCGATGGTCAAGACCATCGCGACCATCAGGCTTGCGACGAGACCCTGCGGTAGGGTCTCGCTGCCGCAAGCCCAGGAGTGCTTTTGGCTCTATCAGAGCCAAAAGCACTCCCACTGACATCACTAGTGATGTCAGTGGGGCCGGCCCCAGACGGTAGGCGTTCCCATGGGAACGCCTCCATCTGGGCAGCAACGCCCCCGGCATGCCCACCAAAGGGGGGGTGCTGTCAATCAACATCGACAGCACGCCCCCTTTGGTGCGAGATCCATGCGCACTAGTGCCAACTGGAGCAGTATAGGAGACATTGAAGGTGCACAAAGTTGCACCAATACATTGAAGACATAATGGAGCACAACACCTCATTGGGTTTGTGTCAAATATAAGACAAATTAGGTGAAAGTACAGTAGACAGGGAGCAGCAGTTTCCTAAATTTCTAAGCATATACACAGTAATATAATGTGTTTTATAGGGATAACTTTCAATGCTAATTGAGTTAACGTTTTCATTTTAAAAAAAAATAAAAAATTTAGGGTAATGATAGGGGAAGTAGTCAAGAAGCCGGCGGTCGAAATGCCGACCGCCGGCTTCCTAACTTGGAAATCCCGGCAAGGCACTAATGATAGGCATTGAAATCTCGAAGCCTATCATTATCCATCCGCTGAAATCCCTTACCTTTGTTCAGTATGCCAGGCGACGCGAGCAGACAGCCGCGGGGGGGGGGGGGAGGGTTTGGTTCAGGGGCTCCCGAGGTGGACTTAGGGTTAGGCACCCCCCCACCCCCGGAGGGTTAGGGTCAGGGATGGTGGAAGGGGGGTTAGGGTTAGGCACCCCCAGGGGGGGAGGTTAGGTTTAGGTACCCCACCGGGAGGGTTAGGTTTAGGGTGCAGGGAGGGGGGTTAGGTTTAGGCACCCCTAGGGGGAGGTTAGGGTTAGGCACTATGGGGAGAAGGTTAGGTTTAGGCACTCCTAGGGGGAGGTTAGGGTTAGGCACTATGGGGAGAAGGTTAGGTTTAGGCACTAAGGGAGGGTTAGGGGGGAGAGGGGAGGGTTAGATAGCTTACTTACCTCCAACGGTATCAGCGATTTTTGGCATGCTGGTGTCGGGATTACAACCGCAGGGCTCACATCCGGCGGTAAATCATATCACATAATAGTGCTTGGGCACTTGTAACCTGTGTGATATACTGTACACAACTCCAGAGATACTGTGAAGTAAAAAGGGACATATAAATGCGGATTCTTGGAGATGGGAGATAACTTCTACAGAGTATAGTTGATGACAAGAGCGAAAGTTATTATTCCGAAGGAATCGAGTATCAGCTCTGGTACAACTTCTGAGAGTTATTGTTTCTTTACAACTTCTAAGGGAGTGGTCTTTATCAAAAGATTGTTTATCTTGTGATGAAATATGTTCACACCTGTTATATCCAACTCCTAACTTGGTGCAAGATACTTTGGGCCTGACTCAGCAAGGTTCACAATTGCAAAGGTGCATGCGGGCAGCTTTGCAATGCGATTCTTGCAATCATGCAAATGCAGCAGGAGGTGTATGACATCCCCTGCTGCATTTGCAATCCCAGCACTTGCAACGGACATCGCAGTGCTAGGATCACCATCGCGACCATCGGTAGTTGATGGTCGCGATGGTGGATGGTGCTGGGCAGCCGGCCAGCTGAGTAAGCCTAAGCTTACTCAGGCTGGCCGACTTGCGAGCCCAGCAGACTACGTACCTCCATGCAGTCTCTGGGCTGGCCACTCCTGGAAAACGGGATGGACACATCCTGTTTCCGGGAACGCCGGCCGACCCCGCCCCTTAAATGCCTCTGCCTGTCAATTAGGCAGAGGCATTCAAGGGATAGCGTGCATGTTAGAATGGGGCCGGCGTATGCGCAGATTCCCGATAATCTGCTGAATTAGCCCCTTTGTCATGACCAACTCTCACCTGAGACTGTTGTAACACTTGTGTGAGAAAAGATTAATAAAAAACGACCACTTCTTCTATCTAAAAATGATGACAACCTCCCTTTTTAATATCAGACAATTTTACATTCGACACTACTACTAACATTTGATTAAATGTTTTGCACTTAGGGAGTTGTTCAGGTCTCCCTTATATTTCAGCATATACATCCACAACTTACTTTAATCATATCTATTGTTATCTTAGCAGTATCTGCCTTAAAACGTAATGTTAGAAAATCTTGTAGAACAAACCAAAATATGTGTGTCTGACATTGCATTTTCTGCAACTGTGTACACCTCAGTAGCCCACTTTCCCTTGTATTCACTGGTCAGTTCAGTGTGAAGTCAACTTCCCTACTGTATTTATCTCCATTTGAAATGTCACACATCTAAGAGGCCCCTTTGTTACTTGAGTTTATACAGTTACCCTCAGGGGAAAGTGAAAAAAAAACTTTGTTTAAGCATTAACAGTATTTGTAGATTTGATAGGGTATTTAAAGAAGTATTAGACCTGATTTGTGTCTCTTGTATACCTTTTGTAATCGCACTAACATTTGATAAGCCATTACTACCCACACAGAAGTCTTGGCGGCATCCAAGTACCAGTAAGCATACCTGGCTTTAATGAAAAGCTAATGTTAAAGATAAAGCAATTAATGATTCTGAGGCTTATTATGGTTTTCTAGTGTGATTCATAACAATCTACCAATCAAACAGCCACATGTCAGGGCAAAAATAATTTGTTCCTGTTTTGCTAAATTTAATAATGCCTGTTTTGGGGTTTTTTAAAGGAGTAATGTTCTTAAAGGCAAAATCTACAGGTACTGCACCAGCAAATTATCAAACCTGGGTCCTATTAAATTTCATTTATATACATTTTGTGTATATATCAATGGTCTCCACAGGTAGCACCTCCAATTATATATATATGTCCAGAATGTGCAGTCTGAGATCTATTTTCTTTGTATCCTATTAAATTTCCCCTGTCATATTACTTAACCTCCTAAAATAGAACCCAAACATAATACTCTGATAAGCATGCATAAATGCAAATTGGAGGTGTTTGTGGTCCTATTGGCAATATAATATTTATATAATGGGGCCTATCCATTAGCAGATCTTTTTCTAACGATGAAAGACAAAAGATTATCCCTTGAAAATTCCTGGGGCTGCGGTGACAGATATCTGTCATGTACATGACAGATTTTTGCAAACGACGAACAATATTGCATGACATCATTCAGGAAGCACTAGGGGGGGAGGGTTAGGGTTAGGCACTAGGGGGTGGGTTAGGTTTAGGCACTAAGGGAGGTTAAATTTACGGTGCAGGGAGGGAGGGTTAGGACATTTACCGACAGGTGTTGGTATCCTAACCCAGTCGGGATGCCGGCGCTAGTATTCTCTGCTGGGCTGGCAATCCTCAGAAAGTGGGGACATCCCAAAAAATGGGGTACCCCCTCCTGAGCAGTAATCAGCCATGGGCTGAAAGTCCAGGGCTCTTCCTTGTATCCCTTGTCAGTGGATGCAAGGGTAATGGATTAATTAAAGTAATAATATTGTTCTTCAAAGTGGAACTACAAATACCAACCAGCCTGCCCTTTGGAACTTGTAAAACTACAAGTGCCAGCAGGCCGGTGGCACCTGTATCCTCACTGTGAAAAAAATATAAACAAACACAGTACACATGTGATAACCAACCAAAACACTGTGTTTAAGCCTATGGTGGGTATCACTAATGTATTTAAAACCCCTATAAAAACAAAATGTATGTACTGGTGCAGGTAGTATGTGGTGAGTGAGCAGCAGGTCACATGACTCAGAAGCAGCTGGAACCAGCTGCAGGTGGCTGAGTGGGACAGTTATGTCAGTTACAGTCTCCTGAGGTAACGGAAGGTTTGGGAATCCTGAGGCAGCAGTCTGAAGGAGCAGAGCTACGCAGGAGCACTCTGTGAGCAAAAAGTGTGAAGAAGCAGACCTGCGTCCTAAAGTGCCCACTGAAGAGACAGTCCAGCCTGCAGTGGGAAGCTGACGGTAGAGGCTGTGGGTGTGGAGCTGCATCTGAGTGACAGAAGCCGTTCTCTGTGTTACAGTCTGGGAAGCAGGTGTGGTTACTGGTGAGAGTAGGATGCTTCAAGCTCCCCTGTGTGTACAATGACGGACTCTTATATACAGATACTTAGTGGGGATGTCCAGAGACAGGTCTGTAATAAAACACCCATCATGGCCAGCACTGATTTATTACTAGTACCAGGGAGTGTGAGCAGTATAGACATCAATTACAGGGACTTCCTCTTCTATTCATACCAAAAGCCCTTATAGACTATACTGCAGGACTGATAGTGAGAGAGAGATACTAACCTTATGTGCAGAATAAAGAGACAGTGGGCCTGATTCAGACCCACTCGCGAACGCTCAGCGCTCGCAAGTGGGTCTATGGTCCCCCACTGCGTATGCGCACACCGGAGCCGGCTGTGCGCATGCGTGAGACCTGGCCAATGACGGGCGCTCCGACGCTACGGGTCTCGCACCAAAACAGGGCGGCTGTCGATTATGATTGACAGCTCGCCCGGTTTTGGAGGTGGGCAGGGGGGTGGCCGGCCAAACGGATGTGTTCCTGAAGGAACGCCTGCCATTTGGGGGCAGCCTCGGCTCTATTAGAGCCGGAAGCTCACTGGGGCTTGCGATGGACGAGACCCTACCACAAGGGTCTCGTCGCAAGCCCGATGGTCACGATGATCGCTACCATCACCTGGCCACTCGCAAAAGCTATGGGTGGTCACCCACAGCTTAGTGAGCGGCCAGCTCACAAATAAAAAAATGCCGCCCTGATTCAGAGCGAGCGCTCTGAAAGAGTGTCCAGCTCTGAATCAGGCCCAGTGTTCATTGAGATAATTGGCAGTACCTCAGGAGACATTACTGTGTCATGGATTGCATTCTTAGGGCGGAATTCAATTAATTTCATCCCCTATCGCGCCCGACGGAGCTATTCTATTCTTGCTCCTGTCGGGCGCGATCAGCTGCCAAGCGCTACATTTCAGCTCGCAGCCCCTGGGGGATGAGAGCTGAAATGTGCGAAAAGTGACATGTTTGGGCGCCCAAACATCACTTTTCGCGATCGCGCCCAGCACTTTGGTCTGGTTTAGCTGCTTTACGCGGCTAAACCTGACCTCTATGGGCGCGATCAGCGTGAAATTCTGGCACAATTGAATAGCGGCCCGCGATCTCCTGTCACTTTAGACGGGAGATGCGGGCCGCGAAATCAATTGAATTCCGCCCTTAGTAACTAACTTTGAGGAGTTTTCTCAATTTAATATAACCCGAGCAACAAAAAATTGCACCATTGGTAAAGTAAGCACTGAACTTTATTGAGGACAATAATTCACATGCATACAGTATATTATATTTAGATAAATAGGGAACTGAGCAAAGGATTTACGTGAAAAATTGTACTGTGAATTTATGTTATATGTTGCTTTATTCCTGTTTACAGTATACTGAAAGTTTGACGGGTAAAATTATAATTAATGTGAACCGTTGTTTATCATCCTGCTTAAACAGGTATGTTTATCGAAATAACCAATTAATTTCCACAGGCTTTCTAGTTTGCCTTTTGCTTAGATGCAAGGGATATCCAGTGATCTAGTGTTCTAGTGCAATAAAATATACGTTTTGTTAGATGAGTAATTCACTTGTTAATGTAAAATCGTAGTATTAGACATTGTTGTGAAAATGTCAAATCTGCATTAGCCTTCTGTATTAAAGAGTAACTTTAACATGGTAGCTTCCTATGTCTGCTGCAACCTCCTTACCTCTCTGATCAACTAAAAAGCAACAAAGTACTTGTTCCAACTTGGTAAGAACATACAATTCAACATCACACTTTTATTATTTATTACCGGGTATCACACACAAACAGAATATTGTACATCTTTACTACACATTCATTCACTCACTCACCTGCAGTCACACAACATACAGTACTTACCTACTCCCTGAAGGAGGTCGGACCTCTCCACCAGTAGAAGTCTTGGGTCTTGGTAAAATAACAAACCTTTTGCGACCCAACCAACAAACAGCGGGCAGTGCCCGCTGCCAACCGAAATGACTTAAGATCTTTCTCGGTCAGCTACATTGACTATAATGGAGCAGCCGTTACCATGGCAGCAGCCACTCTCAGCCAATCAGCATCCAGTTTCAATGACTGGTTAATGCTAAGCAGAGGGGATCCCATTTTTTGGGCTGGGGGATCCCCACTTTCCGAGGATTATATATTGTCATATATATATGTTTGCACAATAGGGTGCTAACAATCATGGATAACATATTTAAAATAAATGAGGAAAAGTGTTAACATGTATCTGCTTTGGTGTACATTGCTACTAACAGCCACTTTATTTATTACATTTACATGTTACATACATATTACATTTTACAATATTCTGTAAGAAAAAAAAAAGGTTTTCTGTTATTGAAGAAAAAGTAAGGAGGAGATTCTGCTTCAACATGTCAGAAAGAGGTATCTTATATTCTACTTAATATTACGAGCAGCTACTGTCAGGAATCCATCACCTTTTTGGAGATATTAATACAATAAAAGGAACCGCAATCAAGGTAATCTATATACAATACATTTTAGCCGTACATACACTATATAAATATGGCTAAAAGGACACAGCAGGTAAGTAATAACTTACTGCTGCTGCAAGACTTATGTGAACAGCAAGACCCACTTACACTGCTATAAATTCAATGAAAGGTCACTGCACTTATCAACATATAAATAATTCAAAGGTCTGCAATTCAGTAACATACCAGATATGGGATTGTATAGAAGACTTCTTCCTAATTGTACAAGCTTGCTACAACAGAGATATACTTTGTTTTTTTAATTACAGCAATTAAACTTTCTTTGGGAACAAATAATTCTATAATATTTTTAGCTTTACATTCTGTTTCATGGGGAGTTGCCCTTTTGGGTAGATTTTTATAGTATAGTTGGGCTTGTCTGTTACATGGATTGGCCATGCTACTGAATCGGTTAAACTGTAGGGTAGAGGAATATGACAGCATTACTAAAAACATCCATGCACCCTTACATTAGCTTGTCTAAGTAAGACACAATTTGGGCAGTCCACAAATGTCACCAAGCATTCTCTTATCCTGCACATCAGGGGAGACATAATGAAGTACCCTAATAAGCAAAGGCTCCCTATGGAGAGGGGAGTGTGATAACACATTGAGTGCAAACTGTTTCTGATTATCTGTTCCTTTTTTGGCTATTAGAAAGTTAGCTGTACACAAGCCTACATTCAGTCAGCAATTATTACAGCATATGTAACTTTCAAGCCAGCTGTGTGTTCAAGGACTTGAGCTCATTCTCGCTTTCTCCAGATTTTATGACAGAAGATTGTTGAAAACACATATTAAGAAGCCCTCTCTTATTCTGAGACTGACTCCATTGCAGATGTCCCTAAACTACTTTAATGTAATCAGTAAAATTTAGCGAGCAGGGTCTTCCTAAGAGTCATTACAATGGCTGGCACATTGAATAGATAAACATTAATACGAGACAGCAGTTGGGTGCAGATCTCTCAAGGGAGGGTCTTGGCATTCTAAGCAGGAACAAAACATGACCTCAAGTGTCAGGAGAGGGATTGATCCAGATGGCAGTCTGAGTCAACCAGGCAATTTATGAAGTTTAGAGTAAAGGTGCGTATACACTTGCCGATATTCTGGACGACTGAACGATAACGATATCATTATCGTTCAGTCGTTCACTATATCGGCCAATTTGAATGCAAAAACGATAAACGATAACGACCAGCAATGCGCGCTCCAGCAGGTCGTTGGTCTTTGTCACTCATTGCCCGACATGCAGGCCAACCTGACGATATTGTCAGGTTGTTGCATGTGAGGGAGTGAGGGAGGGAGCCCGGCACTGAACAATATCGTTCATGATATCGCTCAGTGTTTGTGCTCAATGTCGTTAACGACACTGAGCACACCCCTGCCGGGGATACATAGACGATGTCGCTCATGAAGCGAATCGTCTAGTGTGTACGCACTTTAAGATTTGTAAGAAATAAAGGTAGTAGAGGATGAGTTGGCACTATGAGTTGCTCCTAGGTCCTATTTGTGACAAAAATGCAACTGAAGAAGGAGAGTAAAAAGTTTAGCGGAGACCTGTTGACAAATGTCATGGCTTCTTCCCACAGAGTCTTCTGTTCAGGGTGCCAGAAATATGACAGTAAAGAAATCAGTGAAATAAATGAAATAAAGGCATAGGAGGCTGGCAGAATGGGCAGGTAAGTAAATGGAATGGATGCAGGGTGTGCAATGTGTGCCCCTCTTGACCCAGGGATACTTGTGCACTGCACAGACTGCACCTATTATAGATTAGCCACTACCTTCATCCCATCCAATGTTAAAACATCTTAGAAACATTGTCTCCCTCTCTGTTTATGTCTCCACAGCAGCACACAAAGCAGAAAGCTGCCACAAGACCCTGATATATCAACATGGGAAGATACTGCACCTATCCTTGTGTATCAATGCCTATTTCCCTATAGATTGTAAGCTTGTGAGCAGGGCCTTCCTACCTATATACCTTCCAGTTTTGTTCTATTAATGCTTACAATTGTAAAGCGCAACGGAATATGCTGCGCTATATAAGAAACTGTTAATAAATAAAATAATAAATAATACTGACCTGTCAGCGATGATGGCGGCATGCCCCAGTGGCTCCTTCTGTAGTATAATCAGTGCCAATGTGGGTTTCAGATGGAAAGTGTGGTGGGAGGTCAACTTTATTAAGACACATTGGGCCAAATGTAATAGGGCGAGAGTTTAGAAAATGTGAGAGATAAGCAGTAAACACAGTGGAGGCTCCAGATGTGGGGCTGCAGCGCAGTCCACGATTCAAATAGAGGAGCCACACCAACTGCCACTTCAAACGCTGCCAAACATAGATGGTAAACTCACTGGCAGTTGGTGTGGCTCCCCTATTAAAATTTTGGACTGTGCTGCAGCCCCACATCTAGAGTTGCCACTGGTAAACACTCACATTGGTCGAGTATTATCTTCAAAAAGGGAAAACATCTGGATGAGAGTTTAAATCGTGAGAGTTTTTGAGTCTAAAAACATGGGAGTTGCCATGTTCCCGGACTCTGTTACATTGGCCGAGTTTAATAAGTGTTAGAGTTCACTGCTAAACGCTCACATATTCTAAACTCTCACCCTATTAGATTTGGCCTATTGAGTCTGATGTTGAATTGGAGCTTGATCCATTTTTTAGCGTAAAAGCTGCTATTCCTTATTGCTCATGCACACAAGAAATGTATACACATTTGCACTTCTCCCTAAAATAGAAACACCCATGAATGTGGCTGTTAGGTAATTAGGTGTTAAAAGTAAGCATTTTTTATGTGTCAGTACTGCTTCAAGCAGCCATGGGCATGTTGGCACTGGTAGTTTCACAGGTGGTGGCATAGCCAAACAGTTTATGGCTTCAGGACCTTGCTGAGACCAGGAGTGCCACACACAAAAAAACTTTTATTTAACACTTTTACCCTAACTCCCACTGCAAACAGGTGCTGGTAGGAGCTGGGGCTGTTTTATTCCTGAGGAAGTAGCAATATTAATTTGCAGACCTGAAATTGGTTACCTTAACATTCCTCAGAGCTCATACGCAGGTGCTAGGCATTACAGATCAGCACTGTAAAGGCTGGACTGATCCCCTGTTGGGACTGGTTAATAGTGGGCTTATATTTTAAGGCTACCAGCTGTATTCCCTTATTGCTTTTAATAGCATTAGCTTGCCTAGTTGTTGATACGGTGTATTGTCTGAATGTCTGCTCATTATTACAGGGGTATCCCATGCTGGTGCCAAGATCACTTTTGTCAGACTGGGGCACTTTAAAAAAACTAACCAACAACAACTGATGATGACTGGCATTTCTAATGCTTAAAGCATATCACATGCTTTAACAATTTAATTGTATTGACATTTCTATAAACTAAAATGTAATTGCTTCCTCATTTTACATCTGCATTTTGGAAGCAAATACATCAGGCCCAGTGACTTAAACCTGTCTCTGGGGTTGATGCACAGTGAGTTTAATAACAGCTGTAAGAGTGTAAATTGCACATATTCGCTATGTGAATGCTTATAACTGTGTGAGTGGATCAGGAGATGGGAGCATTGTGTCGTAAGCAATGTATTTACTCAAATAGTCATGCATGCAAAAAGAAGAAATGCCCCCAGAACAGACAGTCATTGCAGGTGGTAAGGTGCAAATACCAGATGATAGTGATGATAGCTGTTGCATCTAGTGGATTGCTAGTTAATGTCAGTTTGTGAATGCCCCACTCGCAATGGCTGGTGCTCGCTTCATCTCTTGGGTACAGAATATGCTTTTGTGAGCGTGTGTGTTTCCAACATTTTATTTTTTAATTTTATTTACAACATAAGATCGATTTTCTGCATTTTGAGAGAGGTGTTAGAATTTCAAATGATGCCAAAGATGAATTGCTGCCCGCAGTTGAGCTCCTGTTTTCCATTCAGGGGAAACATCCCTCCCTCCTCCTTGTAAGGAAGTGCTGCATTTAAGTGTAGAGCTGTGGATGCTGCACCATTATGAACTGGTTTGCCGAACCGGTCCTATCCCCTGGAGGTGACTTCCTCACTTCAGTTCATCTCACCTTATTCTATATCATATGGCCATATGCCCTCCCAGGGGCGTCTTAAGAGAGGAGGGGGCCCGTGTGTACTCCCTGTGCGGGGCCCCCTCCTCTCTTCCCGGAGGCTGGCAGCTGACTGACGCGGCTGGCCATCCACCGGAGCACTGGTAGACTCCAGGCACTAGAGTGTGCCCGGAGTCTACTGTGCATGCGCAGAACGCCGGGAAAATGGCTGCAGCGGCCATTTTCTGGCGTTCTGTGCTTGCACAGTAAACTCTGGGCACTAGAGTGTGCCCCCCGGTGTCTACTACGAATGCGCAGAACACCTTAAAAATGGCCATGGCCATTTTACGGTGTTCTGAGCAGCGCTGACACCCGACACGGGACCACGGACAGGTAAGTTTAAAATAATATGGGTGCAGGGCGTGCAGTGCCCCACACACACTGCACCCATTATAGATACGCCACTGGGCCTCTCCAATTCTGGTGTGCTTTTATGGTTAAATGTATTTTCAGTTGCTATATACTCTACATATTTCTCCTCCTATAGGGGCCCTGGTCTGATAGGGGATCCGGTCTAAAGATCTACAGTAAAAAGGTAAACAATGTCTAGATAGACACCAGTTTAGACAGTCAATAGGTCAACAGGGACAAAAGGTCGACACACTAAAGGTTGGCATGTAAGAATGTCGATAGCTACAAATGGTCCACATGGTCAAAAGTTCGACATGAAAATGGACAACGCCCAAAAAATGGTCGACGTGATTTTTTTTTAGATTTTTAGGGTTAGGTTTAGGGTTAGGGATAGGCACTTACCGAAAGGCTAGGTTTAGACACTTACCCCAACGGTTAGGGTTAGGCACTTACCCCAATCTTTAGGGTTAGGCATCAGGAAGGAGGGTTTAGGGTTAGGCACAGGCACTAGAAGGGACGGTTAGGGTCAGGTACCTACACCAACGGTTAGGGTTAGGCACCAGGAGGGAGGGTTAGGGTGAAGATTAGGGTTAGAAAACAAAAAATAACATGTCGACTATTTTTGTGCCGACCTTTTGACCCTGTCAACCATTTGTACGTGTCGACCTTTAGTGTGTTGACCTGTCAACCTTTTGTCCCTGTCGACCTATTGACTAACTAACATCTGGTGTCTATGTTTTTACTGTAGATCTTTCAATACACACCTGTCTGATAGACCTATTAGTCTCCATCCTTGGGCTCCAGGCTCCCCCTTGTGGATAATCCCTGTAACCGCACTGTGCCTTCTATTATATGAATGAGCTAGTTTATTACTATTTTCAACTATAATTCCTGAGACTCAAGCTCCCTCTTGTGGCTGCTCTCAGACACTTCACTAAATAATGCTTTTCTATAACTCCTTTTTCAAGTGACTCTTAGTGATTATTACAGCTAACTACAAGATAGTTATTCAGCATTTTTTTTATTTTCACACTTATACCTATAAGAATACGGAGATATGTGAACAAGCTTCCCTATTAGAATATTATGTCTCCATAGCTTGCCTCGCTATGATATGATTGCTTCCCTGATGGCTGTCTGAGTTCACAAGGGGGACAGTGCTTTGTGATGACCCATTTTTGCTTCTTCTAGCTGGTTTGATATCTTGTAGTTGCCCGCAGATTGTTTTTCTGGTACACACTTAATATATTTTTCACTTCAACGTGGGAAAAAATAAGAAGCACAGACCTAAGTTGGAGGGAGTGGGCAGAAATGAAAGTGGCTCCCACCCTGACATGCATAATTTCCTAAAGATCTCTAGAACAAACTACACAGGAGAGGGCTCCACTTCAGCCTCCCCTGCAATTTCCAATTTCCTCTTCACCAGATAGCATTTCACATAGGGAGAACCTACACCCTAGTCCTCCATCCTCCACTATGCGCGAAGAGATCAGTGTAATCCTTTCTCATGTTAAGTCACTACCTATGAAACAGAACTTTCAGACTCTGGAAAATAATCTTCAATCTACTATTTGCCAAGAAGTGGCTACCATTCAATCTGACATGGCAGACCTTGCAAATCACATAGATAGCCTAGAGGATCAGAGAGTCATTCACTGACACCTTTCTTCAATTTAGAGATGCTATATCCTATCAGCTGCCTGAAAACTGCTCTTTAAAATCACGCATGGATGACTTGTATAATTGGGGCCGACGCAATAACATCAGAGTTCGGGGCCTCCACGAAGACATATCTTAAACCAATCTCACAGATGTTCTCTCAAAGATTCTTGTAAAAATTTTTGGCTTAGACCGCAGTAGCGAAATCCTACTTGATAGAGCACATCGTGTCCTTGGTCCTAGGCATTTACCTACCGACAAGCCCCGTGATGTCATCTGCTGTCTTCATTATCATACCCAAAAAGAAGCTATCCTACTGGAAGTCCGACAATTGGAGAAAATTAACTTTATTGGTGACAAAATTCAGCTGATCTGTCATGGCATAACTTACAACAAAGGAAAACCTTGAGACCATTAACAGACGAACTTCGCAAGCACTCTCCAAGATACCGCCTGGGTTTTCCATTCAATTTACAAGTTGCCCACAATGGGAAAACTAACTCTCCATACACCCGCAGATCTCCCTTCTTTCTTTACAGCTTTAGGCATACAATCAGTGGCTCTTCCTGACTGGGAAGCTCTCCACCGTTCACCAGCTAGACGTATATGCCTATCTCAGCTTCTTCAGAAGTGACTTGAACATTTCGGCCAGTGTCAGAATTTGGTGAGATTGTTCCTGTTATCTGCCTTTTTTGCTAGGACCTTGGTCCTATCCCTACTACATGCTGTTATTTCGACTAAATTTAAACATTTAAGTTAGTGATTGAGATTTTTTCTACTCCCTTCAGCAGAGCTTATTTACCTAAATATTGTAATTTATGGGTTAGTACTGTTACTGTCCCCCTGACACCCCCGGTGCTGCATACTCCTATATCCTGGACCATGGAGCAGACCTGTCTCTTCTGGCTGTCCAGATTTAGCTCTCAGTTATTTAAATTTTCATTCATTTTCTTCTCATCTTGATGTATATTATTTGTTTATAATTTTGCTGTTGTTTTTGCACCCTATGTCCCTCTTCCCTTCCCCCTCCTTCCTACCACTTCCCTGCTCACTCCTTCCCAACTACCTCATGGTAGGTCACCTGTGGTGGATAATCCCCAGTTGGTCTGTTTGGGGTGATGTACATATCCTTTTAAACCTATTAGTCGGAAACCTGTCTTACGGGTTGTCACAATAGATGCTAAAGGGCTGAATGTACCGGAAAACAGATCTCAAATGTTTAGATTTTTCTGCACATATAGCTGATATAGCCCCTAGTACAGCAAACTAATTTTAAGGTCGGGCATGTCCCTTCCTTGAAGAGTTATTACTACCCACACGCTTTTTCTTGTGACAACTCAGCTGGTAAAACTTTTTTACTAATATTACCATACAGAGGCTGGTAGAAGGTAGAGGTTTGTTGGTTAAATGCTCAATTTACAATCAACGACTTAGATTTCTAAACCTTTACACACCCAATTCTGGCCAGCCAACATTCATTTCCTCCATTCTAGACAAAACCGATCCTCTCCTAGGGGTAAATTAACTAAGAGTCGAGTTTGTGGGGAGATTAAACTCGAATAGGTTCCCACGAACACACATTAATTTTTCCAGCGCAAACTTTCAAATTTACCAAGAAGTGAGTTTTTCAAAATGGTGTTTTTCGATGGTGAAAGCAACCGTGTTTTGTCATGCGAGTTTTTGGCAAAACATGTGAGAGAATTAATGTGTTTTTAAAATGCAGGAGAATGTATGCATCATCCTAGAAACATGTTCTGATTGGTTGAAGCAGTCATGTCATGTACACACTGCTCAAGCATATAAAAATTCCACAAACAGACCTACCTTTGAGGGTTTTGTTGGTTGGAGTTTGCAGAGGGACAGTGAGAAGTGTGTTTAGTGGTATATGTGTGTGTGTGTGTGTCTTTTGTGTTTGTATAGGGAGAGGGACAGGAATATGTTCAGGGCAGTGCATAGGCAGGGAGAAAGTGAGGTGGAGGAGGTTGCATCTCAAGAGGTCCTATTGTGCAGTACAGGCAGCGTTGATGAGGCGCCCAAGCAGAGGGGCAAGACCAAGACGGGCGCAATGTGAAATTCTCAGTGGAGGAGAACATGGCCTTTGCGCAGGAGGTCATGAAATCCCACCACATGATGTTTGGACAAAAGGCTGCCAGCACATCAACCCACTGCAAGAATGCCATCTGAGCAGTACAGTCAATATCACCTAGGGCATTAGGCATGCCCACAATGCTATAAACAGCTACCCTGACTGCATGCCACTGTAACTCCTGGCTAAGGAAGCAGATGCAGGTATCCATCAGTGGCTGAAATGCAGCCATTACCTGAGTTAGGTACCATGAAAATGTTGACTGGGATATGCTGAGAACTCTACCTGTCACAGACTGAAAATTACCAGTAAAAAGGGGGAATGCAGATGCACACTCTTAGCACCAAGAATACTAAATATCAAAATATATATAATAAACTATCAATTAACATGGTTTTCAATTTAGGTTCTTAGTACATGGCTGGCCAAAGATGTTTGCCCACCTACCATGTCACGGTGACCTCATCAGGTGGGTCCCTAACATTGTTATGGTCCAGCCAAAACATCTGTATGACCTCACCATCCGCCAATGAGTTCAAGTTCAAACGCCTCCTACAAAATTGTGGCCTGTGCAGCCTTTGTGGTACCTGCATTACCTCATGAGCCTGCTCAGTTTCTTGCTCCTGAGTTCTTCCAGCCTGGCGGTAGAGCCTTTGAAATTCCAGCCACATGCAGTGAATAGTACTGGTAGTAAATTCTGCCATTTTTGCTTCTCACAAATCAATGCAGCTGATATAGCCCCTTTTATAGGCATCATCATTGTGCTCTCAGTAATTGCAACTTGAAACACCTGTTGCAAACACATGCAAACACTCACATCAGGAGGTAGTCTATTTGAAAAGTCTATATTGGTGAGAGTTTGATCATTTCCTGTGCGAGTTTCAAACCTTGGTAAATTTGCATGTTGTATTGTTTCCTAAGGCATGTTTTGTTGTTAGTTTCCTGCAAGTTTGCATGTGTTTGCCTTTAGTAAATTTGCAAGTTGGGTAAACAGGCTAAACTCGCATGAGAATGAAATCTTGCCCAAACACGATTCTTAGTAAATTTACCCTCTAGACAGCATTGCAGTTGAGGGAGGTGATTTAAATTGGCCCCTTGATCCTTCCCATGACACTTCTAATAAAACATCACATAGACCAGGAAAGGAGTTTAGGCGATTGGGATGCATACTTCATGACCATCAGCAGGCCGATACATGGCGAATCTCTCATCCTGCTGACGTTGATTTTACTTTTTCTCTCGCCCCCATCAAACTTATTCTAGAATTGATTATCTTTTCCCAAATCATCATCACCCACATCTTCTCTCTGAAACATCTATAGGATCAATCACATGGTCAAACCACACCCCAGTCTACATTACACTGTCTCTCCCACAATGGTCATCTTGGACATGGCATTTCAATTACCTTCTACTACAAGATGCCCTTTGCAAATCTCAAATAGCGTCCTCATTAGACTCCTAGAGTGAAAGGAACAATCAGAATGACATTTGCAATGTAACTGTCTGGGAAGTACACAAATGTGTATTATGTGGCACTTGTATCCAACTCTGGATCCTATCTGAAAAAAACAAAAAACAGAGAGACACCCTTCTTGCTAAGATCAAATCCTTAGACATATCCCACAAAGCCTCTTTGTCGCCGCATTATTACACTGAACTTGACAAAGCCAGATCTGAATAATTTATCTGAATTACTGTAGGTCATTTTAAAAACATTCCCATACATAAAGAGGCGATCTTGGCATATCTTCACTTTCTTAATTACCCTACTTTATCCCCAGAGGATGCTGAATCCCTTGATCAGCCCTTCCTTGTAAAGGAGGTGGATCGGGTGATTTCTTCAGGTGGCAAGATCCCAGGCCTCAGATGGCTTTTAAATAGCATACTATAAGGCTTTTAGGGATAGACAGGCACCCCTGTTGACTCATGCCTTTAATTCTATTTCAGACAAGAATCACTTCTCCAAACAATTGTTGGGAGCACATATTACTATCCTCCCTAAAAATGTAAAGATCCCACCTTGTGTCCTAGTTATAGACCTATCTCACTCCTTAATATAAACTTTTTGCTAAACTCCTCGCCAAATCTTCACAGTCAATTATATTATCAACCGATGCAGAGAAGGATTTTGACAGGGTCGATTGGGAGTTTATGAAGGGCCTTTTGCGACAATATTCACAGAATATTTGCTTTATACAATGCTCCTTCAGTGAGAAGTAGGGTGAACAAATTTATCTGAAATGTTTGATATATCAAATGGCACAAGACAGGGGTGCCCTTTGCCTCCTCATTTATTTGTGTCCTTTGTATAGAAGCTCTTGCAAGGCAATTCACCTCAGCGCAAACATCTCTGGTATTCGGATAGGTGGTCAGGAACATAAGCTTGCCCTCTTTAGAGATCATCTCTTAACCCTAATCACCAATCCAACTATCTCTCTTCCTAATTTACTATTGGAGTTCCAGAACTTTGGCGCTCTTTCAAATTTATTTATTTATTTTTTTTATATCACAATTTATTAAAGTTGTAGAAAGAATACAGTACAAAATGCATTATGAGTATCATTACATAGCCTAACATAGTATAAGGATATCATCAAATAATATAGATAGCTTTTCATAGTCCGTAGGCAGAAAGGACCCTTCAATGTGACCACACAAAAGGCAATGAAAAAGAACCGATTGCATCATGATACCATAACATAAAGGAATAATGAAATAAGCATATAGAATATAATTGACAAAAACCTTAATCATTTTGTTCCTTTTTTTTTTGTTTTGTATAAAGCTCAATAAAAGAGTAGAAAATTAAAAAGAAGAAGAGAAAGAGAAAGAATGTGGGAGGGGGGGGAGGAAAGACATATAGGGATGATAAGGTAATCCAATACCAAGGGTAGATAAGACTGTACAATTTTTACGATAAGACATAAGGTATTATGAAACAGGTCACACAGAGCGGAATCTAAGTCTTCAAGTAATCAAACATTAATCTATTAATTAATTTGTAAGAGCATGTTCTTAATACCAGTTACTGTAGGAGGAAACCTAGAGGTCCATTGATTTAATATAAGTTTCTTAGCTATAGTGAGAATAACTGTAAGTAGGGGTATGATAGATTTGCCTCTAGCGTCAAGATTCCAATTTGAAAAAAGTAGGAGAAGGCAAGCAGCAGGATCTTTGGCTAATCTTAAGGAGAAAATAGTATTTATAAAATTAATGGTTTTGTCCCAAAAAAAATTTATTTTGCCACATTGCCAAAAATTATGAAAAAAGGATGCATCTGCAGCTCGACATTTCAAACATCTACCAGATTCATTAGGTGCCATATATTTTCTCTGTGATTGAGATATATACGCTCTGTGTAGCATTTTCAAGTGTACCTCCTGTAAGGCAGCAGATTGTCAATATTTCAATGAAGTAGAGCAATGATTTAGCCATTTCTCCTGAGGTTCCAGAGAAGTAATATCGTTTGACCATTTCAAATATGACCGTTGCCAAAGAGCTACTTTTTGTGGAGCTATAAGCTCTGGGTATAAAAATTTGATTCTAAAAATATTATTACGTGAAAAAGTAAGTAAAGTAACAACATGATCAACATCTTGACCTTCTAATAGGGCTGAGGGTTGATTTTGCGCAAAATGTCGAGCCTGTAGGTACATAAAGAAATTATTATGCTGTAATTGGTATGTGTCTTTTAAATAGGGGAATGTAAGAATTATACCTCCCGGATCAAATATGTCTCTTATGGCAGCAATTCCTGCAGTTTTCCAAGAGAGAAACGTTTTATTCTCTAAACCCTGAGAGAAACAAGGGTTCCCCCAAAAAGTGTGATATGGAGAGCTAGTGGGATTTCTACGTAGTTTTTTGTTAATGGAGAGCCAGGCCTTATATGTATCTGTAAATAAGACATTAGTTAGTATGTTAGCAGATAATAAGCGTTTCGGGGTATGTAGGAGTGCGCTAGGTGAGAAGGGGTGAAACAGAGCCTCTTCTAAATCCCAATTAATAAAAATAGATCTCTTCAGCAACCAATCAAAGATGTATCTAAAGAGCGCAGCTTGCGTAAAAGAGTCAATGTCAGGAACTCCAAATCCTCCGTCACCCTTCTGTAATTGTAGCTTTGCAGAAGCAATCCGAGGCTTTTCCCCGCCCATATATAGTTAGAAAAAAGGGAATTAACTTGCTTAACATCTGTCTTGGTAAGGCCAATAGGGAGCATCTGTAATAAATAAGAAAGTTTAGGGAAAACTATACTTTTAATAACTGTTATTCTGCCTAATAATGATAGTGGAAGAGGCATCCAGTGTAACAATGTCTGCTTGATTGATGAAATAACTGGCAAAAAATTTACATCATACAAAGATTTTAATCGAGTTGGGATTTGTACTCCAAGGTATTTAAGGGAAGACTTACATATTGGGAAAAGGGATGGGTGTGACGTAAGCAAGGAAGTATATCCCCCCAGGGGTAGCATCTCCGATTTTGTAAAATTAACCTTGTACCCTGCAAAGGATCCAAAACAATTTATTATAGAAGTAATGTTCGAAATAGAACGAAGGGGATCGGAAATGAATAGTAACATATCGTTGGCAAAAAGAGCCAACTTCGCCTCATAGCTACCTAAACGTATTCCCGAGAAGATTGGGGAGTTGCGCAGGGCTATAGCTAGCAGTTCTAATGCAATATCAAATAAAAGTGGGGATAATGGGCAGCCCTGACGTGTACCTCTATTAATATAGAAAATGGGGGACAAGCATCCGTTACTCAGAATTTGTGATGAAGAATTACAATACAGACGTTTAATGACTGAGATAAAGTCAACCGGAGCACCAAACCTATGAAGGCCTTCGAATAGATGGTCCCAAGTAATTAAATCAAAAGCCTTTTCGGCATCGAGTGAGAGGATAACACTATCAGTTTGAGATCCGGACAACTCCATCTTTTGCATTACTGAAAGAATCTTCCTAATGTTAACTACAGAGTCCCTTCCCCAAACGAACCCTGATTGATCTGGGTGTATTATAGATGGTAAGATAAGTTTAAGTCTATCAGCCAATATTTTCATAAATAATTTATAATCAGAATTCAATAGGGAGATAGGTCTGTAAGATTGAGGAAGCTCTGGGTCCCGTCCCGGTTTTGGCAAAACTTTAAGCAGCGCTGAATTAAAATAAAGAGGGGGAGCCTCTCCCGATAACAATTTGTTAAGGACAAGTTGTAGTGTTTCGCTGATTTTAGGAGCTAAAATTTTGTAATAGTCATTTGTAAGGCCATCAGGGCCAGGGGCTTTACCTGGTTTAAGGTGATGGATGGCATTTGTTACTTATTCTATAGTTATAGGGGCTAGAAGTGAGGAAGAATGATCATTAGTCATCTGTGGAAGATTAATACTTTCCCAAAAAGCTGCCTTCTCAGTAGTATCAATCTGCGGTTCAGAGTATAGATTAGTGAAGAAATCTTGTAGAATGCTGTATATTTGGGCTCCTCCAGACGGGGGGGTGTTGGCCTTTCAACAAATTAGAGAGCATTTTGCTAGGTTTGTTACCATATCTATGAAAACGGCAATGAGAATGAAAAGTGTATTTAGACTCAGTCTGTGTCAGGAGAGTATCGAACAATGCTTTTTGGTGGAGATATGTCTCCTTAGCTGCCGAGGAGGGGTTAGTTTTAAAATGTTGATATGCTGTGGTTAGAGCGGCCTGTTTCTCAAGATATGTGGTACGAAACATTTTATCTTTATGGGCACAATAGGACATGATATCACCTCGAATCAACGGGTTTGAGGCCTGCCTAAACAATAATGGAGAATCTCTCTCTGTATCTACATTGTTATTTTTATAACTGATCCAAGTAGATTCTAACATAGTACGAAACTTTAAAGAGTGGGATACATGTGAAGGAAAACGCCACTGTATAAACGGGCCTTTATCTACAGAGCATGACATTTTAAACCAACATAAAGAATGGTCTGAGAGACATATAGGCTTAATATTAGATTCCAGTACTCGAGGGAACAATATTTCAGACAGTAGCAAGTAATCAAAACGAGAAAGCGTGCCATGAGCCACGGATAAACATGTATAATCATGCTCTACGGGATGGCACGCCCTCCATACATCAACCAGGTGTAGTTGGCGGGAAATATGAGGTATTCCAACTCTCGGAGCTGAAGTTCGTGGAGCCGGACATGAGGATCTATCAAGCTGCGGGGCAGCAACCATATTGAAATCTCCACCATAAATAATAGAAGAATTATTGTATTTATATAAACGACTTGTAATTTTTAAAAATACATTTTTAGAATAGTTGTTAGGGGCATAGATATTACATAATACGAGATGAATTTATAGTAACATCAACTATAATATAGCGTCCCTCTGGGTCCAACTCCGTGGAGTGAACTGTAGTGGAGAGAGATTTTTTAACTAGAATAACAACCCCTCTAGCTTTCGATGAATATGGTGCAGAAGCCAAAACAGACCACCTGAGCATATTTCATTTGAGGATTTCTGGAGGCAACAGAAATCCTGAAGAAATGCTACATCCAAATGTAACTTAGACAAATAAATCAATATTTTTTTCCTTTTGGCTGGAGAATTGATGCCTCCTGCATTTAGAGTTCCGATAGTCATAGTAGCCATATCACATTAACAAAAAATTAATAAATGAAAAACATATCTCTAAAATAGATATCAGAAGATGCGGACGTAAGCATCTAACAGTCATTATCAAAGCTATCCAAAAAGTGATGGATATACCAATAAGGGGGAGACGAGACATGAGACACTGGGGAACGAGAAGAAGAATGGTAGAAATTGAAAAGAAAGAAGGAGTAGAAACAAGAAGTAGCATAGGCCATAGAATAGCCATGCATATATTGCATTGTGCAGATAAGGACATCCGGTATAGTTTAAAGTCCCGATAGGGCAACATAAGGAGAACGGAAACTCCCAGTGAGAACCTGCCTGAATAAGTAATACGAAATCTAACACAGAATATTTAGTTTGGAGCTTATAATAAAAGGAAAGAAGGAGATGTGACTGAGCACACCGCAATCAAAGGCACTTATATGCATATAAACAGTTAATTAATCTATATATAACCAGAGGAGGAATTAACACCCTATCACAAACATGAAAGAACCTTACTTAATGGAGAAAGGTAGGCATTGGATATAAGACACATACTTTAAGTCGGTATGTTGATATCTGATGCCTAACTCTAAATATTTTATGCTTAGAAGTATTTTTTTTTTTTTTTTATAAGAGGAACATGAGTCACTTAATTATTCAAGGAGCAAGGAAAGGCAATCAGATCAAACGTGAACAGGACTCAGGGCGCAGCATCAGCGGCAGAAACAGCAGACGCCTCTTCTACAGCCAAGTAACCCTCTGCATCTGCTACATTCGAAAAATCTTTAAATGAGTCACCATCGAAAAGCCTTAGACGGGAGGGGTATAGTAAAGCAAATTTCCGATTGGCCTTAAAAAGTCTAGAACATAGAGGAGAAAACTCTTTTCTAGCACATGTGACTTCAGCAGAGTAATCTTGGAATATATGTATTCGGGATCCATTCCACGTCAGGTCACGCTGGCGTCTAGAGGCTGACCAAATAGCTTCTTTATGTAAATAATTTAAGCAGCGGAATATTACTGCTCGCGGCTTGCTTTCAGGAGATGTGCGTAGTGGACCCAATCTGTGAGCTTGTTCAATAATAATAGCAGGACTAATATCCTGTATATTTAGTAGCTGTGGCAAAGAGGACTGTATAAAATGCATGAGAGCCGGCCCTTTAATTGACTCTGGGAGGCCTATAATACGCAGATTGTTCCTTCTGGACCAGTTCTCAAGATCATCCATTTTATTAATGAGCTGGTAATGGGACTTTTGCAATATGGTCGAATTGGTTTTGAGTTCAGCCACATCATAAAATACTTCTCCTAATCTCTGCTCAGTAGTAGTTATTCTGTCAGAAAGCTGTTTCATTTGAGTCTTAATCCCCTGGACAGCTTGAGTCAGCTTGTCAGCATGTGCTTCCATTATGGGGCCCATTGTGTCCTGAATTGCTTTTACCACATCATTATATGTGAGTGGACCCTCAGAGGCAGGTGCGGGTAAGGAGTGTATTGACTGGGAATCGGTAGGAGAAACATGCTCCAGCGTGTCTCCTACCTGTGTATCAGGCGCGACGGCCATGTTTGACTCTGTCTTCCTCCTGTCTGCGCGCTGGCATTGTTTGTTTGCCGGCATTGAAGTGGAGAAATATCTCTCCATAAGAATCAGGGCGTCTTCCCCTCCAGTTAGGTGCCTAGGATGCGGCTCTCAGCCGCTTGTAAGCGGTGCAGTAGCTCAGATTTGCAGGGCTCACAGCGGAGCTAAGTCAGCCAGCGTCTGTACCCATCGAAGTGGGCGCTCTTTAAAATTTTAAAATTAACTACTCCAAATCTATAGCCATGAATTTGACTGCACCGCTGGCAGTAGTTGAAAGCCTTAAACAGTCCTTAAACAGTCCTTTTCCTTTGTTTGGCAGCCTACTAGACTAAAATATTTGGGAGTATATTTAGTAAATGATCTTTTCCAATTGTTCTATTTTTCTTCACTACTTTATTACTATCCATTCGCAATTACTATAACAAATGGCGCTCCAAACGTTTATCCTGGATTGGCAGAATAAATGTTGTCAAAAATTCTGTACTTAATGCAAATTCTCCCAATTCATATTCCCCCAACATTTTTATCCAAAATTCAATGCCTCATTCGCTAATTTGTTTGGGGTAGCTCTACACCACGTTTTAAGCATGATATTGTATTTGGATGCAAACATAATGGTGGTTTACAGATCCTTCATATCACCAGCTATTATCATCCTATAATGCTAAGTCGTGTCCTTGAGTGGACTCGAGCGAAGGATTCCAAACAATGGATTGCAGTAGAGGAAAGTGATTTAGATCATGATATAATAATCATTCCTTGGATACACAACCTTCCTAAAGTAATCCACCCTACTATTACCCCCACTTTACGTTGCTGGAAGAAATTACAAATTTCTCACATCTCATCTATTGTTTCCCCTCTCACATCCTTCCTTTGCATTTCTAAATTTTCACCAGGCCCCCACAATTCCTCCTTTAAACAATGGTTGACAATAGGACTTTCGGTTGGATCAGCTGGTGTGTACATCTGGGTTGCGTCAATTCACTGAACTTCAGTCTTCTTGGGCCTTCCTCAGTCGGAATTTTGGAAATACTATCAAATTCAACATTTTATTACCTCTTCTTGTAAACTATGAGACATGTCTAGAGTCCCCACCCGATTTGAATATTTATGCTCTACCACTCAAACACCTTCTCACCCACAGCTTATGCGAGCGTCCATGATGATGGTCGCAATGGTCAAGACCATCGCAACCATCGGGAATGCAACGAGACCCTGCGGTAGGGTCTCGTGGCCGCAAGCCCTGGAGTGATTTTGGCTCTATCAGAGGACCCAGACGGTAGGCATTCCCATGGGAACACCTCCGTCTGGCAGCCACGCTCCCTGCACACCCACCAAAGGGGGCGTGCTGTCAGTCACCATCGACAGCACTCCCCCTTTGGTGCGAGACCCGGAGCGACAGCTTGGCTGTCGCTGTCCGGGTCTCACGCATGCGCACGACGGAGCTCCCTCCATCGTGCGCATGCGCATTGGGGTAACATTGACCCGCTTGCGAGCGTCCTGCGCTCGCGAGCGGGTCTGAATGAGACCCTATATCCACTTGTCATGCCTGAGAATTGGCTTGAGCTGGAACAGGCAGGGGAGGCTGAAGTGGAGATTTGAGAGGCAGGACCTCCTCATGTATTGATGTGAGGAGGTAGAGATACAACAGTGGATGATGAGCCCGAAGGCGAGGACTGGAATAGAATGACTTAATTAAACAGCAGGTTGGAATGGACTGGATATATAATACTGAAGGGATGGGAAGAATCGGATTGGGACCAATGATGCTGGATTGAGAGCTGGATCGGTTTGAGCCCGATGTTGATGAGTTGAAGAACTTCATTGATATGAGTCTGATGTTGATGAATTGATTAACTTGATCGGTTGGGACCGATGTTGATGAATTAATTAACTTGATTGGTTGGGACCCATGTTGATGAATTGATTAACTTGATTGGTTGGGACCGATGTTGATGAATTGATGGACTTAATCAGATGGGATTGATATTGTTGAATTGAAGAACTTAATTGATATGAGTCCAATGTTGATAAATTGATGATCTTAATTGGTTGGGACCAAGGGCCTGATTCAGAGCCGGACGCTCTGACAGAGCGCTCTCTGAATCAGGGCCGGCCTTCTTGTTTTTTAGAGCAGCCTTCTGGCAGCTCACATAGCTGTGGGTGACCACCAACAGCTATAGCGAGTGGCCAGGTAGATGGTCGTGATGGTCAAGACGAGACCCTTGTGGTAGGGTCTCATTGCCGCAAGCCCCAGAGAGCTTTCGGCTCTAACAGAGCCGAAAGTTCTCCCACTGACATCACTTGTGATGTGATGTCAGTGGGACCGGCCCCAGACGGTAGGCGTTCCCATGGGAGTGCCTCCGTCTGGGCAGCCACACATCCCGGCCCGCCCACCAAAGGGGGCGTGCTGTCACTCAACATCGACAGCACGCCTCCTTTGGTATGAGACCCGGAGCGACGGAGTGCCCGACGGAGCCGGCTCCGTCGTGCGCATGCGCACTGGCCTACCATCGACCCGGTTGCGAGCGCACAGCGCTTGCGACCGGGTCTGAATCAGGCCTCAAGTTTGATGAATTGAAGAACTTAACTTATATGAGTCCAATGTCAATGAATTGATGAACTTGATCGGTTGGGACCGATGTTGATGAATTAATGAACTTAGAAGCAATTACAGTCGCACAAGAATGATTATATCCGTTCTCAAAAATGAGAAACTAACAGAGGCCCTCCTAATATATTATCAAAAAATATTGTTGAGGGGTGCTACCACTGACAACTGTATTGTACATATAAACACAAAGAGAAAGGGAAAGGAAACTGTCATGGGTGGTGCACATTTGATTAAAACATAACTTTTAATAAATTATAATAAAATATTAATAATATAGAAAAAACAACAGCGAATATTGGTAAAATATAGATGTCGTAAAGATGGAAAATGTGATTTAAAAATAAGTGGCGGCGCATGTGCCTGCCTCCATTATGTCATAATAAAGATTGGCTGGTGGTGCGTAATATAAATATTAACGTTCCAATATATTGGGATGTAAATTACCCTATATTATAATGATAGCGTATAGGTATTCACTGATTGTAGGATACTACAGGAATATATGGTTCATACCACTGGTATTAAGCTATAATATAATACAGCCAAACAAAAAGTGTGTTTATGTTTATAGTTGTTAAATAACAAATATACAGACACAAATTCAATTGTTGCATATTTGCATCATCATCACGTGTTAACTGACCGAGAGAATAAGGGATCACATTGAGGTAGTGATCCCTAGCAAGTGTCCCTCTATGATGTATTGGAAATTAAGTCTGTTCTTAAAACATCATATCATTGTACAATCTCAGGGGGTGATAGTCATAATATGTTAAGATGCTTATGGCAAACATAATTTCACTTTAAATTGACTCTTCCAACAACCCCTGTTATTCCCCAAAACATCAGGAATGTGTCTGTATCAAAAATTCCCAGTTATGAAATCATAAATCAACTTTATAAGCATTTATAGCAGTTTATGCATGTTGCAGCAAATGTATCTGGGAAATATACAGATAGGACACTTTATACGTGTGACCAAATATTACTCTCTACTGATCTCTGCAATGCAGGCATTAATTAGCGCTGTCACTGTCGGCTGTTTCTCGGATTTAACACAAACACAAACAACACATAAGTTTACATATAGTAAGACATGAGGTCAGGTTGCACGCGCCGCTAACCGACGCGGCGTTTCGCTACACTGGCTTTGTCAAGGCAAGCCGAATCTAACATCGGGGTATCCTCATATACCCGGATGTCTAACCCTTGTCCAATCAGGAAATGTCCCAAGTCTGAATAACCAATCGCGTCAGGTCGCGTCATGCTGGCACCGCCCATCTGATCTCGTTTGACTATACTACTTTGCTATAGAGACCAATAGTGTCTATTCAGGATTAGGTAATCGAGTTTGGAGTTCACTGATCCCAGTGAGACTCAAGTAGCTGCTGACCTATTCGTATGTACTCTAATAGGTAAATACGAGTATCATAATTCAATGACTATTGTGAGATGATAATATTAATTTTCCAACAATCAAAGGAGGATCTTAATTTATTAAATCTGATTAATAAGTTAACCAAAACACTGATGATACTAATTAATCGGTCTCTGTTTAATGTCAGTTTAGAGACCAGATAAGACCAAAGTAATGGATAAAAAAGTCATTGATCAGATTATGATAAACAGTGATAAGACAAATGTCTATATAATGAATAATTTTGAAAACTACATCATATGTTCTTCTATTATTGGTGAAACTATGGATTTCACTGCACAACTATATAAAAAAATATATAAATTATAACTGCAGACATTTCAATCAATTATGTGTATCTTAAATTAATGAATCCATATATCAACAACTATATTTTTGATATTACATATTCATAATACATCTAAATGCATAAAGCAACCATTGGAGAATAATATATAAATTTGATAAAATGATGTGATATGTGTGATAAATTTAGACCTAAAAAGAAAATAATAAATAAAAAAAATAAAAAAATACCCATTGTATGATTAGATTATTCTATTCCGAAACCTTTATTGGCCCCTAAAATAAATCTATGATATGCAGTGACATGACTATATTGAAAATGATTGTGCGTTTGTGTGTAACAAAATTTATGTGTGATTAAAAATAATAATGCCACCAATTAAAATGAAATGAATGAATATATAGATGTGCCATGGAAAGAAAAAGAAAAAAATAATGGAGGCGAAAAAATGAAGAAAAAGAAAAAGAAAACGTGTAACATAATCAAACCAACTAACGTGAAGTGAAAATAGAGTGAAAAAATCTTTGTGTCACCAAAAAATACGTGAAAAGTAATTAGAATAATGTATATACCTCTTATCAAAAAATGATAATAAGTAAAAGTGACTGTGAAAATTGATAATACAATAATTATTGTCTAAGTACCATAGTAACATGGGCACTGAAAATACATAGATCTATATAACATACATACATGCACAGATACATCTATACCATATATTAATACAAACATATGCATGATTCAAAAAAGTTTTTTAAATAGTATAACCCATATTAATCCATTAATTAATGCATGTGAATCACTGTGTGTATGCAATACGTATAAATACATATATATAATTAAAAGACATACAAATATGTGTGTCCCCAATCAATAATCACTAACAGCAATAATATTCCAATTATTGGTGCCTATGTGTCATTGTGTGAATTATTAAATCATAGGAAAAAGGGAGAAGGGAAAGGAAGGGGGACAATATGATTACATGTCCCTCAAAAAGAAATACATAAACCAAAATATAAAATGAATCGAATGTATTTATATATACTGAAATTTTATCAAATTTATATATTATTCTCCAATGGTTGCTTTATGCATTTAGATGTATTATGAATATGTAATATCAAAAATATAGTTGTTGATATATGGATTCATTAATTTAAGATACACATAATTGATTGAAATGTCTGCAGTTATAATTTATAAATTTTTATATAGTTGTGCAGTGAAATCCATAGTTTCACCAATAATAGAAGAACATATGATGTAGTTTTCAAAATTATTCATTATATAGACATTTGTCTTATCACTGTTTATCATAATCTGATCAATGACTTTTTTATCCATTACTTTGGTCTTATCTGGTCTCTAAACTGACATTAAACAGAGACCGATTAATTAGTATCATCAGTGTTTTGGTTAACTTATTAATCAGATTTAATAAATTAAGATCCTCCTTTGATTGTTGGAAAATTAATATTATCATCTCACAATAGTCATTGAATTATGATACTCGTATTTACCTATTAGAGTACATACGAATAGGTCAGCAGCTACTTGAGTCTCACTGGGATCAGTGAACTCCAAATTCGATTACCTAATCCTGAATAGACACTATTGGTCTCTATAGCAAGTAGTATAGTCAAACGAGATCAGATGGGCGGTGCCAGCATGACGCGACCTAACGCGATTGGTTATTCAGACTTGGGACATTTCCTGATTGGACAAGGGTTAGACATCCGGGTATATGAGGATACCCCGATGTTAGATTCGGCTTGCCTTGACAAAGCCAGTGTAGCGAAACGCCGCGTCGGTTAGCGGCGCGTGCAACCTGACCTCATGTCTCACTACATGTAAACTTATGTGTTGTTTGTGTTTGTGTTAAATCCGAGAAACAGCCGACAGTGACAGCGCTAATTAATGCCTGCATTGCAGAGATCAGTAGAGAGTAATATTTGGTCACACGTATAAAGTGTCCTATCTGCATATTTCCCAGATACATTTGCTGCAACAAGCATAAACTGCTATAAATGCTTATAAAGTTGATTTATGATTTCACAACTGGGAATTTTTGATACAGACACATTCCTGATGTTTTTGGGAATAACAGGGGTTGTTGGAAGAGTCAATTTAAAGTGAAATTATATTTGCCATAAGCATCTTAACATATTATGACTATCACCCCCTGAGATTGTACAATAATATGATGTTTTAAGAACAGACTTAATTTCCAATACATCATAGAGGGACACTTGCTAGGGATCACTATCTCAATGTGATCCCTTATTCTCTTGGTCAGTTAACACGTGATGATGATGATGATGATGATGCAAATATACAACAATTGAATTTGTGTCTGTACATTTGTTATTTAACAACTATAAACACAAACACACTTTTTGTTTGGCTGTATTATATTATAGCTTAATACCAGTGGCATGAACCTGTAGTATCCTACAATCAGTGAAAACCTATATGCTATCATTATAATATAGGGTAATTTACATCCCAATATATTGGAACGTTAATATTTATATTACGCACTACCAGCCAATCTTTATTGTGACATAATGGAGGCAGGCACATGCGCCGCCACTTATTTTTAAATTACATTTTCCATCTTTACGACACATCTATATTTTACCAATTTTTGCTGTTGGTTTTTCTATATTATTAATATTTTATTATAATTTATTAAAAGTTATGTTTTAATCAAATGTGCACCACCCATGACAGTTTCCTTTCCCTTTCTCTTTGTGTTTATATGTACAATACAGTTGTCAGTGGTAGCACCCCTCAACATTATTTTTTGATAATATATTAGGAGGGCCTCTGTTAGTTTCTCATTTTTGAGAAAGGATATAATCATTCTTGTGCGACTGTAAATGCTTTTAAGACTATAATTTTTTTCAGTGTGCACAGAAATATAACACGGAAATGTCCAATTAAATACCACACTATATAAATTTAATCCATTAGAATTAGCCGAATTAATATATAAATTGCCCATTAATTTGAATTAAAATGTCAAACTCGAACACTTCTGAAGTGACCGGATTGAATTTCAGTCTGAGTAAAGTACTAAATGACAGACAAACGAGATTAATTAACTGTATAGATACGGTATCTGATAATGATATGACCAGTTGCGACACAGGCCACAGAGATTGGATGAATGATCTATTTCAGTTAAAACAATTACTTATTAAACAAAGTAAAACATTCTGGAATAAGGTTACATTTGAAAACTATATCAAACAGTCCATTACACCTAGAGGCTTGAGACCAAAAGTATTTCCATCTTTCGAACTAGCTAGTGATAACCTGAAAATTGAGTGGGAGAAAATCCTCACGACATGCTCATTGAATTTGATTTCAGTATTGATTAAACATGACGAATTACTGCTAAATAAATATTCACAGGAAATATCCACTTTGGGTAATAAATGTAAAAAATTTGAAGGAATAGAAAAATTTAAAAAAACATGATAAATATAGGCGGGAAGTTGAAGAAATCGAGAAAGAAGTTATCAGTAGGAAGCGGGGTAAATTGCAAAGAGATAAAAATGACTTCGCCTCCAACAAACTATATAAGTGGAATCATATGAACAAAAAAGTATCAAATGAGCATATGAATTATACCACCTCTGATATCGATTCATCTGATAATGAGAATTTAGTAAAACAAACACCATTCCACAGACAAAGGGATTTTTTAGAGGTGACTCCCAGAACAATCAGAGACAATATAGGACAACCTCTAAGAGGATCAGGAGAGGAAAGAAGAGGCAAATGAAGTTTAAGGGAATGGAGAGACGAACCCAGGGATTACCGAAAATACAGGAAATAAATAAATAATACCCTGAGAGTTATTAATCTAACAAATAGAGTACTAACACCCTCACAAATAGAAGTCCTTAATAAAGGACTCTCTTTCTCACCCACACAATCATTCGATAGATTCGAATGTGAGAAAGATATTAATCTCTTTGCAAGAAAACTTCTTTTGAAAAAATGTTTTAAAAACAGAGGGGAAAGGGAGGAAATTACACCTAACCCCAGAGGTCTTTCACAAGAAGACCTAGTAGCTGTCTCAATTTGGAAGAACTGGGAGAAACACAATCATCACTTGAACAATTGGAAACATCAATTTTGGATGATCATATTAAAACAATCACTCTGAAAAAGAAATCCACTTTTTGTCCCGATTCATCAATCTGTGCCCAAGTTAAGATCTTTGTAGATTTAGTAAGTAAAGAGTCAGATCATTTGGAAAAGAACAAACGGATCATGGAATGTGACCATAATCTAACAAGAGAAGAGAGAAGAGCATTAAGAGAAATGCAAATGTGGGAAGACACAATAATTAAACCATCTGATAAAGGTGGTAATGTGGTCTTGTGGTCTAGAGATCAATATGTAATGGAATTGAATCATCAATTGGGAGATGACTCTTGTTATAAACGTCTAACCTTTAATCCCACCATAGATTTTTTGGAATTGTACAATAAGATTATTACGAGAGCAAAAAATGAAGGCATCATAACAAAAAATGATTTTGAATTTTTGAGGACAGAACATCCAAGGATACCTACTCTGTACCTATTGCCCAAGATCCACAAAAATGAGAATAACCCACCCGGAAGACCAATTGTCTCTGGGATGGGTAGTCTCACTGAGAATGCAAGTAAGTTTGTGGATTCCCATTTAAGGGATTACATTGTGAGTTTACCATCTTTTACCCGAGATACTTCTGATGTATTGAATAAGATACAAGACATCACCCTTGATGAGGGTACGTGGCTGATAACTTGTGACGTAGAAAGTCTCTACACAAGTATCAGCCATAATTATGGGATCAAGGCAGCAGAGTACTTTTTGAGTACGGATTCAAACACTGATTTTAACAACTTCCTCGTCTCATTATTACGATTCGTACTTACCAAGAATTATTTTGTATGCAATAATAACTTCTACCTCCAGGTAAGGGGGACGGCAATGGGGACCACGTGTGCCCCCACGTATGCCAACCTCTACCTGGGGTGGTGGGAGAGGGAGTATGTTTTCAATGAGGAGAATGATGCATATACAAAATATATAATTCTTTGGCTCAGATATATCGATGACCTCTTAATAATCTGGGAGGGTGACGTGAGACAATTTGAGGAATTCTTGTTGTTGAAACTTAATACAAATAATCTGAATTTAAAATTAACCTATGAGGCAAGTCAAAAAAGCATTAATTTTTTAGATATTTCCCTTACTATTGAAAATGATGGACATATATCATTGGATTTATTTCGTAAAAAAACTTCCACGAACAGCATTTTGCATAACAAAAGCTCTCATTTTCCCCGTTTTGAAGGGGTTACCTAAGGGTGAATTCCTTCGGATGAAGCGCAACTGTTCAGAAGAACACACATTCCAAGAGAGATCAGAACAATTAAGGGAAAGATTGAGAGCTCGAGGTTATAGCAATAGGGCTTTCAAGAAAGCTCGTGCGGACTCAACCAACTATACTAGAGATCAATTATTGATACCTAAGATTAAAAAGAAAGAGCAGGAAACTGTGAGATATGTTGGGACTTTTTGTCACGAATGGAAACAGATTCAAAGAATCCTACACAAACATCTGAATGTGTTACAAACGGATCAGGATCTCATGGAAATCCTTGGTGGCAAAATCCAAATGAGTTGGAGACGATCCAGAAATCTTAGACATAACCTGGTCCAAAGCCATCTTGAAACACCTAGAAAATGTCTATATATTAGAAAAGGTTCCAGAAAATGTGGAACCTGCAAAGCTTGCTGGACGATGAATACGACAGAAATCTACAAGGACAAATTCAATAAAATCTGGCAAATCAACGATTATATAGATTGCAATACGACGACAGTCGTCTACAATCTAAGCTGTCCTTGTAATAAACAGTATATTGGCAAGACCATAAGACCCCTCAAGAAAAGAGTTTTTGAACATCTGAACAATATAAAAAATGCTAAACTTGATAAACTCCTTTTCAAACCATTGACATCGGTAGCAAGACACTTTTTAAGATTTCATGAAGGTAATCCGAGAGGCCTGAAAGTATATGGAATGAGAAAAATTGAAACCAACATCAGAGGAGGAGATATTGATAGTGAACTCCTCAAACAGGAGACTAAACTCATTTTCCTTATGGATACTCTAGTACCTAGAGGTCTAAATGAAGAAAATAATTATACACCTTTTTTGAAATAATACATCTTGAATTGATAAATTATTATATAATTTATATTTTTTCTTCTTTTTTATTTAATTAAGATGTGTTATGAATCCCTATAAATTTCAGTATATATAAATACATTCGATTCATTTTATATTTTGGTTTATGTATTTCTTTTTGAGGGACATGTAATCATATTGTCCCCCTTCCTTTCCCTTCTCCATTTTTCCTATGATTTAATGATTCACACAATGGCACCAATAATTGGAATATTATTGCTGTTAGTGATTATTGATTGGGGACACATATTTGTATGTCTTTTAATTATATATATGTATCTATACGTATTGCATACACACAGTGATTCACATGCATTAATTAATGGATTAATATGGGTTATACTATTTAAAAAACTTTTTTGAATCATGCATATGTTTGTATTAATATATGGTATAGATGTATCTGTGCATGTATGTATGTTATATAGATCTATGTATTTTCAGTGCCCATGTTACTATGGTACTTAGACAATAATTATTGTATTATCAATTTTCACAGTCACTTTTACTTATTATCATTTTTTGATAAGAGGTATATACATTATTCTAATTACTTTTCACGTATTTTTTGGTGACACTTAAAGATTTTTTCACTCTTATTTTCACTTCACGTTAGTTGGTTTGATTATGTTACACGTTTTCTTTTTCTTTTTCTTCATTTTTTCGCCTCCATTATTTTTTTCTTTTTCTTTCCATGGCACATCTATATATTCATTCATTTCATTTTAATTGGTGGCATTATTATTTTTAATCACACATAAATTTTGTTACACACAAACGCACAATCATTTTCAATATAGTCATGTCACTGCATATCATAGATTTATTTTAGGGGCTAATAAAGGTTTCGGAATAGAATAATCTAATAATACAATGGGTATTTTTTTATTTTTTTTATTTATTATTTTCTTTTTAGGTCTAAATTTATCACACATATCACATCATTTTATCAAATTTATATATTATTCTCCAATGGTTGCTTTATGCATTTAGATGTATTATGAATATGTAATATCAAAAATATAGTTGTTGATATATGGATTCATTAATTTAAGATACACATAATTGATTGAAATGTCTGCAGTTATAATTTAAATATTTTTTTATATAGTTGTGCAGTGAAATCCATAGTTTCACCAATAATAGAAGAACATATGATGTAGTTTTCAAAATTATTCATTATATAGACATTTGTCTTATCACTGTTTATCATAATCTGATCAATGACTTTTTTATCCATTACTTTGGTCTTATCTGGTCTCTAAACTGACATTAAACAGAGACCGATTAATTAGTATCATCAGTGTTTTGGTTAACTTATTAATCAGATTTAATAAATTAAGATCCTCCTTTGATTGTTGGAAAAATTAATATTATCATCTCACAATAGTCATTGAATTATGATACTCGTATTTACCTATTAGAGTACATACGAATAGGTCAGCAGCTACTTGAGTCTCACTGGGATCAGTGAACACCAAACTCGATTACCTAATCCTGAATAGACACTATTGGTCTCTATAGCAAAGTAGTATAGTCAAACGAGATCAGATGGGCGGTGCCAGCATGACGCGACCTAATGCGATTGGTTATTCAGACTTGGGACATTTCCTGATTGGACAAGGGTTAGACATCCGGGTATATGAGGATACCCCGATGTTAGATTCGGCTTGCCTTGACAAAGCCAGTGTAGCGAAACGCCGCGTCGGTTAGCGGCGCGTGCAACCTGACCTCATGTCTTACTATATGTAAACTTATGTGTTGTTTGTGTTTGTGTTAAATCCGAGAAACAGCCGACAGTGACAGCGCTAATTAATGCCTGCATTGCAGAGATCAGTAGAGAGTAATATTTGGTCACACGTATAAAGTGTCCTATCTGCATATTTCCCAGATACATTTGCTGCAACAAGCATAAACTGCTATAAATGCTTATAAAGTTGATTTATGATTTCATAACTGGGAATTTTTGATACAGACACATTCCTGATGTTTTGGGGAATAACAGGGGTTGTTGGAAGAGTCAATTTAAAGTGAAATTATATTTGCCATAAGCATCTTAACATATGATGACTATCACCCCCTGAGATTGTACAATGATATGATGTTTTAAGAACAGACTTAATTTCCAATACATCATAGAGGGACACTTGCTAGGGATCACTACCTCAATGTGATCCCTTATTCTCTCGGTCAGTTAACACGTGATGATGATGATGATGATGCAAATATACAACAATTGAATTTGTGTCTGTACATTTGTTATTTAACAACTATAAACACAAACACACTTTTTGTTTGGCTGTATCATATTATAGCTTAATACCAGTGGTATGAACCATATATTCCTGTAGTATCCTACAATCAGTGAATACCTATACACTATCATTATAATATAGGGTAATTTACATCCCAATATATTGGAACGTTAATATTTATATTATGCACCACCAGCCAATCTTTATTATGACATAATGGAGGCAGGCACATGCGCCGCCACTTATTTTTAAATCACATTTTCCATCTTTACGACACATCTATATTTTACCAATTTTCGCTGTTGGTTTTTCTATATTATTAATATTTTATTATAATTTATTAAAAGTTATGTTTTAATCAAATGTGCACCACCCATGACAGTTTCCTTTCCTTTCTCTTTGTGTTTATATGAATTAATGAACTTGTTCGGTTGGGGCCGATGTTGATGAATTGAAGAACTTAATTGATATGAGTCCGATGTTGGAGGCATTGGATGGGACCGATGGTTGAAGGTATCAGCTGAAACCAATGGAGGCTGTAAGAACAAGTCTCAGTGTTAAAACCAGACTGGTTAGCGAGATGATATAGGAGACTTGTTTACCAGATACAGGAACTGGATATAATGGACAGAGGGCCTAATTCAGACCCGCACGCGAGCGCAGGATGCTCGCAAGCGGGTCGATGGTGCCCGCATGCGCACGACGGAGGGAGCTCCGTCGTGCGCATGCGCGAGATCCGCATAGCGACAGCCAAGCTGTCGCTCGGGGTCTCGCACCAGAGGGGGCGTGCTGTCGATGGTGACTGACAGCACGCCCCCTTTGGTGGGCATGCCGGGGGCGTGGCTACCAGACGGAGGTGTTCCCATGGGAACGCCTACCCTCTGAAGCCGGCCCCACTGACATCAGTAGTGATGTCAGTGGGAGTGATTTTGGCTCTGATAGAGCCAAAATCACTCCAGGGCTTGCGGCCACGAGACCCTACCGCAGGGTCTCCTCGCAAGCCCAATGGTCTCGATGGTCTTGACCATCGCGACCATCATCATGGACGCTCCATTTTTAGGTAGGAGGACCCTGATTCAGAGCGAGCGCTCTGGTCAGAGCGTCCAGCTCTGAATCAGGCCCTGAGACCGTTCAGATACAGTGGGCCTGATTCTGACCCGGTTGCAAGCGCTGTGCGCTCGCAACTGAGTCGATGGTGGGCCAGTGCGCATGCACACGACGGAGCCAGCTCCGTTGTACACAAGCACAAGACCCGGATAGCGACGGGCAATCCATCGCTCCGGGTCTCGTACCAAAGGGGGCGTGCTGTCGATGCTGAGTGACAGCATGCCCCCTGTGGTGGGTGGGCCAGGGGAGTGGCTGCCCAAACTGAGGCATTCCCATGTGAATGGCTCCATTTGGGGGCGGCCCCACTGACATCACGAGTGATGTCAGTGTGAGAGATTTCGGCTCTGTTAGAGCCAAAATCTCTCTGGGGCTTGTGGCAACGAGACCCTGCCACAAGGGTCTCGTCGCAAGCCTGATGGTCGCGATGGTCTTGACCACAGCTATGCAAGCGGCCAGGAGGCTGTTCTAAAAAAAAATAGCCCGGCTCTGATTCAGAGCGAGCGCTCTGTCAAAGCGTCCGGCTCTGAATCAGGGTCAGAGTACCTGGGAGCTCAGCACAAAGCTGTAACTTCAGCAAGAAGCATTGTACTGGCAACAGAGGCAAGTCAGGAAATGGAATTTATAGGGGTGGATCCCCAGGGATTGGATGCTGCGTTCAGCTGGTCTGGGAGCAGTGCTCTGAGTGTAGGAAGAGCTTCAGGTGACAGAGGGCCTGATTCAGCAGGCAATGCACAAATGCAGACGTACGCAATTGGTCGATGATTTTGCTCTGCGCATGACGGGGGAGTGGTTGGGCAAACGTAGGCATGCCTGTGCATTTGGATGGCGTTTCAGGGGTGCGCGTAATTATGGCCTTGTGGTGACGGATGCAGCCTGAGGTCTAGTTGCATACAGGAAGTCTCGCTAACTCTGCTATTAAGAGTTCCATCCATGAAAATTGTGCTCCGCTATATTGGGCCATTCGCCATTGAGTGTGTTATCAACCCAGTTGTTTCATTCAAACTCAAGCTAATTCCCTTCCTAAGGATACCAAATTCCTTCCATATTTCTTTATTGAAACCACTCATACAACACTGCCAAAAGGCACCCAAAGTCCAGACTCATTGAGGAGTCGAAAACGAAGTGGCAAAGATTCATCCACATTGGACTCAAAATCAATTAAGTTCTTCAATTCATCAACATCAGATTTAAATCCATCAAGTTCTTCAATTCATCAACATCAGTCTGAAACTGATTCAGCTCTCAATCCAGCATCATTGGTCCAAATCCGATTCTGTCCATTCCTTCAGTATTATATATCCAGTCATATTCCAACCTGCTGTTCAATAAAGACATTCTATTCCTGGTCTTGCCTTTGGGCCCATCATCCACTGCCGTATACCTCCTCACATCAATGCATGAGGAAGTCCTGGCTCAAGCCACTTAAGTTCCTTCACACCTCTCAACTCTCTTCTTCAGCCTTCCATGCCTGTTCCAACCCAAGCCAACCCTAAGACGTGACACAGAAGAAGGAACATCGGTTACTACTAAGATGCATATGGACACACTATCACCAGTCCTCTGTTCGACCCCCATCCCCAGTACCCAGCTACAATCCCAACAGCCTCCATGTTCAACCCCAAGCACCTAGCAACAAGATGTCAGCATGAGTCATCAGGGTACAAGCACGAGCCTTCCTTTCTCTCAAACTCATGATGGGGAATGAAACAAACAAATGAATTCAAAGCTCAGCACTCATGTAGAAAATGGCTCTGTCCTCTTCCCGGAAGTTGGTTTTAATTATGTAGTCATGCCCCTTTGCAGCCAATTATGGTAATTATTGGTACACCTACTGTGAATGCAGCCGGCAAGAGTGTGTACAATCAGTTTCTTTTGATATTTCGGCAGCAGGGATTAGAAGGTCGCAAGTATGATTGTATAAGGTGTGTACACGCGTATCAGCACTATGGTGGGGAATTCTGATCGAGAGTGAAGTCGATCGAACCATTGCATTGAAAGAGTGATTGTACACCCAGCTTAACAAATGGGAATGGCACCATTGCAGTTACTATCTGGGCAGTAAAATAGCTAACAATAACCCTGTTTTTTTGTTATAAAATAAACGTACTTTACAGGGCCCATACATCTACCCACTGTTGCGTCAAATCCTCGTTCGGCCTACGGCGATATTCAATATGCTGAACAATCTGAAATCCCTGTTCCCGAAAATGGTTGGATTTGGCAAGTCAGAGATTTTTAACATGTTGCATTTCCCCAATCCACCGATGTTTTATTGATCATTGATAGCCACCAAAATAGGAACGCAGATCGTATCAGCAGAACAGGGAACCGGGGTCATAGATGTATGGTCTGCATTAGACTGCCAGTTCTAGCAGTAACAAAAATAAACAGTAAATACTACACACAATTGTTACACACTACACACAATTGCTAACAGACTTGAGGTTTAATTTATTGAACAGATATTATTTGCATTTAATAATATTGCTGCTTAAAATCTGTAGCAAAAAAGAGACCACAGAAAGTTAGCAGTTTTTAAAAAAGTCATCTGCTAAATAAGGGCCTGATTCAGAGCCGGACGCTATTTGCGCTCGCTCGTTCAGAAAAAGGGGCCGGATATTTAAATAGAGAGCTCGCTCTTTGCAGTCTGTTGACGCCTCTATGTCTGAACGAGCGAACGAAACATGCGCTCGCTATTTTTTTTAAAACGCCCCCTGGCCGCTCGCATCATACGTCATCTCCGCTATTTATTAGATTAATCGAGTACATCGAAAGGCATTTGAACTGCTCGCAGTGCTTGTGGTAGCATTTTCCTACCGTAGTCATGCGAGCAGTTCAGGCTAAAAGACAACCTAGTGATGTGGTCGATGACGCTGCTTTGTTAATTATGCACACCCTTAAAATGCCCGTTTTGACCGTTTGGCATGCCTGCATTCGAATCTCCACTCCCCGTTTTCAAGCACCTTCCCCTGTTTCCACCCACAAACGCCTCATTCTGTCACTCAAATTAGCAGGCATTCGCTATTTTGCGAGCACACAATTTCCAACCGCAATGACTGGTTCGCGCATGCGTATTACAACCCATATGCATGCGCAGTTGTGCGAACATTGCTCAGAGCGAACGAGCGGCTGCTTACGAGCGGCTCTGAATCAGGCCCTAAGCCCCTTGTTCTTTTCCCAGCATTATTTTTTAAACACATCTCTGTGACATCAGAAAGAACTATTTATGATGTAAATCATAAATACATACATGACCAGTTGACCCCATATGTAATATACTTATCTATTTCCATTTTGCAAGTAAATTATATGTCTGCTTATAAAGGGATGCCCGGCGTTGCCCAGGTTGAAGACTGGACCCTGAAGTACACCTGCAGCCTTCATTTTTTTACATTGTTCTCGCCTATAACCTGGATAACTATGTAAATGAATGGATGCAACCAGTAGCGAGGCTGAAAAAGGGGACAACAAATAAGAGAGGAAAATGAGACTAGCAACACAGTTAAGAATAGACTGAAGAAGGGTGAGACCAAAGTGGCAGGATTGGGAGAAGGAACAATTATGGTGAGGCAGAAAGAGAGAGCAGAGTTTAGGACAATACCAAGGCAGCAAACTTGAGGAGAAGAGATGTTGTCAACAAAGAGGGAGGGGGCCTTGTTGGGACAGAAAGCTGATGATTTCAATTTTAGCTATGTTGAGTTTTTGGAAGCACTGGGGCATTTAGGAGGAGATGGCGGAAGGGGTATAATATAACTCTATTAAATCAGAGTGGACTCCAGAGGTACACATATTTATAGTAGTGGATGTAAGCAATCACAATAATATAATAATCTAGAAGTGTTGGTTGCTCTCTAGAAGGGCTGAGGACATAGTACTCATGGTCAGTCAATCCAAGGGTCTGGTACACAGCAATGGCAGATAGATATGAAGTACAAACGTATTCCAAATATCAATCCTAAAGTCAGATACAAAGGAATGGAATTAATGTAGATAGGGATGAAGCAGAAGAGTAATTCAACAATAAATCTTAAAGTCTGGTACAAAGAAATTAGGTTAATAGCAGAGAGAGTTAATGCACAAACACAGTTCACTGAATCAAAGGCTGGTTGATACACAGAGTAATCAGCTAGAGGCTAGGCAGCAAAGTAATCAAACAGCTAGCCAAGTTCAGATACCAAAAATCACTGTTCAAATTCACTGGATGTGGACAGTTGCAAAGGATCAGATACCAATCACTTTTGATAAACAAGAGGATGGGAAACCAATTTGAGAAAAATCCCCGGCAGTCTGCACATGCACAGTAGTGTCCCAGTAATCCCATGGTCTGAACAGCTATCTCAGCATAAGGGCATGATCTGGAAAATGTTGGCACCAAAATGCCCGGCCATCTTGTTGAAGTTAGTATCTTGGTTTTTGAAATCACAATGTGATATTGCGGCAGTTAGCGCCAACCATGACCATTACAATTACATTTGGGTGTTATTGGAGGCCAAAGGGGCTGATAACTTCTCTAGAAGATATTAGGGAAAATTCAGCTTTTCTACTCAGCAGTGATTGTGTTAAAACTATATACATGTACTATGGGCCTGATTCAGAGATGAACGCAACTGCAAATCGCACGCAGATCGAGCAATTATTTGCCATTGCGCATGCGTATGCACCACAGTGCGCGTGCGCGAAGGCAGCAGTGTGATCACCCTGCGTTCACGCAGACCACGGAGGCCCATTGCAGAGTGACAGGAAGTGACCGTTTGGGGGTGTTGACAGGGGGTGGTTAGCGTAACGCAGGCGTGCCTGGCCATTTGAACGCCGTTACGTAGGCGTGCATAAATTAACCACTACAATTGCATACGCAGCTCTGCGTGGCAGAAGAGTTCCCTGGCCTGCAGCAGGTCAGACCTGCCACAAGGGTAAAATGGCCACCGATGAACTTCGATGGTACCGATGTTTATGTAGCTATGCGTAGTTCTATGCAGGTGAGAAGGCAGTAGTGGGCGTCTTTATGCTCGGTGATCTTTGCTAACATTTGCATTTTTTGCAACTGCGTTGTGTACGGAAACGCAGTTGCGATCGCATTAGCGCCCGTCTCTGAATCAGGCCCAATGTACTATCTTGTGACATACTAGCAATTAGCTACAAATCGTCCTCCAAAGTTCTAAACATTTTAGAAGTATTTTCATAATTTAATTTGCACCAATATAAACAAAGTATTGCTTTCTTGAAAAACGTTGATCCACTCTACTATAAGGGGAAAGTTGTGGATTGTCCCTTTGCTACTACAAAATGGGATTGTGACCCATTTCCTGGCTCCACTATTATTTTAAAGTTGTTCTGACAATGTGGAATAACTTCATTACACCCTTTCTTCCCTCTTGTAAATTTGCATTCACCATGCTTTGAATGCCATACAAGCCTATGTATCATAGTTAACTATTTTAAGGCCAATTGTATATTATCCCTAGGCTAGATTCCTTGCCATGTCCTCTGATTGATGTAAATATGCGGAAAAATCAACTAGTAATATGTCATGTTTTTTTTTTAACAAATTCCCCTTCCCCGACCAGTTCATTCTTGTTTCTGAGGTATGCAGTCGGGAAGCCGGCAGACTTAATCCCGACAGCCGGCTTCCCGACTGCTTAATCCCGGCGAGGGTTAAATGACAGGTGTCTAAATCTAGACGCCTGTCATTTTACCGACGCCGGGAGACCGGCGCCCGGATCAAAGTGATGCCGAGCGTGCATAGCCGCGGGGGGGGGAGGGTTAGGTTTAGGGCTCCCGGGGGAGACTTAGGGTTAGGCACCGCCTCGGGGGACTTAGGTTTAGGAGGCGGGGATGGGGAGGTTAGGTTTAGGCACTTAGAGGGGGGGTTAGGCACTGGGGAGAAGGTTAGGGTTAGGCACCCCTAAGGGAGGGTTAGGGGGTAAAATTAGGTTAGTGAATACTTACCTAGAGACGATCGTGATTTTCAACCTAGTCAGGCTGCCGCTGTCAGGATTTGAACCACCGGCCAGGGGTTCCAGCGGTAAATCATACCGATTCCCTTTCTGAAATGAGTGACCTTTATGCAACAGGACAAATAAATACTTACTGTTATTAGTATATGTGATAGCATTAAAATACTAAGAAGAAACCACAGTATTATCATTTTATATCTTTGTGTAACAATATACAAAGATATTATGTTGTGGTTTACTTTAGACAGCTATGACTATTTGGCAGAAATGAAAGCATTGGGTAATAAGATTAAATTACCATGTGACCATGAATTGGATCATACATTGGTGACAGCCAAATTAGTGGCAGCATGCTTAAACACACTGTACTGCTGCCATGTTGGGAGGAGGTTTATCACTGACTTTATCATATGCATTTCTGGTCTGTTTTCTAAAATGGATTAGAATCTTCACTTTAGTCATCAAGCCACCCACATACATACCTGCTTATACTGCCTAGAGGTAGTTTTGTAATGTTTATTGCAAGATATATCATGTCATGTCTATTGTTTGAGCTGGTGATTGGGAAATTCTTTTCTAAATGCTTTTTTTATGATCCTTTAATGAACTTATATTTCCTTGTTATTTTAAAGCCACAGCTCTTTAAAAAACATCTCAATGGTATCTTCGCCAGAGGCCTGATTCAGAGATGTACGCTAACTCGATGGTTAGCGCACATCTTCGATGATTGGAGGACTGCACATGCGCAGCAGGTGTAATGTGATGTGTCCCTGCTGCAGCCTGATTGACAGGCTGCAGCGTTTGGTTGGTGGAACTGGAGCGTTCCCTGGCCGCATTCCCGTAAACGGGGGAGTGTTGCCCCCTGTTTTCTGGGAGGGACGAGGCCAGGGTCTGCATCGGTGCATGCAGACTTCGTGGCCTCGCAAGTTGCCAGGACCAGGCCAGACTGCAGGAAGCTTTAGCTCCCGCAGCCTGGCCAATGAAACATCGACAACAATCATGACCATCGTTTCGATGGTGATCGATGGTGACCCCAGGCTGCGACCTGGGTCGCAGCGCTGGGATCACGCAAATGCAGCAAGGAGGTGTGTGACACGTGCTTCTGCATTTTAAATGGACGGAATTGCACAGCCGCTTGTGTACAGCTGTGCAATTCCATCCATCTCTGTATCAGGCCCCAAGGGTGTACAGTGCATATGCTTAAGGAGGACTTGCAATGACCACCTGGCTTATGGGCCTACCCTGCACCTACAGTTGTGCCGGCATGGGGGTGAAGGGCCACAGTCCCGAAGTGGATGGTTACAAGGGGCCAGACCTTGCATTTTAAATGCAGTCCTTCACACAGTGGGGATCAACCTTCTGCACTGACATACTCATCTTCCTGTCTTCCAGCCTAAAGAAAGATAGACAGTCAGGGGAGGGGGCTTATCTTTAGTCTTCCTACTCTCTCTTATACTTTCATTTCCCTTATCTACTTCTATTCCACCTATCTCTCCTCCTGCTTTTCCTCTTTCATGTACTCTCTATGGGCAAGCCCCGCCTTCTCTTTGTCTCATGTAACAATGCAGGAGGCACATTCTGTTGAAAGCAAGCACAGTAAGGGCACAATAACACTATTGACACTTAAACATCAGGTATCAACCGCAATTGAATCACTGTTCTTTCATCTGAGCAACATAGCCAGGATCAAGCACTTTATTCCCTCAGAAGGTCTGCCTAAAGTCATTCAAGCATCATCCTTGGACTACTGCAATGCCCTCTACTTGGGTCTTCCAGCAAAAGAATTGTACTGCTTGCAGCTGGTACAAAATTGCAGCTGCCAGGCTGTTAAGTAACCAGCCCTGTTCCTGCCACAAAACACCCATTCTCTACTACCTTCACTGGCTGCCTGAAATATGGTGAATCTATTTCAAGATCGACTTACTGACTTTTAAACCCCAACATAACCAGGTTCCAAGATATCTGAAGCTTCTATACATAAAAGACCCAAATAATCTAAAAAATATAAAACAAAAAGCGTAGGTTCCTCCATAATTGATATCCAGCTCTAGACACTAAAGCCTAGGCTGGTAAAGGAAAAATTGGGGGAGTGGGGGACAAAGAGCACATGATTTTCCATTTGTCTTTACCAGCCATGGTTGCAACCAGAGGAAAGACCTGCAGTGTTGGGGTCTCCCCACCATGATTCTTGGCCTAATATGACCGTGAGAATGCCAATGCTTAGAATCAATGGCGGCTCCTACCCGCTATGTTGAGGGGTCTGCCGCCACTGAAAATGACAGGATCACTCACAGGCTCCTGCCTCTTCCTGGCTGGGTCCCGGCGCCTGCACAATCGATCTGTCAGGTGCTGGGACTGGCACATGTGCACTAGCAGTGGGGAGCCGCGCATGCGCATGTCACCGCCAGCTTCCAAAGGAGCCGTTTAGGGCTGGCGGAAAGGGAGAGTAGCGGCTTCCTCCTGGAAGCCTCTCTCTGCTAATAGCAACCCAGACTGGAAGTCCCAGGAGGAGGAGACACCTCCCCCACCATGATTCTTGGCCTAATGTAACCGTGAGACACCTCCCCCTGGGGCTGCCTGTTGTATATGTGACTGGCAGGTGGCACATCCAATAGGAAGCCACTGCCAGTCACAGTGTAGCCAGTGCAGTCATGGACTGCAATGACTACACTGAGGTGGTGGTTTTTGCTGGGGGGCTGCAGCCTCACAGCTCCTAGACAAAACCGCCACTGCTTAGAATTGAAAAGTAGAGCCAAATGTTCTATTTTCATTAACATCAGATACTGCTTGCAGTCCAGTTTCATTTTATTTCTTAGGTTTTTTTTTCAGTAACTCTGGTATTTTCAGAAGAACAGTATCCAAGAATACTAATTAGGTAACTATGGTAAAAAAAAACATGGCTTTTTAATAGTGTTTATTTAGGGTTTACTTACATTTTCCCTGGCACACTACAGGTGCTATTTGGCCAGGGTGTCAGGGCATGCCAGTACTTGCGGTTCTCCAAGTTACGGCATGCCCTTCCGAAAAATTTTGACACATAACCGTGATGATATCTGTAGTGCACCATTAACAATATACCTTCTAGGTATACCCAGCGCTAGGGCTGGGTATACCTAGAAAGGGGACCCACACCTCCAGGAAATACAGCCCTGGTGCCCACTGGCATAGGGTTAAAATCATGGTGGGTGAACCCTTAGAATACAGGCCTCCCCTCTTTAGGTCTACCAGTCATTGCCCTTTCTGGTAAAGCCTGATGCTGGTTAGAGGAAAAACAAAAGGGATCCCATGCTATTTGTACCCCAATTTTTTTCAATACCAGCCTAGGTTTCAAGGCTCACAAATTATTTGCTTTAGATTTTTTACATATAGCAGCCTGCATGAGTCCTAATGTTCTATGTAGTGCTTGAAAACCGCTGCAGATATGAGGAAAGATAGGGGTCTAGAAACTGAGGATCGACAGTGGGTTCTTTTTAGAATGTTAATCCAACTTTTAATAAATGCTATATTTTGAACTTGAACCCACTGAAAAGCCATAGTGAGCCGCATCGGTTTGCAAACCACTGCAAAACCAATGTGACACTAGGGGGTAATTTACTAAGATTCGAGTTTGGTCAAGATTGCAATCTCGGGTGAGTTTAGGCATGTTTTTCATCTCGCAAATTTACTAAAGACAATCTCGGTGAGTTTGGGAGAAAGTTCTCTCTTCTCACTCGTAAAACTCGGTGAGATTGCAAACTCGAATCAACTCACCATCGGGCAAACTCGGAAGTACTTTTCATGAAAAAGATACAGTTTGTAAATTTACTAAGATTCAAGATTACAATCTCGGGTGAGATTAGAGCAAGCTCGCAGAGAAATTGAAGTTTCAAACACTCCACCTCCTGAGCTGCAAGCTTGCCAGAAACATACACAGATCAGAGTGATTTGTGTATGTTTCTGCAAAATTACGTAGGTTCCCCCCCAAAAAAGAAATAACCAGCCCTGGACTGGTCAGCCAGTCCTGGTTCTAAAAATTATGTGGAACTAAACGAGTAGGGTTCCACCGTAATTTAGGAACCAGCACCTGGCTGCAGGGCCAGTACTGGATTTAAATATAGGGGTGAAAAAAATGCGTAGGGGTCCCCATATATTTAAAACCAGCACCAGACCCAAACCGACCAGGGTGTGATGCCACAGCCAGGAGACCCTATCTCCAGGTCTCCATGGGCAAAGCATTAACACCCCAAGCCAGTCAGCCAAAGCTGGGGAGCTAAGGGGAGGTGGGGACCCCCAAAAAAGGGGTCCCCCCTCTCCCAAAATTCCAGGCTTGGTCTGAAGCCCAGGGCTAGTCCTCGCACCCCTGGGTTGTGGGTACGGGGGTAATAATGTGTAAAATAGTTGAAAACTATTGTATTTTACAGTAGAACTACAGGTGCCAGCATGTCTTCCCCTTGGCACTTGTGGAACTACAAGTGCCAGCAGGCGGCTTGCCCCCGTATCCCCACTGTAAAATAAATAGTTAAAAAAACCACAGTACACACACACTGTATATAGTAAAACTTTATTACATACACCTAACCCACTCACACATACTTACCTGTGCCAGCTGGTCTGTTCCTTTGTCCCATGTAGATTCCATGGGTGTACCTGGAAAAAAGATCCCATACTCACCTCCATCCTGGCGCTGCTCTCCATAGCATCCCCGTACTTGGTAAAATAAGAAAACGAGTTACGCGATCCATACAGACAGGTACAAGTATATGTTGTGACATAGTACTTGCACCTCGCGAAATGACAGATGACCATCATCATCTGTTATTTCCCACGGCCTGCTAGCCAGTCAGCGGCCGCTTTACATGTAGTGGCTGCTCATTGGCTGGTTACACGTGGGTCCCAGCCAATGAGGTGTGTTAGCTGATTGTGGGGCAATGCCACCCAGAATGAGATGAAAACGGGTGATGCCAGCCGCCGTCTATGTAGAGACCATGTGGGGTGAGTGAGCAGGGAGTAAAGAGGGATGAAACCATAGAGGTGTTTGAGGCGTTTGAGGCGATCGGTGAGTAGACAAAGTGAACTTGGTGTTGAGAGAGTCCCACACAGAAAGAGTGAGAGTAACTGAAGGGACCGACGAGATTGAGAGAGGTTTGAGTTTCCTTGGGAGCCACGGAAGGTTTGAGACTTTACTGAGTGCAGATTCAAGATCAACCCATCATTTGGAACCCTTGGGAGAATGCCAGGTAACTAATTGACTGAGTCTAGAAGCTTGGTAGTATTTGGTTAATGAGGAGAGACCTAGACCACTCACTGAAGTGCTCTTGATGAGGACAACTCTACGTATGCAAGGTCTTGTGTGGTTCCAAATAAACTTACCATAAAGTAACTGTAAAGAAGAGAGAACACTGGGAGAGTCTAGAAGAGGTAGAGAAGTTTGGAAAGAACATTAATTTTAATCGCGTTAATACGGCCGATCCAAGAGATGAACAGAGTCCGCCAATGAGAGAGGTCTCGTACTACAGCCACAGTGATTAATTTTTTGTGGTCTGAGGGCCTGATTCAGAGTGCTCGCAAGCGGGTCGATGTTGGCCCAGTGTGCATGCGCACGAGGGAGCCGGCTCCGTCGTGAGCATGCGCGAGACCCGGATAGCGACGGCCAAGCCGTCGCTCCGGGTCTCGCTACAAAGGGGGCATGCTGTCGATGGTGAGTGACAGCACGCCCCCTTTGGTGGGCGTGGCTGCCCAGACGGAGGCGTTCCCTTGGGAACGCCTACCGTCTGGGGCCGGCCCCACTGACATCACAGGTGATGTCAGTGGGAGTGCTCTCAGCTCTGATAGAGCCGAAAGCACTCCAGGGCTTGCGGCAATGAGACCCTACCACAAGGGTCTCGTCGCAAGCCCGATGGTTGCGATGGTCTTGACCATCGCGACAATCTTTTTGGCTGCTCGCTATAGCTGTGGGTGGTCACCCACAGCTATGCGAGCGGCCAGGAGGCCGTTCAAAAAAAACAGAGGGACGGCCCTGATTCAGAGCAAGCGCTCTGTCAGAGCGTCTGGCTCTGAATCAGGGCCTGAGTGTGTGTGAAGACTTTGAGCACAGTATGGAGAAAGTGTTTTGTTTTGAAGAAGTGTGTATGAATGGATAGAGACGTTCAAAGAAGGTTGCACAAGTGTCAGCTATGAAGAAGGAGCTGGACGCGACTGATGAGAATATTGAGTGTGCACGTGAACTGATTCTGTTAGACGAGTGACAGTGGATTATGTTGCAAATCATTTGCAAATCAGCCATGGCTCTGCCTATGCAATAATTCATGACTGACTTGGGTTTCCAAAGGTTTGTGCAAAATGGTTACCAAAACAACTCACGGAAGAGCACAAACAGTAGTGTTTGGCCATCTGCAAACAAAATTTGGACCGATACTATAAGGAAGATGAAAGTTTCTTTAAAAGAATCATTACTGGTGATAAGACATGGATTAATCACTACGAGCCTGAGAGTAAACAGCAGAGTATGAAATGGAAACATCCTCAATCGTGAAAAAGTTAAAAGTCAACCATCAGCTGGAAAATTGATGCTTACAGTTTTCTGGGATTCTCAAGGGCCAGTATTGGAACATTATCAGGAAAAAGGTTCAACAATCAACAGTGCTCATTACAGTGAAATGCTCTCTGAAGAGCTGAAGCCTACAATTCAAACAAAATGCTGCTATCCAAGGGTGTTGTGTTGTTGCATGAAAATGCATGTCCGCACACCGCTGTTCATTCTGTTCGTCACTCTTCAAAAGTTTGTTTTGAGGTGTTAAAGCATCCTCCCTATAGTCCTGGTCTTGCCCCATCAGACTCTCACCTGTTTGGTCCCATGAAAGAAGCCGTAAGTGGCCGAAGATTCACGTATGATGAAGAGGTGAAGACAGCGGTGCATTCATGGCTCGCAGCTCAGCCTAAAGCATTTTTTAATGAGGGAATACGAAGTTTATTGACATATGGACAAAGTGTAGCAGAGTGATTATGTTGAAAAATAATGTATTTGTCATTTCTGAAAGTTGATTAAAATAAATTCTACAGCCAAAGTGCGGATAATTTTTTACTCACCCTCGTGTGTGTGTGTGTGTGTGTGTGTGTATATATATATATATATATATATATATATAAAAAAATAGAAATAATTTACTTTATGCACCTTAACTCTTCATGAGTGGTAAATAAATCTTTCTACTTTGTCATTATCTGGTGAGTGCCAATTTTTTCTGTTTTTTGATATGCTATTTGGACTTTGATATGGCCTTTAATTGAGCACCCCATTTTTATGGACTTTAGGAGAGTGCAGACTTTTTGGATCTATATATCTATATATATATATATATATATATCTATATCTATATATATATATGGCTAGTGGATTCTTGGAGCACCAGAAAATGTGGTTTACCGTAAAAGTTTAATAAGTGTACAGATAAAATGAAGTGATCAATAGTTCATCCTTGTTAGTACCAGGAGAAGCAAATATAGATGACTAAATATAAGTATAGATGAAAGAAACCTGAAAGTGTATGTAAATATATATATATATATATATATAAAATAAAAAGGAGGACACACCCCGAAGGAAACGGGGTGTCTGCTCAATCCAATAATAAACAAGGGGTGGTTGGCCCCTTATGGAAACAACATAAAAACAATAGAATTGGATCAGAGCGCCTGAGGTGCCACACAGTGGAAACTATTGCATACAGGTGTAAAGTGCTGATAGTGCATAGACAATAAAATTTGCATATATAGTAAATGACTCATTTGTAAGAAATTGTGTTGTGGCACAGACAAGTTAATAAAGATATAAAAATACAATTTAATAGATAAAATAGGGACATATATAACATACAGACAGTGTTAAAACAAATAACGAAATCAAACAAGAAAATAATAAAAACATGGATAAGAGCATAAAAGTATATAAGATGAGTACTGAAAAAAACGATAAATGTCTTATCTTATTTTTTGGAGGAGTACAGCAGTGAGGTACAGGCTCCCAACGCGTTTCATCTCCTATTGGACTTCTTCAAGGGAATAGCGTGCCTTAGTTGTAATCAGCTATTTATATCAGCTATGGACAAACTAAAAGACAAAGAAGATTTCAAAATCAATGAGAAAGTTTTAAACAAAAAACTGGAAAAGATTGAGTTGATTGTCATGAGAAGTAAAGAAAGAAAGTTCACACGGGATAAACAGGACTATGAATCCAACAGGATCAAAAACTGGAGAAGACAACAATTACCATCATCTCACATACAACAGTTCTCACGAAACACCAATAACTGGAAGAGACCATCCTATACTAAGAACTATAGGAAACATGGGTATGGAGAAGAAAATGAACCTCCATCAACTAGAACCACCTTCACACAGAACAGATTTTCTCAACTTCAAAGACTAGAATCTAACAGTGACACTGATTCTTTTTTGTTACCCGGCACGCACCAAAGAACACAAAATCCAAAAATAAGTTTCTTCAAAGAGACCACCAAATTAGCATCACCAATGAAAACAAAACAACGTTAGAAGAGGAAGACGAGGCCGTAGAAGGAAGACGATACAAAAGGAAATACGTTCACTAAATCAACACAGTGAAAAAGTAATTTTCAACCTCTCTAAACACAAACTCAACCAGTCTGAGGTCTCACTACTCAACAAGGGTCTCAATTTTGCACCCACAAACAATGAATAGATTCCAAACCTTCATAGACCTCAACAAATTCATTAGAAACATCACACTCAAGAGACACTTCCTCAAGAAGGAGGATGCCATCATCACAAACTATGAAAAGGAAATCTCAAAATCTGGACTAAAGGGAAGATCCAAGTACTACCCTATTGAATCAAAAGGGAACCATTTCAATATATTCTATGAACTGGTCAAAAAGGATTTATGCGACATAGACCTACCACACGATAACAAAAATAATCTTAAAAATAGAGAAAAAGAGGCTAGCAAAAGATTACAAGAGAACAAAGAAATTGTCATAAAACTGGCTGACAAAGGGGGAAGGCTGGTAATAATGGACGGCTCATTTTACCTAAAAGAGGCTTATCGGCTGCTAGGCGACAGAACATCCTACACACTTCAAAAGAGCGATCCCACAGACGAGTACATCAAGGAACTAAGGTCATTACTGGTATTTGGACTTCGCAGAAACCTAGTTAATAAAGATGAATTTCAGTACCTTATGTTATATATGTCCCTATTTTATCTATTAAATTGTAATTTTATATCTTTATTAACTTATCTGTGCGACACAATTTATTACAAACGAGTCATTTACTATATATGCAAATTTTATTATCTATGCACTATCAGCACTTGCACTTTACACCTGTATGCAATAGTTTCCACTGTGTGGCACCTCAGGCACTCTGATCCAATTCTATTGTTTTTATATTATATATATATATATATATATATATATATATAGTCAGGTGCATAAATATTGGGACATTGACAACATTTTCATATGTTGGCCTCTATTCACCACCACAATGGCTTTGAAATGAAACAAACAAGATGTGCTTTAACTGCAGACTTTCAGATTTAATTTGAGGGTAATTACATCCAAATCAGGTGAACGGTGTAGGAGTTACAATGGTTTCTATATGTGCCTCCCACTTTTTAAGGGTCCAAAAGTAATGGGACTATCAACTCAAAAGCTATTTCATGGACAGAGGTGGGCTATTCCCTCATTATTTCATTATGAATTTAGCAGGTAAAAGGTCTGGAGTTGATTCTAGGTGTGACATTTGCATTTGGAATCAGTTGCTGTCGACTCTCAATTTGAGATCCAAAGAGCTGTCACTATCAGTGAAGCAAGCCATCATTAGACCGAAAAATCAAAACAAACCCATCAGAGAGATAGCAAAAACATTAGGTGTGGCCAAATCAACTGTTTGGAACATTCTTAAAAAGAAAGAACGCACCGGAGAGCTCAGCAACACCAAAAGACCCGGAAGACCACGGAAAACAACTGTGGTGGATGACAGAAGAATTATTTCCCTGGTGAAGAAAAACCCCTTCACAACAGTTGGCCAAATCAAGAACATTCTCCAGGAGGTAGGTGTATATGTGTCAAAGTCAACAATCAAGAGAAGACTTCACAAGAGTGAATATAGAGGGTTCACCACAAGTTGTAAACCATTGGTGAGCCACAAAAACAGGAAGACCAGATTAGAGTTTGCCAAACAACATCTAAAAAAGCCATTACAGTTCTGGAACAACATCCTATGGACAGATGAGACAAAGATCAACTTGTACCAGAGTGATGGGAAGAGAAGAGTATGGAGAAGGAAAGGAACTGCTCATGATCCAAAACATACCACCTCATCAATGAAGCATGGTGGTGGTAATGTCATGGCGTGGGCATGTATGGCTGCCAATGGAACTGGTTCCCTTGTATTTATTGATGATGTGACTGCTGACAAAAGCAGCAGAATGAATTCTTAAGTGTTGCGGGCAATATTATATGCTCATATTCCGTCAAATACTTCAGAACTCATTGGACGGCGCTTCACAGTGCAGATGGACAATGACCCGAAGCATACTGCAAAAGCAACCAAAGAGTTTTTTAAGGCTAAAATATGGAATGTTATGCAATGGCCAAGTCAATCCCCTGACCTGAATCAGATTGAGCATGCATTTCACTTGATGAAGACAAAACTGAAGGGAAAATGCCCCAAGAACAAGCAGGAACTGAAGACATTTGCAGTAGAGGCCTGGTAGAGCATAACCAGGGATGAAACCCAGCATCTGGTGATGTCTATGCGTTCCAGACTTCAGGCTGTAATTGCCTGCAAAGGATTTGCAACAAAGTATTAAAAAGTGAAAGTTAGTTTCAGGATTGTTTAGTTTCTCCCATTACTTTTGACCCCTTAAAAAGTGGGAGGCACATATAGAAACCGTTGTAATTCCTACACCGTTCACCTGATTTGGATATAATTACCCTCAAATTAAATCTGAAAGGCTGCAGTTAAAGCACATCTTGTTTGTTTCATTTCAAAGCCATTGTGGTGGTGAATAGAGGCCAAAATATGAAAATTATGCCAATGTCCCAATATTTATGCACCTGACTGTATATATATATATATATATATATATATATATATATATATAGATATATTTATATATATTAGGGGTGTGCACCGGCCACTTTTCGTGTTTTGTGGTTTTGGATCTAGATCTTTCTTCGTGTTTAGGATATGGATTGGTTTTGCCAAAACCACCCTTCCATGTTTTGGATTCTGGGTTTTGTGTTTTGGATCTGTATTTTTTTTTTAAAAAAGCATAAAATCAGCTAAAATCACAGAATTTGTGGGTTTTTCTGCTCCTATGCTATTATTAACCTCAATAACCTTAATTTCCACTCATTTCCAGTCTATTCTGAACACCTCACACCTCACAATAGTGTTTTTATGTCCAAAAGGTTGCACCGAGGTAGCTGGATGACTATGCTATGCGACACGAGTTGGCGGCACAAACACGTGGCCCATCTAGGAGTGACACTTCAGTGGCAGACAGGATGGCAGTTTGAAAAACTAGGCCCCAAACAGTACATAATGCAAAGAAAAAAAAGAGGTGCAAGATGGAATAGTCCTTGGGCCCTCCCACCCACCCTTATGTTGTATAAACAGGACCTGCACACTTTAACAAACCAATCATTTCAGCGCCAGGGTCTGCCACACGACTGTGGCTGAAATTATTGGTTTGTTTGGGCCCCCACATAACAAGCTGGCAATTAATCTGTACCTGCACAAACTGGCTCTACGGAGGCAAGATGTAGTCCTCATCCTCCTCATCCACCGATTCCTCACCCTATTCAGTGTTGTGTACATCCTCATCCTCACAGAGTATTAATTTGTCCCCGCTGGAATCCACCACCACATATCCCTCTGTACGCTCTGGAGGCTGGTCTCCCTGTAAGAGTTGATAATTCATTTTTATGAACATCATCTTCTCCACATTTTGTGGAAGCAACCTCCTACGCCTTTCGCTGACATGGTTCCCAGCTGCACTAAACACTCTTTCGGAGTACACACTGGAGGGGGGGAAACTCAGGTAAAATAGAGCCAGTTTGTACAGGGGCCTCCAAATTGCCTCTTTTTCCTACCAGTACAGGTACGGACTGTCTGACATGCCTACTTGGATGCTGTCACTGATGTAATTCTCCACCATTCTGTCAATGGTGACAGTATCATATGCAGTGACAATAGACATGTCAGAAACTGTTGCCAGGTCCTTCAGTCCGGACCAGATGTCCAAACTTGGTCCTGCCTGCCCTGCATCACCACCAGCGGGTTGCTTAGGATACCTAAGTTGTTTCCTGGCAGCCCCGGTTGCGGGAAGAAGGAGCTGTTGACGTGTCACGTTCCGATTCAGCTGACAGTGTTTTCACCAGCAGGTCTTTGCACCTCTGCAAGCTTGTGTCAGCCGGAAAGAGAGACACCACATAGGCTTTAATCCTAGGATCGAGCACGGTGGCCAAAATGTAGTGGTTTGATTTCAACAGATTGACCACCCTGGAATTCTGGCAAAGCGAATGAAGGGCTTCATCCACAAGTCCCACATGCTCACCGGCATCGCTCCGTCTTAGCTCCTCCTTCACTTTCTCCAGCTGCTTCTGCTTCTGAGTTAGACCGCGTCACAACCTCTTGCTTCAGGTAATGGCGGGGCAGGTTCAAGAGTGTTGCTGGCGCTCCAGTCTTCGGCACGCAGTCGCTGAATGGCGAAAGTGGCCCGAAAAATTCGGCACGCAGTCGCTGAATGGCGAAAGTGGCCCGAAATTTTTCGGGCCACCCAAAGCATCTCCTGCACACCCCTGTCGCAAAACATGCGACGTGCTGAATTTTGCCCATATGTAATGCCCGCACAATATTGGTGGCGTTGTCAGATATCACAAATCCCCAGGAGAGTCTAAGTGGGGTAAGCCACTGGGCGATGATTTCACTCAGTTTCTCTAAGAGGTTGTCGGTGGTGTGCCTCTTACTGAAACCAGTGATAGACAGCGTAGTCTGCCTTGGAACGAGCTGGCGTTTCTGAGATGCTGCTACTGGTGACGCTGCTGTTGTTGCTGCGTAAGGTGATACATGTACCCTGTGGGCTGTGACAGTCATATAGTCCTTAGTCTGCCCTGTTCCACTTATCCACATGTCCGTAGTTAAGTGGACATTGGGTACAACCGCATTTTTCAGGACACTGAGGACACTTTTTCTGACGTTTCTGTACAGTCCCGGTATCGCCTGCCTAGTGAAGTGAAATTTAGATGGGATTTGGAACCGGGGACACACTACCTCCATCAATTGTCTAAATCACACTGCACTAATGGCGGATACCGGACGCACGTCTAACACCAACATAGCAGTCAAGGCCTCAGTTATATGTTTTGCTTCAGGATGACTCCTGTCGTACTTCAACCTCCTCGCTAAGGACTGTTGGAGGGTCAATTGTTTAGTAAAAGTAGTGGTGTTCCTACTTCCTCTCTGGGATGATGAATGACTCCGAGCAGCAACAGCAGCAGCGGCAGCAGTAGGCGTAGCAACGCAGGATCGTCCGGAGGACATGGCCTGCAGGACTACTTCCGATCCTGACTAAGGAGGAAATTGACGAGGAGGGAGTTGACGGTGTGGTCTGCAGGTGCTTGGATACAACAGGACAAATGGATTTAGGTGTCCCTGGACTGCTTACGGTCTTAGCCAAAGTTTCTGAACTTGACAGTAACTTTTTATGAATGCGCTGCAGGTGACGTATAAGGGAGGATGTTCCTAGGTGGTTAACATCCCTACCCCTACTTATTTCACCTTTACATATGGTACATATGGTAAGACAGTTGTTGACCGGATTTGGATAGAAATATTACCAGACCAAAGAGGTGGAATGTTTGGTCTTCTGCCCAGGCATGACCATGATGGCTTTTTCATCCCACGGACAACAACTGTCTCCCCCGGAGCCTGATTTAAACAAACCACATCACCATCAGAATCCTCCTCGCCAACTTCCTCCTCAGCACCAGCTACACCAGTATCCTCATCCTGTTGTACTTCAACAGTGACATCTTCAATTTGCATATCAGCAAGTGGACTGTGGGTGCTCCTTTCAACACTTGCAGATGGCGTACAAATGGTGGAAAGAGGCACCTCTTCCCATCCAGTGCTGGGAAAGTCAGGCATCACAACCGCCACCACACTTGGACTCTCCTTGGGGATTTGTGATATCTTCTTAGAACGCATAGAACATACAGTTCTTCGCTGTGCTTTTGCCAGCTTAACTCGTTCGATTTTTGTAGCGGGAGCAGGGCAGTCATCGTCATGTGAAGCTGAACTACTTAGCCATTCTTTGCCACTCCGTGTCGTAAAAGGCATATTGGCAAGTTTACGCTTCTCCTCAGATGATTTAAATGTTTTTATTCATTTTCCTGAACTTTGTCATTGGGATTTTATATGCCCTCTACTATGACATTGGGCATCGACCTTGGCAGACAACGTTGATGGCATTTTATCGTCTATGTCATGACTAGTGGCAGCAGCTTCAGCACTAGGAGGAAGTGGTTCTTGATCTTTCACTATTTTATTTTTAGGGGACAAAAGGCCTGATTCAGACCCACTCGCAAGCGCAATGCGCTCGCAAGCGGGTCGATGATGGCCGGCTGCGTCGTGCGCATGCGCGAGACCCGGATAGCGATGGGCAAACCGTCGCTCCGGGTCACGTACCAAAGGGGGCGTGCTGTCGATGTTGAGTGACAGAATGCCCCCTTTGATGGGTGTGCCAGGGGCGTGGCTGCCCAGACGGAGGCGTTCCCATGAGAACGCCTACCGTCTGGGGCCGGCCCCACTGACATCACAAGTGATGTCAGTGGGAGTGCTTTCAGCTCTGTTAGAGCCAAAAGCACTCTTGGGCTTGCGACAATGAGACCCTACCACAAGGGTCTTGTCGCAAGCCCGATGGTCGCGATGGTCTTGACCATCATCATGGCCGCTCGCTATAGTTGTGGGTGGTCACCCACAGCTATACAAGTGGCCTGGAGGCCGTTCTGCAAAACCAGAGGGCCGGTCCTAATTCAGAGCGAGCGCTCTGTCAGAGTGTCCGGCTCTGAATCAGGTCCAAAGTTTGGTCCTCCATTTATGTTATATTGATTGATATATATATACGTGCGGCTAAGGCGCATACAAAAGCAGAAAAGAATAATTGAAAAAAATTTTTGGAGTGCACTTTGGGGGTTACAGCACCCTTTAACAGTCAAGCCAGCCGGCCCTTGATTTATGACACAGGCGCACGCTTGGCACTACTTTGTTGATGCACGTGCAGCTATAGCGCACACAATTCACAAACACAGAAAATAATTTTTAATTTTGTATGGAGTGCACTTTGAGGGTTACAGCACCCTTTAAAGGTCAAGCCAGCCGGCCCTTTACTTATGACACAGGTGCACGCTTGGCGCTACTTTGATGATGCACGTGCGGCTACTGCACACACAATTCACAAACACAGAAATTTTTTTTTTTTTTTTTTGGAGTGCACTTTGGGGGAGCACCCCTGATGGACAGATCACCCCCTGGTCAACATTACATCCCCCCTTTAAGACTACAGCCTTTATGGGACACTGCACAACACAGTCCAGCCAGCCCCTATAGACAACAGCTGCACAATACAGCCCAGCCAGCCCCTATGGACAACAGCAGCACAACACAACCCAGTCAGCCCCTATGGACTAAGTGGACACAGCCCCTATGGACAACAGCAGCACAACACAGCCCAGCCAGCCCTAGCTCCGACCCTCCCTCTTCACTGTCCACAGCCGGAGTGAGAAATGGTGCCGACACGGGGACCTTTTATAAAATCCAAAACCAGCGAGATCCGGAAGGCGGGATGATAACGTTTTGCCTCGATTCCAGTTCCGAGTCAGGCAGGAAAACCCAAGCCGGACTCGGTTCCCGGCTCGGATCGGGGGAGCCCGGGGGGGTTGATTTCCTGAAATCCGAACCCGCTCACCCCATATATATAAATATATAAAAAAATGGTGCAATCTCATAGGACTCATTTAGCCCATATGGCACCATGGTGTTCAAAGTGAATATCCAATATATCTCTTTTTGCAATAATTTCTTCTCTATCGCCACCGCTATCACCTAATTGCACTAATTCAATAGCTTTGAATTTCAACCCTAATGGATCCGCATTGTGATGATTAGAAAAGTGCTTGGGTATAGAATGGTTGTCAACTCTATTTCTAATACCCCTAACATGCTCTTGTATGCGCAATTTCAGGTTCCTCTTAGTTTTTCCCACATATTTAAGTTGACAGGGGCATTCTAATATATAGATCACCCATGTTGTGGTGCAATTCATTAAATGGTTAATATTGTATGATACTGTATTATTAAAATTCCATACTTGGTTATTCTTAGTGTCCACAAATTTACACACATTGCAATTATTGCATTTAAAGAAACCTTTACTTTTCTGGATCCATAATTGGTTGGTATTATCAACTGGTTTCAAAGTGCTAGGTGCTAAATGATTCTTAATGTTTCTTGCCTTCCTAAAGGCTATGTTAGGTTTCTCAGGTAGGATTCCATTAAGTATCGTGCCGGTCTTCAGTATATCCCAATGTTTATTCATAATTCTTTTGATCTCTTTTTCTTTGCTGTTAAATTGAGTCACAAAGATAATTTTATTATCAATAGAGAACTTAGGTTTATACTGTAAAAGGGTATTTCTATCCAATTCATTTGCTCTAGTTTTTGCTTTATGTATAATTTCTTCTGGATATTTTTTCTCGTGGAATCTTTCCGAAAAGATATCAACCTGATTATTATAAACATGTGTGGAACTACAATTCCTGCGTATCCGACAGAATTGGGAAAAAGGTATATTGGTTTTCCACTTAGTTAAATGTTCACTATTAAAATGGACATAACTATTCGTATCCACCCCCTTGATATGGTTCTGACTCACTATTCTACATAGTCAATCTCCACATTACTGAAGTTGTAGGTAAATTTAAGATTATATTCATTCACTTTCAATAAATCCATAAAATCCAAGAATTCCTGTTCCGTACAATTCCATACAATAAGAATATTGTCAATATATCTGGCATATAGTATTAACTGATTTATGATCCCCATAAATATATTTTTGTTCCCAGCTTCCCATGTGGAGATTAGCGAAGCTGGGTGCAAATACAGTGCTCATCGCTGTACCTTGCACAATGCAAAAAAAGGCATTGCGAAGCAGGGGGCAGAGCCACGATGACGCGATTTAGCGCGAATCATGTCATTGGGCCCTCCCGCAGCTGGGGTTTCTAGCTGTAGTCGGGGGGGGCAAGCGACAGCCGGGAGGCTTGCCTGCCTTTCCAGGGGGTCGGGAGCGGCACCCGATATTCGGGAGGCTCCCGACAAATCGGGAGGGTAGGGAAGCCTGGTACATTTATTACATCTTGACAAAAGATCTATAGGTATATTTACTACAGTGAAAGTTTTTAGAAGTGCAGATGTTGCCCATAGCAACCAATAAGATTCTAACTATTATCTTCTAGAAGTGCTAGATAATGTCAAGTAGAATCTAAATGGTTACTATCGGCAGCATCTCCACTTCTAAAAACTCTCACTTTAGTAAATATACCCTCTACTGTGATCAGAGGAATACAGTTGGGAGGACTCACGGAGTCTAACTACCAACGTCCAGCTATTTGCTTTATAGTTGTTACGCTCCGGACTATTAAAACCATTTTCATATAGTCCGCTCACGCTACACGTCGCTCCCCAGCTGGTGCTGAGGTTTGTCTGTGCTGCTCCTGCGCCATCCACTCAGTGTCCTGTTACTGAGCATGGAGATGGGTCTCCACAGCCTCTTGTTCATAGCGTGTCTTCCCAGCATGATGGCACACAGGCTGCACACCAGAGTTCCCTCCTAAACAGCAGTATGGGCACAGCCATATTGGACTGTGTCACCTGACGCTCTTCTCCACTCAGAGCGCTGCTCCCAGACCAGCATCCAATCCCTGGGGATCCTCCCCTATAAATTACATTTCCAGACTGGCTTCTGTTGCCAGTACAACGTCGCTTTTTGCTGAAGCTACAGCTCAGTGCTGAGCTCCAAAGTACTCTGCATCTGAATGGTCCCAGGGCCTGATTCAGAGATGGACAGAATTGCACAGCCGCACACAAGCCTGTGCAATTCCGTCCATTTAAAATGCAAATGCAGAAGGTGGTGCCACACTCCTCTTTGCTGCATTTGCGTGACCCCAGTGCTGTGACCCAGGTCGCAGCCTGGGGTCACCTTCAAAACAATTTTGACCATCGGTCGTGATTGTTGTCAATGTTCCATTGGCCAGGCTGCGAGAGCTAAAGCTTCCCGCAGCCTGGCCAGGTCCTGGCAGCTTGCGAGGCCAGGAAGTCTGCATGCACCCACACAGAACCTGGCCTCATCTCTCCTGGAAAATAGGGGTGACGCTCCCATTTCCAGGAACTCTGCCAGGGAACGCCGACGCTCCACCTCCCAAATGCTGCAGCCTGTCAACAAGTACACCTGCAGCACATGTGCAGTCCACCCCACAACATCGGAGATGTGTGCTAACCATTGGGTTAGCATACATCTCTGAATCAGGCCCCCAGTCCGTTATATCAAGTTCCTATAACTGGTAAACAAGTCTCCTATACCATCTTGCATACCAGTCTGGTTTTTACCACTGAGACTTGTTCTTACAGCCACCATCGGTTCCAGCCGATACCTCCAACCATCGGTCTCATCCGATGCTTCTAACAACAGACTCTCATCAATTAAGTTCTTCTATACATCAACATCGGTCCCAACCGATCAAGTTAATCAATTCATTAACTTCAGACTCATATCAACTAAGTTCTTCAATTCATCGGTCCCAACCGATCAAGTTAATTAATAACGGACTCATATCAATTAAGTTCTTCAATTCTTCAACATCAGTCTCAAACCGATCAAGTTCATCAATTCTTCAACATCGGATTCAAATCCATTAAGCTCTTCAAATCATCAACATCGGTCTCAAACCGATCCAGCTCATCGATCCCAATCTGATTCTGCTCATTCATTCAGTATTATCATCTCCAGTTCGCATTCCAACCTGCTGTTTAATAAAGACATTCCATTCTTGTTCTCGCCTTCGCATCCATCATCCTCTGCAGCTCATCTACCTCCTCACCGCAATACATGAGGAATTCCTGGTTCAATCTACCCAGGTGTATTCACACCTCCCAAGTCTCCTCTTCAGCCTTCCACACCTGTTCCAGCCCAAACCAACCCTCAGACATGACAACAGTCCTAACACTTTCTTAAAAAACTGAAGAATGGTAGCGCTCCCTGTATGATCTTAGTAGTGTGAGAAAAGCTGCAGCCAAAGAAAGAAGAACTGTGCAATAACATCAAATGCTAAGGATTGATTTATTGGCTGCGCTAATTCAAAAACACTATTGATGGAGTGAGTTAGAATATAATAATAGAGTGGTAAAAAAAACTAGAATAATTTTAATTGAACAATTGCATAATATAAATATAAAATTCTAAATAGTACATATATAATTCATGTAATGCTAATTGATTGAAATACGTACATTATGACGAAGGTGTGTAGGCACACGGAAACGCGTTGAGCACTTCCTAGGACCTGTGGCATATCCAACAATATAAGCAACAGTAATAATCTTGGGCCGTTCAGCCGGAAAAGACTATCACTCTGACCGTATTCACCCACAGTTGCGGGACCCTTATTGAGCCAGCCAGTGCTTTTATAACAACCAAGTCCCCTCTGCTGGCTACGGAGCTGTGCTACTTTTACTGGGAGATGCCGCTGTGAGAAATAACTAAGTATAAGCTCAGTGGCATGAAAAACCCACAACACAGCCTTAAAACGCACTACAGATAAAGGGAAACTACTGCCATTCTTACCCGCACCCCAGTGTCTCCACCTCAGATGATTTGCAAGCTGTCACGGAATTCAGCCTAACGAGAGGACAGTACAGAGAAGCGGCTAACACAACTCAATTGGGTGAGCTCATTCCAAGCTGCCAAATCACTTGTATCTTTAGCAGCAAGCTAATAGTAACTGTTGCTTTGCCACATATATATTGCCATGAAACAAAGGACCTCATTCAGAGTCTCTCGCTAGGGCACGATCGCTCGCATCAGCAGTGAGCGAGAAAATGCAAAGTGAGCGCTCGCTCGCAACGCACAGCGCAAGCGGGTAAATACCCATCACAATGAAAGCACACCTCCCAAACCACGTAACAGGCCGGGCGAGGACTACAGTCGTAATAATCCATCTTCTGGGGTTGTTGGGGAGGAGTGGGTGGATGAGCCATCTTCTGGGGTTGGTGGGGAGGAGTGGGTGAGTGATCCATCTTCTGGGGTTGGTGGGGGGGAGTGGGTGTTTGATCAATCCTCTGGGATGGGTGGAGAGGAGTGGGTGGGGGGACCATCTTCTGGGATGGGTGGGGAGGAGTGGGTGGGGGAGCCATCTTCTGGGATTGATGGGGCTTCAGCTTGCCTCCTCCTTTCTCTTCGTTGACGTAATCGTATGAATTTAGAAATTTGTTTTAAAAAATGGCAATGCCCAAAAAACATTAAATCCAGATCTCCCTGGTTTAGCAGAGAAAACGCATGAGCTATTTTTTTTTTTTATTAAAATAAAAAAGAGAATACATAAAGGCACCTGTGTCACCCATGTGACAAGAATCCAGAGACACTGCATAAAATGTAGCATGACACTCAAATAGTCAGACATCTTCTGCATTTAAACATATTTGTCAGAAACCATGTGGTTTTTCAATTAAACACACTCACACACACAAACTCACACACACACCTAATGACTACAACAGTTGTGATTTTTATTTAAAAGACAGTATTGAAATTATGGGTTGCAACTTGTTGGCAGCCATTTTGTGTTTACATAAAAAATGTGCAGACCTTAAAATGAGGCAACACACATACACACGCAGAAAGGCATACACAACACATAGCATACACAACGCAATGCATATAAGCATTACTTACTTTGGCGGTTGCCCGCACGCAGTTGCTCCAGGAGTACCGGGGTACGCCTTCGGAGATCGGACCACCGCCATTCTAATTGGACCACCGTCTGGCGGAATCCAAGGCAGCGCAGCCTCCCTCGGACCTCCGCGTAAGCCTGCATCTTGATGCGGTTTGGCACATGCGGGCCTACTAGGTCCCAGGTGTCCGTCCATGACCTCAGTCAGGATGCGGAGCTCCTGCCTGCAAAAGCTGGAGGATCTCATGATGGCAATGACAAATATTACAGTGTGCAAACTTTATATAAACTATGGTGCAGTCTGATTGGTTGGCCATTGTCACAATCGTGGGATTTTGAGGCTGTGTTCCCGGGCTGTGCCTTGGACCTGTATTACTTGGCTCGCTGGAGGAGACTTGGCTTGATAAAGTTTCTCCGCATGAGAGGGTGCAGAAGACTGTTAGAGGATTTGGGAAATGCGGAAGGAGCTTGGTGCGGCTAAGGAGCCGTATCGGGACGATGATAGCGTGGCAGCAACTTGGAGCAGCTGGATAGCCGTGTAGAGAAGCTGGTAGCGTGGACGCTACTTGGAGCGGCTGGATAGCCGTGTAGAGAAGCTGGTAGCGTGGGAGCTACTTGGAGTGGCTGGATAGCCGTGTAGAGAAGCTGGTAGCGTGGAAGCTACTTGGAGAGCCTGGATAACCGTGTGGAGAAGCTGGTAGCGTGGGAGCTACTTGGAGCGGCGACAACACCTACAGAGCGCAGTTGGGAGGCTCACTTAGTTGGACTAAGGGACTTGTTGCACTGGCAACTTGTGTCAGCAGTGGGGATCCGTTTATAGTGGACGCTGGGAGCTGGTAGGCTGAGAGAGAAGAAGGCTCCTCATTGGTGGTAGTGGAGTCACATGGGCGAATCAAAGATGGCCGCGCCCATGAACCGGAGGACAGCACTTTCTGGATGTGAGCAGTGGGGACCAAGCAGTCAGCAGGAGCCGGCGTGGAGGTAGAATAGCAGCGGGACCCACCCTGAGAGAGGAGGTAGCAGCACACAGCACGGGAGCCGGAAGACACCGCGGGTCAGCGCCCGCAAAGGTAAGTGACAGAGTCTGATTCTGGAGTCTCTGGAGCAACATGTGACAGTACCCCCTTCTTCATGAGTGGCCACCGGACACTTCCTTGGTTTATGAGGAAATTTCATATGGAACACCTTGACTAGATCGGGCGCATGGACATCGGAAGCGTTTATCCAGATTCGTTCTTCCGGACCATAATTTTTGCAGTCGATGAGGTATTGAAGACGGTTGTATCGACAACGAGAATCTAATATTCTGTCAACTTCGAACTTCTCTCCTTGCTGTGTTTGGACACTAGAAGCTTTAGGAAGGACCTTCTGGAATCTGTTTAAGACCAATGGTTTCAGAAGAGAAATATGGAATGAAGTTGGAATGCGAAGAAATGGAGGAAGCTTTAGCTTGTAAGCCACAGGGTTCAGGGGCAAATTTCATCGAGGGAACTGGGAGTCTTAGGTTTCGAGTAGAGAGCCAGACCATATCTCCAGGTTGAGGACTTGGAACCGCTCGTCTTTTGTGGTCAGCAAACTTCTTGTATCGAGCTGAGGTTTTAGTCAGAGAGGAACTAACCTTTTTCCAGATGTTGGAGAACTGCTGAAGAGACATCTTGGCGGCAGGCACATCCAATGTTGGAAGAAGAGGGAAATCTGGCACCCGAGGATGATGACCAAAAACTGTAAAAAAAGGAGTTGAATTGGTGGACGTATGATAATGGTTGTTGTGAGCAAATTCAGCCCAAAGGACGAGATAAAAGTGCGCAGGAACTGTTCCGGGTCCTGATTGACCCTTTCAGTCTGACCATTGGTCTGGGGGTGATATGCGGTAGAGAATTTGAGCTTTACTTGAAGGGCTGAGCAGAGTGACCTCCAGAACTTCGCCACGAACTGTACTCCCCTGTCGGAGATGATCTCTTGAGGAAGGCCGTGAAGTCTGAAGATCTCCTTTATAAAGTTCTGGGCGAGTAGGGATGCAGACGGAAGCCCAGTAAGAGGTACGAAATGGGCCATTTTGGAAAATCAGTCCACAATAACCCAAACTGTATTGTGACCCCGAGATGGAGGAAGATCGAAGATGAAGTCCATAGATAAGAGGGTCCCAGGCTTCAATGGAATTGCTAGAGTTTGGAGCTGTCCGAGTGGAGTCTGTCGACGTGTTTTGTGCTGGGCACACTTGATGCATGACGACACATAGGACCTAATGTCCCCTTTCATCGAAGGCCACCAATAGGACCGCTAGATGAATTCAAGAGTTTTAACCATACCCAAGTGACCAGAGAATCGAGAAGCATGGGCCCACTGTAGTAACTTCTCGCGGAGTTCAGGGGCAACGAAAGTCTTCCCGTCAGGGGGCATTGAAGATAACTTGGTAGAAGCGAAGGTAGCTGGATCTAGGATTGGATAATACTGTTCCATGGGTAGATCAGAGTCACTCGTCGTGGAATGAGAGAGTGCGTCGGCTTTGAGGCTTTGTGAGCGGGGACAGTAGGAGAGTTTAAAATTAAATCTGGAGAAAAACATCGCCCACCTGGCTTGACGAGGGTTCAAGCAATTTGCAGACTTAAGGTAAAGCAGGTTCTTGTGGTCCGTATAAATGGTGATGGGGTATTGGGCCCCTTCTAGAAGATATCGCCATTCCTCGAGCGCCATTTTTATGGTGAGCAGCTCTTGATCTTCGATAGCGTAGTTTTTTTCTGCTGGCAAGAACTTCCGAGAAAAGAAACCGCAGGAATAAAGTTTTTCATCTTCAAATGGTTGGGAGAGTACTGCACCGACACCTTCGGAGGATGCATCCACTTTCAGGATAAATGGTCGAGTAGAATCCGGTTGCTTTAAGACGGGTGCGGAGATAAAGGCTTGCTTAAGAAGTTGGAATGCAGAGGTAGCTTCGATGGACCATTTAGTTGGATTTGCTCCCTTACGGGTGAGGGCTGTGATAGGAGCTACCAGTGTCGAAAAACCCTTCACAAACTTGCGATAAAAGTTGGCGAAGCCTAGGAACCTTTGTATGGATTTCAAGGAGGAAGGAAGAGACCAATCAAAAATGGCTTGTAGTTTTGAAGGATCCATTTGAAGGCCGGTTCCGGAGATGATGTACCCCAGGAATGGTACACTTGAGACTTCAAATAGGCATTTTTCTAATTTGCAAAAAAAGTTGGTTGGACCGTAATCTCAGAACTTCTTTCACCTGAACATGATGAGTTTGGAGGTCTTGAGAAAAAATCAAGATGTCGTCCAAGTAAACGACCACACACTTGTATAGAAGATCTCGGAAGATTTCGTTGACGAAAAACTGGAAAACAGCCAGGGCATTACAGAGGCCGAAGGGCATAATGAGGTATTCATAGTGCCCATCCCTGGTGTTGAAGGCCGTTTTCCATTCGTCTCCTGGACGTATACGGATTAAATTATAGGCTCCTCTTAGGTCGAGTTTGGTGAAGACTGTAGCTCCCTTGACTCGATCGAATAACTCTGTTATGAGAGGAAGAGGGTAGCAATTCTTAACAGTTATTTCATTAAGACCCTGTAAGTCAATACACGGATGTAGCCCACCATCTTTTTTTTTTACGAAGAAAAATCCAGCCCCATCTGGAGACGTGGAAGGTCGAATGAAGCTATTACTTAAATTTTCCTCAATGTATTCCGACATGGCTTGAGTCTCAGGAAGAGATAGAGGGTAGGTTCGGCCCCTGGGAGGATTCTTCCCGGGAATCAGATCTATGGGACAGTCCCAATCACGATGGGGAGGTAATAAATCTGCGCTCTGTTTGCTGAAGACATCCAGGAACCCAACATAGGATTCGGGCAGGTCTGTAGAATTGTGTGAGACAGAAGATCAAACAGGTACTACCCGCTGAATAAAGAATGAGAGGCTTTGGGAATCACTAGGAAGGATAGTTGTTCGGAATGGAGCACCCCGATGGTAAGTTTAAGTGGTGTTGTATGATGGGTGATGGTTCCACTAGTAATGTGACTACCAAGGTGGCGGTTAAAGTGATGACTCGAGGCAATGCTTCAATGGGAATTTGATGTTTCTGGACAAAGTCCGTGGTGACAAAGCTCTCTGCCGCTGCAGAATCCAGAAGGGCTAATACAGCTTTGGAACCTCGAGGAAGCTTTAAATGAGCCTGGATGGTGGAATCAGACTTCCTATGTGAGTAGATGGCAACTCCTAACTTAACCTCTCTGTCATAAGTTAGGAGGAGGCATTTCCCAGATGGATGGGACAAGATTGAACTAAATGTTGAGGAGATCCGCAATACATACATAGATTCTGTCTTTGCCTTTTCTGCCGTTCCTCAGCTGATAAGCGGGAGCGGTTGACCTGCATGGGTTCTTCACCCACGGGAGGAGAAGGTAATCGAGAAGCTGGACGTGGCCTTCCACGATCAAGTCTGCCTCTCTCCAAGGCACGCTCTCGGCATCGAAGATCCCCCTTATTGCAGAGAGAGATTAAATTATCCAGACTGGCTGGAAGGTCACGGGAAGCTAGATCGTCTTTGAGTCTTTCTGAAAGACCAATCCAAAAGGCAGCGATGAGGGCTTCCTCGTTCCAGTTGAGCTCCGAAGCAAGAGTCCGGAACTGGATGACATATTGACCGACGGTCCTGCTGCCCTGTTGGAGGCGTAGAATATCAGCTGATGCGGATGTGGTTCTTCCAGGTTCATCAAAAATCCTGCGAAATGTGGCAACAAATTCAGAATAATTGGAGAGCAGAGGATCCGGCTTCTCCCAGAGAGGCAAGGCCCAATCGAGTGCTTGACCAGAGAGTAGAGAGATAATGTACGCCACTCTGGTTCTGGCTGTTGGAAAATTGGCAGATTGAAGCTCGAAATGGATTTCGCATTGGTTCAAGAACCCTCTGCATAATCTGGGGTTGCCATCGAACTTGCTTGGAGGAGAAAGCTGAAGACGAGCAGGAGATGGTACCGGAGGAGCAGGTGACACCACAGGAGGAGAGGTGGCTTGAGAGCCAACGGGAGCAGGATGACCCAGCAAGGACTGAATGTTGTCCAGACGTGAGGACATATCCTGGATGAATTGGATCAACTGGGCCTGAGAGGTCTCCTGTCTTTTCAGATGAGATAGCACATCCTGAGAGGAATCTACCCCAGATCCTTGACCACTTGCCAAGTCCATTGGGCCAGTGCAAACTGTCACAATCGTGGGAATTTGAGGCTGTGTTCCCGGGCTGGGCCTTGGACCTGTATTACTCGGCTCAGATGCTCGCTGGAGGAGACTTGGCTTGATAAAGTTTCTCCACATGAGAGGGTGCAGAAGACTGTTAGAGGATTTGGGTAATGCAGAAGGAGCTTGGTGCGGCTAAGGAGCCGTATCGGGATGTTGATAGCGTGATAGTTGCTTGGAGTGGCTGGATAGCCGTGGGGAGAAGGTGGTAGCGTGGACGCTACTTGGAGCGGCTGGATAGCCGTGTAGAGAAGCTGGTGGCGTGGGAGCTACATGGAGCGGCTGGATAGCCGTGTAGAGAAGCTGGTAACATGGAAGCTACTTGGAGCGGCTGGATAGCCGTGTGGAGAAGCTGGTAGCGTGGAAACTACTTGGAGTGGCTGGATAGCCGTGTAGAGGCGCTGGTAGCGTGGGAGCTACTTGGATCGGCTGGATAGCCGTGCAGAGAAGCTGGTAGCCTGGAAGCTACTTGGAGTGGCTGGATAGCCATGTGGAGAAGCTGGTAGCGTGGAAGCTACTTAGAGCGGCTGGATAGCCGTCTGGAGAAGCTGGTAGCGTGGAAGCTACTTGGAGCAGCGACAACACCTACAGAGCGCAGTGGGGATGCTCACTTATTTGGACTAAAGGACTTGTTGCACTGGCAACTTGTCACAGCTGTGGGGATCCTTTAATAGTGGACGCTGGGAGCTGGTAGGCTGAGAGAGAAGGAGAAGGCTCCTCATTGGTGGTAGTGGAGTCACATGGGTGAATCCAAGATGGCCGCACCCATGGACCGGAGGATAGCGCTTCCTGGATGTGAGTAGCGGGGACCAAGCAGTCAGCAGGAGCCGGCGTGGAGGTAGAACAGCAGTTGGACCCGTCAGAGGACAACAGCGGGACCCGCCCTGAGAGAGGAGGAAGCAGCGCACAGCGCGGGAGCCGGAAGACCCCGCGGGTCAGCGCCCGCAAAAGTAGGTGACCGGGTCTGATTCTGGGGTCTCTGGAGCGACGTGTGACAGCCATTCTAAAATGATGGATAAACAGAGGACATTTGTTACATCTATAACAACACAACACCTATGAGACATCATGTGACTCACCTTATTCCACAGCTAGAATATGCCTGTGCGGCATTTAGGGTACTCCCAACACTACGCAGCTCCTTGGGAAAGTGTTTGGAATTGTGAGGCCCACTTTTAAAGGGTGTGTTAGTCGCTTGTGCATTGCATAGTGCACTGCGTGGGAGTGGCGCACAGTAGCAGGTGCATACGCAGATTGCTATAAATAGCAACGTCAGATTTTTAAATATTTGCAGTCATGGATTCTGAGGAGGCCAATGAGGACTGCATGCTTCATATATATGAATTTCTGGACAAATTTGGTTTTGGAGTTGCTTCAGAAATTAAAATAGTGGATACACTTCCAGATGAGGCTGAAAAAAGTGTGCCTGATCCCACACCAGATGATCCTCCTCCAGCACCTACAAACACATCACCTCCAAATGTGGCTGGCCCATCACATGGAATGATACAAGGTCAAGTTAAACCTTGTTGGGTTTCAGATACACTAATCCAGTTGGCACTAACCAGATTCACTTTTGGACATAATATTCCTTTGCCTGATCGGAAAAAAATCTGGGTGAAATTTACAAAGATCATCAATCGGAAACACTCCACTCATTTGGAGACCTCTTTTCTTCTAAATAAGTACGTTTTTTGCAAAAATTTTATATTTTTGGTTACTGTACAAAATGACCCAACTTTTTCTCTAGTTAACCAAACAAAGAAGTAGTAAAACTAAAAAATGTTTGTAAAATGGCCTCACTCCTACAAAAAATTTTTGTCATAAAAATAATTGATGCACACTTTTTCAAAAGGTGGAGTGACCTTTGCAGTCGACTCAAGTCGAAGCTGAAATTGAAGTTCCAACACTTTAATGGGCCAGGGGTCCCCTACCTGACATCTTGGCTTTGACCAAAAGGCAACATCGACTTTTGGGGGCCTAAGACAGGAGGCTAGTGGTGGAGGCAAAAGTATACCATCAGGAGCCTCCACAAGATGACCCACATGCTGAGTCTGGTAATTATTTGCATGCACCTGGCTCGGTATCTGTATTTAATTAATTTACTTTGTAGTAATTGTTTTTTTTTCACCCATTTTTTAGGAAGTAACATGGCTGAAAGCCTTCAGATGGATGGGGTGACGGCACAACCTTCATCAATTGTGCCTCCCCCATCCTCCACTGCCACCCTTACCAAAGTCATGGATGGGCTTAGGGTGGCAGTGTTAAGGCAAGCAGCAGCCATGGAGGCTGTCCAGGCCAGCATGTTGGAGCAAACCTCCTATTTAAGGTCCATAAGCCAAGATGTCAGGGAGATTAAAGAACATCTGACTAGCCCAATAGAAGGTGGGGTTGACCAGTGCCCTGCTGTGGCTGGACCGAGCACCCAGCAGTGTCCACGACAGTCCCTCCGGATCCGTAATTTCAGCTTACCGGAGTCGGCTGCAAAGAAGAAAAAATCAGATTGATGATCTTTATTTTATTTCACCCAGAACTTTCCGAAATTATGTCCAAAAATGTAATCTGGTTAGTGCCCCTGGAAGGCCCACAAGGACTATTTTGATTTTGTCTTGTTCCATGTGATGTGAGTTTGTAGGAGGTGCAGGAGGATCATCTGGTGGCGGCACAGGCACACTTTCATCAGCCACATCTGAAAGTGTGTCCACTTAATCTTCATTTTCTGTTGGTAATCCAAAACCAAATTCGTCCAGAAATTCATGTATTTTTAATGAATTAAATTGTTATTTTATTTTATGTTTTTCCAAAAATATTCAAATGATGCATTTTTTTTTATTCAATTCCCCCCAAAAAATTATGGTTTGGGTAATTATCTAAAAAAAAACAAAAAAAATACATTGACAAAATGTTTTTTCTATCTTCTTCCAACGTAAATTTGGAAATAGAAAATAGTATGGTTGAACAAATCCGGCCATGGCCTGCAACAGTATTGAAAAAAAACATGTATTTACTCTGGAATGGCATGCTGGGATGTGCAGTTCCACAAACAAAAAAAACACTATCACTTTAAAAACTTAAAAAAAACAAAAAACATGTATTTGAGAATTTTAAATATATAGGGACTATTGTTTTGGAATTAAAATTTATATGGGTTTGGCATCAAATTTAATATCCAAATAACACACAAAAATAGACAAAAGAAAAGAAATCTTAAAAAAAAATTATTCTAATTTACGCAACCACTTTGCTATTAAACAATGCAATGAGTAACACCTGTTACTCTATTAATTGACTGCAAACATCAGCAGAGGAAGAAACCATCGCCTGCACTCGCAGTGCTTGTGGTAGACCCTGGGCTAACACAAGCACTGCGAGTGGTTCCATCGTAATGGAGGCGAAATGACGTGTGCTATAACATGCACTTTAAATTATGCACGCCCTTAAAACTCTGTTTTGACGGTCAGACATGCCTGCGTTTGCAGCACCACTCCTCCGTTCACAAGCACCTTCCCCTGTTACCACCCATAAACGGTACTATCTGTCACTCAGAGCAGCAACCTGATAGTGGCTTACGAGCAACCAAAATCAATTTGCAACGACTGACTTGCGCACGCGTACTGCGAATTGTACACATGCGCAGATGTGAAAAAATCGCTCGGAGCGAGCAATCGCGCCCTAGCGAGAGACTCTGAATGAGGTTTTTATCAAAAGGATACAATTCTAACCTTTAGGCTTGTTATCAAAACAGCCAGGAAGAATTGATTAACAATACTGAACCTTCTCTTTTTTCGCTTTTACCCCCTTTTTTTTCTTCGTACTATAAATTTTTTGATCCTAACACTTTCTTGTCTGCGTAATCCCTACTAATATATAAATATGAAACATTGTATGTTTGTTGCTCAATCACAGACAAACCTTTGAATTGATTGACTAGACAATTTGCATAAAAATAGTTTACAGGTCGGGTTAGTACTTAGGCTGTTTTCCTGTTCACTTTTTTAGGTTCTGGTGTACCAACTCAAACGTGCATGCGCAGCAAGGAACCCGCCACACAGAGCACATAATAGGGAGATCTGTGGTGCTGACAGTTGCGCGGGCATTCACGCGTGACCTAGAATAGCTTACTATATAAAAATTAATGAGATGTGCTGACGATTTAATCTATATTTGTTGTGAGATCGACCTCACAACTATGTATTTGCTTCCTTTGCACACTGCCCATGTACTATATCACATATATATTCAAATTTTTTTATGGCCATTAAATAGTCACATCTTTTGTTTCACATTAGGGGGTAAATTTACTAAGTTGGGAGTTCTATTTAAGAAGTGATGTTGCCCATAGCAACCAATCAGATTCTACTTCTCATTTATCTAGCACCTTCTAGAAGATAATACCTGGAATCTGATGGGCAACATCAGTTCTTAATAGAACTCCCATCTTAGTAAATTTACCCCAACACCACTTAATTACATATATAATTTTCACATAACCCTTTCCTATACACCAGAAATCAGTTTGAATAAACATACCACCCATACACCATACACATAATTATATAAAATTTTTTCATATAAATAAAGATTAAATTGTCAGAACATCTCCTTAACTTTTATACATAGATATTTTTGATGTTGGCATTATCCACATCCCTCATTATCTCATATTTATTTTAGAAATTATTTTACATCAGAAACCCACATTTAATATCATGGTCTCCGAGTTTACTCCCATTTAACACCTCACTATTTTGAGACCTACCCACATAGTTATTTAGATTCACCACAACAGAGACTCACAATAGGCACCATATCCTCTGACACTACCCCTTTCATAACTATAGTACCCATCGGTTTTTCGTTACTTGGGCAATGTCTGGGTCTCCCAGGCTACCCGATCCCTGTTCACACAGATCCACACAGCCCGGAGGTTTGTTTACAAATGACGTGGAGCCCGCGTCACTTGTAGATCACCATGGCAATCTCCCCCGCTACACGGAGCTTTATCGGCATCGTTGATCGGGGGCTAGCACATGTTTTATTATTTAATTATGTCACATGACTCCTGTCCATCATCATTAGTATACCTCCAGTTCCCTATTTAAAAGCCAGGTTGTTCATTCCTCAACTACCAGCCTGAGGAAGCAGACGTTGGCTCTGTGAAACGCGTTGCTATGTAACCACATTTTTGGTTCTCTCCACTCTTTAATTTTTTTATTATTTTTACAAAATATTTTATTTTTTATTATTTTTTTAATATATAAAATTTTTCATCTTATAAATTTTAAACTGTATTTTTGAACTGTATACTGTTTAACCAAATATTATGCATAAAAAGAAACATTTTATGTGACACCACTATTATAGATTAATAAAATACAAAATATTGGATTGTATAAGATATATTTGTCCATCGGGCATTTTTTCCGATTTGGAGATCAAAACTTGTTAATCTGGAGATCAACATGTAGGACCATACCATCCTCACTAAACCGACGGACATCTGTTTTTATAATTAAGTGTCCAAAGCATTTATTATAACCCTTTCAAGGTGAGTATACCACCTAACATTATAGCACCTTGTATTGGGTTTATTGATCTGTACGATGGAAGCTTATCTAATTTGTTTCCCCCTACGATCCATATCAATCTGGAGTGACTCAAAGACATCCAGATCCACGTTACTTTTTGTAACCACTGTAGGAGCATGGTGAACAATGCTTATCATTCAGCAATATATGATGAGTGTATTTCAAACTTTTCAAAAAAAGAAAAAAGTCTCAACGGTATTATACAATATTGTTATTTTTTTTACATATCTATAAACACATTGAGATTACTATCAAACAAAAACTTGGAATAGATCACAGAAAGTGCTGGAACCACCTTTTATCTTTTTAACTGTCTTCTGGGGGGCATTGTTGAAAAGCTCCTGCTGTTCCAAGCTGCATGTGTGGATCTACCATTGAATCCAACAGGGAAATTGGCACCAGTCTTACGCATCCCTAGATTAGATGTAGCGTCAGACAAACAGGATTCTGCCTACCAGTCTTGCTGCTAACTGTTGGAAGTACTGGCATACCAACTCCAACGTGCATGTGTGACTGGGACCCCTCCACACAGAGCACATAATGAGAAGATCTGTAGTTCTGACAGACACACGGCCATTCACACACAAGCACGCAGTGATGGCGCATGGCAGTTAAGGCACAACCCTAGTCACTTTGTTGAAATCTTCACAATAAACAGTTCTTCTGATGATATTTGCTTACGGAATTGTCAGGGCAATGCTGAGTACTACAGCTAGTCATATAAAAACAGAAAACTCAGCACTCACCATTTTTAAATCACACAATAATACTTAAATAATGGGGTTTTGGTTCATGAATTGATCAATGCATTTAAGCCTGCAGCCCACATCACGGGACCCCATTTCTCTGCAGGTCCTACACTATCCGTCATACTTATGGAAACCTGGTAGCTGCTATCACAGAGTTTAAACTGAAAAAATGTTAATTCGTTTAAAGCTCACCTGCCAACTAACTTATGGCTTTTCAAGGCAAGGTAGTCACCAAACATAGCTTCTATCATACTACCAAAAAGGCAGCTGACACAGGTTAAAATAAATGAGCTTGCACAGGGGTGCATGAGAAAGCTATGATCACAAAAAGGTTACTTAAAAATTAACCAAACAAACAAAGTCGAAAATCCACTGTACTCACCACTCCCAGATTTGGGGTGCATACCTGTACTCCCCATTCCGCGGACTGGGGTGCAAGTGGCCTGTGACCACATTGCTTAAATAAATAAAAACAGAAAACTCAGCACTCACCATTTTTAAATCACTCACAATAATACGTAAATAATGGGGGTTTGGTTCATGGATTGATCGATGCATTTAAGGCTGCAGCCCACAACACGGGACCCCATTTCTCTGCAGGTCCTACACTATTTATCATACTTATGGAAACCTGGTAGCTGCAGAGGAGTAGCGTGTAGCCAGGGCACCTGGAGCACGTGCGTGCTATGGCGCCCCCCCTCAAGTGTTCCAGGGAGGAGACGGGTCTATATGGGATTAGTGTAAAGAGAAGTAAAAATAAAGATTAGGGGCAGCATCAAAGTGGGGCATGGAGGGATAAATATATTCCGCCTTCTTCCCCCTGTCTCTCAATCCTCCTGCCCCAGCTTTCCAGCCTGCTTCCGTATCTATCCTGTAGTAGTACCCCTTATGCAGAGCCCTCTGTAGTAGTGCCCATATGCAATGCCCCCTGTAGCTGTGCCCATATGCAGTGCCCCCTGTAGTGGTGCCCATATGCAGTGCCCCCTGTACAGGTGCCCATATGCAGTGCCCCCAGTAGTTGTGCCCCTTAAAGTAGTGCCCCTGTAGTTCTGCCCCTTAAAGTTTTGCCCCTGTAGTTATGTCCCTTAAAGTAATGCCCCCCCCACCAGTACTTTCCTGATCCATCGCGGCCGTTGCCCGGGCTGTCGTTCCTGCTCTCGCAATGATTGGATCTAACTAGATGCAACACGCACAGTCGCGCAGGCTCCTCAGTGCATGGGTGACATCATGACATCACCTGCACACTGCATCACTGGGAACGCTGGCCTCTGAAGCAATCAGAGGCTTCCTTAGACTCTGATCACTTCAGAGGCCAGCGTTCACAGTTGCAGTGGGGAAGCGATGGCCCCCAACACCCCCAAGCCGCTGTGGGGGCTGTTGTTGGAAGTGCCTCTGATGCTGGCACCTGGCAGGCTGTCAGCAGGGCCGGTGCTAAGGTGTTCGGCGCTCTCCTGCAAACTGTAAAGTCATCCTACCTGCGAGCACCAGCATTGTGATTGCGGCTAGCCACGGCAAGCTGCATCCTGTTCGCATGAGAGTTTGTACCATGTAATCCTATGGATCGCGGATGCATGCACACGCAAGCATACACCCGTGGGCACACTAATCGCGCAAATGAGTCAAATTTGCTGCGATTAGCCTTTAAGCTGAGAAGGGGCACATCTGTATGTCCTCTTGACATGCATCTTTACAATGTTCTATAGTTTGAAATGTAATGTGCAATACAGTATGTTGTAAAATAAGTGATTTGACTCCTGTATCTATACTCTGTTTAATGCTTGAAAATAGAGAAAGGGTGAAGGAGAGAGGGTGACGGGTAGAGTGAGAGAACCAGTGGGTGAAAAGAAGAGGGTGACAGGGAGAGAGAGATGACGGGGAAAGGGTGAGAGCAAGTGGGTCAGGGAGAGGGTGAGAGTCAGTGGGTGACAGGGACAGGGTGACAGGAGAGAAAGTGACAAGAGAGATGATGGGAAGATGGAGAGCGTCAGTGGGTGACAGGGAAAGGGTGACAGGAGAGAAAGATTATGGGAAAATGGAAAGAGTCAGTGGGTGACAGGGAGAGGATGACAGGTGTGAGGTGACGATGAGATGGTGAGAGTCAGTGGGTGACAGGGAGAGGGTGACAGGACAGAGAGGTACAGGGAGAGGGTGACGGCTGGAGGAAGCAGTGGAAGACGGGCAGAGGGTGATGCTATGGAGAGGCAGTGGGTGACAGTCAGTGGGTATAGGGATGAAACGTGTTGGGACATTATCTACATATGGATACAATATATGACTATAATACAATACACTGTATGGTTATTTTGTTAAATTTTATTTTCCAATAAATTAGTTTTTAGTCATTACTGGCTTATCTGTATGCTATACAATTATGGATCCCTCGGTCACATGCACCTAGCCCACCTGGACGCAAGGAGGAGTCAGACCAGCAGACATCCACCCAGGGTAAGTAGGTCTCACTTACCTAACACTGCAATATAGTGTCGCAAGACATCCTGATACTGCGTTTCCTATTTTCGAGGTGGCGTTGACTACAAAGGAGGTGGCATCCATAGCATACAGCTTTCATCATAGTACAAGGTTCTCACTACAACATCCAGCCTACAGTTTTTGCCTACCTGTATAGCCAGATAGAGTGACAGTACCATATATCAATTATATAAGGACAGATGGTCCCATTCTCTGGCATTATATAAGGCCTTCACTATATCATCTTTCAATTTACAACACCCAGCCCACAGTTGTTGCCCACCTGTCAGAATCAGAGAGACTGATTGCTTTAACTAATAAGACATCATTTGCAGCTATCATTGGACAAATCTCCTTGTCAATTATTTGTCAACTCCCAGCCTCAAGTTATTGCCCACCTGACGTCATACATTTATCTTTAGAAGAGGTTTATGTGTATATATATATATATATATATATATATACACACACACACACATGTGTACATATATACATAATTTTATATATATTCAATATAAAATTTGTTTTTTCCACGCACACTATACATCACAGTTATTAAGACCACAATACCTAGACCACAAATCCTTTATACATTCTTACATCCATATACCCCTTTACCACGGAGCGCTTTTCTCTTTTTTCTTGTATTTTCTGCTATTGGGAGAGTTTAGGACACCTTCCGGGAAAGCAGCTAGTGGTAATAATTGTCCCTTGCATGTGAGCGCTGACTGCTTTTTCTCTGTGTTATTTACTATTCGTTCTTGTCCGAAAGTCAGTTGCATCAGAAGGGATATATAACATATGGGTCTCTGACTCTAGATCATCCAGATTAGATAGGGCCAACATATTATTTGGTGACATCAACACAGGTATACCACTTAAATCAACTAAATCATGTATTCTGTGATGCATTCACAGAATTAGAAAAGACACTGGCCAAAGAAACAAAGGTATGGTGGGATGTACATACTCTTAATTGGTACCTGAAAGAGAAATTAGTACCAAAGGGTTTACAAATCCACAAAACACCAACACATAATACCGACAATCTATCCTTTATGAAACAATGGGAAGAGATTTTGTTAGATTGTTCACTGAGATTGATGGGATTGATTGTACAGGAGAGGAATGTAGAATTGATTAAGATAAGTGAACGTATCTCACAATTAGACACGATCTTGGAACCTTTCAAACAGGAGACTGAATATATCACTCTTGAAAACCTGATTAAAAAACGTTTAGATAGGGAAGAATCTATGGTGATAGATACCAAATGATCAAAAATATTGAGAGACAAATTTGGGATCATTAACAAACGTAAATCTGCCAAGCAGACTAATCAGATTAAGACGACCAAGTGCATTGATTCTTCACACAAACTTATTATTCCGTTACAAAATGTTAGTGACCAATCCATCATTGGAAATAACAAATATAAATTAGCTAATGGTAAATGGACAACTGGTGTGAATACTCCAATATACAAAAAATTAAATCTTACATATCAGGAATATATGAAGAGACTACACACCGTTCCTGCAACACAACAGAACACGATCAATCTGTTAGACCTATCAGTACACAGTCAATCATCTGGAGATGATAGCGTGTCCACAGATGATAGTTTTTAAATCCACTCCATAGAGGACACAGACTCCGAACACCTAGCAAAACTAGCACGTCAATCCTTTGAACGGGGTTGGCAGGACCTTGTTGAGGACACCATCAGTAAGACTAGTTTGGAACCTGACCATCAGGACGCTTTAGTGCCCACCTAGACTGTCACACAAATTAATCCAACAACCACAGAACCAAAATGGGGAGACAGTTTTTTAGACTTGGACACCAGCCACCACCAACAGAGAACGGAGCTCAGAGTAAAAAGGAAATTAGATCCACCAGACGAGGTTGTCGGGGAGGTCAAAAAAAGCAGGGTAGAGGAACAAGGTTGTCTTCCAATCAACAACCAGTAGGCATTTTCAATTTAAGTGACCATCATCTTACCACACCACAGATTACTTTACTCAATAAAGGACTTAAATTTGCTCCAACTAACAAACTAGATAAGTTTAAGATTTATCTAGACGTCAAGAACTTCACTAGAAAATGATGCCTTAAAAAATACTTCCTAGACATAAACAAATGTATAGAGACAAACGCAGCTAAAGACAAATTCAAACACACTAATTTAAGACCCAAGTCAACATTTAATCTAAGTTTTATGAAAGGTTGTTACATTCAAACTTTTAAAAAGGCAGTCTTGGAGGATATCAAGAAATTAGTACCACAATCGGTCTACCAAAAATCCAATATTTCCAAGGGAGAATGGGAGGCACTGAGAGAATTAGAGCAAGATAAGGGACTAGTGCTAAAACCTGCAGACAAGGGAGGTGGAATTGTCATCCTAAATAGCCTAGATTATGAAAAAGAGTCATACAACATCTTGAGTGATACCAACACCTGTCAGAAACTAAATAGTGAACCCACAAATAGATTTCAACTCGAACTCAAAGCATTATTAGATGAAGGGAGGACCATTGGCATCATTAATAAACATGAGTACAACTTCTTACTAACTCCCAATCCAATGATTCCATTTTTTTACTATCTCCCCAAAATCCATAAGAACACCACTACTCCCCCGGCAGACCAATTACTTCAGGGATCGACTCCATCACTTCTCCCCTATCTCAGTGCATCGACAATTTCTTACAAGATCATGTACAGTGTCAGAGGACATATTTAAAAGACACTACAGAGGTACTCCAATTGATAAAGGATGTAGAGTGGGGTGAAGATCTCCGGTTGGTTACCAGCGACGTCACCTCACTCTACACGATTATTGACCATCAACAGGGCCTAAATAGTGTAAGTTACTTTTTACATAAAGATGGAGATCTGGATTCAGAACAATGCGACTTCCTAATACGTGGAATAACAAGAGATATGGTAAGAACTTACCTTTGTTATCTCTGTTTCTACGAAGTCCATAGGGTCCACAGGGTTGACCTTGGGGTATAGGTTGGGAACCAAATCCGGGCACCACGCAGTTAAAGCTTTTAGCTCCCAGGATGCACTGGGTCCACTCTCCCTATAACCCCACCCCCAAGCCAGAGGCACCTCAGTTTGTAAGTAGCCAAAGGCCGGAGGAGGAGAGAAAAAGAGAGAGAAAACTGGAACACTCAATAACCATACTCACCGAAATGGGAGACGGAAAACCGGTGACCAGCCACACAGCCCATATGAAGCCAGGTGCGTCAGGGCGGGCGCCCTGTGGACCCTATGGACTTCGTAGAAACAGAGATAACAAAGGTAAGTTCTTACCATATCTCTTGTTTTCTACTTCAGGGTCCATAGGGGGTCCACAGGGTTGACCTTGGGGATGTCCCAAAGCAGTTCAACCAAGGGTGGGGACGCTCCTGTGCTGAGAGGAGAATCCGTCGCCAAAAAGGAAGCATCCTGAGAGGCAAAGGAAACCAATGCCTAGAACCTTAAAAAGGTGTGGACAGAAGACCACGTGGCCACCTAGTAAGGCAAAACAGCCGAGGCGCCACAGCGAGCCGCACACGAGGGTCACATGGCCCGAGAAAAAACAAGCATCAACAACAGGAAGGCCTACCCATGGGTAGGCCCCTGAGGAAGACCTACGAGGCCATCCAAGTCAACATTTGGTTATAGGCCGGCCATCCTTTCCTGTGAAAACCAGAAATCTCAGACCACCAATAAGGAGTCCGATTTCCGTAAGGAACCTGAACGGATCACATAAATCCAAAGAGGCCAGACCACAGTCAATGAGGCCACACCAGCCGAGAGGACTGGGGACAGAATGGCCGTACCATAAGTTCCAGAATAATATGGAACCTGAAAACCACTAAGAAGAAACACAGGGCGAGAGCAACTCCCACCCTGACATGATGCCCTCCAGAAGAGGGAGCCACATGAGAACGCTCCCAATTCAGACACTCTCCTGGTTGATATAAACACCCTGAGAGAAAGAGAGAGCCTAAGCAATAGACCATGTAATGGCTATCACAACCAGCGGTTCCATTGACTGTCCCCGGAGGTAACGAAGAACCACTACTTACTCCCAAGGAGTCCCTAGGGAGGACAAATGGAGGCATAATCAAGAAAACACTCCAAAGGATGAACTGGATACCAGAGTGAAGCAATTCCATATCTTAACCATACTGACAGTGTAGAGATCCGCACTGTCAGGAAGACCAGGCCAAGTGTGAAACCCAAGCCAGCCGGAAGGAATGCCAGAATATCTGGAAATCCTGGACACCGGAGGATTGTATCGACAGGTACAATACCATAAGATTTATGGCTGCCACAGTTTGTGGTAGGTCCCAGCAAAAGCTGATCCATGTGCTCTAATCATTCCAACGATGACAAAGCCAGGGAAGCCGTAAGACCACTGTAAGGACACAGTCAAAGACAAACGACCCAGGTCCAAGGCAAAACCAAGGACCCTGAGACAACAGGTCCGGGCAGTGAAGCATCAGGGATGGAGTATCGATGTAGAGACTCCGAAGATCCCTCGAGGAAGAAGGGAGACCGGAGAACACAGGTACACAAAGTGGAAGGACCACTTCACCGACAAAGAGTCGCTGAAGTTTGCTTCAGAATCCCCAGAGCTGAACTGTAACACCATAGTGTGATAAAGTCAGAAGGCCATGAGGGTCACCTCAGGGGGGCCCCCCCTGCTCACCAGGAGATGAAACCTCTCTTGGGGAAGAGACTAGTCCCCGGGATGCACGTCGTGACGGCTGAGGACTCCCGCTTCCCAATGGAGAGCTCCTGAAATGAACGCTGCCGAGATGGTCGGGAGGAGACCCTCGGACTATGTCCGAATATGTGACATACCTGTCATTGCCACCCAACGAACAGTGTTGCTAAAAAGGAAGCCACTGTCCTGACCCTGTCGGACTGAACCTTTTCAGGTTCACCGGGAAACAAGAGTTATGCCAGAGTAAGTTAATTGACAGGGTGGAATCGACAGACGTCCAACTGCACTGAAAAGGATTCGGTTCAGACACTGTCCCTAGCAAAGAAAACCCTGGACGAGATGGCCATAGCCACCCGGACAGGGACCGACTTGCCTCCGGAGAGAGCATCATCGTTTGAACAGTTATCCGACAGAAAAAACTCATTCCATCTGGAGATGAGCCAATTATGGAAAGGCCTGGAATGGAACTGAGCCCATTCCACCATGCATCCCAGAGTGTAAAGACATCTGTCGACTGCGCAGACAACCATGTACTCCTAATGGAAGAGAGGAGATTCCGTCTTACGCCAGAAGAATTCTCAGATTCTGAGAATCCAGCAGGGATCCTAGATGAAGAATACCCAGAGAGGGATGCAGGGAGGACTTTTTCCCCGTTGATTAAACGTCTGCACCCTGAAGAAGCCACAGTCATCCTGACCTGGCCGTAAAGTACCCCGGTGATCCCGCTAAGAGCAGGAGGCCGTCCAGGTACAGGAGCATTGGGATATACTGAACAGAAGAACTGTCAGAAAATCCAAAACGCTGGTAAACCCCTGTGGGGCTGAGGACAGTCCCAACAGGCAGAGCCCGAAAAATTGTAAGTGTTGCTGTGATACAGCAAACCTCAGCCCATGCTGAGGAAAGGTCTCTGTAAGTACCCGTAGGCACGCGTCCTGTATATCCAGTGATACCCTAAAGTCCCCAGGTTCCAAACATCGTATGATGGAGCATAGGGATTTCCTCCTGAGCCCAGGTAGCTTTAGGAACTGGTTCAGGGAATTGAGACAGAGAACAGGCCAAAGAGGACCATTCAGCCACCGCACCAGAAAGAAAACAGAACAACCAGTCCCTCACTGAGATAGTGGGGATGGCCCAATTAGCTCCGCTTACCGCAACAACTGCATAGCTTTCTGGATCTGTAAGGCCCTTGTAAAGAGGGCGTACCCTCCTACCCACGTAGCCGCGGCAACTTGACACTAATACCGGGCGAACTGAGAAAATCGGTATCTCCCAGTTGTAGGCCTGTCCCGTCAGACTGAAGAGATATCCGTAGGTTCAGAAGCAGGATCGGCTGGCAGTCCAGGCCTGCTCGGTACTGGATATGTCGGCCCTTGTAGATGCCGACAGTCTACGAAGAAACAGACCTTTAGGCTGACCCAGAGGACAAAAAAGACTTAACAGACTTAGTCTGAGGCCTTGTAGTGTGCATAGCTGAAAGCGGTAAACTTGTCGTTAGTAATACTGCCAATGTTACTACAATCTTGTCAAGGTCAGGACCAAACAATATCAACCCTAAAGATGGTATCTGCACCTCTGCATTCTCAGAGCGCAGCCATAGGGTATTACGGAGGATACAGTCGCAGCCGGAACTCTGAAAGTTAGGAGACTGGTATCCAATATAGGCATGTCCACCTATGACAACTGCATATATTACATGAGCGACCAAATACATTTGAACCCCCGACGTGTTGGAGGGGAAAAAACGTTACAAATGCATCAACCCAATATGCAATAGTATTAACCAACCATGCTATAGCCATGGTAGGATGGGTAACAACTCCTGAAAGCAAGTATACTGATTTCAGGCAGAGTTACCACCTACGGATCCGAAGAATCCGACCACGCAGGAATGGGAGGCGTAGTAACGTCTGTAATCAGACGAGTAACACGCCCATCCCCCCCAGGAGGGGCTCGTGATGACCCTCAGGGAATTTGGGACAGGAGGCCAAACACTGTTGTAACACCTCCTATCTGGCAACAGCCAGAGTCCCGCTATGCGATCCACCCGCTAGTCAGCAACAGGTAACCCGAAGGCACGCAATACTGAGGGTGTATGATACAGGTGCAGGTCAACATTCACTCTAACCAGAATGGACCTGCTACCAGCCCTAAAGCAGGGATAATAATACCTGAAATAGGCTTCCCCCCGTGTAAGAGGGAAAGAGCCCCGAACAGTACCCAGTTCACGGCAGAGCCAACTGGGAAGTAACCACAGGGCGTCAACCACGCCAATTAGCGTTTCGTAGAAAACGACATCCACCCAGGGTGGCTGTTGTGGTAATCCCTGCAAGGGGAATGACAGACTATTGTGGCACCAGGGGGAATTCATATACTGCGAAAAACCCCTGCAGGGAGCGGTAGTCTGTGTCACAGGGGAAGAGTGCAAGAAGCTGCGAGATACCCTGAGATGAAAAGGGCAGTATGGTGAAGTAACCCCAAGTGAGGTACAACAATGGGGCCCGCCCGGCGATCCGCAATTGAGAGGATCCCGAGAAAACAAACCGCCCAAGGGGGTCGTGAAAGAGGCCGGCACCAGATGACGCCACATACAGAACCCTTTATGAGTCAAATCCTCCGCACTAACACCTGCAGCACATGACTTGCAGGATAGTAAAAATGGGTGCAGTATAACGCTCTATCTCCTGGTCAGACATATCTGACCAATCTTGGCGGAAATATTAAGCAGCACTATACTGGTCCTGACTGATGCCAAAAATTAGCTGCAGGGACCCATTTTCAGCGTATGCAACACACAGTTCCATCTAAAATATGGCAACGTGCAGCACGCAACAGTATGTGACAAACCACACAAATATTAACAAGTATATAAATGTGAGGTCTCAGAACCACCCTAAGTACAGCTGTATTAGGGCAGATAAAGAAAAGGGATAGATATACACTGACAGGTGAGAGAATAAAGTACAGTCAGCACTAGCATAAGTCACATACAATGCAGATATATACATATATACATAAACATGTCATATAATATACTGCACTATTACACTGCATTCAACTGCCCAGATTCAGTGTCTGGGAAGGCTACAGCGCTGTGTACACTGACCTGATGGTGAGGTACGCAGGGGGACTGGACTCACTGCCATCCTGAGAGATTTCTGCTGCACCACAGAGATAAAATGGCCGCTGGAGACCTCAAAGGAAGCGTGGCCCGCGGAGGAAGCAGCTCAGCGACGCCAGACTATGGATACTGAAAGGCGCGCTGAGCTGAGGGGAGGAGCCGCTGTAACAGGGAAGGCTGCCTCCCCTGGCCGGCTATTAACCCCCGGGACGCCGGCTCCCTGCACCGATCGTTAAGTCCCTGGTGGTCTAGTGGACACACGGGGTATGGGGGGCCCGCCGCCACTGCCGGCGCCTCCGGTCTGTCCCCTGAGACCGGAGGCACAGGACTGCATTTGAAATGCGCGGATCACCGCAAGCGGTGATCCGCGACCTTACCTGCTCCCCGTGGATCCGGCAGCAGTCCTGGGCGCCCGCAGAGTCCGGCTAGTACAGACTCTGGGGTCCCGCTGAGATCCCCAGATCTGTACTGGCGTCTCAGCGCCAGCGGGGTGACGGAGCGGCAGCTTAGACGTCCTATGGACAGTCCGACGCTGCCGCTCTGAAGAGTCCAAAGTCCATGAAAAAACTTTGTCCCTAAAAAAATAAAATAAGCTTAGGGGCTGCTAATCAGCTCCCCCTGCGCTAACGGTGACCCGACTCCGGCCGGGCACCAACTTAAACTGAGGTGCCTCTGGCTTGGGGGTGGGGTTATAGGGAGAGTGGACCCAGTGCATCCTGGGAGCTAAAAGCTTTAACTGCGTGGTGCCCGGATTTGGTTCCCAACCTATACCCCAAGGTCAACCCTGTCGACCCCCTATGGACCCTGAAGTAGAAAGAGTATATTTTGACACACAATTATATGTGGTTCGATGGGAATTTTTACCTCCAGCGGAGAGGGACTGCTATGGGGACCAAGTTTGCCCCAAGTTACGCAAATCTCTTCATGAGCCATTGGGAGGACACTAAGATCTGGTCTTATGCGGGACTTGGGGCAAGCTTGGTCCTATGGAAGAGGTACATCGATGATGTTTTATGCATCTGGAGAGGGGACAAATTATCTCTAACACAGTTCCTAGATTACATCAATGACAATGATAGGAATCTAAGGTTCACCTCCAACTATAGTAGAACCAAGGCAGAATTCCTACACCTCGAGATTTTTGAAAAAGACTCCAAGTTACATACGAAGACACACTATAAACAAGTGGATGTTAACAGCTATATTTTTGCACATAGTAATCACCATCCGAATTGGATAAAGGGGATTCCCAAGGGGCATGTTTACGATGAAATTGCACCAATATATCTGATTACATAGAACAGGATATAGATTTGAAACAAAAATTCAAGGAGAAAAAATACAATATGGAGGTAGTAGAAGGAACATTTAAACAGTTGGAAGCTACACCAAGAGATAAATTAATTGATCCTTCCATCTAGGATTTGTCAAACACAAATGAGCAAGACAAAATCTATTTTGTGACACAATATGCTGGGGCTTCACATAAAGTTAAGCAGATACTGAATAGACATTGGCACATTTTGGGTATGGACAATAGCCTCAAAACCATCCTACAACCTAAACCAGATGTAGTTTTTCGTAAAGCCCCCGATATTAAGAGCAAACTAGTCCGCAATCATCTAAAGGTGGACAAAGGAAACAGACAGGTTACCCTCGAAGGCAACAACATCACTGTGGGAGATGTGGTAATTGCACCAGACTAGGTTACAAGAGCACAAAATCCACTTATAAGATAGTTTCTCACCAGACCAATAAGGAATTTAAAATCAGAGGAACCTTATCATGTGACAGCGACAATTTAATATACCTTTTGGAATGTCCATGCGGACTACAATACATAGGACGCACAACAAGGCCCTTGAAGGTCCGGATTTATGAACATGTGAGAAATATCCTAAGGGGTTTTGAAAATCATAGTGTCTCTGAACATTTCAAAAATATTCATAATTGCGACCCCAAAGGCCTCAAATTTTTAGGGATAGACAAGATGAATTACAACTGGAGAGGAGGAAATAAAATAACACAAATAGACAAATTAGAAAGTAGGTGGATTTATGATCTGCAAACATTACACCCTGATGGTTTAAATATAGATCCTTAAGCTATTAAAGCCAGACGTCTGTTCCACCCGCATTTATATTTCTCAATTAAGACACATAGGCAAACTTATTCAATTTATTAGTGTCCTTGGTAGTCTTGTTAAACCCGTGGCTTCCAGTGATGCCTAACCAATTTACTAACTCAATTGATATACATATTCATTCACTAACAATCCATCAAGTCATATTATTATAATTTTATTGATCTATCCGCATTAGCTATAAGTTATGAACCTCTGTGGCTATACCTATTTTTATTGATATTCTGTGTTCTAATTTTAGTTATGCAGCCATATCTTCAATTATACTCAGTGATTAATATCATGTCCATCGATTGTTATGCAGAGTATAAAATCAAGGCATAACTGCACCTCAGCTACAATCACACTATAATGGCCTCTTTTCTTTATAACTACAATCACATAAAAAAAATGGCTTTTTTCTTATATTTTAATCTATACATATTTATTGGTGCGTATATATAACAGTTTTTATGTTATGGACCAAGTATTTTCTTTTATACAATAGGGTTCTTCTGTTGCATTTATTTAAATATTGGGTTCTTTTTTCCAAATCTACTCTGTCTCCCAATCAATTGATTATGCCTACGCATAGGCAATTTTTCATCCCCCTTCTCTTCCCCCCCCCCCTTGTTTATTATTCACCGCGATCAATGAATCAGGGACATAGCAACAGGTAGATATGAACCCCTTTCCGTCTGATCCAACACACTAAAGATGGCCTCCGTCATCTATGCGGAGAGGCAGTGGGTGACAGTCAGTGGGTATAGGGATGAAACGTGTTGGGACATTATCTACATATGGATACAATATATGACTATAATACAATACACTGTATGGTTATTTTGTTCAATTTTATTTTCCAATAAATTAGTTTTTAGTCATTACTGGCTTATCTGTATGCTATACAATTATGGATCCCTCGGTCACATGCACCTAGCCCACCTGGACGCAAGGAGGAGTCAGACCAGCAGACATCCACCCAGGGTAAGTAGGTCTCACTTACCTAACACTGCAATATAGTGTCGCAAGACATCCTGATACTGCGTTTCCTATTTTCGAGGTGGCGTTGACTACAAAGGAGGTGGTATCCACAGCATACAGCTTTCATCATAGTACAAGGTTCTCACTACAACATTCAGCCTACAGTTTTTGCCTACCTGTATAGCCAGATAGAGTGACAGTACCATATATCAATTATATAAGGACAGATGGCTTTAACTAATAAGACATCATTTGCAGCTATCATTGGACAAATCTCCTTGTCAATTATTTGTCAACTCCCAGCCTCAAGTTATTGCCCACCTGACGTCATACATTTATCTTTAGAAGAGGTTTATGTGTATATATATATATATATATATATAGAAAGAAGGAGTCAGCACATCCATGTCAATCCATAGAAAATGTATTAATCCAGTAGAGAACAAATGTCGAGGTTATTTGAGGGGCTTGTGAGCAAAGTCATAGCAATAGTTCATCATGGCACAAACAGCAGGCAATCATGAAAATACTCATCACAAGTCCTCCCTCCAGAGAGTAGCGCCCGACAGCCGTTTCGGTGTCAATCCGACACCTTCATCAAGGGCATGCCCTTGATGTAGGTGTCGGATTGACACCGAAACGGCTGTCGGGCGCTACTCTCTGGAGGGAGGACTTGTGATGAGTATTTTCATGATTGCCTGCTGTTTGTGCCATGATGAACTATTGCTATGACTTTGCTCACAAGCCCCTCAAATAACCTCGACATTTGTTCTCTACTGGATTAATACATTTTCTATGGATTGACATGGATGTGCTGACTCCTTCTTTCTTTATTACATATCATATTATGTGTTTGCACTCCTCATTGTTGCTGCTACCAAGAGTGTGCTGCTGGTCTCATTTGCACTACTATATATATATATATATATATATATATATATATATATATATGTATATGTGTATACATGTGTACATATATACATAATTTTATATATATTCAATATAAAATTTGTTTTTTCCACGCACACTAAACATCACAGTTACTAAGACCACAATACCTAGACCACAAATCCTTTACACATTCTTACATCCATATACCCCTTTACCACGGAGCGCTTTTCTCTTTTTTCTTGTATTTTCTGCTATTGGGAGAGTTTAGGACACCTTCCGGGAAAGCAGCTAGTGGTAATAATTGTCCCTTGCATGTGAGCGCTGACTGTTTTTTCTCTGTGTTATTGACAGTCAGTGGGTGATAGGCAGTAGGAATAATTAATTAATTTGAAAAAATAAATAGTAACAACACAATAAAGAAATATGTGCTTACCTCACAATCACTTAACTCCTATCAGACTGAGACAATACCTAAAGGCACAAAATATGATTATATTACAATTAATGTATGCATTTAAAGTAATCATAATACATTATAATTAATATTTTAAATTAAATCTACACATATATACCCCACCCCACCCCCTACCATTATCTATAACCCAAATAGTTTTACCTAATTAAATCCCTTATTAAATAAATATAAACAATTACCATAAAACACCTTTTTCATGCAACTGTGCTTCTCCTATCTTCTCCACTCCTTTACTTGATGTCCCTCCTCTCTTTGTGTAGGCTCCTCTTCGGCTGGACGCCATTTCCATTGAGGGGAGGAGAGAGAAGGGGAGGGGTAGGAGGGGCGGTGCAGAAGCCTGCAGTGTCTTTAGAGACAGCGAGGAGGAAAGAGAGGGGGGCAGGGCTGCTGTCTGTCTGTCATCCAGCTTGACAAGGCAGAGGGGAGGAGCTATGAAGAAAGGGAAGGGGAGAGGCCCCCTGACACAGGAGTAGAATTTGAAGCCGCTCTTCGTGCTGCCGGCGCTGCATACACTGTGACAGGCACAGGCTGCGGCAGCCAGCAACAACAGGCAGTAGGGAGGCAGAGGGTCAGAGAGGGGGAGATAGGCGCTGCAGGAGCTGCTCTTCGTGCTGCCGACGCCACTGTCTGTCATGCATTGTGACAGGCGCAGGCAGCAGCAGCAACGTGCAGGGCAGTGAAACACATTCAGTAAGGAGGCAGAGAGGGGGAGGTAGGCACTGCAGGAGCCGCTCTTCATGCTGCCGGCGCCTCTGCCTATCATACAGTTTGGCGGGCGCAGGCTGCGGCAGCCGACAGCAACAGTGCACATTAGCAAGGAGTACATTAGCTGAGATGGGAGAGCGCCTCTACAGCCAGGCGCCTCCCTGGCTGTCAGCTTAGACAGCTGCCGGTTAGACTCTTCGGCAATCCAGCAGGCACAGCGCGCAGCACCTCCGGGCACCTTTGGTGCCCGGAGCTTGCGCTCCACTGGAACCACCCTCCCTATGCCCCTGGGTAGCTGCTTTCACAGAGTTTAAACTGAAAACATGTTAACTAGCTTAAAGCTCACCTGCCAACTGACTTATGGATTTTCAAGGCAAGGCAGTCACCAAATATATATATGGTGTGGTATAATCAGGGGCGTAGGGTGGGTGGTTCCAGTGGAGTAGAAGCTCCGGGCGCCAAATAGGTCAGAGGGCGCTGGCTGCAGCTGGAGTCTGACTTCGGCATTTATTTAATAGTTAACAGAGACTGTCGGATGCAGCCGCCAACAACAAGTTCAAAATGTGCAGAGACGGGCTCAAGCTCCTCCCTGCTGTCCGTTTCCCTCCCAGCTTGCCTACTCCACTGCCTTAGAGAGAGTAGCAACAGTAGCTTGTGGATATCAGCAGAGAGAGGCAGTGCTATAAGCACACAGCAGCCCTGGCACAGCCCCTCCCTGCCCAGACATGCCCCCTGTAAGCCCGTGGAGGGAAATATCCCATTTATCATGGGTGAGGTGAGAAGCTGATACACCCAGCACACGATCAAGGTAATTTCTCTCAGCTAAGCTAAACTCTCTCCACATCCCTGCCCTCAGTAACAGGTCCTTACATCACATGAAATCTCCACATCTGTCGACATTATCACCATGTGGACATTACATCATCAACATAATAACTGCCGACATAATATGCGAACCTAGCTGTGATTGCAGCTATTGCATCTGCCACAATTACCTGTATTTTGTAACAACAAACACAAAATGTCAGCTGCTCAATCAATCTGGCAATATTATTCAGGTGCATGAAAGGAAGGGGTCATACCAAGTAGAAAAAAGAGGGGAGTTTAAACCCCTATTGTTCCTCAGCACACTGAATTATACTTGCAACAATATATGAAAACTTTATGGTAATCGGAATTCAGAGATAATAGTTGCATGCATTTGCAAATGCATGGGAAGCTGCTAGGTCACATCACGGCTTCTCTGTTACTAGCAGTCCCTAACACTAAGCGTCCGGGGAGCAGGGCACCCCAAAAAATGTCATCAGTATGTGTCTTTTATGTTCCATGAACCTGATATATAATTTCCTGGTGGTGTGCCCCACATATTGTAGGCCACACCCACAGTCCATCACATAGATAACATAATCCGATCTACAGTTGAGAATATTCTCGATCAGAATTCATACTGATGAATTCCAGAAGAAATTTTCTGTATAGACGCATGACGGACTGTCAGAAAGGTAACATAGGTCAAATTAAAATGAAAGCAATCGAACAGGTGAAAAGTACTATGAGAGGCGGTGATAGATACTACAAACTGTGTAGAAGAGAGGCCTTCTGGATCTATAGTCTTAAAACTCTAAGTCCAGGAGGTCTCAACGACTCAATTGAACTAAACAATGTATAGAACACTACCTCTATTGATGATGATTATTATAATTCTACTTTTTATATATATACTTTTCTATCTTTTTGGGAATTGTGATTATCCTTATCTCCTCCTCTCTGCCCCCCCGTAGGTGTGATTTTCTGGGTTATAAATGATACTATCTTCTATATAAAATATGAACCCCATATGTACACTTATGCGTATGTGTATGTACTTATATATATGTATGTATAGATGTGTATATACATATATATTCTCCCTGCATATTTCTATGATCGTTTTGTATAAAACTTTTTATATAAATTTTATTATTATATTTTACATTCTATACTTTATAGGTTATTGCGGATTATTATTTTAAATGTGGCGTATTCAGGTATCTGAGCTAGTAATCTCTCTCTCTTAGAGATTTATATACGTACTGTATATGTTGGTTTAAAGATGACTGAATTATTATACCAGTCTCCACTCAGGTGATAAGTTATTCATCAGTAGTACTAACATTGGATCATAGCTGCTGGAACGCACAAATGTTACCAGCCGGACTTAATTGTGAAAAGGAGCAGATTCTGTGCACTTAGAAAGTAAAAATATGAGTAACAGCTGAGCAAAATGGCTGCTGGAACGCATAAACAATCACTTGTGGATTACAGAACAGGAAGTAGCATATAAAAGAAAAAAAAAAGACTGCTGGAACGCACAAGTGATGTCATCTGGAACGCAAAAACAGGAAGGGGCGGGGCTTAAGCCCGCGATTTACACAGTTGACACAGTTGCTTCAGTTTAATCACTTAACATCCAATCAAGGTGCTATAAGATGGAAATAGAGTCATTCTGTCTGAGGAAGCCCCTGATGTATACCACAAGGCATGGAAACGAGTTGCAGACTCCAGCTCCACATTATCATCCACCAATACAGGGCGCTCTGTCGGATCAGCTTTACTGTGAGTAATCTTACTAAAAACCACTCTCAATGAATACTGCTATCTGGGCAATAATTAGACTTTTTGCCAATTATTTTCTGCATACAAAGTGGATGAATGATAGCTGAAATTACGCTTACCCGGCTGGACATTATATACCATTAAGAGTTATGGGAAGATCCCTATCTCTCCATGAGAAATTTTTCAACTATTAAATGGACAGAAAACATAAGAAACCGTGTATTTACACATATCTATGATCAAGTCCCTTTCAGCCATCAAGGACAAAAAGTACTGCTACACAATTGGTCCTTGACCCAACAAAATGTTATAGATTAAAATACACTTGGAACCTTGAAGTGTTATTTTTCTGGGATATAAGCCAGATGAACGTCCAGTGGTCTGTGGAGTTGTTTTATGTATATTATTCACTTCCACAATACAGCAACAATGTGGAGGTGTTGGCGGCCTACTATATCTTGTGGCTGATCTATAATATATGCTCAGATATTAACCTGATATTTTAGAAAACAATTTTATATACTGTAATTTATGTAAATTGTATTGTATTTTTGTGTGCTTATATATGGCCAGTTGTATGTGACATTAAATTGTATTTGTTATTATTAACCTAAAGGGTCTCCAGTCAGCAGCGCTTTTTATTATTCTATTTTTTGGCTATCACCCCACACTAGTCAGCTCAGGCCGGGAATCCCTGGAAAGATCCCCACAATAAAGGGGTCCCCCCTCTCCAGGGTGCCTCAGGCCAGGGCTGAGGGTCATCCCTGAATTGTTGATGCGGGGTTGATAGTGTTAAATAATTGATATAAATAATATTGTCTTTTACAGGGGACTAGAGGTCCAAGCAAGCCTCCCCCACATGGCGATACTTGGAGTACCAGCATGTGGGACAATAAGGGCCCGCTGGTACCTTTAGTCCCCCTGCAAAATAAATATTAACATAATGACATGACACACACAGGTTGTATTATATTATTACCAGAGCTGTTGCTAGACTTTTGCTCTGTGCCAGAAAGTGCATTGGTGCCCCCCCCTGCTTTACATAGGGACAGTGGGGCACATCCAAAAAAAAGGGGTGTGGTCTCATGGGAAAGTGGCATGACCACACAATAGTACCCCCAATTTAAATGACACCACACAGTAGTGCCCTTTTATGCTATGCCACCCAGAGTACCCTTCATCCTATTCGCGTTATGCCACACAGTAGTACCCTATACACGTTATTCCACACAGTAATGCCCCTTACACATTATTCCACTAAAAAATGCCCCATACACATTATGCCACACATTAATGCCCTTACACATTAGGCCACACAGTAATTATCCTTACACATTACACTACACAGTAATGCCTCTTACCCAATATGCCACACAGTAGTGTCCCTTACACATTTTTCCACATAGTAATGCCCCTTTACAGGGAGCAGGGGGGAAAGTTGCAGTGTGCAGGACTATCATACTTGCACTGGGGACAATTACAGGGTGCAGGGGATCAGTTACAGCATACAGTGGTGCAGTTGAAGGTGGGTGCACTTATAGCGTGCGGGGGTACAGTTGCATGGGGGTGTCAGTTGCTTGGGTGACAGTTACACAGTGCAAGGGTGGAAGTTACAGAATGCAGGGTGAAAGGTCGTGGTGCAGGGGTGGCAGTTACAGGGTGCAGGGTGTAGGAGGGCGCACTTTCAGGGTGCAGGGGTGTCACTTGCATTAGGGGTAATTACAGGGTGCAGCAGTGGAAGTTGCTGGGGTGCAGTCACAGTGTGCAGTGGGGACAGTTGCATGGTGCTGGGAGGGCAATTGCAGGTGGGACAGTTTTGCTGTACAAGGGTGAGAGGTTCAGGGGTGGCAATTGAAGGGTCCAGGTGTGAAACTTACAAGGTGCTGAGGTGGAAGGTGCATGTTGCAAGGGTTGAAGGAACAGCGGAGGGCATCTGTTTGCAACCATTCATTCCTAAATTTCAGCATCACCCCCCAGCCTTGCACTCCCCTCTATCTGCTGCTTCACTAAAAGGGTTTGGTGACCAGGGGAGAGGGGGTTACTTACTGCAGACAGGACTATGCTGCTGCAGAGGGAGCTAACAGCCGCTCAACTCAGGAGGAGGAGAACAGAGTAGGGATGGCCATCGAGGAGTGGAGCAGAGCTAAAGATGATGCACCCACGCAGTCAGGAGCCTTGTCTCACGAGAGGACAGTCTCCTCTCGTGAGTTCAGAAGCTCAGCGCTGCTTCACACTGCGGGCTTCTGAAAGGCGCTGGCGGGCTGCCAGTGCTTGTCATACAACAATAATCAGTGAGCCTGGGGGTAGAGCCACATACATCCTTCGGTCCCACAGTCCAGCCGGCTAGTGTGAAGGAGCCACCACTGGGCGCACCACTAGTAGAAGCATACTAGCGGACGTCCGGCAAATGGACATTGCGGAGGCGGCTGGTTCCGCCCCTGGCCTGGAGCATCCTGTACTCCCTGCGGAAACCGCCCTAGTTACAGCTCTGATTATTACACAAACATTTCATACATTTACACACTCACGCACTCACACTACTTACTTACTTACCTTGTCCATTGTGCCAGTCTGTCGCTTTGTCCAGAAGATTCTCTGTTCGCTGTAAGAAAAAATCCATACTCACCCACCCCTTGGTTCAAGTCTCTATTACATTTACCCCCATATTGGCTTTGCAAATCAATGTTTTATTTTTATAATAATAATTAATAACATGCTATAAACCTGCTCAAATACAGCTTTATTATTATTATTAATATTATGGTTAATTTATTGCTTTTAGAAATCAGCATTATTCATGATTACATGTACACAGCTAACAATGGTAACTATTGACACTTCCAGGGCCAGTGCTACGGTGTTCGAAGCCACCCTGCAAACTATAAATTTGCGCTCTCCCACATTTTTTTAAATTAAAGGTGCGTGGTCTCACAAGAAAGGAGCATGGCCACACAATAGTGCCCCCAATTCAAATTAAGACACACAGTAGCACAATCTTATTCACATTACACAGCACCAGTGACGTGCAGTGAGGTCCATGGCTGGGGAGGCACACATGGAGATGGGTCGGAGTGCTGGGAGCCTGTCTCACTACCTACTTACTGTAACTCTCCCCTCACTACACTAAACTTCAGTGTCCATTGATTCTCCTACCCTGCATCTCTGTGTCTTCTCTTGCTACTGCTGACTGAGCTGAGTGAGCTCCGATCTCTCAACACTGCAGTTCACTTCCTCGTCACATGACACATCCAAGGTGTCCATCATGGATCAAGGCACACACCCAATACCAGAGGCATGCCTCTATTAGCTCTCTCTCTCTGCAGCTTACTGCCCGTCGTGTAGCCCTGCCCCCAGCTCTGCAAGCAGTGTCTGACTATACAGAAGCTAGTCTGAGCTGTTGCTGCCTCATCTCTCATCTCCATGCAGTCCCAGGGAGCTCAACAAAGCTGGTGAGTGTTAACTATAAATTACAATAAACAAAGATGTTTATAAGCAGTGGCATCTCCAGGGGTGGGACTGCAGCGCAGTCCAAAATTCAAATAGGGGACCCACATCAACTGCCAGTGAGTCCCAGCTATCTATGTTTGGCAGCATTTGAAATGGTAGTTGATGTGGTTCCCCTATTTGAATTTTGAACTGCTCTGCAGCCCCACCTCTGGAGCCGCCACTGTTTACAAGTTATAAATATCTTTGTTGTATTATTCTAATCATTTCTATATCAAATCTCAGGAGTATGGCGGGAGGCTCTGCATTCCCTGCCTACCCTGACTGCACATCCCTGCACAGCACATAGTGCCCCTGATTCACATTACACCACATAGCAGTGACCTTCATTCATGTTAAAACACACACAGTAGTGCCCCTTATACACAATGCCCACAGTGACAGTAGTGCCCCTTATACACAATGCCCACAGTAGTAGTGTCCCTGATGCAATGCCCACAGTAGTAGTGTCCCTTACATATAAAGACACACAGCCACACACAACACTGTACTTACCAGTGTGGCCATATTGGTGTATAACTATTGTGGTAATTCACCTATTTACATCATTCTAGGGAGTTCATTATTGAAAGGTAAATATATACAGTATATACAGTCAAGTGCATAAATATTGGGACATTGACAGAATTTTCATATTTTGGCCTCTATTCACCACCACAATGGCTTTGAAATGAAACAAACAAGATGTGCTTTAACTGCAGACTTTCAGATTAAATTTGATGGTAATTACATCCAAATCAGGTGAACGGTGTAGGAATTACAATGGTTTCTATATGTGCCTCCCGCTTTTTAAGGGGCCAAAAGTAATGGGACTATCAACTCAAAAGCTATTTCATGGAAAGGTGTGGGCTATTCCCTCGTTATTTCATTATCAATTAAGTAGGTAAAAGATCTGGAGTTGATTCTAGGTGTGACATTTGCATTTGGAATCAGTTGCTGTCGACTCTCAATGTGAGATCCAAAGAGCTGCCACTATCAGTGAAGCAAGCCATCATTAGGCTGAAAAATCAAAACAAACCCATCAGAGAGATAGCAAAAGCATTAGGTGTGGCCAAATCAACTGTTTGGAACATTCTTAAAAAGAAAGAACGCAATGGAGAGCTCAGCAACACCAAAAGACCCGGAAGACCACGGAAAACAACTGTGGTGGATGACAGATTAATTATTACCCTGGTGAAGAAAAACCCCTTCACAACAGTTGGCCAAATCAAGAACACTCTCCAGGAGGTAGGTGTATATGTGTCAAAGTCAACAATTAAGAGAAGACTTCACAAGAGTGAATATAGAGGGTTCACCACAAGATGTAAACCATTGGTGGGCCACAAAAACATATTAGAGTTTGCCAAACAACATCTAAAAAAGCCATTACAGTTCAGGAACAACATCCTATGGACAGATGAGACAAAGATCGACTTGTACCAGAGTGATGGGAAGAGAAGAGTATGGAGAAGGAAAGGAACTGCTCATGATCCAAAACATACCACCTCATCAGTGAGGCATGGTGGTGGTAGTGTCATGGCGTGGGCATGTATGGCTGTCAATGGAACTGGTTCCCTTGTATTTATTGATGATGTGACTGCTGACAAAAGCAGCAGTATGAATTTTTAAGTGTTTCGGGCAATATTATTTGCTCATATTCAGTCAAATGCTTCAGAACTCATAGGACGGCGCTTCACAGTGCAGATGGACAATGACCCGAAGCATACTGCAAAGCAACCAAAGAGTTTTTTAAGACTAAAAAGTGGAATGTTATGCAATGGCCAAGTCAATCCCCTGACCTGAATCCGATTGAGCATGCATTTCACTTGATGAAGGCAAAACTAGAGGGAAAATGTCCCAAGAACAAGCAGGAACTGAAGACATTTGCAGTAGAGGCCTGGCAGAGCATCACCAGGGATGAAACCTATGCCTGTGGGGGGAGCGATCACTCTGATCGCACCCCCCACTGGCTATGCGCCGGGCTGAGGGGCTCACAGTGCCCCCTCCCCAGCGGCGCTGCAAAAATGTTTTTTTTTTTCCCTTTTTTTCTAAGGGGGCATGGCCACGCCTCCTACAATGGGGCCACGCACCCTTCTACCCCCGGGCCCGGCACGGCTCTCGACGCCCCTGCCGGGTTCAGGGGGGCCCACACCGCACACCCTGCAGCCATACTTTTTAATACACTTCTCTGAAGTCCCACATCCTCTTGAGAGGCACTACACAAACGCCTGGAAAATGGCTGCCGCGGTAGGGAAATCGCCAGAAAAATGGATGCCGCGGCATTGTCCCGGTTACCTACGCATGCGCAGTAGACTCCTGGCACAGACTAGCTGTCAGTGCGTGACGGCCACCAGAGAGAGAGGAGGGGGCCCGGACGGGGAGTGAACAAGGACCCCCTCCTCTCTTAACACCCCTGTGGTCACTGTTATATTTTCTATCAAGATGAATACCTAATTTTTATGTTTTTAACAAAAAATGGCATATATTTCATTTTCATCATTTTGATGCATCCAAAAGCTGCTACATGAGACAGTTGACTCTAGCTGTCGCATTATAGACACAGCACCAGCTAGTATTCTTTTCAGGGATTAAGATCTATTTTATAACATAAGTAGTAGTACAGCTGAAGAAAAGGAAGATAAGGCAGAAGCCTGATCTGCATGAAAATATCTTACAGTACTGGAAAGTATATGATGAGTCTTATGAACACTGCTTTCTCCTAAACACTACTTGTTTATTGTTATAAATAACAAAGATTGACCTCTAACAAATTTAGGCAACTCTGTATACTAAGTACATTATGAGTATTTGTCAAAAGGTTTTTGTTTAACTATTCTTGTTCAAGGATGCAAAAAAGTTTAATTCAAACAATCCCCACCCCATGCATTCTTCACAGTCACCCACAGTGTAAATTGTAGTTGCTCACATAGATTCTCTGTTCTCTTGTTTTCTTTTACATAAAGCCACACAGATTGTTTTCTATCCCCTGTGTCTCCAAAGCTGCAAACTGGATGGAATAAGTGATAAGAAAAATGTGGTCATGTTTTTCCTCATGCTATCTCTGGCCCTGACACTACTTTCTTTTCAACAAGTTTAGACACAATGGAATGTAATTAAGGGCAGCTTCACTGGCGTGCCTTGGAATGACCATTATTCCATCTGTTTTGTGCCCATTGAACTTTGCATCTATCTTTTGTGTTAGATACTTTATTTTTGTTTCTGTTGTGTTTATAATATACACAGTGTAGAAACAATTCTTCCATTGTTCTAGAGACAACTACACAGAGTGGTTGCAGCATATTGTAGTTGTATAAAGAAGAGTATTTAAATATAATTAATATGGAATGGATCTCTGATTTCAATATTCTTTTTTTTTCATATCTAAAAAATGTTTTTGATATGGGGATAGAAACCTCTGATAATAAAAACAAATTTCAGGAATTCTAGAGGAACATTAAGTGATTTCAGGTTCTATTCAGCAATGGGCAGCACAGATGGTGTAATGGTTAGCATTACTGCCTCACAGCACTGAGGTTGTGGGTTTGATTCCCATTACAGTCCTAACTGTGTGGAGTTTGTATATTGTCCCTGTGCTTGCGTATTTTCACTATTTGGCAAAGGGTTAACAGGAGAGAGAGAGAGAGAGAACTGAGATAACAGAAATTGAAAAGAGAAAGGGAAAAATGGCAGTTGTTCTATGTGGTGTACCGTAGAACAACTGATCTTCCCCCTTTCGCTTTCCAGTTTCACAAAACATGCTACTGTATAATATAAAACATAACGTGGCCTATGTACTAATAATCGTGGAACTGGCACGATTATTAAAGTTCTGTTACTTTAATTTAACTTTAATGAAAATATCCCTGCTGTGTACTAAGGGAAGCGCGCTGTAACAGCAATCAGAGCCGTAACTACACTTTTAGGTGCCCTGGGCCAGAAAAAGCATTGGCGCCCTCTGCACCCTAAAAAGTGGTGTGGCCTCATGGGGAAGGGGAATGACAAATCTGATTTTTCCTGTACAATAATAAAGGGGTACAGATCCTGTTTTACCACTGTTATCTAGGTGTCACTGCCAAATACAGTGTGAATCCAATGGCTGCATTGATGATACATTTTAATTATGTAGTATAACTCACCAGCTCTAGATGTAGGAGAGCGCTGTTGAAGCTGCACCTGCAGCAGGATTTGTCCATCAGAACAGCCATGCACAAGCCTGGAGCCAGCAGTGTAGATCACCGACTGAAGGTATAGAAAGAGTGCTATCTGTAGTGTATATGCAGCAAATATTACCAGCGGGGAGATCTGTGTATGTACCCTGCGCAGGCAGCTGAACTCACCAGCAAAGGTACTCCAGGTGTGCTGCTAACACCTGCATTGGGAATTGGCTGTGTTCAGGGCTTCTATCAGAAATTGTGGGTCAGATAGCTCCATGTGTGAGATAAGAAAAAGTAAGGAGAGGATTTAGGCGCATAAACTCTATTGTAGCCGACCGTCACTAAATGTTGCTCCCTCTGATGCCAACTCCAAAGCCACAAACAGACAGTGGATTATAATAAAATTTTAATTTTACTTCAATTTAAATATATATAATTAACATAAACAGATATCAGAAGTTTGGCAGAGCCACATAATTCAGCGCCAGGGGAACCGGGAGAGATCCATAGGTGAACTCATAATCTCCAAATTCAAAGGCGGCCACCTTTGATCCCCCTCTGGTGTACCGACCTGCTCAAATATCAAGGAGACAGACCACAGCTGACCTCAGACAAGGATACTAACGACGGGAGCCAGAAATTAATTAATATCGATATTGCTCCCTGGTATATGACATACTGCACAGGATTGTATACCTGATATTGCAAACACCCACTGTAACTGTATACAGGATAACTGGTTACAGGGACAATGAGCGGCTAAGCATCCAGATCTGTCTCTCAATAGGTGGGCTTATCGGGGTCTCTTGACCAATCACTTCCATAATTTTCACTACTTTCAGGCTCTATTCATTGTTTTTTAGCAGACTGCTGATTACGGGCCACAAGACACCATTTGCCTATGGAATCCTATTAATGTATATTGGCCCCAAATATGGTGATTTTTTTTGGGTGTCATAACCAGGCACGCCAAGAGCCGTGCGGGGCCCGGGTAAAAAGAGGGCGTGGCCTAATAGTGGGAGGTGTGACCATGCCCCCTTAGGAAAAAAGCCAGTGGGGGGAGCGATCAGTGTTATCACTCCCCCCACAGGCATAGGAGACTGCTGCGGCTGCTGCTTAGAGGCCGCGAGCAATCTCCCACTAGTGCAGCCCAGCACACAGCAGCGTGTGCTGGGCTGCTGTGATGTAAGAGGGAGGTGGGAAGGGGAGGGGGGTGCGGCACCAGACTAGGGCCCTCGCCGGCCCCCCCAGCAAGCCCAGGCCCAGGTAATTAGTACCCACTCTCCCCCCTCTCGGCAGGCCCGGATTTCCCACAAGGCAACCTAGGCTCTCGCCTAGGGCCCCACAAGTCCCAAGGGGCCCGAGGAGGGCCCCTTTTGACTTGCGGGGCCCAGACGGGCCCCTTTTCCCCAAGAAATCTGGCCAGTCAAAATGCTCCCAGAGGAGCACTGTACAAGTACTGTGTGACATCATAATGTCACGAGGACCCTCTTGTAGAGTCCTGCTGCGGCACCACTGTCTGCATTGTCACAGAGTGACTGTGCATAAGAGGGAAGACGAGGGTCACCAAGTCCTCCGACCAGCCCCATCCAGCTCCAGCCCACCCCCAGCACAGCAGCTTCTGCCACTGACTGCCAGGCTTGCAGAGGGGCAGGCCAAGGCAGAGTCTGGCTGAGTGTGACAGTGACCGAGAATCCAGATCTCAGGGAATCACAGCAGCCAGGCAGGTAGGGTCAAGTACTGTGCTATTCTCAACTACTCTAACAGGACTGCCTTATATTAGAAGCATATAATAATATACATTATGATGATCATGACATTATTAGTATTATTAGTACATCAATCCAGGATGATGGTATTTTCATGTTAGGTACTTGTAATATACTATACTATAATGCAGTCCTGTCCACTCCCCACCTACCATTACAAAAATAAATCCTATAGTGTACTTTAAAAAAAAAGGGGGGGGTGTAATGGTGATGACTCATCCCTATCATTGTACTCAGCTGAGCACAGTCACAAACAATACCGGGGGCATGGCCACACCACAGCCCCCACTTCAGATGCCACCTCGCAGCCACCTTCTAATCCTTAGCACTTCTCAGGCTTATGTGATGTATTCAGTGGATAATGAGGAGTAAAACCTTAGGGTATTAGGTTTAGATTGGGTTTTGGCATTAGGGATAAGGTATTATGGTTGGTGTATCAGTTTGGGTTAGGGTATTAGGGTCAGATTAGGTGTTTGAGTTGGGGTATTAGGGATGGTGTAGGGTTTAGTGGTTAGGGTATTAGGGTTAGAGGTTATGGTTAGGGTCAGGTTTGAGCTTAGGGTTGAGTTAGGGTCAGGATTAGGGTAGGGATGCTTTGCATGAATCAGGAATGCAAATAAAGTGCTATGGATTGTTTGAGGTAGGGGTTCCCCAAACTGGTATCTTGCCTAGGGCCCCATGAGGTCTAAATCCGGCTCTGCCTCTCCGTGCCCCTGGTCATAACACCACACTGATCCTTGCTGTGCAAATAAGTACCTGAAGATTATGTGTCTATGTAGTTTTTTATTCAATGAACAGTAGTTTAAGAGACAGTTTTTTGCAACATAGTTGCTGAAATTAGTTAAGCTGGCCATACACCTACACGACCAGCATAAGATCCGATTCATCATACGATTTCCCTCGACTCCCTGGCAGTCCTGGCAGCATGTTTGTTGTTTTTCTTAGCACAGGATCTGTTGTAAGGTCGATCCTGTGTCTCACAGGCTCATAAGGGAAACAGTCATTGAAATGACTTGAATTGCTGCACGATGGATCGCATGAACAAAATAAACGGCACAATCTGCACACGATACGATGGAACAGATGGGCTGCACATCTGATCATAACATCCGATTATAGGAGCTGCGGTAGCACGCATCAGATCGTATCTTACTAAAATAATACACGATTTCACAAGATCCATCTTATGACTCATCGAAAATCGGGCAATCGGCCCGAAATCGTGCAGGTGTATGGCCAGCATTACTCCATTGGGAGCTACGGACATCATTAAACACACTTTCCCATAGAACAAATCGGATTTGGAATATGAACCCATTCAGCAGCCCCTACATTATCATTTTTCACTGGGACTGAGACATTTAAGAATCGGTACACACATTTTTTATATCGATTCTAAGTTCCATATGCGCATATGTGGTATTTTTATAGTGGCAACAAGGGTATTATATTGTAATTGTGTGCTATGTACTTATATTGTGATATCTGCTTAATTTAATTATATATTTTTCAATGTAAGTAAAATTCTAATTTTATTATAATCCACTGTCTGTTTGCACTCTCTCCACTTGTTTTTGTATTTCTACTTCAGGGTCCATAGGGTGTCCACAGGATACCTTGGTATAGGCGATGGCGGCAGACATCCAAGCACCGCAGAGTTACATTTTCAGCCTCCCAGGATGCACTGGGATCCCTCTCCTATACCCCGCCTCCCAGCCTCAGGCCACTCAGTTTTCGTCGGTGCCTGGCCGGACCAGTTGCACCGTACAGAGGGGGGTCTTTTCAAGGCCCCTGAAGATTTCTTCGCAGCTGTGGCTGCACAACTAGAGAGCTCCAGCATAGGACAGTCAGTATTGACGTCCATGCTGTCACTCCTACACCCCGCCGGTACCAGAACGCCGGTACCGATCCGGGTATGCTGGTAGGTAGCTGGGGTCACAGCTACCGGTGACCCTGGCTACCTGGACTGTGGCCAGATGCACGCGGGACAAGGTAAGCGGTGGGGTCCCGCGGTGGGCACCCACCGGTAACACAGTCCTTTTTGGTCCCCAGGCAGGGGGCTCCCTGGGGACCGGCTGCGCGTGGGGCCAGGTACTGATCCTGCGCCTTCCACTAGACCACCAGGGTCAGTGGACTGCAGCATGTGCGGTACAGCGCGGCGTCCCAGGGGTTAATAGCAGGCCAGGGGAGAATGCCTTCCCTGTCTCACAGCCGGCGTCTCCCCCGCTGCACAGTGCCATTCCACAGCGGTCTGAGCGGGCTGTGTCAGCGCTCCTCCCCCGGGCCCGCCTCCTCTCTGCTCCTCGGTGGCCATTTTCTCACTACATGTGCTGGGAATGACAAACGCTGCTGGAAGCTGTTACAGGTGCCATTGCGGTCCGAGGCCCCTGCATACCTCTCCTTCAATTAAGGTCAGTGTATGCAGCACTGTTTCCTACCAGGCTCTGGTCTGTGTAGTTGATCACAGTGCTTGTAATGCAGGATATTATCTGTGCATTGCATGTGACTTACATGCTAGCGCTGTTTGCCTGTATTCTTCTGCTACAGCCCTTGTGGTGCGGTGTTGCAGGGTGTTTATTACCTCACAGTAAACGTAGTTTTTCTGTGTGGGAGGTCACATACGCTCCGTTCACACTCCTCATGTCTGAAAGTGAACGAGGATATCCTCTTCCAGCTATAATGTACTGATATCATGTACAGTTAGCGGAGGGATATGTAGACGCTGAGGGTTTATGGAGGACATGTTGTATTATATATCACGCCCCATTTCTGTCACTGTGCCTGCACAAAAAGGGGACCGCCCTCAGCTGGCTAAGATGCTTACAGCCCTTGTGGGCAACGCCCCCTGTGTTTCCCCATAGGGGTTATCGCATGCAGGGGTCCCTGGGCAGTTGATGGTACCCCAGTGTATCCTGTTTTTCGCCCCCCAGGTCTCGCAGGAGCCTGTGTGGGTGAATTTATTGTCCAAATGGTATAGCGCCTGATGGACGTTTTACAGGGGAAGTCACCATTTCGGCCTTCTAAACGGCCTTTCGGGTCTCAGACGGGTAAGGACATGACGTCTGATGACTGTGACATTATTGACTTTTTCAGACACGAGCCCCTTAGTGCAAAGGAGGCGTAGTCTGGGTCTAAAGTCTATATACCTGGCCTTATACGGGCAGTCCGTGCGGCTTTGGTTATTACATATCCCCCGTGGCTAAATCCAAATATGCCTTCTTTAAGGATAAGGATGTTGCCACTGTAATTCCTCTATCTGGTCAGGTGGATCATTTAGAGGAGGCGTGGAAAATCCGGGTAAGCGGTTCCAGCCTCAAAAACGGTTGACCTTTTGCATACCCCTTTGCAGATAATTATTTTTCCGAATGGGAGTTACCTTTACGGGTAGATTCTCATGTTACACGCCTAGTGAGGGGTGCTACGTTGCTTATGCCCTCCAGGACCTCCTTGAAGGAGGTTACACATTGCAAGGTGCAAATATATCTAAAATCCAATTATTCCCTTGCTGGAGGGGCTTCCAGCCCGGCTATGGCCGTGTGCTGGGGGGCCAGAGCCATGGAGCGCTGGGTAGGTAACTGGATCTCTGCACACTGACTCTCCAGCAGAGCAGGTGGATAGTGGCAAATTCTCAGAGACTTAGCCACGTTCATAATGAGACAGTCTTACATATAGCCTACTCCTTTCCAGAATCTCCTCGGCAGCAGTAGCGGCTCACCGCTCCCTGTGGTTGCGCTCTTGGAAAGCGGACACAGATTCCATTTGGAATGCTTTGCCTTTTACGGGACAGGTCCTGTTTGGCCCTCATCTGGACACAATTGTGGCCCCGCAGGCAGCAGCTACGTCTGCGTGTCTGCCATCGGCTACAGTCTCATCGGGGTCCGGGGCTTCGTTTTTTCGGCCCTGTGAGGCCAGGGTAAGTCTAAAATATAGCTTTCCAAGACAGTCAGTAGCCAGGAAATCAGCTCAACCATAAGAACAGGCTTGGAGTGCAAGACGTCCTACTCCCAAGTTGGTCTATAAGCCTTCAGTCTCATGGGACGGGCCTCCTCTCGGGGGACCCCAGAGTTGGAGGCCAGCTTCTCCAGTTCGCCCAGTGCTGGTGTCTGACCACCACGGACACTGGGGTAAGGGAAGTATTTTCTTGAAGGTATGTCCTCTCCTCCTGGTAAAAGCCTCCCAGATGGTTTTTAGTTACAGGTCTTCTGTCAATTCAAGACAAGGCCCTGTAATTTTTGAGGGTGTTACACTCTATGCTCCAGGCAGGAGTTATAGTACCTATTCCGTTGCCCCAAAGGGGAACGAGGTATTACTCCATCCTCTTTCTGGTACAGAAACTCAATGGGTCTTACCTGGACATCCTCAACCTCGAATCCTTCAACAAATTCTTAAGGGTTCCTCGGTTCAGGAGGGGGACCCTGCATTCCATCATTCAATGGATCCTGGGAATTTTGTGGTGTCGTTGGATATATTCAGGGTGACTACCTGAATGTCCCTATTTTCTTAGCACACTAGTGTTTTTCCTCAGGTCTGCAGTGGTCGATAAGCATTTCCAGTTTTACCAGGGTCATGGCAGTTATGGCAGCCTGCCTGCGGATGCAGGGGGTCCGCTTGTTACCCAATCCGGGAGACCTCCTGTTGTAACCAGGGTCTACAGAGATACTTCAGTGCCATCTGCAGCGGACAATATCTGTGTTGCTACATTAGGGCTGACTGATACACTAAAAATGGTCCTCTCTGATTCTTCATAGAGGATGCTCCATATCCCAACATCTGAGGATCTTTGTGATTGAGGAAAGGATCTCTGCATTACAGGCAAAGGTACGCAGTTGCCTGCAGAGTCGCCGAGTGTCTATTCACTCGGCAATGTGGTTCCTGGGTTCCAGGGTGTCGCTGTTCGACATGGTGGAGAGTACCCAGTTTAACTCTGAACCTCTAGAAAAATTGATCCTCTCCGGTTGGGATGGGTTGCCCCATAGGATAAAGTCAATAGTGCTTTTCCCGGAGGTTTGTCTCTCTCTGGTCTGGTGGCTGCGGAAAGCTCACCTAAACAAGGGGCACCCCCTTTGGGATTGCAGACAGGGTCCTTCTGACGACGGACGCCAGTATCCGTGGCTGGGAAGCAGTGACGGGTCTACACTTGTTCCAGTGCAGGTGGACACCAGTAGTTTTTGCGCTTCCCATAAACATCTGAGAACTCTGAGCAGTATTCAAGGTTCTCCAGCATGCAGGACAGGTCCTCCACGGAAATACCGTGCAGGTACAGTCTGACAACGCCATCATGATGGCTTATGTAAACCACCTAGGAGGTTCCCGAAGTCGGGCGACACTAACAGTGGTGTCCCGAATTCTGGCTTGGGTGGAAGGCTATATCTCTGCTGTCATCGGCAGTGTTCATTCAGGAATCCTCAGATGGAAAGCAGGCTTTCCCAGCCGTCAGGACGTGCATTCAGGGAATGTCCTCTTCATCAGGAGGTGTTCAATCTTCTGGTGAACAAATGGAGCCTTTCAGAGATGAGACTCTTATGGTAGACATATGTAGGTCCAGTGGACCTTCCAAGTTGTGTACCTCGTCCCTTCGTTATCCCTTCTTCCTCCAGTAATAGCAAGAAGGAGGCACGCTCCTGCTGATAGCTCGTGCGTGGGTCAGACGGCACTATTACTCAGATCTTTGGAGCCTTTCAGTTAACACTCTGAAGCTGTTGCCTCTATGACCGGACCTGTTGTCTCAGGATCCTGGCTGATACCCAGACTTGGGTTGTCTGTCCTTGACGGTGTGGCGGTGGAGACTGCCCTCTTAAGGTCTAGGAGTTTTTCCAGCTCTATAGTCAACAGGGCTTCTGTCCATGCTAAGAGCTCGGAAGCTTTTATCTGCAAGAATTTACCATCAGGTATGGCATACGTTCTTTCAGTTGTGTCGCCCTAGAGGCTATGCTCATCGGGTATTCCGGATATCCAGAGTGTTGGCTTTCCTACAGGTGGGCTTAGATAACGGTCTTCACCTTGCTTACCTGAAGGTGCAGGTTTCTGCCCTGTTGGTTTCATCGTAGGATTGCTACTCTTCCTGATGTCCGCACCTTTGTGCAGGGTGTACATTATATTCAGCATCCCTTTGTTCCACCTGTGGCTCCTTGGGATTTGGCTGTGGTCCTTAGGGCTTTCTGAGGACCGCCATTTGATCCACTGGACTCAGTGGATTTCAAATGGCTTACGGCTAGGACTGTATTCCTTCTGGCCATTGATTCGGCCGGTAGGATCTCAGAATGGGGGGCTTTGTCATGTAGACCTCCCTTTTTCTAATCTTTGCTAGGAACAGGGCAGTGCCTCGCACTTGCCCTGGTTTTTTACCTACGGTGGTGTCTAGTTTCCACATCAATGAGGAAATTATAGTACCTGCCTTTACTTCTCCAGTCCTTTCTTGGTGAGGCCTCTTTGGATGTGGTACGGGCTCTAAGAATTTAAGTTGACCGTACCAGTCCATTTAGGAAATCAGACTCTCGGTTTTGTCCTTTCTGGTTTCCATAAAATGGGTTGGCCTGCCACTACGCTAACTTTGGCAGGATTTATTCACAGGTCTTCCTGTTCCATCCTCTATTAAAGCTCTTCCACTAGGTCTGTGGGTCCTTCGTGGGCAGCTCGACGTGGCGCCTCAGCGGTTCAGCGGTGATTGGCAGCCACGTGGTCATCTGTCCATATTTTTGTAAGGTATTATGCTTTTGATACCTTCGCCTCTCAGGATGCTTCCTTCGGGCGGCAGATTCTCCTTACAGCACAGGAGCGTCCCCACCCTTAAAGGATACTGCTTTGGGACATCCTCAAGGTATCCTGTGGATACCCTATGGACCCTGAAGTAGAAAATATGAGATATGGTAAGAACTTACCCTTGTTATCTCTTTTTCTACGAAGTCCATAGGGTTCCACAGGACTCCCGCCCTGTCGCACCTGTACTGCAGATGGGCTTTGATCTGGTCACCGGTTTCTCCGTCTCCTTCTGGTGAGAATGTGATTCTTGTGTGTTCCAGACTGTCTTCTCTCTCTTTTTTGCTCCTGCTCTGGCCTATGGCTTGTTACGAAACTGAGTGGCCTGAGGCTTGGGGGCGGGGTATAGGAGAGGGACCCCAGTGCATCCTGGGAGGCTGAAAATTTAACTCTGTGGTGCCTGGATGTCTGCCGCCATCGCCTATACCAAGGTATCCTGTGGAACCCTATGGACTTCGTAGAAATAGAGATAACAAGGGTAAGTTCTTACCATATCTCATATTTTTTTTCCATGTGTGATGTGTTTGTCTGCCATGTGAGATGTGACACTATGATAGTATTTTGAAATGTGTGTGTAAAGTAAAGAGGATGTGACTGAAGGTTCTTGGGGAGTCAGCCAGATAGAGGTGGATTCGGCCAGGGAGGAGATAGGGGCAGCCAATAGGTGTCGGGGATAAAAGAAAAGATGGCTACAAGTGAGAATGATTATAAACAGAAAATTGACAGACCCAAGCAGCGCCCCCTGCCCTGCAGTGCCCTGTGCCATGGCATATGTTGCACCACCCTAGTTACGGCCCTGACAACAGTTACGGTAACCACTATTCCTGCAAGTTATATCACCAGCATTTTGTTGAAGACTTTCCAGGGGAATCTGACACTGTGCATGCGCACAGTGTGAGTTTATGGAACCGACCGAAGGCTGCGGGACATTCGAAGATGAAACTAACAGGTCCAAAGAGGCCCGGTGACAGGGGGTATAAAGGGTACTCATGTCCCGGGCCCGAAGGTTTAGTGGGGACCCGAAGTTCCAAACTGGGCTATAGTGCCACCAGGGGTGTATCTTGGGGTCCAAGCGCCGCTGGCAAAGTAAGGGACAGGCGCCCCCCCCTGCTGGCAGTTCGTAAACAGACACCGTGGTGGCTGAATGGGCGTGATCGCCCCTTCTCCCCTCCCTTGTTGTACGGAGCTGATGCTTCTGACTGAAAGATCAGCAGCAGCACAGACTTTTTACAGACTGAACTGGCCATTAGTGGTATTGCCGGGCGGCGCCAGCGCGACCCCACACCGTTCGATGCTCCTGGCTAGTGCCACCAGCCTATAAGTGTGTCCTATGTTCAGAGCTGCAGCGGAGAGTGCCAGCGGCTGGTGTATGCAGGGATTGAGAAGGGAGGTGATACACACAGTGGCGGTTCTAGGGTCGGGCTAACAGGGCAGTCGCCCGGAGCGCCGGCCCCTAGAGGGCGCCACTGAGTCCCCAAGAGAGAGGGAAAAAAAATCTGTGAAAAAAAAATAATTATACATTATACAGGCCATTACTGTGCGTGGCATAATGTATTATACAGGCCATTACTGTGTGTGGCATAATGTGTTATACAGGGTATTACTGTGCGTGGCATAATGTGTTATACAGGCCATTACTGTGTATGGCATAATGTGTTATACAGGCCATTACTGTGTATGGCAAAATGTGTTATACAGGCCATTACTGTGTGTGGCATAATGTGTTATACAGGGCATTACTGCGTGTGGCATAATGTGTTATAAAGGGCATTACTGCGTGTGGCATAATGTGTTATACAGGGCATTACTCCATGTGGCAGACATACTGTGTAAGGTGCATTACTGCACATGGCAATTATTCACCACGTGGGGAGAGCTTGGGGGAGCCCAGCACCTTCGTAAGTGCTGGGCACATCCCACAGTGTGATGAATTGGGGGTGTTCCACAAGGACACGCCCCCTTTCTGGAAGCGTTCGCACTTTCTGCATGCGTAGGGGTGCGCCATCTAAAAAAATAATATATAATTTTATTTTTTTTGGGGGGGGGGGGCGCAACTGGGTACTTTCGCCCCGAGCTCCACAATGTCTAGAACCGGCCCTGGATACACACACAACCTCTGTGAAGGGGGAGCCATCAGAGACATCATTGTACCGGTCCCCAAAACTTCTGTTGCCGGCACTGGGCCCAAACTCCGAAAAGCTTCATTTTTGGAGTTTGGTATATAGGGTTCAGATCGTAGTCTGGGGACTGCGATCTGCAGTGCTAATTAGCTCTCTGACGGTGATTTCTGTGACATTTCCTGCATTAAGCAATTAGTATATAGTAACAATTCCTAAAATCATGCAGAAACTGCAGTTTCCACATCATTTTATGGCAAAAGCTGATAAACAGGCCCCAAATTTGTATTTAAAAATAGCTAATTAGATTTTTACTGAGAATGCAATTGTATTTACTGCATGTGTATCCCTTGCTGACACTTACTAGTGTGACCAGTTATCAGTTATGAGGTTACATTTGATGATCAGTTGAATTACTGTGAACTCAGAACACCAAGATGGCGCTGTAGCTCCTGTAGCGGAGACAGGAGAGGGATTGCAATGTTCGCCCTCTTGTAATTACAGCTCTGTGATCATTCCAAACAGGAGCAGCAGCGGCGCTGTTAGCAGAGCAGGCGCCTGGCTGTGACTAGAGGGACTGCGGGGATCCGGGAGCGGAACGCTGGGAATAATAGCACAATACACCAGCCAGGGAGAGACGGAGACTCGGTATCTGCGAGTCCGGCAGTGACTCCTGCCCCCCCAGCCTGTTACACGGCACGCCGGAGAGGACCGGGATCTGCGCTCCCACACTGCAGGCTGGGGATACCTCGGCTGTGAGGCGCTGGGGAGGGGGGGAGAGCATTGAAGATGAATCGAAGTTTTAGTAAGTCCCAGACTTTGCGATATGTGGCCAGCAGCAGCGTGGAGGTAAAGAGCAAGGTGAGGATGTGCCGGGTGTCTCTGTCTCCCTGCGCCCATGCTGCACACCCCTGCAGCTGCTGCATTGTCCTGCACAGAGGCTGTGGGATGGGGATGTCTGGGAAGCCGTCCTGTGGGTTACATACACAGCAGCAGCAGACCCATCTCCATTGTTTCCTGTGTTGCGGCGCTCACTTGGGGAATGTGAAGAATCCATAAGTGCTGGGGGAGCCCTGTGTCTTGTACTAATCTGCCTCATTTATCCAGCAGCACTAGTGTGCATGGTATATAGCGGCTGTGTGATGTCACTCAGCTCGGTGGGCATGGTATATAGCGGCTGTGTGATGTCACTTAGCTCGGTGGGCATGGTATATAGCGGCTGTGTAATGTCACTTAGCTCGGTGGGCATGGTATATAGCGGCTGTGTGATGTCACTTAGCTCGGTGGGCATGGTATATAGCTTCTGTGTGATGTCACAGCTCGGTGGGCATGGTATATAGCGGCTGTTTAATGTCACTTAGCTCGGTGGCAGTGCATTTCATCCATACTGTTTACATGTCTTTTCTGGCTAATACTGTATTTGGCACTGAGTGTATATTCATGTAGTTTGGAGTTTTTTCCTTTTTTTTTTTTCTTTTACATAATATAAACCCATGGCATGTATATGTTGCTTGCCATAGCATTGATCATATACATATGGTACTAGAAATGTTTTTTTTTTTATTATCACTATTGACTGTTGTGTTTTAGTGTTGTGGGTATTCCTATCCAGAACAAAGACATACCGATGGTAATCTCTAATAAAAGTTCACTTATAATATAGGTGAACCCTTATGTCAATGGCACAGGGTGCAGTTTTGCCATTTGACTTTATAAGCACACTGGCACTCGTGCCATTTACATAATAGAGTAGATTTAGTATATACCAGTGGTTCCCAAATTTTCCTGAATGACGACACCCTATAGTATCATCATTTTTTTCACGGCACCCCAAGGCCAGAAGTTTTTTTTTTTTTTGAGAAATTCGGAAAAAACTTTGAAATGAAGTAGATTGTGCATAACTGTAAAGGTGCCCATACACTTGCCGATAATACTGAGCGATTGCACGCTTACGGCAGCGTAATCATGCAAATGCTCAGTTATCGGCGGCACATCTAAAACGACCTTTGAGGCGTGTGCCCACTGGTCGTTTTCGACATCTATCATCGCCTGAACATGACGGTCAACCTGACAACTGTCGTCAGGTTGCCCATGTTCGGGGATGGTTGATGTCCATACACTGAACGTTCAGTGTATGCACTTTACCCCTAGGGAGACGACTGCACGATTACGATGTCGTAATTGTGCCGTCGTCCCCGCATCTACAAGTGGATGGGCACCTTAAGTTATGTGATGGTGGACATGGTATCACTTCTGTTTGTCCACATATTTTTTGATTGAAAGGCACTATCACTGGTTTTGCCTATCACATAGACCATAACTAATGTGATTTGGTTTGGGAACCAGTGGTATATACTATTTTAAGAGCAGAAATAACATCACAGAAAGGGCGCTCTTCTCTGAGAATGCTTGAAATCAATATCATGCACATGTCATGGGCAAGGGATACATGCTTCAGGCTGGCAGCCGAAATGACTTGTAGACAGCAGAAGTGAGCAGTACTCGAAAGAAAAAAAAAAAAAGCGCCTCCTGAAAATGCTACTCTTCACTGATTTCTTTCAACTTTACAAGGAATAATGTATACAATAAATGTGGTTGGTTAGTGCTTTAAAGGCTCCCCTAAAGCATAGATTATCTGCCTCTGTGGTATAAACCTATTTAATGTGTGCTTTTCGACCACTATGAAGTGGGATTTGCTAAAAAATAGCAGCTTCCTTCCACACCTGTGTGAGTCAGTGCAGGTTCTGTGTGTACTCATCAGTTAAGCTTTCATCTCCTGTCCTGTTTCAACTTGCAATTGGAGCTCCAAGCAGTTTTCTAGGCTCTTGCTTTCTTTATTGGTGAGGCAGAGTGATGTTTCCCATCATTAAATCAATGTGCGTGATAGGACAGGCATGACATCATGTATAACAAATCATACTTACCCATGATGTGTTTTCCTGCCATTGATGGACAGAGCCATCCCAGTTTAAAGCTGCAATAATCGTTTTCATTATCAAATGAGTATGTAGAGGAGTTGTGTAATCCACTTGGTGAGTGCAGGAAGCTGATAACGCCAAAAGTGTTTACGTACCTGCCAATCTAATTGCTTTTGACAGTGCTATAAGGCTTTGGTTCTTCTTTTAAAATTAAATAAATCAAGGCTGAATATAATAATTAGAATACAAATTATATTTGAACTTCAATTAACACTGTGTTTGTGTGGTAGATAATTTAGACTGTAAGCTGTGGTGCAGGGACTATTTGAATGATTAAATATTATCATTGTAAAGCGCTGTGCTATAAGGTGGTGGTCTATAAATTAACGATGGTATAACTGCCTTGGGGAATTAGTGGGAAAATCTAAAAGATGTATCAGGTAGGCAGGTACATGTTTTTATTTTATCTTAGTGGTTATGGCTTCATAGGATTATATACTATTCTCCCTCCCCATATAAGGATTAATTTGGACTTTTTGGCAGGTGGAACAAGCGTTGAATGTCACCCTTCGCTATTCTAGAGGGTGTTATTAACTTCATGGTATAAGCAAGTTTCATATTGTTCTACTTAGAGATTGAGCAGCAGGGTTAAATTTACTTTGTGCAACTTCAATGTTACTGTAGCATGCTAGTCTGTCTTTAAAAGATCATTTATTATTCCCAGGCTGGGACTAGTAGTTCCTTGAGCGTTTGGAGCCACAAGTTGCCTGTCTCTGCCGTGGTGTTAGCGGAATCCCTGAATATTGTTTAGAACTTTTTGCCTTTTAGTACATTTTACACTTAGAAAAATTGATGTTGTATGTAAAGCTAGCTATACACACTGTCAGATTTTTGTGATCGGGGCAAGAAATGGGGCGATTTTTCAGCAAATTGCTAGCCCCAATATCTGTGCTACACATTTGTGCAATTTTTTATTAGCAGCTACCGATTTTCCACCACACTCATTTTGCATATGTACACCCACAAGGAGGATGACATAGTGACAGGATAACATAGGGAATATGGGCAGATTATCGAAAATGCACACACAGTGCTCAATATCGGGAAATTGAGGCCGAGATTTTCGTTCTTGGCCGAATAATCGAAAGAATGCGTTTGTGGACGTTTTTTAACTGTTTCATCGGTGAAATGCTGAAACGATCGTTTATACACACTATACAATAAATCAGGCCGATTACTGGCAAATCGGCCCAATAATTGTATAGTGTGTAGCTATCTTAAGTAATGAATTTAGCACTCTAGAGAGAGCTGCATTTCAAAGCTTTGCATTACTGGACTAAGGGATTGATTCAGCGGTGGACACAAATGACATCGCCATTGCGTCTTTGTATGCCCATTTCTGGCTTCTGTGACCCGCTGACTGTCCAAAGACGCAGCATCAAGTCCACAACGTGAACATCAGATGGCCATCGGACATGTTACTCAGGGTATCCGGCAAATCACGCTGCCGGGGCCAGTGATACTCCGTCTATGGACGCAGCCACTGGCTTCAGCATGTCCAGAAAACTGGGCTGACAAGTCCCCATTTTCTGGAATGCTCCCCATCGCTGCCCCCAAAAGCCAGCAGCATGATAATCATGTTGTGTATTCGGGACACTGTGAACGACGTCGCAGGATTAGTTCTGCACGTGCGCAATGCAGCTCCTGCGCAGATCAGAAAACATCGGAAATCTGTGGTGCCATCGAAACAGTTTCCATCTCTAAATCAAGAACTATATTATTAATACTTCACAAACCACTAAATCATTGGAATATTATATGGTCTATCTCCACATTGACACAAACCAAATGTCAGTCTGACCCATTTTACCCAGGAAACATTTGTGTGCACCCAAACTTAGCACCGACTTTCTGATTGTATTACTTTTATTTTTACATCAATTAATTTGTGGAGCGCTGATTCATTTAGTCAACAACTTAGTATATTCAGAAGCAGATACATTTATTTCGTGAAATGAATTGGGTCAGGTTGACATCTACACAAATACTCTGCAAAGTTATGAAAACTGATGCAAAGAAGTGTGTAGCAACCAATCAGATGAGCGCTTTCATTTTCTAGATGGCGCTACAAAAATAAAGTCAGAAACAATTCATCCTTTTGTTAATTCATGTTTTAGGGCATTAGTTAGATGCTGATAAGCACATTACAAATGGATAGGTGTGAATGAGATCTAATGTACTAAACCTCCAATGCTCCCAAGGAAGGCTCTTTTGTCATATGGGTCTCCCTGATGTCATTACTGAAAATAAAATCACCCAACAGTTATGACCTATAGAATAAACATAAGTTATTTTGGATATCTATATAAAAACAATATAATCTAACCAAACATTTTTGGTTATTGTGGGATATAAAAATTACCAAGAGCTATCATAATAAAATTAAGCGTTTTTAATTTTTTTACATTAATCAAGATACAAATAATACAGCAAATAAAATTAATTCTGTATATATGATGGTCTTTTTTTCCTAGTTCTTTTGTATGCTGCAATTGCTGTGGTTTGTGTGGAAATGTTAGTTGTTTTTTTTTAGGAACTATTTTTCTAAATAAGTATATTATTGTGAACTTGGTTGCTGACAAACCCTTCTCTCCAGCCCTAGGGCAGGTGATAAATTTCATATGTAATAATGGGCTGAGCTAAGCATCTGCATGATGGTGAAAGATTAATGTGTGAATGTACTTTTGTGTTTCAATGATTGTTTGTACTGACTGGCCTTCATATATCGGCATGCGGGTGCGTGAATTTGCTAAGCCTGTGCCAGTAATTGGATTAATTGCAATGTTTATTGAATTTCAATTTCTGTGTAAACATTTGGTCCATATTACAGCAATATGTGCATAACTGTCAATGTTTGTCATATATTATTTGTTAATGACAGCTTGGTTAACCTGTCACGTGCAATTATTGAAGTGTAGAAAATGGAGTTATGCCAGGGAATACACATGGTTTCTGAAGTAGTTTGACGTTTTGTGGAAACAGGTGGGCTAAATGTTTTAAATTTTATTTTTATTTTTTTAAAACATTAACTGTACATGTTCTAGCCATAGTAGTTCTTACCCATTTATTCCTTCTTTACTATTTAGTCATAATCAATATGAAGTAAGGGTGCAAACTTACAGTGGCTCCCTGTCTGTATCATACATTAATGTTTAGCTACTCTCACCATGTGGGGCGTGCAGTAAGAATGGATCTGATTATACAGTTCATGACTCTCTATGGGAAATGCACTGTCTGTACAGAGTGTTTGTTTGTTTCAAGTGGTGGCTGGATTACGCATACTTACTATTTTCTTCTATATCTCCACTGTCAAAAGAGATATATGGCCTCCCCTCTCCTCATCTGCATGTCCTGTAGTGGACACCCCTCCCTTTCTATGCAACCCCATCTGTATATCCTGGACGGAGCTCCCACCATCTGCATGTCCTGTAGTGGACACCCCTCCCCTTCTATGCACCCCTCCCTTTCTATGCAACCCCATCTGTATATCCTGGACGGAGCTCCCACCATCTGCATGTCCTGTAGTGGACACCCCTCCCCTTCTATTTACCCCCATCTGTATATCCTGGACGGAGCTCCCACCATCTGCAGGTCCTGTAGTGGACACCCCTCCCCTTCAATGCACCCCCATCTGTATATCCTGAATGGGGCTCCCACCATCTGCATGTTTTGCATTGTCCATTGGGCCCCACCCAATCTCTGTTTTGTACAGTGCACTTAATACGAGCCCACCCTCCCACACGCACGCATACACATACACACGTTGGCTTACTTCATGCATGCATCCATGAAACATGTCAGAGTGCAGACTTGCATCCCTGTGTTCGTATCTGTTCAAGCTGCAGTCATCACACGGTAAACACAGATGAATGCGATAATAAGACTTGGGGGTTATGTAATGGGCTGCGAGATGCTGTCACAGGCGCGATTCTGGCGAGTCTGTCAGTATTTTTATACTGGCAATCATTTAAAAGGCAGAATCAGGTTGCAAAATTGCGGTACTTGCAGTTAAATGAGTGTACTCCCATGCAGAGCCATAACTTGATTTTTTGGTGCCCTGTGCCAGAGAGAGCATTGGCACCCCCCCTCCCATTTTTTAAATAGGGACATAAGATAGTGCACCTGAAAAAGGGCCATGACCTCATGGAGAAGGGCCAGGGAGGAGATATAGGAGGCCAGGAGATGCTGGGGGTAAATGAAGAGGAAGCTACAAGTGAGAATGATAATAAACAGGAAAATTGACAGGCCCAAACAGCGCCCCCTGCCCTGTGGTGCCCTGTGACATGGCACTGGTCGCACTACCCTAGTTACGGCCCTGCTCCCATGAACTAATGAGGTGCCTGTGCACAGTGCCCACATCTGAAAGATCCTTTCATTTAGACATTGCATCATTAACACAATGTTGAGCACATATTTAGATGTAGTCATCAAGCACATTTAGTAGTAAATTTAATAGCTTACGAGTTGCAGGCAGTCTGTTCCGACTGATATCTGATGATCCACCATCATTTGTTTATTGGGATCAGTGGTCTTTTGTGTCATAGACTTTGCAATCTGCTTCCAATTAGGTCTAATATTACTTTTAGCAATAAGGGATGAAAGTTATCTGAGCAGTTTTGTAATGAAAAACTTGTGAGCAATGCAGTATTATTGCTGGATTTATGCACATTGTCATGTAATTGCATCATCCCTAATAATGATGGCTTGAAACATCATAAAATTATTATGTGGTACTCCTCCTAAAATTATTATATTTTAAATAGCCTCTGCAAAACAATTATGTGCCTCCCGCAAAAAGCTTTTCACACTAGCATTTAGACCCTCAAAAAAGTCTGTGTGCGCCCTCCTCAAAAAACTTGTATATGCTGCAAACTCAAACAGTGATAAGACAGGTTGAAATGAGGTTGGACCATATATGCTAGCAACCTGTGTGTGGTCATCTTACAGGCCTCAATATATTGTATGTGACCAGGCCTTTCAGTCAAAGGATCCAATAGCTGTGGCCACTTGTCCGCCCATGTGTTTGGGAATATTGAAAGGTGAACCTGTCGCTTTACTTTTGGGCAAAGTGGCAAGAGCAGCCTGTTTGTGGGAACTCCAATTCTAGACACACTATGGCGGGAATGTAATTTTGGGTGTGGCTATTAAATAACGAGACTGATACTATAATTTGTTTAATTATATTAAGTACATTTTAACCCCGTTCCCCTTCTATGTGCTCCCCTTCTGCATCCACACACCGCTGCATTCTTATTTTTCCATTGGGCAACTTCTTAGAACGCTGGGTGACTGCAAACCATACTTGCCGACTATCTGGCTGCTTCTTCCGGGAGAGAGCAGCCAGATCGGCAGGACAGGGGGCGTGGTCGGATGAGCAGATGATGTTTTGCGGGCGTGACATGGGGCGAAAAAACTGGCATTGTGAAGCAGGGGGCGGGGCCAAAATGACGCGAATCAGCGTGAATCGCGTCAGCGGCCACCACGCTGCAGGGGTTTAACAGGTATTGGCGCGGGGGCCGGGGGGATTGGCGGGAGGCTTGCCTGCCTTTCCAGGGGGGCGGGAGCTGCACCCGTTTAGGAGGCTCCCGCCCGAATCGGGAGGGTAGGCAAGCCTGCTGCAAACTATCTGTGCGAGAGGGGTAAAACTTGGTAAACAGTTTTGGGATAATCCAAGGTCAATGTTCCCCCACTGCATTTTAACTCACACAGTATGGTTTATTTTTTACAAGTACAATCTTGTTATTTAATAGCCACATCTCATGGTGTAGACTGTAGAATGTAATAGCCCACATATTGAAAGCTGAGTTGCAACTTGATGGGGATGAGTGATGGGTTTTAAATCCACACATTGATGACATTCTGGTGTGTTAACAGCGAGTTTTACATTTTCAATATGGTGCCAGATAATTGACTTGCTTTAGCAGTCATGGAGGGAACACAATTTTGCGAGATTTTCAGGTGCATTCCTGGTCAGGCTTTAATTTTTTATGGATGTATCCACATACAGTCAGGTGCATAAATATTGGGACATTGACAGAATTTTCATATTTTGGCCTCTATTTACCACCACAATGGCTTTGAAATGAAACAATCAAGATGTGCTTTAACTGCAGACTTTCAAATTTAATTTGAGGGTAATTACATCCAAATCAGGTGAACGGTGTAGGAATTACAACGATTTCTATATGTGCCTCCCACTTTTTAAGGGACCAAAAGTAATGGGACTATCAACTCAAAAGCTATTTCATGGACAGGTGTTGGCTATTCCCTCGTTATTTCATTATCAATTAAGCAGGTAAAAGGTCTGGAGTTGATTCTAGATGTGACATTTGCATTTGGAATCAGTTGCTGTCGGCTCTCAATATGAGATCCAAAGAGCTGTCACTATCAGTGAAGCAAGCCATCATTAGGCTGAAAAATCAAAACAAACCCATCAGAGAGATAGCAAAAACATTAGGTGTGGCCAAAGCAACTGTTTGGAACATTCTTAAAAAGAAAGAACACACCGGAGAGCTCAGCAACACCAAAAGACCCGGAAGACCACGGAAAACAACTGTGGTGGATGACAGAAGAATTATTTCACTGGTGAAGAAAAACCCCTTCACAACAGTTGGCCAAATCAAGAACACTCTCCAGGAGGTAGGTGTATATGTGTCAAAGTCAACAATCAAGAGAAGACTTCACAAGAGTGAATATAGAGGGTTCACCACAAGATGTAAACTATTGGTGAGCCTCAAACACAGGAAGACCAGATTAGAGTTTGCCAAACAACATCTAAAAAAGCCATTACAGTTCTGGAACAACATTCTACGGACAGATGAGACAAAGATCAACTTGTATCAGAGTGATGGGAAGAGAAGAGTATGGAGAAGGAAAGGAACTGCTCATGATCCAAAACATACCACCTCATCAGTGAAGCATGGTGGTGGTAGTGTCATGGCGTGGGCATGTATGGCTGTCAATGGAACTGGTTCCCTTGTATTTATTGATGATGTGACTGCTGACAAAAGCAGCAGAATGAATTCTGAAGTGTTTCGGGCAATATTATATGCTCATATTCAGTCAAATGCTTCAGAACTCATTGGACGGCGCTTCACAGTGCAGATGGACAATGACCCGAAGCATACTGCAAAAGCAACCAAAGAGTTTTTTAAGGCTAAAAAGTGGAATGTTATGCAATGGCCAAGTCAGTCCCCTGGCCTGAATCCGATTGAGCATGCATTTCACTTGATGAAGGCAAAACTAGAGGGAAAATGCCCCAAGAACAAGCTGAACTGAAGACATTTGCAGTAGAGGCCTGGCAGAGCATCACCAGGGATGAAACACAGTGTCTGGTGATGTCTATGCGTTCCAGACTTCAGGCTGTAATTGCCTGCAAAGGATTTGCAACAAAGAATTAAAAAGTGAAAGTTAGATTTAGGATTGTTTAGTTTGTCCCATTACTTTTGGCCCCTTTAAAAAGTGGGAAGCACATATAGAAACCGTTGTAATTCCTACACCGTTCACCTGATTTGGATGTAATTACCCTCAAATTAAATCTGAAAGTCTGCAGTTAAAGCACATATTGTTTGTTTCATTTCAAAGCCATTGTGGTGGTGAATAGAGGCCAAAATATGAAAATTATGTCAATGTCCCAATATTTATGCACCTGACTGTATTTCTTTGATGTTGTAGTATGTTACGTTGGTCTTCATTACAATGCTGCATGTGGCATTTTTAATCTAAGCAGATTTTAATTGTTCACTTCTAAGCTGCAAGTTGTGAACTTTTATAATATGTAGGCCAATAATTCTCTTGCACATTTGTGGAATTTGACTTGTAGAAAAGTGGATGATGGGTCTGATAAAGCATTGAAAGTAAATCAGTTCTGTGGATGGATCTTGCATGTTTTCACACTGTGCATGCATTGGAGCCAAGTAAGCAACTATGGACCATGCTGAGTCATATGCACATACGTAGCTCAATTGCTTCTCCACTTGCACCAAGATTAGGGCTGATGCAAGTGCACACTGATTATAATGATGGCTGTGAAACCGATCGCATGGATTGGGGCAGTCCTATTGCAGAGATGTGTGCAACTCTACATATGGGAGAATATGGGCATTGAGTTCCAGTAACACAATGTGGGTGCAATTACAAATGACTCGCGTTCAACTCTGCTAGGGCCCCTATTTTTTTCTTTTGATGGTAAGGTTTACAATTATTCTGATGTCAGGTACACAGGTTGCACTGCTTGACATGGCTGCACAATTAGAAGCGATGGGCGTTTTGCAAACCTTACATGCAAGAGATTTCTGACAAAGAAAATACAATTATAATTTACTCCGTGGGCAGCAATCTACAAAACCGTAAAACTGCTTTTATTATACGCCTTGTCCATAAGTCCAGGAGCGCTTGTTTAAACAAACAATGGAAAGTTCAAATATGACTATTTTTGATCTATTGTCAGATGTCAACTTGGAAATATTTCAAATAATTTGAAGTAATGTGTTGTAACAAACAGTGGAAAAATCCTGCAAAATATTGGCTGGGAAAGAAAGCCTTATGGGCGACAGGAAGACCTCCAGTAGAGTCATGTATTAATGTTCTTTACTTCGCAATTTAATATTTCAGAGCCATGATACACTCCTGAATGCAAAATTGTGCTAGATAAGACTAAATATCTGAAACTTAGTAGTCCATTCCAGGTCACAGACCGTCTGAGCTAGGTAAGTGGAGACCATTCAGGAAACTATAATAAGCCATCGTGTAAGGGAAGATATGGTCATGTATAGTATAGCAACAGACGTCCTATAAGTGGGGAGTGCTGTGACACTGACCCTAGGTATCTAACCGGGACCACCACACCAGCCAAAGTGGAGTCTACTAATAAGCATTTATTCAATGAGCAGTCCTCTCCTACTACAGATTTGCAAATATTAAACATGATTCCTTGCAGTGATGTTTGGATAAGTCTTAGTATGTTCAGGATAATTACAACAGAAAGCAAGCAAATTTTGTGGTTTAAGAGTTTTGTGTCTGCTCATGTTATCAGTGAGGAATTTTCAGAGCTGATGCCAGTAACCATGTAGTTTGGAGCAACTTAATATTTCTAAAGCACACTGGAAACGCTTTAGGCATAAGATGTCTTGGCTAGTTGGCACCTCTTGAATATTTGTGGATTGGTATGTTCTAAGTAATGTGCAGTTGCCATAGTTGGGTGTGGTGGGTATGTCGACTTCAAGAGCTTATTAAGGTAATTAATGAAGGGCTAATGTTTCTCCATGAACTTTTTTTTTTTTTAGGTCATACATATGATTTTGGTTTATTTTGTTTACATTTGTTATCTAGACACCATAATGTTGACATGTTGAAAATAGTGTCCACACCCAAATTTCACTCTGACACTAAAATTTCTATTTTTGACATTTTAAAGATGTAGACCTTTACTGTCGACATAACACTCCAAACCATTACATATTACACAGCACCTTACAGAGAATTTTTAATCATTAACATCAGTCCCTGCCCCAGTTCGATTGCATGGGATTGTCAGCAAACTGGAGCATCTGGAGAAGGGTTGGGTACATTCAAAAAATTCAGACATTCAAAACATAGGCACCATAATGTTGACAGGTACAATACTTAGGAAACCAAAATGACTGCTGCTCTGCCATTTTCCCCACCCGCAGGACACTGCGGCCCGTGGGTGGAGGATAGAACCAGTAGCCTGTTTCAGCGGGGCGCCGCGCTAGAGGGCAGGGTGCTTTCTGCCCTTCAGAAATAGGGCACAGCACCCTGCTGAAACAGCCTAGCGGGAACGCTAGGTAAGCCACTAGGAGGGCAGGTTAGGCATCAGGGAGGGAGGGTTATGGTTAGGGGTAGGGGTTAGCAGTAGGAGACTTACCTTTTTAGTGTCGGGATTCTGGCAGCCGGGTTGCTGCTGTCGGTATTCAGACAGCAGGCATCCTCACAGCCAGGATCCCATACACAACACACATTATTTACCATGGCCGCCAATGCCCTACATAATAGAGCTAAATAAATTACAACAGTGGTAGCACTCCATCCCTGCTTAGTTGCGCTAAATAAATAGCAATCAAATGTTTCACACCTGTCTATATTTTGAATGCAAGTTACAGTAAGTACAGTGGGCGGAATTCAATTGTTTTCGCGGCCTGCATCTCCCCTCTAAAGTGACAGGAGATCGCGGGCCTCTATGCAATTGTTCCAGATTTTCGTGCGGATCGCACCCAAAGTGGTCGGGTTTAGCCGCGTAAAGCAGCTAAACCCGACCAAAGTGCTGGGCGCGATCGCGAAAAGTGATGTTTGGGCGCCCAAACATGTCACTTTTCGCAGATTTCAGCTCTCATCCCCCGGGGGCTGCGAGCTGAAATGTAGTGCTGGCAGCTGATCGTACCCGACAGGAGCAATAATTGAATAGCTCCGTCGGGCGTGATGGGGGCAGGAATCAATTGAATTCAACCCAGTGAACTATATTGTCAATGTCGACAATTTGACCATGTCTATATTTTGAAATGCAGGTTACACCACTGCATGTGCAGTTAACTTTATTGTTGCTGGCACCTTATAACTGCAATACTAGCTTGATATTCATTAAATATATGTCTATAAATGTCATTGCATTATTAACAATGTGGTTAAACACATACAAGTTGCTATATGTTTTTTTTTCTTTTGGTCGCGCTAATTTCTTTTTCTCACAATTGAAGTTTTAATAAGCAGTAAATACTATAGGCTTTTATTATTATTATTATTATTATTATTATTATTATTATTATTATTATCCTTTATTTATATGGCGCCACAAGTGTTCCGCAGCGCCTTACATAGAACTAATAGGTGAACAAGTAACTTACAGTACATTACAGTGCAGGACAAGGACACAACTTGTATACATTGCTGAAATAGTGATTAAAGCACTCACAATAAGCTGCCGGGAGTTGGCGGTCCCGTGTTAGGTGCCCTAATGGGGAGTAGAGAGTAGAAGAAAATGTAAAGAGAAGCACATGAGGGAAGAGATCCCTGCTCATGAGAGCTTACATTCTAAGGGGAGGGGCAGACAGACAGGCGTGACACAGAAGGGGAAGATAGGAAGGAAAGAGCATGAGGTGGGTTAATATGAGAGCTGGAAGGCCTTGATGAAGTAGTGGGTCTTGAGAGCCCGTTTGAAGATTTGTAGAGAGGTAGAGAGTCTGATAGGGAGAGGTAGAACATTCCAAAGGTAGGGAGCAGCACGGGCAAAATCTCGGATGCGGGAGTGGGAGGAAGTAATCAGTTGGCAAGAGAGGTGGCATGCATTAGTTGAGCGAAGCGGGCGGGAGTGTGAAGGGAGAGAAGGTCAGAAATGTATGCGGGAGAGGATTTGGTGAGGGCTTTGCAGGCGAGTGTAAGAACCTTGAATTGGCATCTGAAGGGGAAGGGGAGACAGTGTAGGGCTTGAAGGAGAGGGGAAGCAGATGTAGAACGTCTGGAGAGAAAGATGAGCCGAGCAGCAGCATTGAGAACAGATTGTAGTGGAGAGAGGTGAGAGACTGGGAGGCCAGCTAGGGGAAGGTTACAGTAGTCCAATCTGGATATGACCAGTGAGTGGATGAGGGTTTTAGTGGCATCCTGGGTGAGGAAGGGTCTAATCCTGGAGATATTTTTTAGGTGAAAACGGCAGGACTGCGAGAGGTGCTGAATGTGCGGTTTAAAGGAGAGGGAGGAGTCTAGGATAACTCCAAGACAGCGCACTTTGGGGCTAGAGGAGATAGTTTGCCATCAATAGATAATGAAATTGTGGAAAGTGATGTAGTGGAAGAGGGTGGGAAGATGATCAGCTCAGTCTTAGACATGTTAAGTTTAAGAAAGATCTGGGACATCCACGAAGAGACAGCAGAGAGACAGTTGGAGATACGGGTAAGGAGCTCAGGGGTGGAAAGGTAAATTTGAGTATCATCTGCATAGAGATGATATTGGAGGTCAAAGGAATTAATGAGTTCACCTAAAGAGGATGTATATAGGGAGAAAAGGAGAGGTCCAAGAACAGAACCTTGGGGAACTCCTACCTTTAGTGGAAGAGGAGTCATGAGAGGACACAGCGAAGGAACGATCAGAGAGGTAGGAGGAAAGCCAGGAGAGGGCAGTGTCACGTAAACCGAGAGAGTAAAGGATTTGCAGGAGGAGAGTGTGGTCTACAGTGTCAAATGCAGCAGAGAGGTCAAGGAGAATGAGCAGAGAGTAGTGGCCCTTGGATTTGGCAGCAAGGAGGTCGTTGCTGACTTTCGTGAGGGCAGTTTCAGTGGAGTGGAGAGATCGGAAGCCAGATTGAAATGGGTCAAGGAGGGAGTGGGAGGAAAGAAAGGTGGTAAGGCGGTTGTAGACAATACGCTCAAGGAGTTTGGAAGCAAAAGGGAGAAGAGAGATGGGTCGATAGTTGGAAAGTATGTTAGGATCAAGGGTAGGTTTTTTAAGAATGGGGGAGACAAGAGCATGTTTGAATGCAGAAGGGACAGTGCCAGATGATAGGGAGAGATTAAGGAGGTGAGCCAGATGGGAACAGGCAGAAGGAGACAGGTGGGAGAGGAGATGGGAAGGGATAGGGTCAAGAGGGGAGGTGAAAGGAGGGGAGGACCGGATGAGGGCCATGACTTCCTCTCCAGAAGCAGGGGAGAAGGATGTCAGAGTTGGTGAGACAGAAGGGGAGGGGTGGTAAGGGCAAGGAGGGGGAGGAGTGCTGAAGGTCTGATGGGATATGATGTCCTCACGTATGGAGTAAATTTTACATGTAAAGTAGGTGGCAAAGTCGAGGGCAGAGAGTGAGGAGGGAAGGCAAGGAGGGGATGGGCAGAGTAGGGAGTTGAAAGTGGCAAAGAGACGCCGGGGGTTTGAGGACTGGGAGGAGATGAGGTTCTTGAAATATGTTTGTTTGGAGAGAGACAGGGCAGCACTGTAGGAAGAGAGAATAAATTTGAAATGGAGGAAGTCAGCCTTAGAGCGTGACTTTCTCCACTGATGCTCTGCAATTCTTGAACACTTTTGCAGGTATCTGGTGCATTTGGAATGCCAGGGTTGTGGTGTGGATCTGCGAGGGTGAGTGGTTATTGCTGGAGCAACAGAATCAAGAGCAGAAGTAAGGGAGGCATTGTACAAGCAAGTGGCTTGTTCAGGACAACAGAGAGAAGGGATAGGTGAAAGAAGCGAGTCCAGCAGAGAGGAAAAAGCAACAGTGTCAATAGCCTCAATGTTACGCTTAGTAATGGTAGCCTTAGGAGGTAAAGGAGGGGAGGAGAGAGGGATAAGTTAAAAGAGAGTAGGTGATGGTCAGAGAGGGGGAATGGGGAATTGGAGCAATCCGAGATATCTCAACGGTGAGTAAAGACCAGGTCAAGTGAGTGCCCACTCACATGGGAGGGTGAGGAGGTCCATTGGGCGAGACCAAATGAAGAGGTGAGGGTAAGGAGTTTAGCTGCAGAGGATTCTGTGGGAATGTCAATAGGAATATTAAAATCACCTAGGATAATGGAGGGAAGATCTGAGGAGAGAAAGTGAGGGAGCCAGGAAGCGAAGTTGTCAAGGAATTTGGAGGCAGAGCCAGGGGGACGGTAAATGACAGCTACTCTGAGGTTTACTGGTTGGAAGAGGCGTATAGCATGAACCTCAAATGTGGGGAATGTAAGGTATGGTTCAGAGGGTATTAGCTGAGTAACTGGTGGATAGAAGGACCCCAACACCACCACCATGGCGACCCCAAGGCCGGGGTGTGTGGAAGAAGGCAAGTCCCCCAGAGGATAGGGCAGCAGGAGAAGTGGTGTCAGAGGGTGAGATCCAAGTTTCAGTGATGGCTAGGAGGTTCAGAGAGTTGGAGATAAAAAGGTCATGGGTGGGGACCAGTTTATTACAGACTGATCTGGCATTCCAGAGGGCAAAGGATAGAGAGATAGCATTTGTGGGGGAGATGTGAATAAGATTTTCTGGGTTGCTGTAACGTGGAGGTAAGATTAATTTGGGGGACCGATATGAATAGAGTTTAGTGATGGTGCGGGCACCTGAGCTAGAAAGGGAACCTATAGGAGGTGGGCAGGGAGGGAGATGTGGATGGCAGTGGGGTGAAGTGACAGGGAGAGGAGTGTAGGAGGAGGGTTTGGTGGTGGAGTAGTAGGACAGAGGGGGGGTAGAACAGGAAGAAAGTGTAGGCAGACAGAGGAGGGAGGAGGAGGTGGAAGAGATAAGGGGGAAAGGATAAAGGTGGAAGCAGGGGGCAGAATAGAGGATTAGGTAGAGACTGAGTGAAGGAGGGAGTTGACGAAAACCTTGTCATGGTGTTTATAAGTAAACAAGAGGAATGAAATTTGGAAATGTAAATGAGATATGTAGGAATGCAAGTGAAAAAACAGTGATGTATCAAAAAACAGTGTATCAATATGTATGCAGATTAACAAGATTGTTATAGGGAGAATTAAAAGGGGGGTTCTAATGTGTGCAGAATTTGAAAGATAATGCAGATTGTAAGCAGATAGAGGATGTGAGGCTAGGAAAGAGAGCTGAGATAAAGGACAGTGTTTCAAAGTAGATAGATGTAAACTGACATGGGAAAAAGTACGATAAGCATTGAATTGTATGCGAGAATCAGAAGGCCAGCATTATTAATAGCAATAGAAGTGTTCTTGCCGTGATTGTACAGAGAGTCCAGTTGTAGTCTGAGTCTTTAGATTGTTGAGGTTTTTTTTGCTTGATGGACCTTTTCTCCTTCTGTTTCTCCTCGGTTTAACGCAGGTCTAACGCTAGTTATGCACTTAAAAACACTGCACTTAGAAAAAAGCTGCACCCAGCCAAGGCTTCCCCAGCCAAACTACTGACTTTACTGGCTTTGTTATAAATGTTAAATACTTTGGTCAGTTTTTTATTTTAATAACCTAAATTAAACTTTTTCATGTTCCTGTAACCTTATAACATAATGTAGCGACTGACAGATACTTTAAAATACTGAAACTCCACACAGCTTGTGCCATGCTCAGGACTCAACATATGGCCCCAGTAATGCTAACCACTGCGCCCCAGGCTGTCTACTTATTTAGTATTTCGCAGGAAAAATGCTTTCTAGAACATTAGAACAGAGTAAAAATGTATGTGAGGGTGTGATTGCTATTCATGTGCTGTCAGTCCAGATGGGGAGACACACAATTTGTCTTAACAAAGAGCCTACAGTCTGTGTTTTTTTATTTCTTTTTATTTAATTTATTATTTTCTATCTCTTCACAGTAGCCATATGTTTGTCCCAATCATCATTGTTTCTTAAATTCTGTAAGAAAAAAAAAAAATAGATTTTCATTGTTCTATTAGGTTCTGCCTTCTTCCCCATTTTGTCAGTATGATGGGCAGCCACTTACACCAGGAGATTGACATGGCTTTGATACTCCCAGACGCACATTCTGTTTACTCCTAATAGACTGAAGAAGGTTTGAAATGAAATAGGTCATGTAGCTTAATTGACTTTCCAATACAATCTATTTCTTGCTTCGTCATCTCAGGTCTGCTGCTTGATGAGAGCAGCTGTTCTCTCTGTAGCTTCAGTTGCCTCCAGAATGTAGTACTTGTAAATCCCTTTTTTGTAGATGACAACTGATAATCCATGCAACTCTTACCACGTCACCATGGGAAGACCTCAATGTTTCTTGTTGAAAATGTCATGTGACTTGCCCTGCAAATTGTTAGGTTCATGTTGCAGTAAAAGGAGTCTACACAGAGAGAGATTTTATTTTACTTAGCCTAAACAAAAGTGTTCCTAGCACATGTAACCTCCTGCGCTCTTCATCTGGTTGTTCCAAAGGCAAAATTTGTCTTTTCATCAGGCTTTGAAACACTAACGTGTTCATCTGTTTTGATCTTCACTTATATTTCCATTCATCGTCAGCAAACTCATGAAATGTGCCCCTGTCATGTTGTTACTTTTCAATAATTATTATTTTATTTTTTAGACAATAGAGTACAGGAAACTGGTCTGCATCACATACAAAGCAGATGTTATGCATAGGAGACAAGGGGATGAATAATTGGAGGAAGTTTCGCTATTTTTTAAGGTGCAGTTGTCAGACTTCTAAGTACAACTTCAATTGAAGGCAATTCTTCCAGTATATACAGTAATGACTAATTCCCTTGTATATGTCATCTAAGTTGCATTTGGATTTGGTGAACCTGTGTGAGATCATTCTATAAACTTCTACCTGTATAGATTTAAGGGCGTCCGTGGAGAAATGAGAATTAAATATATCCAAATTATCAGTCTGTGAAGGCAGTCACACAGCAATGTTTGGCTGGGGAGTCCATGTGTAATTTGCCTATAGAAGGTTAAGACATGTAACTTTTATTTTAACTCTGTAGAGGGGTAGTAATTTGGTAGGGTGCTAGGGAGTTTAAGATAGTGGTTTAGGAATTTGATAAACTTGCCTGAAGAAATGAGTGTTAAGGGAATGTTTGGAGACTAGAGGAAAGTCTTAAGAGTATCCACAAAGTGGGTGCATCCTGAAAATGTAACTGCGAATTGGAGCAGATAATGAATGTGGATTAAGCTGGGTACACACTTGTAGATATACAGTACTGTGCAAAAGGTTTAGGCAGGTTTGGAAAAAATGCTGCAAAGTAAGAATGCTTTAAAAAATAGAACTGTTAATAGTTTATTTTGATCAATTACCAAAATGCAAATTAAATGACCAGAAGAGAAATCTAAATCAAATCAATATTTGGTGTGACCACCCTTTGCCTGCAAAACAGCATTAATTTGTCTAGGTACACTTGCACAAAGTCAGGGATTTTGTATAGTCAGTTGTATAATTAACCAATCATACCAAACAGGTGATAATGATCATTGTCATATGTAGGTTGAAACAGTCATTAACTGAAACAAAAACAGCTGTATAGGAGGCTTACAACTGGGTGAGGAACAGCCAAACTCTGCTTCAAAGGTGAGGTTGTGGAAGACCGTTTCATGTCACAGGTCATATACCATGGCAAGACTGAGCGCAGCAACAAGACACAAGGTAGTTCTACTGCATCAGCAAGGTCTCTCCCAGCAAAGATTTCAAAGTAGACGGGTTTCAAGATGTGCTGTTCAAGCTGTTTTGAAGAAGCACAATGAAACGGGCATTGTTGAGGACTGTAGACGCAGTGGTCAGCCAAGGAAACTTTCTGCATCAGATGAAAGACACATCATTCTTACTTCCCTTTGAAATCGGAAGATGTCTAGCAGTGCTATCAGCTCAGAACTTGCAGAAACCAGTGGGACCCAGGTACACACCCATCTGCTGTTCGGAAAAGTCTGGCCAGAAGTGGTCTTCATGGAAGAATTGCGGCCAAAAAGCCATACCTTTGACGTGGAAACAAGGCCGAGCAACTCAACTATGCACGAAAAGATAGGAACTGCCAGCAGGTGCTCTGGACTGATGAGTCAAAATTTTAAATATTTGGCTGTAACAGAAGGCAGTTTGTTCACCGAAGGGCTGAAGAGAGGTACAATAATGAGTGTCTGCAGGCAACCATGAAGCATAGTGGAGGTTCCTTAGAAGTTTGGGGCTGCATTTCAGGAGATGGAGTTGGGGATTTGTTCAGGTTTGATGGTGTCCTCAATGTTGAGAAATACAGGCAAGTACTTGTCAATCATGCAATACCATCAGGGAGGCGTCTGATTGGCTCCAAATTTATTCTGCAGCAGGACAATGATCCCAGAAATACAGCCAATGTCATTAAGAACTATCTTCAGCATATAGAAGAACAAGGAGTCCTGGAAGTGATGCTATAGCCCCCACAGAGCCCTGATCTCAACATCATTGAGTCTGTCTGGGATTACATGAAGAGACAGAATTATTTGAGCAAGCATACATCCAGAAGATCTGTGGTTAATTCTCCAAGATGTTTGTAACAACCTCCCTGCCGAGTCCCTTCAAAATCTGTGTACAAGTGTACCTTGAAGAACTGATGCTGTTTTGAAGGCAAAGGGTGGTCACACCAAAATTTGATTTGATTTAGATTTCTATTCTGTTCATTCACTTAGCTTATGTTTATCAAGTAACCAAATGCAATTAACACTTCTATTTTTGAAAGCATTCTTACTTTGCAGCATTTTTCCCACACCTGCCTAACACTTTTGCACAGTATTGTATATTGTTCGTATGAACAATATATCTGTAGTGGATCGGTGGGTGTGTACACCCAATATGTCTCTAAACTATGTCGCTCAGACATATCAGGTCAACCCTACAGCACAGCCAATGCCATTGTATCTTGCAGTTATGTTGGTACATCTGCATGTGTGTACGGGCAACCTGCCAACCGCTCATACCCTGGCTGTAGAGTCAGCCGACACTGACATCACAAGTGGTTGGGCCCAGTTGCGATGTCTGGCCACACACTTCGAGCAGTTGATTGGTAAGTACATATAGCTTACCAAATCAGCCACTCGGTCAGCGTGACAGTTGGTCGGCCGTTTTGGATGTTAAGTTAGTACCCAGCTTTATTTCCCAGAACATGGTGGGAGCAAAGGTGAATGATTTGGGAGACAATTTGTTAGGGGGTAAGAGTGTACATAGTTGCAAATTTGTCAATGGATGTATTTGTTAGTAGAATTTTTTATTTTTTTATATTGGATCTGGTAAAGTGCCGGCAACCAATATAGAGTGACAAAGCAGAGCAGTAGAATTGTTTGCCAAAAAATTATTGTAGACGCTGCATTCAAAATAGATCGTAGGGGTGTTATTCTGATTAGGGGAAGACTAGTAAGAATGATATTGCAATAGTCAGTGCGCAGATTATGGATTGCATGAATTAAAGTTTTTCTTGTGTGAGATTTGTGTGGCCTGGCCAAAATGTCTATTGCGATGTAACGGGAGCTACCTCCGGTAGATCGTGACCAACTTGCCCACAGCAACTGGGAGCGCTGGCCTCTGAAGCGATCAGAGGCTAAAGAAGCCTCTGATCGCTTCAGGGGCCAGCGTTTCAGGTGATGCAATGCGCGGATGACGTCATGATATAACACAATGTGTGGAGCCTGCGTGCCTGCTGGATCCAGTTTGATTCAGTCAGCTGCAGCGGGAGCCCTGACAGCGTGGAGCGGTGCCCAGTGTGAAATCAGATAAGTTCTGCACAGGGGGGTGGGGGCTGTTCTGCACTGGCAGGGGGGGGGGGCTATTACTGGGGGCGCTGCATAAGGGGCACTACTACAGTGGACATTGCATAAGGGGCACTACTGGGGGCATTGCATATTGGGCACTACTACAGGGGGCATTGCATATTGGGCACTACTACAGGGGACATTGCATAAGGGGCACTACTACAGGGAGCATTGCATAAAGGGCACTACTATGGGCATTGTGCATGAGTACTATATCGTAACATGAATTAGATTGTGCTGCTGTGTTGCATCATTGAATTGGGGATACTATGTGTGATTTCGGCAGGACAGACTCTACGCCCCTTGCTGTGAGGTCACGCCCCCTTTCCTCACGCCATGCCCCATTTTCTCATACCATGCCCCTTTTTCTGTCTCTGTAGATCACAAAAGGTTTTTAGCTTTTAAAAGTAGATCACCGAGTCCAAAATTCTGGCCTACCCTGGTGTAACATGATTTGTAAACATATTGCATGTGGGAAATAGAGGTCAACTCTGAGTCAAACTGTCGCCTAAGCAGGGAGTTTGAGGGGGGATGGGTACTGGATGCCGGCGGTCAAAATCCTGACGCCGGCCTCCGGACAGGGTTAGGATACCGACACCGGTCGGTAGGTACCCTAACCCTCCCTCCCTTCCCTAATCTTCCCTAATCTTCTCTCCCTCCCTTCGGGATGCCAGCTACAAGATTCTAACAGATGTCTGTATTCTATAGGGGAGCTACACCAACTGCCCTTCCAAACATTGCTGGCCAGACCTCATTGGAAGTTGGTGTGGCTCCCCTATTTGAATTTTGGCCTGCGCTGTAGCCCCTCCTCTAGAGCCGGCACTGCTAGGGACACTGATTTACTTTAGTCCAGAGGTTCCCAAATGCGGTCCTCAAGGCTCCCCAACAGTTCAGGTTTTAGAAAGATCCATGGTTGAGCACAGGTGACAATTTGATTTAACCACCTGTGCTCAACCATGGATATCTCTAAAATCTGAACTGTTTGGGAACCTCTGCTGTAGCCTATGGCTGCCAACATTATTAAATGCATATGTGCTGAAAACAGGTTGCAGTGTATAGTCATAATATTTTCATATAGTCACATATGAAAAGGAAGTTTTTTACTTGGCTTTCATAATGAGAAAAAAATGAGCATGCAGAAGTGATTGCAAGTAATTTGTGTAGCTAGAGAGCCCCCATTAATGTGTGGTTCCTGCTATCTTGCAGTTCCCAGGCTGTGAGACTAGAGTGGGGGGCTCATCCGTTTATACAGTTAATACATATTTCTGTTATTGCATGCCCAAATTATAATGCTGTGGGTAAAATTAATTTGGTTAATTTATAAGCAAAAATATAATTCAACAACGTTCAGTGACCAACCACAACAATATGTATCCGTTCACTGTAAATATCAAAATGCCTGAGCCTATCATCTCTCCCTTGAACAACACGTGATTGCCTTGCATTTCTCACATATAAGGAATATATATCACATACATCAGAAGTCAAAATTATGATCTGCTTCCTGCCACATATGGTTCCCTGTGTGATATTGCTTGTGCCATCCATTGGCTTTACTGATTACTTGTGAACAAAGGAAATATTTGACATTGAATCAGTTGAATCAATTGAATTTGAATTGATTGCTGGAATGTCACAGCACTCATGTTTGTGCATATTGGTTCTCAGTCCTGCTGCTGGCATATATTGTCACTAGATGGCTGATTCTGAGTTTGCAGCAAAGCATAAAAAACTACTACTTGCTCTGGACCAGTGGTTTTTAATCACTGCGCCAACTGTATCAGCATTATAAAAAATGATAAATTATGTAAATTGTGCTTACCTGTCATCTTTAGGTGAAGTTATGTGGTGCTGGACAGGGTTGCACTTCTCAGTGATCGTGCTGTGTGCAAAAGTTTGTGGGTTCCAGGAACCCCTCACTTTGAAAAGTTAGGGTCCTACTCCATGGTTTCTGGGTCCCATCACATATTACGGGGGATGAGGGCAGGCAGCAGTTGGGACAGCACTGGGTTAGCATTTGGGTTAGTGGGAGTTAAGGTCAAGCAGCAGTTGGGGTAGAGCCGAGTTAGAGCCAGGGAGGTGGTGTTCAGCACAAGTCAAGGTCCCAGTGGCAGCTGCACTGGAACGGCCCTAGCAGCGGCCCTGCATGACGAAACACTGCAGGGACAATTACAATGCAGCCGCGGGTCAAAAAGGCAGTCCCCTCCCAGAGTTGGCTTAGCGGAGAGGCGAGAGGCAGCAGTGCCTGCAATCACCAGCTCTAGCTCGTAATATAAATAATCTTAGCGCCCATCTTTAGGAGGCAGTGGGGAGTGATCGGCAGGGCTCGAGCAGTGATTGGACGAGCGTTGCTGTCTGTGATTGGTTGGGGAGAGACTGAAAACTGTTATTGGCTGCTGCGGCGAGCACAGGTCAGTGACAGTGGGTCCTGCGGGAGTCCCTCAGTGCCTGTACCGCGTAAAAACAGGCTATAGTGTGTATTTTGCAATCACTGCTTCTGTTTAGATTAGAAGCCACCAGATCTAGTTTTGCCTATCACATGGGGCCATAAATAATTTTATGTGGTCTTGAGCAACCAAGTGCCCTGTGGCACCCAGTTTGGGAACCACTGAACAGGACAAATCATGTTGCAGTGCAAGGGGTGCAAATACATTTATGTATTTATGCAGGGAAAATACTGATTGCTTTTGCATGTAGCCCACAAATACTGTGCAGCTTTATTTTACACTGCAATTCAGAGTTCAGTTAAGACATGAAACCTCTAAAACTCTTAAATTCACTGCACACTTTAAATATGCCCCACTTTTTCGTGGTTTGTTTCCAAGTCTGGGTCAGCCAAGAGGTCTGCAATATCCTATTTAAATTTCTGGGACAGTTGGTGATTTAAACAGTTTGATTTAAGTTGCTGTGTTTTGCCATCATAAAAAATGTGGCTGCTTAGTCACCGTAGCCTCCTTTGTGATCTAATTCCTGAGACATGTTTCACACAAGAATTACTACAACTTTTGAGAAAAGTATAGTAAATATTTGCCAAAGATAAGCAGCAGGCAAAAACTAGTACAGTGCTTCAGTTTATAGTTTTTACCCTATGCTGAACTTTCCTGGAGACCATTCAGTGCAAGATCCAAATGAGCAAACATTAAACCTAAATTAAATTTAATAAAAGAACTAGCACTTTTGCTGGATTGTCAGTTACGCACATTCTCTGAGACTTTATTTGCATATAAACTCATTTAAAATACTTTGTAATTATACATCCTTTTACACCACAGCTAAAACCCGGGTTATTGCAGGGTGAACCCGGGTTGCTGCTAGGTGTAAAAGGGGCAAGGGTTGGATTCCCAGGTCGAGTAACCCGGCAATCCAACCCAGGTAGCTTGCAGGGTTTAACACAGGAACGACCCGTGCAATCCGTCAGTGCAAACGGGTAACCCGGGTTGTCCGACCCGGGTCCCGTTTACAGCATGGGGACTTCTGGGTTTCTCAGCGCTTGGAGATGATGTCATCTCCACGCGTCGGGAGAAGTGTTCTGCTGCACCCGTGTGCAGTGTGAATGGCGCCGCAGTAGAAAAGGGGTCTGCCCTGGGTCTGACCCGTTTTGGAACTGTAATCCAAATCTCAGGTCAGACCCAGGACTTAGGTGGAAAAGCGGTATTAGTCTGAGTTAATTTCTAATTGGCTGTCCTTTAAAAGTTTATTACATTTAATTTACTATAAGAAGGGGTAAATGTACTAAGGTGAGAGTTTTTAGAAGTGGAGATGTTGCCCATAGCAACCAATCAGATTCTAGCTATTATCTTCTAGAAGGTGCTAGTTAAATGTTAAGTAGAATCTGATTGGTTGCTATGGGCAACATCTCCACTTCTAAAAACTCTCATTTTAGTAAATATACCCCTAAGACGGTTCATTTTCTTTTACTCAACTATTTTTGTGCCAAGTACAACCCCTCTAATGCTACATATCCGAGCATGTGACAAATAACCTGTAAAGGTGCCTATCCACTAGAAGACAGGCAAAAGACTGCACGATTACGACATTGTAATCGTGCAGTCATTTGTCAGTCTGTGATGCGCCTACACTGAACGAGCAGTAATTTAGTGTAGGCACATCAATCATCTGCTAACATGCTCAACCTGACATTATTGTCCAGCATGTTTGTCCAATGAAAGATGTCTAAACGACCAGCGGGAGCACGCATTGCTGGTCGTTTTAGACATTTTTGCAAACAATGTATGAACGATAACGATATTGTTATCGTTCAATCGCTCAACTTAATCGTCTAGTGGATGGGCACCTTTACTATTATTTTTTTGTCATTATTTATTCAACAAAAAATAAGCCATCCTGAAGAAGCTATTTAATTATGTTATCTGTAGTCATGATTCGAGTGTGAATACTAAAAAGGTGAAAAAAACTAACAAACAAAAACCTTACACTTTTGATACCAGGGGCAGCACTAAGATAAATGACATTGAGTTTTTGCTTTTCCAAACTCCCGAACCAACCTCCCAATCTAAAATGTGGAAAATGTTTCACACTTTTTCCCATGCAAATAAGTCATTAGTTTAGAGCTTATACAACTGGATAGATAATTAGCATGTGAATTTTGGCCTCTCTATGTGGAGTGTAATTTTTCAAGTATGTTATGTTTTTGTGTGTAGCGAAACTCGCACCACAATGCTGTAAATTTCCATTGTATTTTAATAAAGAAAAGGACTAGTTCCTGTGATGTCCTTTTTGTAAACCGTGCAAGTTTTACAGCATTCTTGTTGAGCCCCCCATTGTTCCCACTGACAGCCCCAACACTGCTATAATCTAAAAACAACAGGGTGGTCTTCTACTAATTGCTTTAGAGCAGCCATGAAGTCAAGTATACAGTGAAAATGTGGGTGAGGAGATAAGCAGCCATAACCAGCTACCCCATGTACAGATCTATACAATGAATATGTCCATAAACTCATGCTTAAAATCAGATGTGTTTCAGATATAAGCAGTAAGTAGAAAGTAAAAAAATGACAGGGTATAATTACTAAACACCAGGTTTTCAGAGCCATCGATTTTTGAAGGTTTTACCCACAGGATTTAAAATGGCAATAATAATGAATGCTTTTGCATTAAATTATATTGATGTTTTAAATCCTGCGGGCAAAACCAAAAAATTGGCGTCGTTAAAAATGATGCTTCGTAAATACATGCTTAACTTTTTCATTTTTTTTTTTTGGCGGTAGTGTGCTTTGTAATGCTGTTTGAAGATTCAGCTTAATTGCATAACATTTCTAAAGTTATTATCTTGAGCTAGATTTAACAATTAATCCCTAACCAAGATACTAAATGGCATTTTCTAAACCCCACTTAAGCAGTGCTACTTTGCATATTTATCAATACACTAGCAGTCGTCTCCAACCGATAGATTGCAGTCTCTTAATTTTGATAGCTCACCTAGCAGCAGTACTGCTGAGTCGACTAGGAGGAAGTGACCTCTGACGTGTACTCCCCCGTGGCATAGACGCCATGGGTGGAGCCACAGGGAAGCACGTCAGGTGATTGCCACAGCCTCTACAGCAATCACCTGATGTGCTTCCTCATGGTTCCACCCACGGCATCTACGCCACGGCGGAGCAAGTGACTCCCGCCCAGCCCCGCCGGAAAAACACTTCCAAGCCCTGCCTATATCTTTTGCTCCTCTACTGCACGTACATCCTTTGAGCCAGTAATTAACAGTGAAATGTGCCTGTGCTTACACTTTACAAACTACAACAATATCACTGTAATACTTTAATGCATTTTTATTTTCTATGAAACATTTTTTTCTCATTTTCATTAAATGAAGTTCGATTATTAGCCAAAGTTTTTTTTTTTTTCTACAATTTTAATAGCTCTTCAAGAGGTTTCATTTTCTAAAGTAGCTCACACCTCAATTAACGTTGGAGACCAAGTTATCAATGAGCTGGATGTAACTGTCACAATTTACTTTGAAGAATATGAATAAGTGGTTGATTATTTCGTAAAAAATATAGTTGTTAAGAATGTTTAGTGTATTTGAGAATACAACAGAAGTTAAAATAACTGAAAAGAAATTGGATTAAAAAGTTCTTGATGCTATTAATTTATCTATAAAAGGTCTGAAAATAATGACTTAACGTTGAATGAACAGCTATTAATATATTTTAAATTTAAATTATATTTGTTTTAATATTATTATGTGAGGTTGTCCATATCCATCCAATGAAAGACCCAGAACAGGCTCCCTGGGTCAAAGTTCTGACCGGCACACT